>OY754472.1:18107400-19357400 GCA_963575645.1 Xanthostigma xanthostigma | reverse complement strand
ATTATTATTATTTTAAACACAAGGCACAATTTTTTGTATTTGAAAACTAGTGACTTCAACTTGACCAATATTGATATATTATATTGTTTTTTTAAATTTTATAATTATTGTACAACTTTGTAAAGTAGACAGTTTGTTTTGCCATCTTTTAATGTTGACCTTATTTATAGATTTTGCTCCATCATTGAAACAGATTATTTGCAGATATACCTATTTATCGAACTCAAATCAAACTTAAAATTTTTTATCTGAACAGTTTCAAAAATTAGTTTGTTATTTACTTACACTGATTTTTCAGGTTCTAAACTTCCAGATGATAATACTCGTTCAAACAATACTCTTGTATTATTATCCTCTGAAAACAAGATGTTATTAATTGTTAAATACACAGCCTTCTTTGTTACAAAATAACCTAAGGCTGGCCATACATGTACTGCTTGAGAAATTGATCATCGAACAACAAACACGAATCGCTCAAGCAGTCACTGTCGACTGCTTGAGTAGTCAATGTCAAATGCTCGAGCGGTCAGACTGGTCGTACACAGACTGCTCGAGCAGTTAATAGTCGAACAACATACACAGACCACTGTGTTTCCCTGTTCGGTGTCGTGTTTCCTAGATAACCATTCTCACGAACAATCAACAGCGTCAAGCAGTCAGTGTATGTTTTGCAACTGCACGACTACATGACGAAATTTCGGCGTGCCGCGACTGTTCGGTGCGATTGCGACTCCTTAGGCAGCCGTGTGCATGTCAGTGGAACATTTTCTATGGATATTTGCAGTACGTCATGCAGTCGCTGCTTGAAGCAGTCTGTGTTCGGCTAGCCTAAATACTACAAGAACTATTATTGAACAAAAAAAAAAAATGGTTGTCTGTAAAGTCGGTTTACGGACGATAGTTTTACGTGATAACGTATTCCGCTCGAATATCATATTTAATAATACATAACCTAAATTTTAGTAGCTGACAAACTTGGGCCGATCGTGCGCAAAACGTGACACATTTCGGAACGTGGCACTTTTTCGTGCATGCAGCCGGTGTTTCATCAATTTATAAGACGTTATCACGTCAAAATAAAAAAAGAAGAGAAAAATCAATATAACATTAATTTACAAAGAAAACTTAAGATGCCCATTTCTAAATTCAAAGTTTTAACTCACCATTTAAATGCGACAGATAATCTATGTAGCATAATATGTAATCTGGATTATCTGCGAATTTTTTCAATCCTAATTCAAAAATTCTAAATGCTATGTTTTTGTCTTTGGAGCAATAATATTCCATAAGCGCCGCTGACACAAATACGTGATATTTGCTTCGATTATCTTCGCGTGCCCTTTTAAAAACAGTTCTAGCCGATTTTATGCCTTCGGCTCTTCTCGCAAACTTCATATATTGGACATAAGCCTACAAGAACGAATCATTTAATAATCATAAAAATCTAAACACAATTCTGAAATTAAAACCTCTATTTATAAAAATATCTATCACATATCTGTAGTACGATTAATTTATAAAGTTTTTTATATTGTTTCGAAGTAAATAACAACTACTATTAAATTTTTTCTCTGAAACGCTAATTTAATTCAAAATAGACATTTTCAGTTAATCCTTACGCCATCTAGATAAAACCTCAAATTATAATTCAGAATCGACTCCAGTATTTCTCCAATGTACATTTTCGTCACAAAAGTGACTTCTTGTTACATAACCCTAAAAACTATTCATCACCTGGAGGTATGCGTTTAACAGTGCTGGTGTTGTTAACCGATATAATATTTACTTCTAGAATAACTGTTTTAATGTATACATTTAAATACAGTGCTGCCATCTACAGTTCTTTGTTTTAGATAATTATTATATATGTTGATATCTAGTTACTTACCAATGTTGGATCGTTATCCGGCATATCGAGATACTTCTGATAAATTTGATGCACTTTTTCATATTTAAGTCTACTTTCTTCATAATCAGCATGTGCAAAATACAACAGCATATTTTTCTTTAAAAGAGTGTTGGTCGCGCGTTCATAAATATTTGCAGCTTCATCACTAAACAACTTAGCGGCATTAACGTCCTGTTAAATAAAATACAAATTAATAAAAAAACAATTATCGTTGATTTAACACTACGAAATCTAATATATTACCCCTTTTTCGGTAAGCGTACGACAGCTGAGCTCTAAAAAGTGCGCTGCTTGATGCCAAATTGAAGCATGATGACCGAGACATAGTAAACACTGCTCTGTAGCAAACATAGCTCTACGAGTTACGAGTGCTGTATCTTCTGTTCGCAAAGGATTGCTACGTTCCCAGGCGATAAATTTTTGCCACAGTTCAACCTATAAATCAACACCAAAAATGTTTTATTACATTTTCACTGACTACATTATTTCTAAAGTTTTCCAAGTAATTTGAGATTTTGTATTAAAACTCAAGTTATTTGAAGCAGGGCCGGATTAACCTATACGCTAACTACGCTGAAACGTAGGGCGGCACACGTCGGAGAGGCGGCAGGGACGGTTTAAAAAAATAATTAAAATGATTTCTAACTAACAAAATGACGGTCTGTCTTGAACCTCTATTGTAAAGTTTGCCGAACAGAAAGCTCGAAAGAAATTTTTTTAAAAACAAGTTACACGTAGAGAGTGTATAATTAATAAATAAGCAGAAGTTTTATGAAAGATAACGTTGATATATGTAATGATAATCAGTTTTTTCTTTATAAGTGTTAGTCGATTATAGATATTCGATCATAGGCAAAAAATACCAAAGAATTTCATTAGTCGCGAACATGAGTCAATTCGATGTATGAAATAGATTAAAAATTTGCAACTCAATGTACAGTAAGTAGTCGCTGTACAATGCAATAATAAAAAAATCTTATTTACGCTCTTCAATGGGAAAGCAGTTTTTTCTCCTTCCTCAAATTATCCAATCCGGAAGTCATCACTTCAAGTTCGACTCTTCGAATAGAAATACCCATATGCGATGCAAGGCCTTAGTAACTTCAATGAAAGAAAAGATAACCTACAGAAACTCGGGAAAACGCTAGCCTTAGGTGGGCGGCAAGCCTGTTTTAGCGTATAGGCGGCACTTGATATAATCCGGCACTGATTTGAAGTACTGGACATAAATGTAGGTTTATAAAAATCATATTACTTGTTTTAGTTCCTCGCTTGTACCGGTCGGAGGTATGCTTGGCGCGTTCCTGTTGAGTCCTCGTGTGTGTACTTCGAGCTCTTTCGATACCCTTCTAGCATTCATGTAGTCTCTACCGCGCTCCATTGACATTTTCTCGGCAATTATGGGATTAATTGCTTGTTCAAAAGCAATGTAATCTTTCCAAAACTGTTCCATTCCGGACATTGGATTAATAATTCCTCTTTGATATACCTTAAAATGATACCAACAATGACAAATACATGGTTTCAATCATATAACATTTTTGTACCTATGGATTGCGAAACAGCTTGTCAACAACTGTCTGTCTCACTAGAGTTCATCGGTATCATATGCGCATGCGCCCCGAGTACTTAACACGTTGACTGCCGTATGAGTCTAATTGGTCTCACGACAAAAATGGCACTATATGCTGCGCGAGACCAATATGGACTGACAACTTCGACCGATGTATTTTGTCGTGTGAAACCGCACTGGACTCCGTAAATGCATTGAATTATATGGCACCGAAAAGAGCTCGGCATGACGAACCTGATACATATTTCGGCCTGTGCGTACGCGAGACCAATGTGACTTCATGCGGCTATATACCTTTTGTGTTAAAAATGTATGTTATATAAATTTATGTAATTTTTATGATTTCAAAAATTTATTTTTCGTATATACCTAATTACATAATAATTAAAAAACATATTATTTAATAATATAGGAGAACGCAAATATTCTATATTGTACAGGAATGTGTGGTGACACATTGGTCTCATCATAAGGTAAAATTGACTTTTAGGGCTTCTGGGTGCCGCGTGAGTCCAATGTGTCACCACATAAAAAATAATTATTTTTTTTGTTCATAAAAAAATAGAAACCTCCTAAACACTTTAAATATTGTTTTTTAACATTTATTTACATTTTAAACAAAAAAAAAAAAGAAAAAAGAAAATTTTTCTATGCTATAGCGGCAGTCAACGTGTTAAAACAAAATGTCGCTCAAATTTATGAATTTGCCCCAAAACATTGATATACTTTTATATATATATATTTTTTCTACTGTTGAATTATATGATGCTAAATCATATAATTCAACAGTAGAAAAAATATATAGGTATATAACTAGCGGACCTGGTAGGCAGACGTCCGGCCGCAGACCTCGTTAGCAAAATATACCTAGGTATTTCTTGTAATAAAATCTGAAAATTTGGGGTTATATGTTTTTTTCAATAAATAAAATTATCAAAGATTTACTTATATGTTTTTTATGTGAGATATCCAAAAAAATTATTAAATTCTGGATCTCGACAACAGCGTCACCTACCGGGTTCAACTATAGCTAAGAACCATCCAGGTGATCCCATAAGTACAAAAAAAATTCATCAAAATCGGTCAAGCTGTTTAGGAGGAGAAGAATTACGAACACACGGACAGCAGAATTTTATACCGTGTTTCAAAAGTCCCGGAGCGGCTGAATATCTCAGAGAAATTAAGTTTATTGAAAAATTTTGCGAATGAAAGTTGCTCAACTCGTAATGTATTTTTCGATCACAAAAATTCCTTCCAAGGAGGTGCCCCCGCGGGGGGGGGGGCAGGGGGTAAATTGAGACAAAAGATGTCTTTTTTTGCCCGAAGAACTCAACCCAATGAAAAAAATGGGGTTGCCATTTAAAATTTTGGAGTAATCCCTTGTCCCTCCTGCGGGGGCACCCCATTGGGAAACATTTTGGTGACCTAAAAATACATTACAACGAGTTGAGCAACTTTCATTCGCAACATTTTTCAAAAAAACTTAATCTATGAGATATTCAGGCGATTCGGGACATTTGAAACATCCTGTATAAAAAGATATACAATGCATATAATATGTCACTGCATAATAAAGTAACTTATAACACTAATTGTATCCAAGTTTTTTTTTGGAAAAGAGTTAATAAATATATCTATTGCTTATATTTAATACTCTAGTAACAAGGGAGAGTTGAATCGAGCGCTCGCTGATTTCAATTAAGTAATTTGAATCGGTGACGATGTTGCAGAGTTGAGTTAAATACATACCTTTCGTACTGCACTGATTTTTTGATTCTCGGCATATGATCCGACAGCTTCGACGGCTTTCAGAAAATTCACATAATCATTCCAAATTGAATACGAATGTACATCCATACCGATTTTCTCTAACGCAAAATCATACGCTTGTGCCATTTTCTCTCTAAAATAAGTTAGTCTGTCATACCTGTGTCGAACATTTTTACACAATTGAAAAAAATCTATAATGCATGGCAAACATTTCCAAACATTCACCTTTTGGCTATAGATATTTACTTGCTGGCATCAAAGACTTACGAAAATTAAAAAAAAAAAAACTGTTACTACAGAAATTTCTTATCAATAAGGGGTCGATGAATAAAACAGTCTGTAACTTACTTGTAATTCGGTAAAGCAGCTTTTGTTTCTTTGACATAATTTAAATACAATTTCCATAGCTCAATATTAAGTATCTTCATAAGACATCGCTGAAACAGCTGTTAAGAAACATTGTTTTGTTATTTAGTTTTTCTTTTATAAAATTTGTATTATAAAGGTAACATTCATTTTGAATGAAAACTATTTCTACAACTAAAATCTTTTGTTTATTAAATGACGTTACGGTAATTTTATTCCACCAACTTTCTGTGCTTAATTCTGCATTATTGTTCGAATGTCATCTGCATCCTAGAGCGTGTTAAATTTGGAATTACGTCATCGCTTCCTTAACTAGTAGAGATTATAAGTAGCAAAATAAAATTTATATTTCCAATCAGTTGTTTTTTGTCGCAAATCAAAACAAAAATTAAATTAAGAATTTCGGATACCCTTCAAATTCTTCATTAAAAATATTTCTTTATCAATACGATTTTTTATAAATTAACAAGTCTAGTAAATTTTTGAACAACAAAACTAGAAACAAGTAGCCCAAGCTCGTTGATTAGCGGTGGTTTTTTATATTTCGATGCGAGAGACGGTGCTAGCGTTCGTCATCGGCAACACTGTGACTCACACGGACATTAGATATCTTATGCTACTATTTGAAAAGACGAGCTGATAACTAAAAATCTTGCGATGCCACCTGTCATCGTCGTGAAAGACATCAGTACGATATACAGTCATACTAGTAAGACCGGTCTTATTGTTTCTAGTCTTCTTGGTTTTGAATAGAGCTTCCAGAATCCAAAAAAACATTTTTCAGGATTTTTTTGAAAATATCTCCCCACAGACTAACCGACTCCTCCTAGTTAATAGTTAAAAGTATATTGCAAATTTTTAGAAGCTTAAAATTGGAGTTTTACATTCTTGTGAGATGCATGTGAAGGGCATTTATTTGAGACAAAAGGTTGGAAGGATTTTCGTGAGTACAGTACACTCCAGAAACACCAAATATTCTTTTGCATTTACTTAATTTTACGTACAAAATTTATCAATAAGCAATCTAGAAATAATTCGTCGACACACATTTAATAGCACTTACATTATACCATGGAAACTATTTTTAGTTAACGATAATACATATTCTCTCATTATAAAAAACTCCCATTTTATAGTAATTTTAATCTACAACTTTTATCGGAAAAGTTTTTCGTTATTGTATTAAATTTTAGAATTACCCTTAAAAAATAAAACAAATTTCTTTTTTCCCAAATTAATCAAGTTTATGCATGAAAATCTCAGGGCAAAGTTTTTTCATTGCATAACACATATTATTTACTACCTAAATTCAAATTGTCATCCATTACAAAATTTTTCTCCTCCAAAAGTATTCTTTGACTGTATTAAATCTATTCATTTCACTTGAAATTATATGATAGTAGCTAGAGTCTGAATACGACATTAAATTTGAAAATATTTTCATTGATACTTCAATTTTGAAACCCATTAAATTTTTGAATAAGACACCCAGTCGAATACTCGGTTTTTACGTTTTAAACCGATGATTCCCCCATAACCCAAAACTACCCATTACCTGATGATTATCCAAGTTATAAATAATTATTCCCGACATCTAAATGATACTATGTAACAAAATATTCGTTGCTTAATTATCTATGAACAAAAGTGACCAATAATACTTCCCAGAAAACATTAGCACAGCACTTGATTTCCCAATCACGTTTTTAGTATTGAAGGAATAATTGGACTTAAAAAAATCAGGATAAAATTGAAGTCGTCAAACGATCGTGAACGAATATGGCAAAGGTCTGAAGAAAGATTTACTGTCTACAATACATTATTCGTTGGTGGAGCCAGAATGTGCTGAAGGCATTTTTTTAGCGTCCGCACACAATTGTAGAGATATTGTAGACAGCGAATAGCGCTGTAGCTATTACGATTGTTTAATTTGAATATACCAACCAACAAAATGTTGAGAGCGCAAAATCGGAATCTTGCCATGAGCAACAATGAATCCAGCTACGGCACAGACAGCAAATTTTTCTTCGTGCCATACTCGTTAACGACTATCTGATGTCAAACTTATCCTGGTTCCATCACAAAATAAAACATGCCACCAGTTCACTTATTCTTCCAGTACTAAAAACATAACACAAAAAAACTAGTGGTGTGTTAATTTTGATCAGCAGCAGTGCAAATATGAAACATATTTTCTGAAAAGTACTTATGTCCTGACAACCAACTATTGACTGTTTTTTTTACGAATTTAAAAAAAACCATAACACATTTACGAACATCTTTATTTCATCAACTTTTACAACGCTGCGTGCATTTTCTGTTAACATATTAATATACACATGAGATCCCATTTCCCACAAAAATCCATATTTATGAAATGTATTTATTTCATTTATTTATATTACATAACGTACAAAAAAAAAACTCCCAAAAGCTCAGCCTACCTAACGCGGGATCTAAAAATAAATGATCCCAACACATTAAATAAAAAACACAAGGTGCGAGGCAAAACAAAGTAACAAACACAAACATTTTGGTTTTAGCTTAGTAAAACGACATAAACATGATAAACATCCATTTATAAAATAATGTTTGTTTTGCGTTACAATCTTTTACCTCTGAATAGGGTAAATAGCAATGTTTTTCATTCGTTCCATCACACGCATTCCTCGAAGTCATTAACTGCAGAGCCTGATTAACTAAGACTTAAGTCTTAGATATTATGGGTCCATGGATAACGCAGAACTGCGCTGCGCAATTAGGTATTTTCTCATTTTTCATTGATGAAACAGATTAACGGAGAAAAAAATATTCATCCGTATTTTTTCGTTTTTAAAAATATCAATCCATATGAATTTAATTTACAAAACTGGTAGGCTTTGTAGTAAGTTTGGATGTAGAAGGTAATCTCCGAAACTACTTATTCGATTTCAAAATTTTTTCACCAATATTTAAATGGACCTTCACGACGGACATAGTCTATTATAGCGTTAAAATAAAAGCTCTTTTCGTGGAGACGAAAAAAAGGTGATAAACTACAAATTCGGGCGAAGCCCGACCGGGTTGCTATTTATATATGTTACGCTCAAAGATCGAAAACGCTCAGTGAGCGGAAAAATAGCTCACAACACGTTGTGGTCACAGTAAAACATCCACATGGCGAAATTCGTGTTATGGCTCTAATGAAAACGCGCACGACGCGTTGTGGCAATCACAGAAAGACCAAATAGCGAAATTCGTGTCGTGGCTGACATGTTATTCGATCTCAACGCGTTGTGGCAATGAAGAAAAGCCATGACGCGTATGGAATATTATTTGATTACGACGCACACTACTTTCCGATATGGATCCTACTAGGCCTAGGCTGGAAACGTTTTGGTAGATGTCCTTAGGAAATATTTTTTATTTTATAAAATCACTGCATAACGTGTTTGTCATTATTAAATATGTTATATAATTAAATAAATTAAAATAAAACGATATTTGTTATTTACTGAGATTACTTTATATTTAAAAAAAATCAACGTATTAAGTAATAAATTACTAAACACAAATTATTAATCATTTGTAAATTACTTATAATTCACTTAAAATAATTAGGGATTTTAATTTTTTTATGACAACCTGTCCGTCATGATATGGTTAAAGCAATGAATGCTCAGAACGCGTCATGGCTTTTCTTCATTGCCAGTTGCCACAACGCGTTGAGATTGAATAGCATGTCAGCCACGACACGAATTTCACTATTTGGTCTTTCTGTGATTGCCACAACGCGTCGTGCGCGTTTTAATTAGAGCCATAACACGAATTTCGCCATGTGGATGTTTTACTGTGACCACAACGCGTTGTGAGCTATTTTCCGCTCATTGAGCGTTTTCGATCTTTGAGCGTAACATATATATTTCAATATATATTAATAAGATTTTGTAATTATAATTTTCATTTTTTATATGATTATTAAAAAATAATTAAATCAGCGCTATTTCGCTGATATATCTCATTTGAGTAAAACATAGGCGTTTTTCGGCAATTCAGAACTCTTGTAACACTACTGCATGTGTTTTGATCAAATTCTCAAACTCTTCAGATTGTTTGAAGCTGATTTTAGCAATTCGAAACTTCTAGCAGTTCTACAAGTCTAGAACTAAGTTTGAACAGTCCGAAAAATACGAGAATGTGACTAACAAGCACAGTCGTGTTCAAAAAGTTCTGTATTGCCGACAGACGCTTTGGTAGGTTAGAACTTACCAATTGACATTTAAATTTAAACTCAGTTGCACAATATGTGCTGCGCGTCCACAATGTTAACAGCGTATACTTAATACTCTTATATTGCTAGTTCCCGTAA
The DNA here is from genome assembly GCA_963575645.1 of Xanthostigma xanthostigma. Lineage (NCBI taxonomy): Eukaryota > Metazoa > Arthropoda > Insecta > Raphidioptera > Raphidiidae > Xanthostigma > Xanthostigma xanthostigma. Next base: position 19,347,434 of record OY754472.1, on the reverse strand, counting down.
GTGGAAGTTTTGCCCACCAAGAAAGACAGCAACTGCATACTTCTATTTCACTTATTTATATTTGAGCCATTATGCGCAAGCGTTTCGACTGTAGTGGGGAAGTGTATGTCTAATGCCTCCACTACACACGTGGCCAGCACCGCCACTCAAATAAGTGCCTATCATCGCCGCGATGATTGCCTAGCCCTCCACACAATCGTGTCAGTCCGATTGTGTGTACGGGCGCACGATGCTGGCCACGCACTCCTTTGATGTACCGACAATCAATCGATTACTGCCGATTACAGGCGATGATGTCCACGCCCCGACGAATATGCCCTCTACACAATCGTGAGTGCCTGTAAGTGGCGGTGCTGGCCACGTGTGTAGTGGAGGCTTGATACTCTGAGCATATAAATGTGCATAACGTTTAAGATCTAAATGACGAAAACAGATGAATGTATGTCTACACCGTCATCCATTTCCAGATCCCTACTGGCAATATAGGTGTATTAAGTATATGGTTAACAGTGACTTGACAACACAACACTGAAACACGCCATTGAGTGAATGAATTGTGAAGTAAAACTCATAATCACCGAGTACAGAGGGTGCTTTGTGCATCACTCAATTCTCGTGTTGGCGCGCAGGCGCTCAGTCATGACGTAACTGTTTTGACGCAGTAAAGCAACGACATAGAGAGTAGTGTGTTTAAGTTAGTGTATTGGCGTACAGAATTTTGCTGCGTTAACCATGGACGGTGTCTATTTAGGTCCTTCATATTGAATTAAACTCTTCTACGTCTTCAGCTTAATTTTTTTTAAGATTATTGACTGTCGGGGTTTTCTAGGTCCTTTCATAGTTTCTAGATAGATACATAGTGGATTACAGACGCCCGACTACTGATGTCTATGGCATCTGTTTCATAATTTTAATTTTATTATTTTAACACTTTACCATTGATATCTATGTTAACTAGATTGGCAATTGTGAACAGAAAGTTAATCGAGCGTTTCCAAAAGGTGTAGCCTCAAAATAAATCTTTTAATCATTCACACAATACAAAAGGACTTTAGTAAAAACAGGAGACCTAAAAAGAAATTTACCATAGCCTTTGATTATGAAAAAAAAAACTTTACTTTCTCTTATATACTTTAAAGTGAAATGGAAACAATAGCTATGGGAAATTGCCTCCCAGGTTTTAAAAACACACAAATGGTAGAAAAATAAATAAAAATAACTTTGTGGAGAAAGTTATTTTATTAGAATATTTTTTGTAGAACCTTACACTAGTTACCTTACAGCAACTTAAACTAATTTAAATTAATAAAATAAATAACACAGAATAAAACATACCTTTTCAACCTTCTCGAAGTTTCTTGATTTCATCTGTAAACGAAATTTATTATTAATTTGTATGTTTTTTTGTTTGTCGCGAGTAGTTTTTGGAATTACGGAATCGATTTGATTTTTTTTTCACTCTCTCTTCTCAACTAAGCTAAAATGTAAATTAAATTGGAGATTTCGCACGCGATTTTTAACTTAGATTAGTGTACTCTTATTAAACTACTAGCGGCCTGTTCCAGTTTCATCCGAGTGCAAAACTGCGACATTTATTAATAGATTGTCTCTCTCTCCCCTTCCCCTATTTTCTTCTCTTTCTCTGGAAATACTACATTGACCTTCACATCTACGCAAGCATCCACACCCACCCACGTAACAACTCACACCCATAGTATATGAGATGGTAGGTGAAAAATCCGTTTTGGATAGGATTTGATTAAAATCCGTTCTTAGTGGGTGTCTACGTAGAGAAAGGAGTAACTTTGCTAAATTTCAAGTCAATTGAGCCTATAGTTTAGGAGATTTTGTGATGAGTCAATGAATGGTATTTCGCTTATTTATATACAAAGATAAGCGATGCAGTATAGTGAAAGCTAGTCGGAAAGCTTCACTTGTAATTTTAGAACATAGATTTTGTTAATTCGACATATTGTTCGATGTTAACATCAACGTTTTAAAATTTCTGCGCGTCTTAGTACAGACTACTTGATCTGCTGTTTGCTGGTAAAACTATCTTATGAATTAATTCAATAGTCTATAAGATGGTATATTATATATAGAAATTGCAATACTATAAAATCGCATTACATATAGCTTTACCTCATGCTCAATATAAATTTTCCAATATCTTGCAGCGCCTGGAAATACTGTTACCAATCTTTCGTACAACGGTCGAACTTGTGCAACTGATTTTGACTGAGCAGCCCGAAGTAACACCGACCAAGCTTCTAAATCGAACTGATTTCTTTCAGTCTGTCGCTGCACCCTTCCCAGCTTATCATCTCCCCAATCCTACAAATAACAAATTATTAGTAAATTGTTTAAGAAACGAGGTCGGTTCTTGTCTACATTTACGAGCGTGCTTTGTTATGTACACAATCACACACGCCCAATTCAAGAAAATGTTATAGCGATAATACTTACAATTTCTATTTTCTCATCTGACATTATGCTTGGAAACTATATTTAGTGTAATATAACAACTTCTTTTCTGGAAAATAAAATGAAAATGTTAAACTATTAACCTACGTGCTTCTGTCAACCTTCATACTAATTTTCAGTTTGTTAACAGTGACGCCAACTATTTTTTAGCGTCAAAAGAAACCAAAATTACATAAGCAAATAACCAATATAATGGCATTTTATTTCATAATTCTCGTATTTATTAAAATCGCAACGCACATATAATCACAAAGTTCTTAAAACTATTTTAGTTTCAAAAAATATCCATTATCCATGTTTAAAAGAAATTAAGCCTTAAACATAGAGAAGAGAGGACGTAATTCAGAATGTATTATAAAAGCAAGCATGGCATTACTAGCGACATCCGACGTAAATTTGTCAAAGCTTATATAGTTTGCATTATTTTGCGCTGCTGTTCGTTCTTGTTTCAAAGTTATTGTTGTACATAGTTCTTGGGAATTTTGATCAGTTATAGAAACTCTTAGATCCTTTTGATGTTATAAGATCCAGAGATATGTCACATTAAATATGAACTGCGGGAATATATACACTCTACGAGATCCAAACAGAGAAATACAAAAGTGCTATTAGAACCTATACCGCTTTTTTTTTAGAAGTAACATTAAATATTCATTTCAAAAATTGAAAAAATATCGTATAAAAAGGCTAATTGGAATCCCTGGAGACCCTTGCACTACATACGTCTACAAAATAATACCAGTCATATAATATTATCTCCTATAGAAAAAAAAAAAATAAAAATGATTGTAAAATTGGTAAAAAAAAAACTAAATACGACACTTCTTACTCATAATTTTTAGGAAATGCATTTAGTTTGTTATATGCCATGGAGGAGACCCCCTTTTTCGTGAAGGTCCGGGGCGTACACCTATACCCACGTCAGCCCGTCCATAATTATTAGTCAGTTTTGTTAATAAATGCTTTAACCCAATTTGACAAGGAACTGTGTACCTAAATATTTGAAAAGTTTTTTTTACGGCTTTTTTTAGGCGCGAATAGCGTAAGCTAAAGCGCCTATATGTACTCGCTTTGTCTGTGAATCTGTGAATCTGTGAGTCACGCTTTTTGTATCCAGCGTACAGCCCAAACGACTTAACCGATTTTAAAAAACTTTTTTTTGTTCGATTTGTCTCCGGGTAACTTAGATCCTAACGTCGCCCGATTTTTGAATTTTTGCTCCAGAGGGGAGCAATTTAGAAAAAACGAAGTTTTTCGCTTATAACTCGCTCAATTTAAATCAGATCGGTTCGAAACCTGTCTTAAACGAAAGAGGAGAAAATTTTACATAAATTTCGTACAACAGAATTCGCCCAATCAGTTTTTTTATACACATTTATATAGAAATAAATTCAATCTGATATAACCGATAGCAAACATCTTTCGGTTATCTCTCTCTGTTGCACGGTATAACATGGTAATATAATTATTGCGTATGTTCAGTCTTAAAATAAAATTGGTCGATAATTTTATTTATGACAATAATGAAATTAAAAGATAGCATTTGTTCAAAAACGGATGCCGTTTCGAATATTTCTGAAATCTAAGTTAACAATTTGAATAACTAATTATTAGAATTTAATACTTTGACAGAAGCAAACGTCACTTTTGACATTTCTTATCATTCCGACACCAAGGATGAGCGGATTGAAACCAAATTTTGGGAGGATGTTTGATATGCAAATATGAAGTGGCCTATTGTTTTTGGGGAACATCGGCGCATGCGTAAAAGAATATATCTCTTATAATGTTGTTTTATATAATAATAATATAGTTTTTAAGACGGTTTTTACTCTATCTATTTTTACTAGAAATTTTTGTTATTTTTTTGGGGAAAATCGGTGACGTCACTCTAAATCCAATATGGCGGACTTCTAAAGATGGCGGACTAATTTTATTATGCTTTCCAACAATATGGGTATCAAATGAAAGGGCTTGCTGAGAATAACTCGAAAAATAAAGTTACGTCACTCTAAATCCAATATGGCGGACTTCTAAAGATGGCGGACTAATGTTATTACGCTTTCCTACAATATGGGTATCAAATGAAAGGGCTTGCTGAGATTAACTCGAAAAATAAAGTGACGTCAGTCTAAAACCAATATGGCGGACTTTTAAAGATAGCGGACTAAGTTTTTTATGCTTTCCTACAATATGGGTATCAAATGAAAGGGCTTGCTGAAAATAACTTGAAAAATAAAGTGACGTCACTCTAAATCAAATATGGCGGACTTCTAAAGATGGCGGACCAATTTTATTATGCTTTCCTACAATATGGGTATCAAATGAAAGGGCTTGCTGAGAATAACTCGAAAAATAAAGTTACGTCACTATAAATCCAATATGGCGGACTTCTAAAGATGGCGGACTAATTTTATTATGCTTTCCTACAATATGGGTATCAAATGAAAGGGCTTACTGAGAATAACTCGAAACATAAAGTGACGTCACTCTAAATCCAATATGGCGGACTTCTAAAGATGGCGGACTAATTTTATTATGCTTTCCTACAATATGGGTATCAAATGAAAGGGCTTGCTGAGAATAACTCGAAAAATAAAGTAACGTCACTTTAAATCCAATATGGCGGACTTCTAAAGATGGTGGACTTATTTTATTATGCTTTCCTACAATATGGGTATCAAATGAAAGGGCTTGCTGAGAATAACTCGAAAAATAAAGTTACGTCACTCTAAATCCAATATGGCGGACTTCTAAAGATGGCGGACTAATTTTATTATGCTTTCCTACAATATGGGTATCAAATGAAAGGGCTTGCTGAGAATAACTCGAAAAATAAAGTGATGTCACTCTAAATCCAATATGGCGGACTTCTAAAGATGGTGGACTAAGTTTTTGACGTGATAACGTCTTATAAATTGATGAAACACCAGCTGCACGCACGAAAAAGTGTAACGTTCCGCCTGACCCTGTGCGCGCAAGCGAGAGCGCAGTAATGTATTATTAAATATGATATTCGAGCGGAATACGTTATCACGTAAAACTATCGTCCGTAAACCGACTTTACAGACATCCAATTTTTTTATATAATAATGGTGTACTTTTTATAATGTTTTATTATTCTACTTTACAAGAAAGTTTTGTAAAATGTTTTTTGAGGGAAAGTCGGCGCATGCGCAGAAGAGGTATAAGTTATAAAGTTGTTTGTATATAACAATGGTATACTTTTCATAACTGTTTATTATTCGATCTATTTTTACAAGAGTTTTGTATAATTTTTGGGAAAAATCGGCGCATGCGCAAAAGAGATACATGCCATCGTTGTTTTTTATATAATAATGGTGTACTTTTTATAATGTTTTATTATTTTATTTTAAAGAAAGTTTTGTAAAAAATTCTTTGAGCTAAAGTCGGCACATATATGTTATAAAGTTGTTTTTATATAATAATTGTGTACTTTTCATAACGGTTTATTTTTCTATCTGTTTTTACAAGAAAGTTATGAAATTTTTTTTCTAAACTCATAATTTCAGAAATATTTTGAAAAAAAATCTGTTGTTCTTTTGTTCTGAAGATGTTAGTTAGGTTTAATTTTTGCATGACACAATAACATATTACATAGAGAACCATGAAATTATTAAAATTATATTTTCCTTTCTGTGTTTCATTATTTTCAACTGTTATTTTTTTCTTAGAATAAGTAAATTAAGTTATACTATATTATTCTCCAAGTGTCGTTAAATATAATTATATATACACCGATTTTCAAACAAAACACCGGGGTATATGACGTAAAATTTCGCGCCTTGTAATTCTTGAATTACTTGGGCATATACTCCCACTGGTTATAAATTTTACTTATATTATATAGACTAATTTATCAGTCGATAACAAATTACAGTGCACTAATCGAATAATCGCTAATCACACAAACAATAAACACTGACGTCACCGCCGATGTGAACAAACAAGTTGTTTTTATATGCGTGTATTATTAAAATGTAATTATTACAATGATAGTTGTTATATGAATTACTTGACAATTTTGTTTGAAAGTAAAAATATTACACGTGCTCGGTAAAATGGCTTTGAATTTATCAAAAGTTTTTACGAATAAATTAAATTATGGAAATACTTTGTGTTTTAAAAGACTTTTAAGTCAGTTTTATCCAATAGATGAACATATATTCGGTTTATCGCAAGAGCAAATACAGGTACCTACAGTAAAATATATGTTTATCTTATTGTTAGGTCTATTCGTTTACATTAATTTATTTGTTCAAATTTTTAGTGTGGTTAGTGATTGCTATGTAAAAATAAAATTTGAAAACATTAACTTGTTTCTGATTGAGAGTAAATAAAATGTAGATAACATTAACTATTACCAAATGATTTGCATAATTTTATTGGGTACGAATTTGAAAAATTTTGAATTTTAAATGACGCTAAAATTTAAAAGTGTTTTTACCTGGCTACTTTTCAAGTCGGAAACTATCCTGCAATTTTTTGTAATTTTCATGGTCGAATATTATCTCGTTTTTTTTGTTTCCTTTAAATGTTCTGTTTTGAATCTACTCGTAACTAGAGAATAGGCAGTTGGAACAGGAGTCGACACTTTTGTTCGCTAATTTAAATCAATTTACAGTCAAGTGATCAAAAAATCTTTTTTTTTACAGCTGAGAAAAACAATTTTTGAATTCAGCCAGAAGGAACTTGCCCCGTTTGCTGCACAGATAGATAAAGAAAACAATTTTAATCAGCTCAGGGAATTTTGGAAAAAATTGGGAAACATCGGTTGTTTAGGTAAGTAAATTGCAAACATAACGATAAAATTAGTGATATTAGTGCTTTTTAAAAATTCTTTTGTTTATCTACCACAAAATGTTATATAATAACATGTTATTAATTTTTATTGTTGATATTCAAATTTATTTTGAAAATAAAATACCTCTGTCCCTTTTTACTTTTATCAGTACAAATCACTGAAAAAATTACGAGGGGGGGAGGTTCATTGGATCTGGACGCTCCCTTGACTTGAATCAAATGTAGTTCGATTTCTTTTTTCATTTCGAAAAATAGTATATTGTGCGACTAGTGAGAGAAGGAGAAGATTCCATGAGCGTGAAATTTGCCGCATGAGCGTAGCGAGTGCGGTAACACGCACGCGAGTGGAATATTCTCCTTCTCTCACTTCGATCAATGGTCGCACATAATATTTTATTCAACTAGCACGAGTAATATGTAATCGGGGCCCTGATAAAAGAGGGAAAAATAATAAATCACTTCATTGATTGACGTATTCATCCCCCGCGATGCACACAAGATGGCCGTGACTTTCACTGAATTGCGATGCTGTTTTCATATATACTATACCGCCTACCACGTTCCTATTGGTCCAGAAGCTGTGCAGTTTTTTTTCATTATTTAACTGCAGAAAATTCATTATCTCACGGTACGGCTTATTATTAGAACTCTACGCGACAACATGAAGTAATTTATTATTTCTCCCGAATTTAGCAGGGCCCCGAAATTACATATTACTCACGCGTGTTGAATAAAGATATTTATTTATGCAGCCACTTTTATAATATCAAAACCAGTGGCGTAACAATAGGGTGACAGAGGGGGCAAAATGCCAAGGGCCCCTGGCCTGAAGGGGCCCCGGCCCGAAAGGCCGTTACGACAGGAGGAACCTAATATTTATTACAAAATTTGATAAAAATATTAATTCTGTATTTTATAACCAATTTAAGTTGGGTACTAACTCAAAAACGCATACACGAACTATACCAATATCTACTTTACTTTGTGATTTATAAAAATTAAACTACAATGTGAAGTTTTTTTATATTAAGAGAGGGCCCCATCCGATGAATTTGCCACTAGCCTCAGGTGGTATAGTTACGTCAGTGCTCAAAACAATTAGAGGATCAACTTTTATGAAGTTACAGATCATCAATAATTTTTAAAAGTAATGTAACTTTGAGATAAAAAATCGTACAATTTTTTGAGGAGATACAGCATTTTGATTGAAAAAGTCTCAATTTTCAGTGTCTTACATTCGATTTCCTTTATTATGTTTCTGTGTATCACTGCATTACTTCAAAGAAGACTGTCAACTTTGATTGCACCCACTTGCTTGCAACTTTCATCATCACAGCTTGAAAGATTTGAATCTTAGTTTTCAGTCCAGTTACTGAAAGTCGACCTACGATTTTTTTGAATTGAAGATACGATGATTTTAAATTAGGCTTGCGAAAAATTTTTGCAATATTCGAAGTATAGAGCAGCGACCAACGCACAGAACCACCATCAGTAAAATTGAATGCTAGAGACTGAAAGTTGAAACATTTCTTATTAAAATGTTTATTATTATCATTTTTGTCAAAATACAGGTATCATCCCCTACTCATGTTGAATTGATTGTCAAAATGGTCGCTTTTTTAGACATTTTTTATAACACAGACGACAACTCGTGTTATCATAATTTTTGTCTGTCTGTTTTTTGTTTATTTATGGCACATTCGTCAACGGTTGAATGAATTTTAACGAAACTTAGTACATGGCTGTCAATAATTATTTATTGCTAATCATACGTTTTTATTTGCTTACGGCTAGGCTAAGCGAAGGTTTCTATCAAAAGTCGCGGGTAGAGACTAGTAACTAAATAATGACAATAAATAAATGAAATGTAATTCTAGTGATCTTTTGTTTTGTTAAGTAATTAAAATAACGACTTTCTTAATAAATTGGTAATTAAATACAATCTCTTTTACAAAAACACACACGAAAATATGCAATTGTAATATGTACCAATATTAAATTATATCATAAAATTACGAAGCTATTAGGAAAAAAATATTATACGATTCAAATCCGAATCTCTCAAATACGCGTATTGTGATCAATATTTGTTTAATAGTTATCAATCATTTATTGTTAAAATATTATTATTCTTATTGTTAATTTACGCCTGGAGACGTGGATGTCAATAAATTTGCATCTGTATTTGCAGATGTCAGTAAAACCCACATCTGCAAAATCCCTGTTCTGATATTTATATATACCCGTTCTTCCACCATTAATGCGCGTACTTCCACCATTAATGCCCGTACTTCCACCGTAAATGCCCGTTCTTCCACTATAAAAACCCGTCCTTCCACCACAACTATTGTAAAATTTCATCCAATGTAAAATTTTGAAAAGTCAACAAAACATGGTGCAAACAGACAATGTATTATTTTTAGGTTACAGTGGTTAGAAGTGGCGAGGTAGATAGGTCTGTAGTATTTGTTGGATCAAGGGTTGGACTCATATTTTCATTATCACTAAACTGAATTAAAATGACGCTGATCGAAGTTATTCCGGCGATGATCTGAAATTCAAATTAGCATAAATGTAAAAGTTTATAATGATCAATATTATATTTCAACGGTGTGAAAACACGTGTTGAACTTTTTTATCTTGACATGTTTTTGTTTAAAGGGGATTTCTAGTGTAGAAGCCTATTTTCGATACCTAATTCAGCGATTTTTTTCTGAGAAGAGTAAGGTAAATACAAATAAGAGTTTTGGTGTCTTTTTATTAAAGATATAAAATACAAAAAATTGTTTTTTTTTTTTCAAAAAAATCTTAATATGGGGCGTTGTAGGGCACTGAATCTATCCCCATCAAAAACACGGTGTGCAATGTATAATTCGTTCAATCCTGTTATCTGAAATCTCGAAATTGGTCAAGCTCTTGGCTACATTAATGACGAAGTAACGGCCCCTCAAAGACGAATAAAATGTAAAATTTGTTAATCCTTTTTGAATATAATGCCATTTGTAGAAACTTTGGAATTTTGATTTGAAACAGGTCAGAACAGTAGCTACAAGCCTTCACTTTGAAAATCTAACCGATTTCGAGATTTATGATAACTGGAAGAGATGATACCCCACACGCTTTCATATTAGAGTTTTTTTTTTGAAAAAAAACGAGACGATTTTTGGTACCTGATATCTTTAAAAAAAGATATCAAAAACTTCTTAATTGTATTTTTCTTATTTTTCTCAAAAAAAATCTCGAAATTATGTATCAAAAATAGGCTTCCACGTCCTTAAATTGTTCATTTATTAAAGAACAAATAATATATAGCCAGATTATGCTTAGTGGGAAGATACGTAACTAAAGAGTTTTTTCTTCATTCTAAGATAACTTACCGAATAAAGCAAAGTATTATCCAAATCGAAAAGTCCGTGAGCCGTGAATTGGACGTATTGATGAAGCATTTGCAATGAGAATGATTGCATCTAAAAATTGACATTAAGTAAATCAGTAATTTAATAGATTATTTAAACGGTCCAACGAAGTCCAAAAGAAAAAAAAATATTATGAAAAATTTGTGTAACAAAAAATCAATCAACTCTAAAAATTGACATTAAGTAAATCAGTAATTTAATAGATTATTTAAACGGTCCAACGAAGTTCAAAAGAAAAAAAATTATTATGAAAAATTTGTGTAACAAAAAATAAATCAACTCTCCAGTAAATTGATGTCTGGATTATTTACTAACTGTATCAGTGAAATGTTGTTTGTTTGAAATTCCTTTATTTTTGTGCAACAATTTCGACGTATTTTCAGCCTCGTCTTGGCACAGAGTACAAATAATTGGTACACTTGCCAGATGGAAACAATTAACGGCCATCCAATAAGCATTTTCGATACTCGGCGTCCTGTAAATCGCTTGGATTTCGAAGATGAGATGGAGAAACATTTGAGTTATCGATGTCAAGATCTGCCAGTCGTAAGCTAAATTTATGGTTCTTGCTATGTCACAAAGTTTATAATGAAGTCTCTTCATAGCACGTAGGTTTGCCAGAGATTTAGAATCTTCGTCTTCGAACTCGTTCATTGGTGATTGTGGCGACAGAAAACTTTTTACTTTAATTGCTTTTATGAAGGCTGCATAAATCGTTAAAAAGAAAAATAAACATCGTCGCAATGTTTTATTGAATGTATGAAATGGAAACAGAATATTATCAGAATAAAGAATATGGTTTAACATTCTTAAAACAAATTTAACTACAACGGTAAATTACTAGCTAGACTAAAGTTATCGAATTTTTTAGAATAGCTCCTAAAAAAACAGAACGAGAATATATTATCCATCGTTATATCTTATCTGGGGTGAGTGGTCCAGAAAGGACTGATTGCTTTATATGAAGACTGCGCAAACTCTAGCTCTTGAGGACCAAATACTTGGATACAAAGAGATTTATCAAGAATTTTTCACAAGAAGGTTCAGTTTAGTTCGGGATCTTGCTAGTAGAGAAACATTTAGATCTAAATTTAATAATGTCTTGTCCCTTTATAAAAAGTAATCACGGAATACTTAGGTACATCTATCAGCATTGTTCTTTACATTTACGTTGAAACCAAACACGCTATCAAAAATCAATTTTTGTAAACAGACTAACGGTGCTTCTTTGATAACAGAAATTTGTTTACTGAGAAATTTGATGACAACATGAATGGTTACACATAGAACTTACTTTGTGAACTAGGTAAGTCGTTATCAATGGCCCAGTTAGCCATCAGCCCATTTAAGCTGACGAATTGACGGCGAATCAAGAGAACATATTGAGTGAATTGCACGATTACAACCCTGGTTAATTCAGACGGTAAATGGATCCCAATGTGATACAGGATTAAATACGACCAGCCATTTGACATGCGAAACACTGTGCCACATACAAAAGACATTATGACCATTGTTACTTGGATAAAGACCATCCATTTGACAGGCCTGAATATGCAAAAAATTAAATTTGGTGTTAATTGAGTGTGGCTGTCTAATATTTTTTTTTATAAACGTACAGGGAACTGAGCAACAATTTAAAAAGAAGCTTTACTGATGTCTCGCTTGTGGCGAACATTTCGATCAATTTATTTTATTTACTCTATAGTGACATATCCGCATAATCAATTGTAAGCATTGTTAAGTTCTTACTTATAAAAAATAAAACGTTTTGGTTGAATTAATAACAATTCGTAAAATGATGTTTTCTCCTATGAAGTAATTAATCAATTAAATTTTTTCCAAATTATAACAACCTTCATTTTTCCAGCGTAGCTAAGGAAAACTAATTTTGACAATATTACAAAAAAGAGAGAGAGAGAGTTAATGTAACAAAGCTTGCTACACAATCATTCTCATAACAAAGCATGTTTGCAATTGTATTTCACATATTCCGCGAGCTAATTTTTAATGTTTTAACGTGGTTGGAAATTGGAGCACAAGTGACATAGGACTTTTGTATAAATCGTTGTTGGAAAGTTACATATTTCAATATGCAGGATGATTTTTAAGTTGACTCTTCTTTTTTAAGAAGAAATCAAATGGACGAACTAATATTTTAAGTAACTTTTTTATCAAAACTCAAAAATAAGAGAGAACAGCCTTTCACAGTTTATTTAAATTTTATTTAATTAATTCAAAAGCCCGGTTAACACACGCGAAGAAATGATAGCACGAATTTTAAATACATCCTAAATAATTCACGGAAGGCCTTTATCGCTACTACAATCATGTACGCACGCATCTTTGTGTCCAACAAAACGGAGACAACTTCGAACAATTTCTGTGAATACTTGATAATGACATAACATATTTCCATAGTGACATAACATAACGCCAGGATCGACCTCAAAATTTGATAAAATTTAATGAAACTTTGAAAGCCTGTTCCTCTTTCGTTTTTGGGTCTTGATGAAAAATTTACGTGAAATATTTGTTCGTCTATTTGATTTCTACACGCGTTAAAAAATAGAATCAACTTAAAAATCACGCTGTAGTTTCCATGCTTCCAATTTTATTTACCTGTAATCGACTTCAGCGCCCATATTATTAAGTATTCTTTCGGTTTCCAACAGTTCGTCAGTAGTTTGAGGTACATATTTCCGTTTGATGATAATAATCAGCATGGAAAGAGTTGAAAAAATGCAACTTGCAATGTAAGTGAAACTCTTGGTGCTCTTGTAAAGGGCAGATCCAGTGTGGTGCATGGCATTCTGAACCATATAAATGTCACAGACCCAAATAACCGACGCCAGGATCAACATATGTAGTATGGCCAAAAATGGAATCTTTTCAGACGATTTGAAAATCGTTCTACCGTTCACATTTTTTGTCAATTTGAAAGGAGACAAAGCAAACACTTTACCCAGCCAATACGTTGGCAAAATTGTTGACATCAGTCGACTTGGACTGTAATGTTTTTCCATCATTATTTTTATGTAATAAAAAACTGTTCTGTTCAATTGGTGATCGCGAGTGTTATAATAAATACGTTAATTGCTTTAGGTGTTTATTTAAGCATAGAATGGAAAATAACGGCATGAAAATAAAGATAATAATATATTTTTAAGACTATTTTTTTTCTCTTTAAATTACATGGCAGGAAATGACAATAGATATGTGTTTATATTTTGTAGTGATATTTGAAGTTTTATTTTTTCGTAAAATTTATATATATTTAAGCGCTGTTTACACCTATAGGCTGTGTGCGCGAAGCCTACTAGCGTTGCTAGTGGGTAATAGAGAATTATTTAACTCACTTTTTATGGAAATCGCGACATATTTGTATGGTGATAAGTCAAAATCTTTAGTTGATGTGTCAAGAAAAAAATGTAATAAGGAAAACTGCTGTTAATTTTATATACAATAAAATTCAGATTGTGAACCATTATATAAATAGCATAATATATAATGTACGTGGGATTTATTTATTTATCAATTATGATGTACAATATATAAATAACTAATTTGTTTACACTGACAGCGTAACGTCAAATTATGGCGCCAATGATCTTTATTTACTTAAATCGCCATCAGCGCAACAGCCCGAAACACAACAACCATTTCCAGATCGCCTAGTTTTGCCCATATTATCTTTGTAATTAAAAACTTTATAAAGTTATAACTATTTTCAGTTTTAATAAACCTTGCTCGCTCACTGACATACGGAAAATTTGAGTTTGAAGTTTCTCCTAGTGCTCACCCCAAACGCTCGCATCGATAAATTTGTAACTCCGCCTTCTTGCACATAGTCCATATACCACAAGTCGTGATGTGGGTCGTTTATTGAAAATCTACCAGTGTCAGCGTTGCCAGACGTCCCGATTTTGGCGGGACGTCCCGATTTTTAAATAAAAATTAAATGTCTCGCGCGTGACAGGCTCAGTCCCGCTTTTCGGGGATAACTTTAAAAGAAATTAAATCTTCACAGAAATATCATGATTAAGTAATTCTTATAAATAATTATTCTCTTATTGTAAGTTGCAATTTGTAACACTCACTCCACAGACTATTGTTTGAAACGCCATATTTTTCAAATGAATAAAACTTTTTTGATTTTGATTTCTGTTTTTTTTTTATTTATTTTTTTATTCTGAAGACGAATAAGACTCAACTATTTAACGATAGGGTAACCTGATTTAAAATATTATATTTTTATTAAAATACATTTTCAATGGCTATTTTTGCTATCTATTGTCACGTAAACGTAATTTTAATTCAAATAAAAAGATTAAATAGGTATTTGAAAACTTCTGATTATATACGTTTTTTTACTATGTCCCGCTTTCGACGAAAGAATCCCGCTGTTTTCACTCAAAGAGTTACAAAATCCCGACTTGGCAAAAAAAAAAACTGGCAACGCTGACCAGTGTCCACACGACCAACTTTCCAGTATGATCAATATTAAATATTCAATATGTAGTTAACAAATTAGGTCGGTGTAATATGTTTCAAAAAATCCTAAAATTCACTATTTTGCATTCTTTTTGTTTAAACAAAAAATGGCTAGACCTATTTTGATAAAATTTCGCTCGGATCAAACTATAATGTTAATACGCTTCTTTTGCATCATAATCGTTTTGTGTTCGCGAGGTTTCGTCTAAAATCCATTTTTTTGCGTTCTCTTTGTTTGAACAAAAAGCTGCAGGGCCGATTTTAAATACATTTCTTTCGGATCAAAATGACGTTATCATGCTTCAGTTGACATCCTAATGAAGTCGATATAATTTTTTTATCGCGGGATATTGTGTACTTACTTTTTTTGAAGACTTTCTCGTTAAAAAAAAATTGGTTGTCTGTAAAGTCGGTTTACGGACGATAGTTTTACGTGATAACGTATTCCGCTCGAATATCATATTTAATAACACTTTACTGCGCTCTCGCTTGCACGCACAGGGTCAGGCGGAACGTTACACTTTTTCGTGCGTGCAGCTGGTGTTTCACGCTCAGGCGGAACGTTACACTTTTCGGAACGTTACACTTTTCGGAACGTTACACTTTTTCGTGCATGCAGCCGGCGTTTCATCAATTTATAAGACGTTATCACGTCAAAATGACTGGATCGATTATGAAAAAAAAAATCTTTCAGATCATAACAAAAATAATTTAATTCTATTGATTATTGAAAAAATGTTTCAGAATAGAATAAAATAATTTATTACAATCACCTTCCCTAATCGAATTTAGAAGTCGACGTAATTATTGCTTTATTATGGGCTATGTGCAGGGAGGCGGAGTTACAAATTTTTCGATGCGAGCGTTTGTGGTGGGCACTAGGGGAAACTTCAAGCTCAAATTTTCCGTATAGTGAACAATGTTTATTAAAAGTGAAAAGAGTTATAATTTTATGAAATTTTTTAATTACAAAGAAAACATAGGAAAACTAAGTGATCTGGAAATGCTTGTTGTGTTCTGGGCTGTGGCGCTGATGGCGATTTAAGTAAAATAAAGACCATTGGCGCCCTAATTTGACGTTCCGCTGTCAGTGTAAACAAATTAACATCAGTTTTTCTTATCACATTTTTTTTACAAATCATGGCCTACTAAAGTTTTTGACTTATCACCTTAGAAACATGTCGCGATTTCCATAAAAAGTGAGTTCAATAGTTCTCTATTACCCACTAGCGGCGCTAATAGGCTTCGTGCACTCAGCCTGTATAGACAGTGATTTATTTACGCGGACTTCTAATATAATGTAGAATAGGGAAGAAGATTGTAAATATATTTTTTATATTTTATGAGACATGAAGTCGTGTAAATGTTTTTCTTTAAATTATTATCTTTATATTTGTAACAAAGTAAAGCGATTCTATTTGTTTTATAAAAAGCGTTAAATGAATAAGTCGGAGTGAGTGTCCTTTACTTGAGAACATAAACGTCAGAAAATTGTTTCAGCCAATCTACGATTCCAAAGCGGTTTTGTTCTTGCTTTTGTTTTCAAATACATCGTTCCATATTTGTTCTATTTGAAAGCAATAACGGTTTAATATATTATTACTTCAACATTATAAATTTTAAATGACTGTGTAACGTGACATGTTGATTTATAGGATTCAATACTATCCTATTCGTTGTTTTGATAGTAATCACAGGTTTACGTGTCAAATGTAGTGACTTGTGTAAGTTCTTAATAAATAGTATAGACTATAGATGTTACATTCAAGTCAATCAATTTGTAATAAATAAGCTCAATAGAACCTCATTATTTTTAGAGTCATTTAGAGACTGTAACTCAAGACTTTGAGGAATTCTACTAATGCTAGGTTGCAGAAATGATTGTCAAAAAAAAAAAAATTGAAATGACCTTAGATTGTGATCATAAAATTACACTTTCCATACATCAGGAGCAGTCTAATGTGGTATTCAAACTCCCTATTATCTTGATTCTGGAGCATTAGACTGTACTCACACAAAAACAAATGATTGTTCTACATAGAAAAAGATCGATTTTCAAGTTAAATTTTGATCAAAATGTGAAGAAAAACGTTGTTTCGAAGTAGAAACTGCACAAAAACTATATGCTACCTATATACAGTATACACGTATACAGTTTAAGAAAAATATCGATGGTAATCCGCGGCGTCCTTAAGTTGTTTTTTTAGAAAAATGTGGGTTTACAATGTTTACATACTTAAGCGGAAGCTTTGAACTATGGGACCCCTTTTTCACAAAATTCTTATCAACACGTTTTATAACAACAATTATCAGTTAATATGCCATGTTATCAGAGCCATATGGTCGTAGAAATTTGGGATTTGAAATAAAAAATTTGATAAGATAATATTTGTTAATCCAAATACATAAAAAATACAGTTACGAAAATAAAACAATTCATCTAAAAAAATTGCACTAATATGTGCATTTTATTCAAAGTCAGAGTAGATTATAGACGCTCAACATCTAAGACCATCAGCGTCTATCATATGATATAAAAAAATTATAAGGAATAAAAGATTAAAAAAATATTTGCATTGCTTTAGCGACAAATTTGTACCGTTGCTTAGAAAGGAGCATCGACGCTCAAAGCAAGATGCAAATTTTATACGCTCAAAATTATTTGTTTGATACATTTAAGTGACACGTCGCTGATTGCATCCCCCGTGCTTGTATCCCTGTTGTCAATAATTACAGGATTGAAATTTTTGTTAAACCTGATATCTAGTACCAAATTGACTCAGTATAAGATTGTAAGATTAATTTTAGTACAAGTGAAATTTTAGATTTATTCAAAATTTGGGCTTAGGTCTGTGCAATACTATATTAGATCACTTTCTCTGCAGTTATCTAAATCGTTAATTCACTTTTACCATTGCAGAAAAAATAGAGTAAATTATTTTTGATAATTTTTTGTGGATTGTTGGTGGGAATATGTTTACATTATTTCAAATAGCTAAATTAATATTTGAAAATTTTAATTGTTACAAGCACTATTTATTTACATTATAAAGTTTTGAAAAACTGTAATGTTTTCTTTAAAAATTGAACAACTTCATTGCAAAGTGTCGGATGAACACGGACCATTGGCGACGAATTCCAGTCCTAAAAACAGTCAAAAGTGTTATTTACATAATATGTGTACTTAGTTGAAATTTTATTTTAAGAATACCTCTGCATTAAGAATACTTTTTCTTAGGATAGTTAATATTTGAGACAGAATGCATCAGTACAACGACAACTTGACGTTAATGAACATATTATCTACAGAGTGTCACATTTTAATTGATCACCCTGAATAACTTTTGGCAGTGACGCTGAATGAAAAAAAGTTTCCGACAAAAGTTGTTTAGTTTAAAAGGGGGCATCGTTTGGAGACAAATACCACTTTACACCCCCAACCTCTGCGCAGTGACGAGGATGACTTTGACATTTTTAATAAGAACATCTATTTTTTATCACAAATTATGATTTTTCTGAAATATTTTTTTACCCTTAAAATGTATGTCAAAAATCGATTTCCCGAAACTCCATTTCAGCCACCCCCTTTCCAAATCAAACAACTTTTACCTCATGTAATTTTCTGCAAAAGATCGTTGTTTAGGCATAAACATTTAATGGAGTTTCAGGAAACCGATTTTTGACATGCATTTTAGGGGTTGAGGGAGGCATCGGGTAAAAAAAGGATTCAGATAAATGTTGCATATTTTTTTCTCGAAAAATCATAATTGTGATAAAAAATAGGTCTTCTTACTAAATATGTCAAAGTCATCCTCATCCCTGCGCAGGGGTTGAGGGTGGGGGTGGTATTTGTCTCCAAACAATGCCCCCCTTTAAACTAAACAACTTTAGTCCAAAACTGTTTTTTCAATCAGCGTCACTGGCAAAAGTTATTCAGGGTGATCAATTAAAATGAGACACCTGTATATCGCAGCTCAATAGTTAAATTAACCAGTTAATTGAACGGCTAGTCTGTTAGTTAAACGCCGATATTCAATTATTATATTTGACGTTTGGCCTCACAGAAAACTAGCCCTACAGATACGGCTGATTCAAAAGCCGCCATTATGTTTAAGTTTTTTTTAAGTAAAAGTCCTTAGGTGGCACTAATTTCAAAGAAATTCAGTCAATTTGGTTAAAAAAATAATTACGCAAGTATAGGTATAAAAAGTGCAAGAAGGCATTTTTTGTCAAACTTATATTGTTTAATTTTAGTCAATATTCCCACAGGGCCTGCCGTCATTATTATCAATTAAAGTATCTTCGACAAGAGGCTAAGCTTAGTGCATCATCAAATTCATGGTAACCCTCGCCGACTGTATTATGTTCGTTTAACCATACGGCTAAGCATTGTCCAGCCTTTCTAGGGTTCAGGACCCGAAGAGTGCCCAACGAGACCTTATTACTAAGCCTCCGCTGTCCGTTCGTTCGTCTGTCTGTCAGCGGGCTGTATCTCATGAACCATAATAGGTAGAGAATTGAAATTTTCACAGAGTGTGTATTTCTATTGCCGCTGTAACAACAAATAATTAAACCTCCCTTCCCAAAAAATCCTTAAAATCGTATAAAAAATTCTATATAGCGCGAATCACCGTTTCTGGGTTTTTCTTGACATTTTCAACATTAACCCATTCTATTTTATGCGTAAAATTAGGGTACATTGTTTTTGAAGGTGAAGTTTTAACTCACCAGTATATGTATTTGAACATACTGCCTTGTCGAATTCACATTTATTTGGGAACGTTTTTGTTTTTCCATTATGATCTTTTCCGCATACCGGATTATAAATGAACGGGCAGATTTTCGGTTGGTCTGCACACGGTTGCGTTTGTGCTTGTGCACCATAAATACACAAAGCCACCATTACTGAAATATTTAAGAATTTGTGAATTGAGTTTTTGACCATTGAAGTATCTTCAAAAGTAAATTGTACAGTCGAATTTACTGGACTGACAAAAATATTATTATTAATCGGTATTTAGTAACGGGTCTAAAATTACCTGTTCTTTAGTATAATAGGTCTAAATTAACCGGTTCTTTCGTCACAGAATCATTTTGATAACAAGTAAAATAAATAAGAGTAATAATTTTGACTGTTTTTGTTTTTATATACTTATACGATCCTTAGCGGGCGCGTTTTTACAGGTGTGTTTGAACCATAGAGTTATATTATTATTATATCTCTATATGGTTTGAATCCACTCAAAATTTATAATGATGCAAATTATTGAGTTGACAACGTTGAGTATATTTGTAAAAAAAATCCAAAAAAACAAAAAATGTACGTTACATATATCAATTTAAAATGCTCTTACTTTTTAGGTACCTAATTACATTTTTTAATATTTCAAAGGATTTTTAACAATGCATTTTTTCCCTCCTTTTTGTCAAAAACGATAGATGTTCTTTCAATGACTTAAAAGTCTGAACATTTTTAAGGGCTTCTTTAAAAAAATCGAACGAATATTATTTGAAAGTAATTTTTTAAAATCACGCCTGATACACAAATTTCAAAATAGATTGGTTCCTATCAAGTTTATAAACACGTGTAGGTCACAGATATTTTCTCTATAAAGATTAGATAAAGTGTAACCTAATTTATCTTACCGACTGCACACAACAAAATCGTTTTCATATTTATAATTTTTATTTTAACTGTTTAAAAATACAAATATTCTTAACTGTACTGACTGCTGACTTATTACTGATGGTATACGTTCAATTGACTTTTATTTATCTTTTCGTATCCCCTCCTGTTACTTGATGTGTAAAAATGAAATGATAATGAAATTTTGTTTAATATTTATTTAAACTGTATATCGACATTGACATACAATACTTATTTCCTTAGACGTGTAAGTGTGGGTGTAATCTTTACTTGTAGCAGTGGCGTTCCTACAGAG
Source organism: Xanthostigma xanthostigma (assembly GCA_963575645.1). Lineage (NCBI taxonomy): Eukaryota > Metazoa > Arthropoda > Insecta > Raphidioptera > Raphidiidae > Xanthostigma > Xanthostigma xanthostigma. The sequence goes on along the minus strand of OY754472.1, from coordinate 19,326,274 downwards.
TTGCAGGCAGGGGCCGCAGAGATACCGTGAAAGTTTCGGGTGGGTCGCTCATTAATTTTTTAAGGGCCGCCAGGAATTAAAAATTTATGACGGACTGCCGAGCTTATCTTATTTTTTTACAAATGTGTCATTGATATTTACAAAGAAAAAAAAATTATGTAAATTTATATAATTTTGTTTTATAATTACAGTTGTGTTTAATACAACTATTTTATCAGTATATATACGTTCCTGTTTTGCCTATGACTTCCACACATCTTAAAGATTTTTTCTTCAAATAGGGTAGAACGTTATCCGAACTTTTTAAAATTACGTCCATAAGAGTCAGTATTAAAAAAAATCCAGGTGGGAGATCCCCTAAGCCCTTTATTATGACGACTTCACCGTTCTCCATACGGAGCGTCAACTGATCTATCCCGATGTTATTTTATTTCCCCATCCGCATCTGGTGACAGGACTGGCAAAAAGCCAGGTATCCCCGGTTTAATTTTACTGTTGATCTTAATTGAGCATTTTGTTCTTATTTTTGAAGAAAGAAAATTATCTCTAATCTATTGTAGTCTTTATAGAGTACTGTACAGTGTAATACAGATTTATACCATAGTTTCAAATAGTTGAAAACGACTCATTATTATAGTACGGTTAGCTTAATGGAGCGGCGAAGCAATGAAATGATGTAAAGCATAAAACTGTGCCGCTTATATTATATTGTGAAGTGAAGGTGTATTATACACTACCCAGAATAAGGGAACCGCACTATAGTTATGAAAAGACGTGGGAACCTCACCTATATTAGCACACGGAGGAATGAAAATTCTTTTGGGGTTATGAACTCGTTTCTTGATATATTATCCATTTTGCGTTACTAAGGTTTTTCTTATATTTCCCCGCCGTTGAATCATCTACTTTCTAATTTTGCGTTATCAAGGTCTCTCTTATATTTAAAACTAAAGAAGTTTCATCTTTAAAAATAATGTTTAACCACTTATATGACTGGAACAAACAGTAGATAAGTGGTTTTGTCTGTAGACCGTAAATTCTAAATGCAATTTTTGAAATTGTCTCTAAAGAAAACCAAATTTTTGTAAAAAAAACTATTTAGTACTTACCTTGTAATTCTTGAATTATCACTACACCCACACAACGGTTAAATCAATCGTCTTAATTTGTTTATTTCTGCGGTAATTATTATGTATAATACGATGAATGATGCAATAATTGTAAAGAGACGTTTGTTGCACAAATTATTGTTAATTAAAAAGTTAATATTTGTTTTTGTTATTGTCAATATGTTAGCTATTAGTGTAAATAAAATACGCACTATAAGCAAACAAATTTCTTAACCATTTTAAAGCAAATATAGTTTATTTATGAAGTAAATATTGTTATTTTATTTAAATCACAAAATAAACTAAACATAGGATTTTATTATGAAGCCATTGCAATTTAAGGCCATCAATACGTAAGGTTATTTATATTAAGGTTATTTATATTAAGGTTATTTATATTTTCAATTTATTTTTTTCTAATAAATTAAAAATTCAATACTTTTACCAGTTCTTGGATATGAGCCCGAAAATTGGAGGGTTGTAATAAAGGAACCATTGCAACGCCATATAAACGACGACATTGCAACATACTCAGCCACGAAGTCTGTAACCAGGAGACCTAGCTTCTTATGCTTGCTATGTTTCGAGATGGACCGTTTTCTGGCCCTGTTATTACTACCTGGAAAAATTTCAATTCTTTCCGCCAGTTTTCGCCACAGTTACCAAAGTTGTTTAGCTTCACAGACACTACACACATGTAAGTCATGAACGTGTGTGCGTTACCCAGTACCTGACGCCATATTGGTTCATGCGACAGATATCGGTCCACCGCTACGCTCGAGCTGGGTCTCCTGGTTACAGATTTAGTACGCTCAGCTATCCTATTTTCCAAGCCCTCTTGTAATTACAAAACGTAGTTTTCACTTTCTAGCGAACATGAGTCTTTAGATGATCCCTACATGGAAAAATCCAGAAGAAGTGGTTTAGCAATGAACGAAAATCCGCGAGTTAAGCCAGAAAACCAATGCGGTCGATCTTCACTATTCATTTTAGACAAAAATTCTAAATTATTATTATTTATTTCGCCAAAAAACATTAATTTCCCTTATTATTTTCAGGAATCACTGCTTCCAGTAAATACGGTGGTTCGGATGGGGGTTATCTAGATCATGTGGTGATTATGGAAGAACTGAGCAGGGCTAGCGCTTCGATAGCCTTAAGTTACGGAGCTCATTCCAATCTTTGTATAAATCAAATTAACAGAAATGGCACTGAAGAGCAAAAACAGAAATATTTACCTAAGGTATTTGTATGCTTATTTACAAATTACAATACGCTTATTTACAGGACGTCATAAAATTTGTAAGTCGGAGGTTGGACTTTCTTTAGGTTCTTATTTTTAGATAAAAGCCTCCTACATACGACGCAAGATCCAGCTGAAGGAACCCAGCAGCAGATCGAGTGGCTTTTTAATTGAGTCGATTTATTTATAATTCAATGTCGGGAGATTTATTTGATCGCCCAAACAATGATAGCCGCTACTGAACGTTGGGTCGTATGTAAGACGGTTGGGTCATTTTACTGTTGTTTGCTTACAAATTTTGAAAATGAAGGTTGGATTGCATGGAGAGTAGCGTTCGATTAATTCTTATAGTATCGAGTTAGGTCCTCCATCCTAAAATCTCGATTGTTTTTTAAGCATTTTTGGGGATCAGGGCTACATTTTTGTAATAAAAGCCTTACATCGGGATTAGGAATCGTAAATACAGTAATTAGTCAATGACATTTGAATTTACCATTTTATTATTTACGACGGTTTTATACTTACCTCGTTTCTATTTTTAAAGAATAAGTTTTGTTGAGATCCTAGTTTAATGACTAACAATAATTTGTCCAGTAAGTAACGATAAATAAAAATATGGGTCTATAATCCCGCAAATATAAGGACTAAAATATTGGTATCTGAATAGAGCATTGGATACCTACAATAATATCCCCTTCATTCTTCGTCGGTGATTTTTTTATATAAAAAAATACTTTTTAGTTATGCAGCGGTGAACACTTTGGTGCTCTTGCAATGTCTGAACCAGGATCAGGATCTGATGTGGTATCCATGAGGCTCAAGGCTGAGAAGAAGGGTGACTGTTATATTTTGAACGGTAACAAATTTTGGATCACTAATGGACCTGACGCGGATGTATTAGTTGTAAGTTCATTTTGACTTCGCGTATATTATTACTGGTTGTTAATAAAAACAAACTTTCACAAATTTCATATTAATGCCTACATTTCAGTATTTTGTTATAAAAAATGGAATAAAAATAATGTGTAGCTGTAAACAATTAAAAAAGCATGTGTCGCGGCACACAGAACCAAAATGAAACTTCTTAGGTATAAATAATATAAAAATCAAATAAGTTTTCTTATTTAAATAAAAAGATAACGTGTTTACCACTATTAAAAAAAAACTGTGTTAAATTACCGTATTAGCACGAATATAACGCGACACCGAATTTAACGCGACTCCGAAATTTTCATAAAGATATTTAGAAAAAAAAAATAATATTCTTAAAAGAATTCAAAGAGATAAAATTCAATCAGATAAGCATTTATCAAATAACGCTGCAGGTTACATTCATGTCAATATAATTAAGTAATGTAAAACAAAATTAATATTACGTAAGTAACAACAAAAAACGGAAATGTTTATTCAGAATCTGAACTGTTTTCAAAATGAGAGCTCATTGATGTCACTACGGTATCGTCAGTAAGTATTTTCATTCATGCTTTCAGTCTCCCACAAAATGTCATCTTGGTCGGATGTTCAGTCGCGTTTCAACCTCTGTCGGAGAATGTTACATTCCATTACTTAAACCCAGAATTTAGCGCGAGTCGATTTTTTAACGAAAAATAAATGGTCGAAAATATCGCGTTATATTCGGGCTAATACGGTAATAACAAAACGTAAAAACACGAAATATTATAAGGGGAATGGGGGATAGCACCATTCGCTTCACTAGCGTGCAGCTCTAATCAGTTGTTCGAAGTCCGTACCGACCGTAATATAACATCTCTTTGAAAGTAGGTACGTCACTCATTTGTGAACGCATTTGTGTCACTCTTTTAATTTTTGTTTCATTCATTTTATTTCCGAAATCGTTGAGGTGCCGCATAGAAGTTCAACTTCAAAATATTTTCTTTAAGATTACTGACTGTTAAGTGGACTTTTTTCCATATCATATTTTTTATTTAATATATCCGACTCTCTGGAAAGTGAGTGTTTTGTATTGGAAACCATGATAATGTTATATTACAGACAGTATTCTTATAACATTACGATCGAAATTCTAGGTCTATGCCAGAACTAATCCAGAAGTATCAAAGCAGCACGGAATCTCTGCCTTTATAGTAGAAAAATCATTCGAAGGTTTTTCTACAGCTCAAAAACTAGACAAACTAGGAATGAGAGGTTCAAATACATGCGAATTGATTTTCGAAAACTGCAAAGTACCAAAAGAGAACCTACTTGGCCCTGAAAATAAAGGTGTTTACGTTTTGATGAGCGGTTTGGATTTTGAAAGACTTGTGTTAGCTGGAGGTCCTCTCGGAATCATGCAAGCTGCCTGTGATATTGCCTTTGAGTATGCGCACACCAGAAAACAGTTTGAACAGAAAATTGGTGAATTCCAGCTTATTCAGGTCTGTAAAAAATAAAATCATGTTTTTTTAGTAACGCGGTGTGTGAGCACTCATAAAGTCAGGAGTACCGATCGAGTCGGCTAGTAGACAAAAGAACGTTTTCGTTGGCTGTTTGATCGGCAAGAATAATCTTCCATTTCTGACGGCAAGCTGGATGGAACACTAACAAACATATAAGTAACTAGAATACACTAGTGCCTATGGTTGCCATAACTGAGTGTCCTCAGTTAAGAGAGAGAATGCTGCAGAAAACCAGAAATTTACTCAAATCAGCATTGTTTTGCATCATTAGTTACCATAGAGATAAGGAACTGTTCTCTCTCTTAATTGCAGACACTTTCACTGTTCTCTCGCGTACTCTATTGTAATATTTCTGTGCCAACAACCCTCCTCTATATTTTCCACAATTCTCCGTCAGTAATGCTGAAATTTTAACAGTATCCGAAATTAACGTTGCACTGACGATAGTCGTAAAGAAATTTTGTTTTATGATGGTGTCCCATCAGGGTAGACGCACATGTAATTCAATACTAAAAGAACTTTAGCGCTAAAATCGTATCAAAAACCGAATATGATTTTGGCAGATACAAATACAAAAAACTCGGGTCGCAGTGCCAAACCCTGCCGACAATATAGTGTATTTGCTTACACTGGCAGTGTGGCTTTATTATGTGAACTTAACCCTTCTGGTTTTGGACAAAATAAAAATTTTAACTTAAGACATCCCTTAAAATAATATTTTTTTTCTTAATTTCAATATTACTATCAATTTACCAAATTAAATTCACCCTGCACTAAGTAAATCCATATCTACAAATTAATGTTTTCATAAAATTTTTAAGTCCAGTCCTGTCGGGCCGATTTTAATAAAATTTTGGTAGCATATTTTAATCATTACTAAAGGGTTAAATTTCAATTTTGAAACGATTCGAAGAAATTTTTCGGTATTTTTGGGCCCAAAAATATTTTTCAACCCCTAAATCCCACCCTTAAAGTGGCCCGATTGGGCCCATTTTAAATAGGCTTCGTGCGGTGATGGATTTTAACATGTGGTCCAAATTTCACTAAAATCAATTAACTCCTTCGAAAGTTATTGCCCGTACCTATATATATATATATAAATATATATATATATATACATATATAAACATACTTTTCCAAAAATGGTGCCAAAGTGTTTAGGAGGCTATGAAACGTCGAGAAATTTTGGTCCGACCCCTAGGTCCCGCCATCCGACCGACGCCAATAGTGTAAGTGCCTTATGGCAAATACACTAATAACAAAATATTTTAAATGAATTGAGTAGGTATAGTCTAGAACATTGATTCCCAAAGTGGTCTATAAAGACCCCCAGGGGTCGACGACAACTTGCAAGGGGTCCATGTCAGCGGGAAAAAAAATTGGGGGTCCATGAAATGAAAATGGGGATCAACGATAGTGAATCTCCTAACAAAAAAAGAAACAAACTGGACATCGTTAACCGAAGAGATTTAAGATTAAATCTAACTAAATTGATGCCAAATGTTGAAAATTTATTATTAAAGCATCAGGTTCATCCCTCACACTAAAAGATTTATTTTTTGCTTAGTTATTTTATGTAACAGAAAGTAAATTTTAATTTGATTCGTTTAATTTGAATCTAATTAATAAATGTAGGTATAAAACTAAACATTTCACACTACATTTCACTACCGTTATACATTTGAAATTAATGAATTTGCAAAAAATCAATATCAGATAAGCAGGGGGTCTATCCACAACCGAAAAACATGGCAAGTGGTCTACGAGACAAAAAAGTTTGGGGACCTCTGGTCTAGAAAAACGTACATTAATAGACTTTCTAAAGTAACTGTTTTCTTTTTAAAGTCGAATCAAGCATTTCAGAAAGAAATACAGACTTTTTCTTTTTAGATTCGGAAAGTAAAATGTATCATACGCACGCCTCTAAAATTTGATCTAAATCGCTCCGTGTTTACAGGGTAAATTAGCTGACATGTACACAACGCTGAGTGCTTGCAGAAGTTATCTCTACAACGTTGCCAAAGCGTGCGATCAGAAAAATGTGAATCGGAAAGACTGTGCCGGAGTCATTTTGTATTGCGCTGAAAAGGCCACCCAGTTGGCTTTGGATGCGGTTCAGATACTTGGTGAGGATTTATCTTTATTTCTACCTGTAAATATTTTTTTTTTAGTAACTCTACGTTGTCTAGAACGGGAGTTATAATATAAGGGTACAAGTAAGTAAGTAAGGAAGATCGGTGTGAAACACATAGGTATATGGCTTTTTTTAATGTCATATTAAAATAGCTTCGAGAGGATGAAAATGAACTTGCCAAATAGTTGTTTTTAAATATTAAATCAACATAAATGTTACCAGAAAATATTTATGTTTGAAATGTTAACCAAATGATTATCTCAGAAATGAAAAATCATTTGTTTATCAATACATTTGAATTTCAGGGGGAAATGGTTACATCAATGATTATCCGACTGGAAGATTGCTGCGAGATGCTAAATTGTATGAAATTGGAGCTGGAACTTCAGAAATAAGAAGACTTGTTATTGGAAGAGCGCTTAATCAAGAATATGCTTAATTGGCTGTTTTATCTACTGTATTTTTATGAAATTAATTTTTTGTTAATATGCTTTGTATAATAAAAAAAATTCAAAAGTATTTGCAAAATATATTTACAAACTTCGATGTCCCGATAAATCTTATTAGATTAAAACAAATTTTTAGGGTTTGAATTTAATCTATTACAATACAGTTAAAAGTTGATGAACCCCTCCTGTAAAGCAAAAAATTGTATTCGTACATATACTAACGTTCGTGCTACGGCCGTGGATGCAGTTACCTAAATGTGCAAATACCACGTACAAAATAATCTGTTTAAAAAAACTCAAAATAGTGTAATATTTATTTACAATAGGGAAACGTTAAGGAAACAAATAAACAAACTAAAAAGCACTTCTCTAACGTAACAGAAAACAAAACAATAGTTCTCACTAGTGATGTGCCGGATATCCGTATCCGTATCCGCGGATATCCGAGGGAGAAGAAAGATAGTTTTTTTGTGGATCTTTTACGGATCATTTACTTTATTAATTTTCAATTCATAGATGTAATTTTATATATACATATAGGTGATTAGGTAATAATGAAAACCTGATTCCATTCAGATTTTTTTAATTTTTTTAAATCGTATTTGGCACCTTTATACAGCAAACATTTATCGTAGTGAGTACCATACTAATAGTACATAACTCAAAGGTACTAAATCAACTATCTTTTTAATGAGATATTGCACATCGATCTTTGGAAAGAGACAATCTGTTATGAGAGTTAACTCTTAAAGAGGTCAATAGCTTTTTCCCAAACAGATAGTCTCTTTCTAAAGGTCGATGTGCGCCACGTACTCTAAGAAAGTTAAGATCCGTATCCGTATCCGCGGATCTTGAAACCAAAAATCCGTATTCAGATCCGTATCCGCGGATATACATTTTTAACGATCCGGCACATCACTAGTTCTCACTAGGGCTGCCACCCCTCCGGGTTTGACCCGGAGTCTACGGGTTTGAATAGTGCATATCCGGGCTACGGGTTTATCATCGATGTCTCCGGGTCAGACAGATGCTGTGGAAGCTGTCGAATCACTTGGTTTGAAAAATTTGGACGAAGATAGGCTTTATGACGAGATCAATAAATTAAATCAAGTATTTCCTCAGTTCGTACAATCCAATGATTCAACATTGTGTTGATTTATGATGGGTTCAGTTATTCAAAGTCACCTCAACGGCTCAACCTTCACCGAATTGTCGAAAATAATTGGAAAATTTTTTTCAATCCTTATAAGCAATGCTTTCGTAGAACGCGTTTTTTTTTAATGGGAAATTTGTTGACAGACGAGCGAAACTGCTTGTCAGTGGACATGGTGAAGGCAGAGTTAATTGTAAAGATTAATTACAATATGAATTGTCAAGTGTTTTTGAAGTTTTTGAAAAAACCTGAGCAAGAAAAGATGCTAAAACAATCCCTACAGAATAAAAAATATAGTTTTAAGTGTCAAGCTGGTCCAAGTCAGCCTAGCACTAGCTAGGCTATTTAAATGTAAAAAATACATTGCCCTTACTATAAATAAATAATTCATACTTTAAAAAAATGTTTTATTTTAATTAAAAAAAACAGTTTTCCAAAATCTCCGGGTCTGCTTTTTTTGAAAGGTGGCAGCCCTAGTTCTCACTAATAAAATAATAAGTAATGAAGAATACAAAGTCACTATACAACCACATAATATATATTACATAAGATTATTTAAACACAGGAGCACATCAAAATTTATTTAACACACTTATATATTTATTAACTATATACAGTTCTATTTATTTCGTACACTATTATTTACACAGTTCATTTACACAGGAGATCATTTATGTTAAACTATATTTATTTCAGCAGTTACCTCAGCATTGTTTACTGACTGTTAATTTATGTCGAATTTATGTATTACTCGATGAGGGACACTGTTTGATTGTCCCTGTGTGACTGTCTGTGTAGTCCCTGTGTGATTGGCCGTGCAACTGTGTCCCCACTAAGCTGTCTCGTGGTTTATATAAGCGCTGGATAGTTCTTTCATTTGTTGCTTTCATTGTTGTCTGGAATTTGGCAACAAAGCTTTTTTTATCTAGGCCTATTGATGAAACAACAATCAAGCTGATTGTTGTCTGCCACGACAATCGGTGTATCTTTGTTAGAATGACAAGTCAATTATTGTCTCACGAACTTCTTTGTCGAGTTTGTAACGATAGCTAAACTTGAGGAGTACTTTATTTAAATACCTACCAATAATAAAAATAAGATAGTGCACACTTGTCAAGTATGAACCTGAACAACCAGCCAGCATAGAGCAAAAAGCCGGTTCTTGAAGGTACTCATGTTATAACGGAGTAGAGCACATTAGACCAGTACGTATATGCAACCAGCAACGGTTGTCAGTTAGTTGACTGCAATATTATTTCTTTCTAGCTGTGCTGGACCGATCTAGTGTGCCAGCGATAGTCAGAGTGCCCGTCGGCAAAAATTTTACTGACACATACTCTCCCCAAACTTTGTATATGGCTTCATTAGGCCTAGTCTGACACCTATTTCCTCTATGACTTTTCTTGATTTTAGGGCGTTTTCAACACACAACAACAAACAATATCTATAAATTTTTAATAACTTACAAGTGTAGCCACTGTTCGCTATATTGTTAAGAAACACCCATTGTTACATCGCTATATTAGAAAAATTTATTTCTCAAACAATGTCACCATCGGGATACGAACCCCGAATCTTTCCACTATCGCGGCGGACTGAGTTACATTACTCCACAGTGATACAGCAAGATCAATTCATCATTCTAATATATAGCAATTTGTAACTGTTTATTTCACATCATGCGAGTGCGAGAGCTAATTTTTATCTTAGGTAACGCTAGATATGAACCTTCACAGAAGTGAGAGTTATAGGTGAATCAAAGATGAAATTGTTTCTTTTATTATTAGTCCTAAGTCAACAGACATTTTTCTGTTTGTAATAAGACATTTAATGTTGAAACTTATGTTTCTTATGAATGAAACAGCTCCTAATTTGATATGTGAATTTTCCTACGTTATAGTGCGTATTACTAAATTTAATAACTTACAAGTGTAGCCACTGTTCGCTACATTGTTAAGAAACACCCATTGTTACATCGTTTATCTAAATTAACTATATTAGAAAAATTTATTTCTCAATGTAACAATGGGTGTTTCTTAACAATGTAGCGAACAGTGGCTACACTTGTAAGTTATTATAATACGCACTGGCACTATAACGTAGGAAAATTCACATATAAATTTTTAGATGTCGTCAAAACGACACCTTTCGGAAAATTTAGAGGGAAAACGTCCCAAAATCAAGAAAAGTCATAGAGGAAATAGATGTCAGACCAGGCCTAATGAAACCATATACAAAGTTTGGGGAGAGTATGTGTCAGTAAAATTTTTGCCGACGGGCACTCTGACTATGATGACTCGTTTTCATTAATTTTCATTGATTAAACTACTTGAACACGCGTAAAATGTCTACAGCGCATTATGAAATTTGCACTAAAATTTGCTGGTTTGTGCGGGTCTAGTGTGCGATATCATGTAGGTTGCAGATTGTGATGTGCAGGTCGTGCATGTTTATGCTTGACAAGTATGCGCGGTTTTTTATCCGAGTTTTAAATAGAATGATGTACAAACAAATACTATTCTTACCACAGAACAATGAAATAAATTTAAATGTTCTGAGATTCACAAAAAAATACGTCAGGTTACAATATTAACAAGTGTTTTTTATCTATTTAATCTATATTATTTTCAAAATTTATCAATGAGTAGTTAATTAATTATTATGTAGTATCTAAGGTTGATGATAACAATGTTGTTTTATTAAATGCATACTTAATTAATTTAGTTAAAGTTAGTAATTAATTTTACGAACGGAGTTACGATCACCTCTGTTTTATATAATATTTAAACGGTTTGTTTTTCAAAAGTTGAGATGGTTCCGTTAAAATTAGTGACGGTAGTGCTACATGATTTTGTTAAACTTAAATCGAATAAGAATTTTTATTATTGATATGCTCAATATCTTCCCACGCTGGTTTTCAATCTTATCTCAGTTTGTAAATTCATATTTAAGAAATTGTTTTCGCAGAAATTAAGGAAAATTGCAACATTTTTCTTTGAACAAACGCACTTCACAATAATATTTTGTAACATTAGAAGATTTGTACAGACATAAAGTAGTTATAAACTATAGTAGAACCTCTGTAAGTCGAACTTCAAGGAAGACGCCAAAAAATTCAAGCTATAGAGTTTTCGACTTATGAACGATTTCGAATTAGGCGGATTTTGAAAAGAAATATTCGACTGGTAGAGGTTAAGATTCATTCTTACTAATTTTGAGTTCCTATGTTCGAGATACAGAGGTCCAATTTATTTTTTCGAGTTATGGAGGGAAAATATGTACCGAAATGGTTTGCAAAAACGTTAACAAACACAAATAACAAATGAACGAACAAACTAAAAGTACTTCTCTTGTAAAATAAAATAAACAATACCGTAACAGAAAAACAACTAAGTAATAAAACAAAAAATTAAAGTCACTAGTAGTTCTCTATGTACACAAAACACTTCAACACGAGTCACGACTATACACAAAAATACGTCACTACTAAAAGTCCATATTCATAAAGGACTATACCACTACTGAATGTCCTATACTCCTATATACCTACCTACACCAAAATTTATCTTCGCACATTTATGTAAATTTATATCTGTATTTACCGAGCTGGGTGGCGTAGCGGTGAGAGCACTAGATTCAAATTCGGGAGGTACCGGGTTGGAATCCCGGCGGGGGCAGATGTGGCTGGGAGTTTTTCCCACTGCCTCTCGCCGAGAAATGGTAATTCCTGTACCGGCTATCTTGTTGAGGTTTTCCATGGTTTCCCTCAACAATTCCAGATAAATATAAAGATGGTTCCTTATTCAAGGCCATGGCCGATTACCTCTCAAACTCCTATGCTCAAAATATGTCTACCTTAACCTAATTTCCTAAAAATTCTTCATTCGCCCATTGCTATTAAGTTGAAGTTTAAAAATTGTAGAAAAGAACAGGAAGTGTGGTAGAAAAAAAATAGTAATGGTGCGAATGGCATCTTTTATGACACAAAGTCGAGAAACGGATGTAAAACGCATTATTATTATTATTATATATCTGTATTTAATGGTCTAATAACCACACAGCTATATTTATCTGTTTCGTAATCCACGTGTTCCCTACACCGTGTCCAAATTGCGTCTCTCTTCCTGACTGTAGGCGCATTCAATTTATGTACTATGTGCCGCGATATTCCTTCTACGCAATTCCGCCGGACTCCTTTGTGTTGCAAACCCGCCGTTGCCGGCATCTAATTCTTCAGGCAATACAAATCAGTTCACCGTTCTGTGTACTATTGTTAGACCGACACCGAAACGGAAGCCAAGGCCGGGAAGCGTTTGTCACAATATTATTCGATTTTCCGGATTCTGCGGGAATTTGGGGATTTATAGAGTTCTTAATGTTGTCTTTAGTCAATTTAATGTATTTTGAAGAATCAAAAAAAAAAAAAAAATGAATAAATATCTTTTCCTAGATGATTTATATAAACGAATTAAATAATAAATTTCTAATTACGATCCTGTATGGATTGTCATTGATTAGGTTGTTCAGAAACTTTATAATTGACAAGGAATAATCTCCCTTAACGATTAGCAAATTAAAAATTGTTTTTGATAGTAATCAGTAAACATCTTATTTTCATAGAAAATATTATCGTAAGTTTACGTATAAAATTATTTTACAGACAACGCAATGAAATATAGCGGCAGTTTCCTTAGATTTACTACTCGCATTTGTGGTTTTTACGACAGTCCTCGAGTGAAAATAGTATTGTCTATAGAAAATAGTAGCAAGGTGGAGAACCGCGTAGTAAGAAGAGTGGGAAAAGCGCTCAGTAGCGGCAATCATAGATGGTATTTTTTATAGTCCCTACTAGCGATTAATACCTAAATGACCATAATCATAGGCCTATCCGCCTATCTCTTGATAGAAAAGAGACCCGTCCGACCCGAAACACGTTTCTGCGCAGAAATGGCGCTATTATCTAGTATCTACTACTACTCTATAAACAGACAAACACAACTTCAGATACATGCTTTGTAGGAATCAACTAAATACACAAAAGCCTTGGATAGGAACGTATGGCAACGTAAATACAAAGAGATACTCACTTACTATATTATGACCCTAGTGCTATGATTGGTTATAGAATTATACAATTTGTTCGAGTCCTGTAAAGAGTTAAAGTATATCATATTTTAGTCAGTCAATTTGAATCTACTTGTGTACATGTGCTCATAATATACGCGGACCCTTCAGAACTCTCCGTTTAGATGGTTTCGACTCTGATTTTAATCTCGGCTTGACTCAAGATATTGCAGTCCTTTTAAATATGATTTATTTTTGTGCTTTCAGTAACAGGTTTGAACAGAACAATAATTTAACTAAAATGACTGAAAATTGTATAGATAGAGGAAACAAATGAAAAAAACAATGACATGTTATGTTGTCTCATTTATATTGGGATCAAAAATTCTCAAAAAATACTAATAATAATAGCTTTTATTCAACACGCGTGAGTAATATGTAATTTCGGGGCCCTGCTAAATTCGGGAGAAATAATAAATTACTTCATGTTGACGCGTAGAGTGCTATTAATGAGCCGTACAGTGTGATAATGAATTTTCTGGACCAATAGAAACTCAGTAGCAACTCCAAGCGTGCAATAATGAAAAAAAAACTGCACGCAGCTTCTGGACCAATAGGAACGTGGTAGGCGGTATGTATTGTATATATGAAAACAGCATCGCAATTCAGCGAAAGTCATGGCCATCTTGTGTGTATCGAGGGCGCTGGGTACGTCAATCAATGAAGTGATTTATTATTTTTCCCTCTTTTATCAGGGCCCTGATTACATATTACTCGTGCTAGTTGAATAAAATATTATGTGCGACCATTGATCGAAGGAGAATATTCCACTCGCGTGCGTTTTACCGCACTCGCTACGCTCGTGCGGCAAATTTCACGCTCATGGAATCTTCTCCTTCTCTCACTAGTCGCACAATATCCTATTATTAGGGGCGGAGTTCCGTTAAGCTGCTCTTCCACTCAACAGCATTTTGAAAATATTAATCTCAATTGCCACATTATATTACAAGAACTGTACATTATTATCGCAAAATTGCTGACCTATATATAAGAATACCTGAAAAATTAAAAGTACATAAGTTGTCAAGTGGCAAGAAAAAATGAAGGCCGCCGTAGCGTTTCTTTTGATTTTGGCTTCGGCTGGAGTTTTGGCTCGATCCGTAAAAGAACAGTGTCCACAAAGTAAGCAAATTAAAAAATTCACTTAAGAAATCTTTAGTACGTTTTTTTTAAATTAAATATAGTTCTAATCGCTCCCTAAAATCGATAATATATGTCAATTTCCTATTTTCTAAATTCATCTCTGCTTAAATCTCTAATTGTATTGAGATTTGACATCAAACGATACGACATCTTTTGACGAAAATTTAAACGATAATTACATTGCGTTTTAGATGCTGTTAGTATTACTAAATATTATATGAAAAATGACGGCTTTGTCATTAAATTTGGCCTAAACTCCATCCATATTATGTCGAATCTCAATATAGAAGCATCTAATTATAGATAAATCTTTAGTAATTGAACTCTATACCACTGGCTGGATTTACAATTTTGTGATTCCGCCATTATGGTGAATTGAAAGCACATTTCGTACCTCGATATGGGCTAGTTTGCGCTGTCATACTCCGCTCACTACTCACCACTTTACGGCAATGCAAGAACATTAACATGGTATTTAGTGCCTTATAAAGAATTTCGAGATACTAGCTGATGAGTCTTCAATCCAGGAGACTTTAGTTTTATTTAGCCCAAGGAACCATAAATCCAGTATGTTCATAATTATTTCAAAATATATTAGATCAGTTTGGTTTCTTCGTCCGATAAAAACTGTAGCTTTTATTGATAAAGTCAACCAAGCATTTTTAGCGCCAAATCTCGATTAAAGAGCCCAGCAAATACAATAAATTATTGAGCTTTAATTAATCCTTCAATGTGTCTCAGATTTCAGCGTTTTATTTAAATTGACGTAGTTTTTCGTTCTTTATAATAAAAAACTTCGTGCATGTATAACCCAATAAAATTGTTGTAGAAAAAGCCGTATTTTGCTATTTTTCGTCTTGGGCCGTGTATCGCAATGGCATTGGAGCACATGGTGTTGAATATACGGACCCAAAACTCTGTACACATTTGATTTACGCTTTTGCTGGTTTGGATGCCGCCAGCAATGTTATTACATCGCTTGACCCGTGGAACGATCTTGAAGAAGGGGGTGGTCACGGTAAGGATTCTAATTGAGGCAAAATATTAGTTCAAAAAGTAGAAGCAAAAGACAATCAGATTAAGATAGCAAAAATGAAACAAAAATTTGATACAGAATGTTCCAATTAACATTGCGGAATTGTTACTGACCTTCTTTTTATTTTATTCAGGATCATATAGAAAGTTCACCAATTTGAAATACTCGAATCCATGCTTAAAAACTTTACTTGCTATTGGAGGTTGGAATGAAGGATCAGTTAAATATTCGCAGGTAAGTCATTACGTGATTTTTATTTTTGAAATTATTATCATTTTATTTTAAAATATTAGATTTGTTCAAATCAAGATGATAATAAATTAACGCAATTCGGAACTTCCGTGAAATAGGGTGGTTTCCACCACAGCATGTTTCATTTCCGAACTGGAAAGTTATTACATAATACAATATATTAAGAAGTTACTACGCAAATAAGAAATGACATTCATTTTTTGACGTGATAACGTCTTATAAATTGATGAAACACCGACTGCATGCACGAAAAAGTGTCACGTTCCGAAATGTGTCACGTTCCGCGCACGATCGGCCCAAGTTTGACAGCTACTAAAATTTAGGTTATGTATTATTAAATACGATATTCGAGCGGAATACGTTATCACGTAAAACTATCGTCCGTAAGCCGACTTTACAGACAACCAATTTTTTTTTAATAAATCATGAACTCGAATTACTATGATCATTGACTGTTTTTATAGATGGCGCAGTCAAAACGCGAACGAGAAACTTTCGCTAACAGTGTTGTAACATTTTTGCAACGATACAACTTTGATGGACTTGACCTTGACTGGGAATACCCAACTATGCGCGGTGGTGTACCTGAAGACAAACAGAACTTTGTAGAGCTCTTGAAAACGCTCAAAGAAAAACTTGCTCCAAGCGGTAAATTATTAACTGCTGGTGTTGGAGCTGCACTGGATCAAACTGTTTATGATATTCCTAAGATTGCTCCGTAAGTTTAATATTGTTTTGAGAAAATTATCAATTGCCATTGTTATTTTTGACTATTGTATCAATTTATATCAGTAATTTATTTTTACATTCAATTGATACTTTTAGCTGAGGATCTATAATAGATGCTTTAATGATCTTGATTATTACTAAGTTTAAAAATAGATTATTGTACAAAAAATGATTTGTATTTTATGAATAATTAATGATACTAATCTATGTACTCCAGATAGGAGGTAACACAAATTAACAAATTGTTTGTAATTTATTTTAATTCAAAAAGTCCAAAATATCTTTTCGAAACGTGCCGTGTTTTAATTAAATAGATAATATTATTAGGTAACAATAATCAAACTTAATTATTATTTATATACGTATTTTTAAAACTGCGTGTATTGCATTTTGAAACTGAAAACGAAATAGCAGAAAATAATCAGTGAGTGTTTTTCTTTTTTTTTCTAGACATGTAGATTTTATTCAGTTAATGAGCTACGACTATTTCTCATCATCGAGCAGCGCCGTAACAGCTCATCAAGCTCCTTTATATGGCACTACATTATCAGTTGTAAGTTTACATTTCCAAGAAAATTTAATGAATTTATTGATTAATTATAATTTGATGACTTAGTAAATATCAGGAATTGAATAGAGGAGCAATGTAAAAAAACAAAGTAATTACAATTAAAATTAAATAACGCCTTTTTTAAATTAGAATGCTAGCGTGGAATATTGGCTGAAGGCAGGCTTCCCAGCAAATAAATTGGTTATTGGCTTAGCGTTTTTCGCTCGCACCTATCAACTATCAAGTCCCACAGTTAATGGTCTAGGAGCTCCTGCACCGGGTCCAGGACAACCTGGGAAATACACCCAGGAAAGTGGAATGTTGGCTTATTATGAGGTGAGTTGAATCTACGTCATAACTAGGTTCATAATCTATATATTACTAGTCTTTACCCGCGGTTTCCTATATCGTTTTTTTTCTCAGTCCATTTTAGTAGAAACGCAGTGATAATAATTGTTATTTTCTGATGCATAACAAACGCTACCGTGAAAGTCCGTTAAAATCTATTCGGTAGTTTTTAAGTTAACTTGGATCAAACTGACAAGCAAACTAAAATGGATAATTCAGTGTTCAACTAAGTCAGTCAGTTCCAAAGAACATATCTACTCTGAAATAATCGGCTATAAAGTCTTTGAAATTTGGTTGCATCGATAAAATTGATTATACGAATTTTTCGATTATCGCGATTAAAGTTTGTTGTTCAGATTTCATAAAAGAATGATTTGAACCCGATATAATAGTTCTTACTTGGTTATACACGTTTGCCTGGTTGAGAAGAAACAAATCTAATTAGAAAAAAAAATAGAAGAAATTGTTGTAATTACCAACGACGATTATTAGAGTAAAACGAGAATGAAGCGGAAAATTCAAACTCTTTTTATTTTATTTATAGATTCTCGACAAATTGGAAGACGGCGACTGGAAGGTAGTGAAAGATGATAAATTAGCGCAAACCTACGCCACAAAAGGAAGCCAATGGATTTCATACGACAGCGAAGATGACATCAAAACTAAGGTATATAGTGTGATTTTATATATTTCTGATGTGTAGTGAGTCTGTATATACATTTTTGACGTTATAGCGTTAAGAGTTATAAGGCCATGATTTAAAATATTGGTTAAATAATGAGCTCATTTAATTAACTTAGGGTTAGTGAAATCTTTCCACCGAAAAATTTTCATTATTTAACATAAATTTTAGGTCGATCGAAACATGACTTATGTTACTGATAATTTTATTTTGCGCAACTGCAATCTAGCCACATTTTAAAATTTTTAAATGGTATTTCAGACAAAATATGCAGTAACTTCGAAGCTTGGTGGCGTCATGGTATGGAGTATTGACACAGACGATTTCAGAGGCACTTATAGTAAAGTGCCGCGACCACTTCTCCAGGCTATAAATGATGTACTTAAATAACATAGTAGTTCACGAAATCTGAAGCAAAATTTATAGTTGTTATTTTAGTAGCTTTTAAATTAATTTAAAACACTACACAATTGTTATACAAACATTCAAAATACATTTTTTTTAAAATTAAGTATTTGAGTGTTTCTTTTTATATGAACGAAATAAATGAATATGAGAATGTTTTTTTCTAAGTTTTCAGTGTTTTAAAAGAAAAAAAAAACAAACAACAATTAAATTCAACAAATTTTATTATAAACTTAAATAACAGGCAAAAATTCCGAATGTATATTTTTTGTATTTGAATATTTGGATTATTAATGTAGTCGAAAATACTTAAAATTATTTTTTTTAATATGTATGTTCCGGAAATGTCAAATATTATTAATACAGGAAATTACGCTAAATGCCTTTTAATGTAGCGGAATATTGAACTCATAGCTACTGACATTTATCATTGCATTTTTTCTATTCTATTTTTAGAAATAGTTATGGAATTGCAAATATTTCGACCACAAACTGTATTCTAAAAGTTTTAACCCACAACGAAATACAAAATAACTTTATAAAGTTATTTTAGAAACAATAAAAAATTCAAGTAGCGGTTCAAAATAGTGTATTAGCGGATACAGCATTATAATACAAAATATGTGTGTCGAACGGCAGGATAAACAAAGAAATGTGGAGATTATTGTTTTTATAGAATAAAGTTTACGAACAATACATTGTATAGTTGCTTTACATGTCAGAAAAAAAATCATATTGGCGTATCACCAACAACTATATGTAAACTTTTTAGCAACACTTCCAGTTCAGCAAGATTCTTCTTAGCTTGAAAACCAATTTTTCCTTCTGGCAAATCAAACGGTTCGTTTTTCAGAAGTTGAGCCGATTCCGTTAAGATCTTTTGTGATTCCTGTATCAAATAACAAAATTAATAGCCTAAACTAATGATCGACAATAAATAGTTTTGGTAAGTCGCTTGACCATATCAAAATGTTTAGTGAACCAGAAACCCTATTTCCATTTTTTTACCCGAGTAAAGGCTGTTCTCTCTTTTGGGATAGCTTCGAGGTCCGTCGGCCGCCTATTACCGGCCGTTGGTCTAAACTAACTAATTCGTAACAATTGTTATTCCTTGAAATATATTAATTATATTTACAGTGTTCAGTAATTTTTTTAAAGATTATACGTGGTTTCAAAGTGTATTTTTAATTATTAAAATTAAGACTTACCGAAAGCATTGCTTCTAGTAATTCTGGACCTGATTCACCACTAACAGATTTCCGTCTGGCTATTTCAGCTACGGCGGCATGCAATTCAAATAATACGGTTCCTCTTACACGAACTTCAGCTGAAACCAACCGATTTTAACGTGTATATTACTTTAAAAGCAAATATATTAGCTGAAACCACTTCTCTCACCAGGTGTGATAGTTTTCAACAAATCAGCGACTTGTTGACATAACCTTGCTTTCAAATTCACCGCATCGTCTGATGAATTAGCTAGTCCACCTTCATTTTCTTGGCCAATTAATTGAGCTAAAGCTATTCTAACATCTGTCATATAGAAATGATTTGGATGCAGGATTTTGTTGTAATGGTCTAAAAATTTTTGACAACACGCAATATTTCCCTTTTCCATAGCTTGCAAATCTTTTCCAATATGCTCAAGAATTTCTTGAATTTTTTCCCAAGTTTGAGTTTTCTCACATTTAGTGCAGTACCACACGTTGTCTGCTGGATTATTATTATTGGAACTTTCAGTCAAAAAGCTTTTTGGAAGAAGGTAGCCAGAACAATCCCTGCAAAATCAATGCATCATCTAGTTTTAAGTAAAGTCCAATGTTGACTACGCTTTCGTGTCCCATATTTTCTTGATCACGATTAAATGGAAGCTTCTAGTTTTTTTTGTGGTTTCAAGGTTGCCACCTTACAATTTTTTTTATTCCACCCATGTCTCTTAATGGTGTATGTGAACAGTGACCGAAATAGCGCCTTTAGATACTTAGATTCCGCCTCAAGTAATTGTTTATTTTACTGATACTTTGGATAATTCATCTGGCTGTTTATTAGCTAAGAAGCAAAAAAATAATTACCCATTTGTACATTTCATGGCATCGAACATCGTTCCAAATTCAGTTGGATCGCTGCACCTTTTGCATTCGCAATCGAAGAATTTAGTTTGGGAGAGATAGTGTCTTCTATTAGACGTACCCCAAAGTGGATCAGTGTAACTTATGCTGATTGGGTCACCAGCTGCAATTTGTACTCCAGCAGCTATAACTACATCGCCTTGCTCAGTAAAACTTTTACTACAAGTTGCTGTACAATTATGTTCCAACATAGAAGCCGTTTCGTAAATAGCAATGTGTGGTTCCTTTAGAGGCACTTCGTGACCGTTCACCTAAGATTTTGGAAAACAGATGTTACAGATTTTTTATCCAAGGCCGTTAGTTATCAGGCGTAGTAGAGTAGAATTGTTTAGAGAAGATAGTGGCGTAATTTCTGGACACAAATAAGCTGCTGATCGGACGGGCCAATGTTTTCTAACAAGAGGTGGTTCTCTAAATATTGTCTTTTAGTTGTTCGTCGCTAGTCGAGACTGGCGCATTGCCAGTACAGACAGTGTCTATGAGTGCCCCTGAAATTACAAACCACACTGCTACTGGTCGCTTTTCCTACACTTCTTAATTTGCAGATTTCCCATCTTGCTACTGTCTTTTCTAAACGATATTACTGTATCTTTATAAAGATTAGAAAATGACTTCAATGCGTATATTATCTCTATATCAGGGGCAGGCAAATCTTTTGATCGGCGGGCTACATAGCTGATGAAAATTTGACCGCGGGCCGTATGGCTGATGAAAATTTCACCGCGAGCCAAAAATTTGCAGAGCAAAAAAAAAGGTCCTCACATTCTATTTCCGCATTTTACTATTTTTCTAAATTTTTCTAAAATGCTTCGCGGGCTGGACAAAATTGCGCTACGGGCCAGATCCGGCCCGCGGGCCGCCATTAATTGTCCAGGTTTGCTCTATATTATTTAGAAAAATCGAAAGTAACGACAAGTCGCCTATATAAACAATTGCCAACATTAGCTAAAGTAGGAATACGAATGTTCAATACTGAAGTCGGAATAAATGATATAATTTTTCAGTTCGAAAAATCATCAAATTTTTTTATGTCAACAAATAGAAGAATTTAAAGAAAATAAATTTAGTTTTTGTTGTGCCACAGAAAAACAGTCAAATCTCAAAAAAGTACAAATATTATTATTATAGTAACTGATAAATAAGTCACCATTTTGATTTTATTCTATAATAATATTTTGAATCAGGCAGGTTAGGTTCTCTGTCAACATCCAGTGATGATACTGCGGAAAGTTGTAATTTTCAAATTTACCTGAACAACACCGGCAAGTTTCATAATTTCTTCTACTGTGAAACTCTTTTCCAGTTTAAAGAAGTTTCTTATAAATTGCGTTGTGAGTTTATCTTTCTCGTGTAGTTCAGAATTCTGTTTTCTAGGTTCACAGTGTGATTCCAGTTTCATCAGTTTTTCCCATTTAGAAGGATCATGATCACGTAAATACAACCCTCTTAATATTATCAAACAATGATAGTTTGGATGTGGAAAGATGAAATTCTTTATATTAACCTATTAAAAAGTATAATATATAACATTTACAAAAACAAACGATTGATCTACATAGAATATAATCGCTGATTTTGAACAAAATGTCTAAAAAAGTTCTTTCTAAGTAGACATTGTAAATAAAACGATGTTAAAGTATGATCAATTTTAAATTCTGCATTCATTTTCATATGGAGAAATATGTATGGTCACAATCTAAGGTCATTGTCAAATCAGACTTTTTGGAAATGGTTCTGCATAGAGCACCAGTGTCTTATTAGTACCTTGGATCCTTTGCGTTGGGTAAAATTGCATTCGGGTTTGTGGTCGACGCTTGCTTCACAATGTTCGTTGCATACAGGCCAACCACACTTGCTGCAAGGTCTACAGTCACCGTTGCCTTTGAGCAGTTTGTAACAACCGAGACAGACAGGCGCTGTCACTTGTATGGGACCGCGCAGTAACGGTTTTTCGCGCAAAATCACTTCACCGCGTTTTATCTCACTGGTAGCCAGCAAATGACGTCCCATTACGCGATCCTCGCAAATCTTTAATCGGAAAACATATCTATTTTAATTTAGCGGACAGTGAAACTTTAATGTTGGATTAATTTACTGATTTACCTTGTAATGTTTTTTATTACATTCAACTTTATGCTTCTTCCAGTGTTGTTTCTGGTGTTCTTTTGAACAATAATACACATTATGGCAACCTGAACATCGGTTAGTTGCCGGTTTAGAACAAAAAGCGCAATTGGTTGATCCAGTCATTTTCCAAAATGTTACTAGAACTATTAAATATCAAAACAGTTCCATTAATAAAAAAGAATATCGTAGCAAGATTACATCACAAGATTAACGGAATTGTATTTTAACACCCTAATCCGAACCAGAATCAGGTGTAATCAAGTGGTTTTCAACATTCTCAGAGTCTATAAGCCACCGTTTTCCAAACTTTTTTATTATACGGAACATTTTACAATTATTGACTTGTTTGCGGATCATATATTAGTTTCATAGTGTAGGTTAATAATAAATAAATTAAGCAAATTACACCTCCATTCCGAGTTCCAGCTATAGCACAATCTACATGCAAAGTGAGAAACGTCTGATTTTCAATACAACATTTAAAATCGCACGCGAAGATTATATTATTGACTTCTATAATTTTTCACGAAATACTTGTTTGTTTCCGGTAAGTTTGGGAAACGCTGCTCAAGAGGATGTGAAACTCTTGACCATCAAAATTTTTTTTAATCCAATGCAACGTGGACAGGATCCATAACCCTGTCGGCGTACCGTTTTGGTCTCAAAAACGACATGTAAACCCCCGAAGTTTGAGAAGCGTTGAAGAAGATTACGGATTTATGCTTCTAGTCGTTTCTGGTGGCATTTGATAGGAAATCAATGAATCCAAATTATTTCAAACATGTTTGGCACGATGCTATGTCGGTAATAGATTAATAGATAGTAATAAATCAGTTAAATATATACTTACATTAGTTAATAATTTCACTTTATTAGTTTACAATCTGTAGAACGTTTGTAGTTTAACACCTCGCTAGTGATTTAAAAGAGTAACGGCCGACCTGCTTGTTTGGTTTAAGCAACATAAAGAAAGTACAAGTTGATGTGTGTGTGTGTGCGTTAAATTAGATCTATTATTATCTCTTTCGCCGTATATTCTGTAGTTGCAAAGACAAAGTGGCGTCTACCAAAATGTTGGTAATTTTTAAGGTTTTGTACCAATATTGTTAAAAACGGAAGCCTTATGATGAGTTTCTGTAGTCCGTTCGTCTGGTTTACTCTGTCATAAGTCACTTCTAAACAGTTCATAGGGAGTTAAAATTTGGTTTGCAGAGATAGTGATATTATTCGTGGATATTACAACGGTCGTTTTACATAAAAAATGCGTTTGTGGCTAACATTAAGCATGTGGAATTGGAGAAGACTCAATATGAAGATCTTAGAAAACGCTTAAAATTTTTAAGTGACTTTTAGACCGTTAAAAGTTAGAATTATTTGAGCCTAGCACAATTTCATATTTTAAGCAACCATGAAATTTCCATACAAACACTTGTTTGCATGGAATTTTATAGCAACAAGAAGACTTATGATGGGTTGCAAAAAGGATTGTCCAAAAATTTGATTTGACAATGACCTTAGCTTGTGAACATACCCTATTTCTCTTTATGAAAAGCATAGTAGTTTTAAATCGATCCTGCTCGAAAAATAATTGATCGATTGAAACGACACATTTCCTCAACTGTGTATATATGTATTAAGCATCGTTTTTCAACAATTTCTACTTTGAAAAAACGTTTTGCTACGGATTTTGAACAAAATTGTGCTTGATAAGCGATTTTTTCTATGTAGAGCAATCATTTGTTTTTGCGTAATTACAATATAATGTTATAAATGATAGGGAGTTTAAATACGACTTTTCTAATGTATGGAAACTGTAATTATATGATCACAATCTAAGGTTATTGTCAAATCTTTGTTGACAATCCTTTCTGCAACCCAGAATTAGTCTGCTTATTTATCGTAACTAGGGAAACACTCAAGCTATTCACGCAAGGATTATGACATAATTTGTCCTATCACAAACCTTCATGATCATTTTCCTTCTCTCTAGTCTTCTTGACTGTGGTCAAGCGACTTGCTCACTCGGTTAAATAGTCATCGATCTTATTATTTAAAAAAAATTGGTTGTCTGTAAAGTCGGTTTACGGACGATAGTTTTACGTGATAACGTATTCCGTAATACATAACCTAAACCTCCCAAAATTTGGTTTCAATCCGCTTATCCTTGGTGTCGGAATGATAAGAAATGTCAAAAGTGACGTTTGCAACTTACAAAGTATTATGTTCTAATAATAATTAGTTATTCCAATACTTAACTTAGAAGGCGTTGCATTTCACAATATACTAATGTCAAAAAATTGAATTAAACATTAGAAATGCAGCCGTTTCCATGTTAAGACAAGACATACGTTTGCTTCTAATTTCCATGTACGGCAAACAAAGACAACCGATCGCGTCGCGCCATGCATTAGACAACATTGCATTTATACAGCTATTTTTCTATATAAATTTGTATAAAAAAACTGTTTAGGCAAATTCTGTTATACGAAATCTATGTAAAATGTTCTCCTCTTTCGTTTAAGACTGGTTTCAAACCGATCTGATTTAAATTGAGCGAGAAATTAGCAAAAAGCACGCACAG
Organism: Xanthostigma xanthostigma; assembly: GCA_963575645.1. NCBI lineage: Eukaryota > Metazoa > Arthropoda > Insecta > Raphidioptera > Raphidiidae > Xanthostigma > Xanthostigma xanthostigma. The sequence goes on along the minus strand of OY754472.1, from coordinate 19,300,663 downwards.
GGTCAGGCGGAACGTTACGCGTTATGCGTTATGCGTTACGCGTTACGCGTTACACTTTTTCGTACATGCAGCCGGTGTTTTATCAATTTATAATATTGGTGATTCATCAATTTATAAGACGTTATCACGTCAAAAAATTGACATAAACACTTCGCTTTGTGACTGCAGATATCTATATGTGTTAACGAAAATAGCATCCTCTGAAATACAACTTCTTTAATACATGGTTCCTATCGTCGGACGCGTGTTTGAAGCGCTGTTGGAATTTTAAAAGTGTGCGCTTTTAATAATGATATACCTATCTATTATTATCTCTTTTGCTTTATAATGTATATTTTTGGGCTGAGAGTATAGAAATGTAGAGAATATAATATCATTGTGCAACTCTGTGACTTCGAAAATGTAAAGCTGTTGCTGGGTTGCAGAAAGCATTGTCAAAATATCTGATTTGACAATGGCCTTAGATTATGATCAATTATAGTTTTCTTTTTATATATATTATCTTTCCATACTATACCTATATCGCGTCATCTCTTCATAATTCAGTACTCTTAAATTCACAACTTAATCTCTATTAATACCTTTTGTGTAGCCAGGGTTTCTAACGTGTCATATTTGACATAAAGGGTTACGCCACCTTGAGATTTTCAAAAAATCGTTTTTGACGTGATAACGTCTTATAAATTGATGAATCACCAATCTTATAAATTGATGAAACACCGGCTGCATGCACGAAAAAGTGTAACGTTCCTAACGTTCCGCCTGACCCTGTGCGTGCTTTTCTAGAAAACGGCCCTAACGATTTGGATAAAATTTACTGAAAAGGGATTTTGGAGGGCAAAAAATCGTTTTAGCTAGGTCTCATCTCTCGAAAAAATCGTTTTCATACAAATTTTATCATTATAAAAATCAATTTTTTAACGTATGAAAATACTTAAATATTGTAAGTAGTTTTTGGAATTTTATATAAACAGTGAAACAATTGTTTTCAAAATATTATGACAATTAATCTTTGAGACTTAAAATAAATACGAAAGAAAGGAAGTTAAAAAAACAATTATTATTATAGGTGGTGAGTATTTTAATACATAAAATTAACCTAAATTTGAAGCGAAAGATGCAATATCATAGATTCGAATTATTATAATTATTATATGTAGAATTTAGGTTATGTATTACGGAATACGTTATCACGTAAAACTATCGTCCGTAAACCGACTTTACAGACAACCAATTTTTTTTTTTTAGGATATATTAATAATAATAATAATAATAATAATAATAATAATAATAATAATAATAATAATAATAATAATAATAATAATAATAATAATAATAAGGGGCACAAATCGGATCAGCAGCCTCCTCGTGGCGTGCCCTGGACAGATTTAATCTGACAAATGCTGCCGTCTGCACAAGGGGCCAACCACCCCTGTGCAGAAACATTGGTTCCTAAACGGAAATTTAATAAAGCCACCCACAACCGGCCTGTCTCGGATGGAGGCCCTAGTAGAGTTGGGAGTGGCACACAAAACGCGGCCGTCCGCATGGTGTGGACGGACGACCTAAAGCGTGACCTTTTGGCATGTCACGCCAACAGTGACCCTTCGCAAAGAGGGTACATGGCACGGATGCATTCTGTTTGGTGCGAGATGCATCCAGAACTTGCAAATTTCTCGGCCCAAAATCTTCGAGACCATGTCAACCATTTGCGAAGGACAGGATTTGACCCGGAACCGCCTAATCCAGTGGCAGCTACGCCGCCGAGTCCACAAGCGGCCAACAGTGTCGCACCAGGGTCTCCAGCTGTCATTGTTGATAATGATTTTAAGACGCGGTTCCTAACCATTATGAGCACCAATGTTGACTTGAAGGACAGACAGCGATCAGTCCACCACAAATTATCGCTGCGGCCCGCCCATCTGGCCGAAATGGATGGAGTTTTGGATGAGTTCCTTGCAGATGATTCTGACCTCTGGACTGTAGATTGCGCCGTTTACGCTGCAGCTAATGTTTTAGCCACCCCTGCACTTTCCAGACATGCAGGAGATAAGTCTGGGCAGCGTATAAAACAGCTGGACGCAAAGATAAAGTCAGCAAGGCAGTTGGTGTCCAGGATTCAGTGTGTGACAGAGTATTTATTATCGGGCCGTAAGTTTACAGCCAAAGTCCGACGCATTGCGCGCTCTCTTAGGGCACAGTATCACACACTGAATAAAATCACGTTGCAGACCATCAAGCAGCATGGCCTGGACAAGATACGGGCGCTAACTTCTGCCAAGAAGAAGTTAGTAAGGCGTAACAGGGCCATAAAGGAGAACGCCACCTTTAATTCATGCCCTTCCCGTGTCTTTAAGACAAGTCCGCCACTTGCTTATACACCGCCAACTGCTAGAGAGGTTGAGAGTTTCTGGAAGGGACTCTATGAGACCAAACCTCCATTTAATGAAGATACTCCAGCTATCCATTTATTTAGTCAGTACTGCAACCGACACCTGGTGGATGATGAAGCGCCATTGTCAGTCAGCGAGGCAGATGTGAAGAATGCCTTTTCAGGCAAAAAGAGTTTTTCAGCTCCTGGGATAGATGCTGTTAACAACTTTTGGTGGAAAAAGTTCCCATCCACACACAAGCATCTAGCTCGCATCTTCACATCTTTGGTAACAAATATGGAGCCTATACCAACTTGGCTGACAGAAGGCCGCACTGTTCTCATCCCCAAGAAGGGAAACTTATCTGATCCGAAAAATTATCGTCCGATAACCTGTCTTAACACTGTATACAAAGCGTTCACTTCCATCCTCAATGAACGCATCCTGCGACATATCGAGCCGATTTGGAGAGACGTTTATGAGCAAAGAGGCTCTAAACGCGGCGTTGCAGGTTGTAGGGACAATTTGCTGATTGACAGATGCATCTGTCAAGATGCTGTCCAATACAAACGCAACCTGTCAATGGCTTGGGTGGACTATAGAAAAGCGTTTGACACTACATCGCATGATCTTTTGATCATTTTACTTAAGTGTCTGAAGGTCCACCCTGATATAGTGAGATGTATAGAACACCTACTTCCACTCTGGAGGACGCGTTTTATCATAACACCCGGTAAGCGCGTTGTGACAACAGATTTGGTATCATACCACCGGGGGGTGTTTCAAGGTGACAGCTTGAGTCCCCTCCTTTTCTGCATCTCACTATTGCCTATCTCCATCTCGTTGAGGCGTGGCCGTGGGTATATGTGCGGTGTCCCATCCAATCGTAGGCATAAAGTCACCCATTTATTTTATATGGATGACTTAAAACTTTACGCCTCGAGCGCCACAGATCTAACGCTCGCGCTCAACATCGTACAAGTATACAGTGAGGATATCGGCATGACATTCGGATTAGATAAGTGTGCGGTTCTGCATATTAAAAAAGGACGAAATGGGGACTACGGGGAAGACGTGCAACTTGTTGATGGAAGCGTCGTTCACCATCTTGACGCCGGAGAGTCCTACACGTATCTGGGTGTGAGTGAGAGTCACGTTCAGGACGTAAAAGTCGTCAAAGAGGCTCTCCGCAGCAAGTATCGACGGATCCTGCGGCAAATCTGGAGTTCAGAGTTGTCGGGGAAGAACAAAGTCGCTGCTACGAACATGCTTGCTGTTCCAGTCCTGCTCTACACTTTTGGGGCATTCAAATGGACGGTTAACGAGTTGCAACAGCTTGATAGGGGCACCAGAAAAATGATGACCATCTATAGGAGTCTTCACCCCAAATCGTCCGTTCCTCGTTTGTACCTCCCGCGTCATCTCGGAGGGAGAGGATTACTCAGCTTGGAGTGTCTTCATAATAGAATTGTACTGGGTACTGCTATTGCGGTTTGTAACAGTTCAGACCCGCTTTTACAGCTCGTGCGTGATCACGAATATGCGGGTGTTGGGGCGTTTCTGTTTCAGGCAGCAAACAGAGCAGCAAATGAACTCAGCCTTGATTTTGACTTCAGTTCCGCTAGAAAACGTCAAGATGCATCGTTTGCATCTCTAACGCCAGATCAGGCAAGGCATACAATAAAGAAGGCAGAGCAAAAATTCCTGCTCAAACAACATACCGATAAACCGATGCATGGAATTTATTATAAGAACATCGATACATGTGGTTTATCAAAGGATCTGACGTTTGCCTTCTTGCGGTCAGCTGGGCTGAAGTCTGAAACTGAGGGATTTGTTTTGGCGTGTCAAGACGGCGTTATAAACACTCTTGTGTACCGCCGTTTAATTATGGATGCGGAAGTAATAGATACTTCTTGCAGAGCATGTCGATCGCATCCAGAGACGCTCATGCATCTCTTATCGGCATGCAGTTATTATGCAAGCTGTGCCTACATCCATCGCCACAATGCTGCTCTAAGAGTCTTATACTATCACCTAAGGCATCATTACGGTATTGATAAAACTCCCGTTCTGCCTTATGTTCCTGGAGATATTGAGTCCGTTGTAGAGAATGAATCATGTAAAATTTTCTGGAACTATTCATTCAGTACTACCAGGCAACTTTCAGCTACAAAGCCTGATATAGTTCTCCTTGATAAATCTGCGCGATCTATGTATGTCATCGAGTTCTCAGCTCCTGCTGAAACGAACATAGCCGCGAAGGAGACTGACAAACGGACAAAATATCAAGACCTACTTTTTGAGCTCAGGAAGCAGTACCCAGAGTATTCTGTCAAATTAATTGTCCTTATAATTGGTGTCCTTGGAGGAGCCAAACCGTCACTGTTGGCAAGTATGAAAGCTATTCCGGCATGTCAGCGCAATGCTGAATCACTAGTCTGCCGCATGCAGAAGGCTGTGCTTATTGGGTCGCTCCGTGTACTCCGTGCGCACGACCCAAACTCACTGTAATCGCCCATTTCATGGTTTGAGACGCGGTTATGGTTTCAACTTGCTCCGCAAGTATCCCTTGTGTGACGGTGACGAACCCGAAGTTTAGGGGGCTTGTGGATGCAAAATTCTTTAAGGAATTTATCCTTCACATAATAATAATAATAATAATAATAATAATAATAATAATAATAATAATAATAATAATGCGTTTAACGTCCGTTTCTCGACTTTATGTCATAACAGACGTCATTCGCACCATTACTATTTTACATCTATCACACATCCCGTTATTACAATGTGACGTAGGATTTTTTTTGATTGGGTACCGTGTTCAAACGTTATAATTTTTTAAACTCAAAATTTTAATAAAAATACGGTTTTTTAAACAGCTGTCATTTCTACAAAATAATTTTGAAAAATTTCAAAATTTGTGGCTATTTTCCTTTTAAATAAGAGACATTTTTTTATGTTTCTCACAATGTCTAGAAGAGAAATCGTGTACATCATCAGCAAGGATTTTCAAAAGAGGGTCCTACTTATCGGCTCATATCTCCGCCATTTTGAAATTTTTTTTAATCGTCAATATTGCAAATTGTTCATAAAACTATATGTGTAAAATAAGGATCACTTTATATAGGTACTTAACGGCTGCGCCGAAAAAAAGTTTCTTTTTATACCTAGTTTTCCGAGCACCAAGGTGACCTAACCCCTTAATAATTGTTATAAATATGCCAATTTAATGATGTAAAATTGTCGATAATAATTTATAAAAAAACTAGCGGTCAGCCCCGGTTTCACCCGGGTGTGACAGATATACAATTCTGCAAATGCATTTCCTTTGCGGCCCGGGGCCTGAACAAATAGCTTTGATTTGCTTCTGAACTAATAACTAAAATCGGTTTAGTGGTTTCGGAGATTAGCACGAACGCCTTAATACACCCTTTCAAATAATATATTTTTTTAATTTAAATTGAATACACCCTTCAATAAGTAAATTAATATCTCTAATAAAATTTTCAAGTCCGCCATTGTCGGGCCGATTTTATTAAAACTTTTTTAAAGCTTCACTTGCATTGTATTCGAATTTCTACCGATCCGATGAAGAAAAACAAACACCAAGATTACAATGTAGGTGCCTACATTGGAAGGAAAATCGGATTTCCCATTCCAATGTAGGCACCTACATTATGATCTTGGTGTTCGATTTTCTCCCGATGTTGTCCGACGTCGGCCGACATCGTACCGGGAGAAATACGGATCCAATGCTGGTGCAGGCAAACTGGTAATTTATAAAAATGATATGTCGTGATACTCGAACCAAGTGCAACTTCTTAAACAATATTCAAAGTTATAAGTAAAATTTAATTAAGATCTTGATGTTTAGTGTACATACGCACTATGCGGCTACCCGTTGACCGCATGTAATAAACTATACGTAAATTCTGCATGAATAAAAAATTGCATTCACACTACGTTCCGGCTGCCCGGAAACCGTTTCGGTCGCTTGGGGCGTTGCGGCCGCTTCAATGGCTGACCGCACGGTTCGTGTACGCACTGTACGGTCAGTTTGCGGTTAACCGTCACCTGCGTAGTCACGCTTATTGTTGTCTGACTCTGACAAAATGATTTTAAACGCATTCTCATGTAGTCAAGAAATTTGTCTTCATATTTTTTGAGGTTTTCAAAAAATATATCAAAATGCCTGGTTTCATTTCGTGTTTGTAAGAAAGGATGTATCCAGTGTTTTTTTTTCTTTTTATTTTTTATGAAGCGGTCGTATATAACTTCTTCAACGTCCATTTTTGAAATGGATCATTTTGTTTGGTTAAACAATATCTTTATGGTTAAACAAAATGTGTCTGGTTAAATTAGATTTAACCGTACAATGCGGTCAATGGACGACTGCCCGTATGCGGCCAGCCGTCCGGTTGACCGCAGATTCAACCTACACTGCGGTGATCCGAACGGCTGGTCGCATTACGGGTAGCCGCATTGTGCGTATGTACCTTAGACTACCCGCTACAGAAGTGAAACCTACTCAAAATCTACATACGTTCAAAAAACTTACGAACTGTATATATATATGTAGTATATATTTATCAAGCCAATATCAAAATAATACTCTTTTCAAAACTCTTGCACATTTTTGTCACGAACTATAAACATTTGTAATATAGGATTTTTTAAAGCATCGTTATGACAAAATAATAAATATTGAGAGCCCTTGGCTCTTATTTTCAGTTCGAAACGTTGAAATGAGTCTGTTTTATTTTCGCTAATTTTTTCCCTGGATATTTTTCTAACTAATCAGAAAATCAAAAGCACTATTGCAAAAGATTTATTGAATCATAAAGAGCGACCAAATATTACTTTTTGAAGTAAAACAAAAAACAATAAATACAGTACTTAAGCATTGATTTACTAAGAAAGCGGTGCCGTAATATAGCGGCCGTAATATGACGTAACAAAAAACCCAAGTTATTGTCCACTGATCATTAAACGATATACCAACTAAACATATTTTCAAAAACCGCTTATAATTGAAGACAGAAACCTGCCAAAATAAGTTAACTGTATTTTAGATGTGACAATTAGTGTTTATGGTTGTTAGATGTCTCTTGCAATGAGGAAATCTAAGGTGTCTAATAAGTTTAGTAGAAGTTTAGAACAGCATTTTGTCTGGTATTGTTGTTTTCGCGCCAAGTTATTTTTTTCTTGTACACAACAAGGCCAAGTGTTGTTTTAGTCAACTGTTCTTTCAGTGGAATTTTTTTTGTTTTTGGTTTTGTTTTCAAAGGCTTAGAGTTCCTGATTTGAATGTTGTTTAAATATCTAGACACGCGGTAGCGTGTCAAGACAAGTTCAACAAAGAAAAAGCCTAAAGGAAGCAGCAGCCGTGTGTTCACCATTTGGAGCCACTTTTGACCCCCCTATAACTCAAAATCTATATAAACATATGAAATTTGGTTTATTTATTAAAACTTTTACGATTAACCAGAACCTCAAATTTCATAAATACACCTCAAACGGTTATTGAGATATTGACGGCTAAAAATCGGCATTTTTATCACTGACTGACTGACTGACTCACTCACTGACATATTATAGATCAAAACCCTAACCCACTTCCAGATGACCTAGATAGTTGAAATTTGGCGTCCAGCTAGGTTATTGGGTGTATATAAAGGAAAAAATCAGAAAACAGACAATTTTTAATATTTGAAATAATTTCCAAGCAATCGATTTTTATTAACACCTAGCGCCTTTCGGAAAAGAAAACTATAGGTACCTAAAGGAAAAAAGATTAATTTTACAAATCACTTTTGAATAATAAACAATAATAATTTCTCTACAAAAAGTAATGATATCCCATCAAGAACATAAATGTGAAAAGGGGAGCCAAGTTCAAAGTTCAATACAAAAAGAATTGAGATCTAAAAAGGTGCCAAGTTTTCACTTGGCAAATTTTCGTGTTTTATATTTTGACTAGTGGTCCCGCCCGGTTTCACCCGGGTGCAAAAGAACGAATAGAGAAGGGAGGGATATGAGTACGCACATTCATCTTAGATTACCGAGATGAATGTTGTGTCCAAACATGATAATCGGAGTTACCGTTCAAAAGTTTTTGTCGATAAAAAGCAGTAATTATACTTTTTATAAGTGTAGATAATAAATTTCTTTTAAATCAATAATTACTGGAATTAATAAAATATAATAAATATTTAATTGGATACTTTCTTTCATTTAAATTTATTTCAATTTTACTTACGACTAATTAAAATTAAATAAATCAATTAATAGCTGATTTGAAAACTGTTATACCTAACTATAGGGACCTATAAGAGGTTCCTATAGTTTTGGTTAATTTTTACATGTGAAACCATATTTAGTAACTATGCAAACGAATAGCAAATATCATAATATTTAATACTACCCGTTATGGACGTCGCCGTACATGTTAACAGAAATTATTGTCTTAATATGTCAAATGCCAATATATTTAGAGTCGGAATGGTTCCCGTCCGTCGCCAATTAGTTGAAATTTTTTGTTTGTTCAGCCATAATTTTTGGAAGAGCCAACCGATTCGAAAAATTCCGACACCACTTTTTTCAGAATGTTTGCGAATTGGTACCATATATAATTTTTTTAAATGGTCTAGTCGTTTTTAACTAATTTCAATAATGGAATTTTTTGTGTTTGTTTCTTTTACCGGTATTTGTGAACCGATTTGATGATTATTTTTCCGTTTAATGTGGCACATCTTCAGGAGGGTCATACATAAATTTTTATTAAATCGGTTCAGTAGTTTTTTTTATAGTTTAATAATAAAGTATTGAGGAAGAAAGCGGTTAATAATAAATAATTATTTTTAGGTTAATTTCAGAATAAATCGATTCAATTTTGTAACTTTTTAAAAATGGGAAATTCTGTTCTATAATATTAGTCCAGTGCAATTAGCTTTATACCTCGGAACCCAGCATTAGTGAATGGATTTGAATGCATTTTTTTATTGGATTTATAATGCAATCAACCAAAAAGTTTACCCATTTTAAATTGCCGCAATTTTGAAAATCCATAAAGAATGGGGATCAATAAGGGCGGTTTTTGATCCTCTTTATTTTTTAGTAAAAACAATTGATTTTTTTTTCTTTTTTAATATCTACTAACAATAATAAGTCAATTTTACTATAAAGGGACCACTCCCAAGCCACCCAAGCATCCTTAAAGGGGGGTTAAAGAGGATGATTTTACTGTTTATCCGTGCGCAGTGTATATAAATACAAAAATATCTAAACTTGATCACCAGACTTGACCAGGATATCTTAGGGTTTTTGGGGTTGCTGATTTTGATTCTGAGGTTCGCTGACTTCCATCATATCAGGTTCAAAATCATTGGATAGCCAAATTGAGAGTTGCTTATGGTATTACAAATCCAATAAAAAAAATTAATTCAAATCCATTCACTATAACTGGGTTCGGTTATTTTTCATTTATAATGACTAATTGCATTGGATTATATAGAATCATTTTTTAATTGATTAGAGTTCATAATAACACCTAAAATTATAAATGAAAATTGTGAACAGCAGTTGTTGGTTGATCTGTACGTACGTACGTCAGAGCTATAAAGGTAGCAATTCTAGGCGGATAGTCTTGACTTTTTTATAATTTCGATATTTGCTAATTTATTTTGAGGTGTAGAAAGTATAATTTACATGCAGAACTAAAGTCTTTAAAATAAGACACGTTGTATATTTAGTCGGAAACAAATTACAAATACAATTTTACTCTTAAATGAATGTTAAGAGGTTTCATACGTTGAATGATTTATATGCATTGTTGGCACATCAAGCATATGAAGCACCGGTATGGCTTGAAAGCTATTGGCTTTTTATATGATATTTCAGATAGAGCTTTGACGTCATGCATAGTGAGCCGAACAAAATTATACATATGTATAATATTTAGCAGGAAAGTGGACAATATCATAATATTCGAAAGCAATTCTAAAGATAGACAATAATAAATTGATGAGTGCATTACAGTCAAAATCAAAGTATCCATGGATATAAAATTGTCGACCAATTTTTTTTTTTTATTTATTATTAACGTGCGCAGCAGCTTAGGCTATATGCACGAGTCTATAAAAATAAGGTAAGTATCGTATATACAATGTAGGTAATTCTAAAATGTAAACGGCAGAACTAGGTGAATTAGACGTAGGTAAGTATGCTTCATCGACCAATTTTTCTCAGACTATACGATATACTTGAAGAGTTTTATTCAGACGTTAATCAAAGATTTGTATCCATGGATATCTTTATATTGTGTATAATGACAAATACGTTATGCAGTAGTTTTCAATTTTAGCAGCAGAAAGAGTATTAAGGACATTGTCTGGTAGATATTTATTAAAGGACAAAAAATATTTCCCAAGGATATCTACCAAAAAGTTTCGAGCCTAGTAGAACTGTAGCCTGTAGGACCCATATCCCAAATCACTGTGCGTCGTATTCTAATATGGTTCCTTACGCGTCATGGCTTTTCTTGATTGCCACAACGCGTTGTGGTCGTATAGCCACGACACAAACGCTATAATTATGGTCTTTCTGTGGTTGCCACAACGCGTCGTGAGCGTTTTCATAACAGCCCTAACATGAATTTTGCGATGTGGATCTTTTACAGTGACCGCAACGCCTTGCTTAATGAGTGTTTTCGGTCTTTGAGCTCATAGTAAATACATTTATAATGTACTGTATACATATTTTGTGGCAAAATGAGATTTTTGATAATGTCATTATAGGGGCAGCTTCAATAATATACTGACCTTACCGGTTAGCCATGTTTACATTCTATCTTTGTCGCGCTATCATTTTCTCAGTTCATGTCTTCCTTGTTTTAAAATTGCTTTCGAACAATCTACACATTTTTTCAATGTTAATTATACTATATCGAAGCTCAAAATTGCATATTATTTCATTGAAAAAAAGATATATAAAAAATACATCTGTTTTCATAATTTTGTGTCATTGCATTTTACAAGTTAAAAGTATTGTCTTGAAACCAAATCAATTATCTCCATACTTTATGTTATTTACTGATGAACGAAAATCCGGGATAGATGCAGTTGAACGAGAAAGTCAATCCGGTGGAACCTTACTATTTAACATTCTTAAGATTTTAAGAATAAACAAACAATTTCTTTGTGTTGTGCATTTGACCAGTCAAATTCTTTTTAGTTCATTCACAATTTTCAGCGAATTAGTTCAATCAAAATAATTTCTTCCATTATGGAAAAACGCATTAATATTAATATTTATAGGTGTTTTTGGTATTAATGTAGTGTAGAGTGTAGACCAACTCACTGTTTACACTGAAAAGTATGTAATCGGTGGTCACAATTTTGTCAAAAGCATGGATATTGCAAATGATTAAAAATTTAAAACAACTGTCTGTTTTACACACGAACACAATAAATATTTATTTAGCCAAAAATGAGAAATAAGTAATGAACTTAGGAAATCTGGTGGATTAACAAAAAAGTTCAAAAACAAGTCAAAAAACAATACAAAATTTAAGATTCCTTCCCGTCCACGCCTGCGCAACAGCAGTTGTTGACGCGCAGATTTGGACTTTTCAGTGAATTGACAATTTAATCTGCGGTCAATTGACCGATGCACAAGACTACAAAATTTGATTTTGAAATCTCAGGATGGTGAATATGTGCTGCCAGATGCAACGCGGTGTCAGAAAAGAAAGCGGCTATGAGTCAGTCAGTCAGCAAGTCACTCTGTCAGTTGCGATGTAGTAGCGAGATTGACGGATCCCGAATTCAGTAATCTCATCCACATTGCGGTGATTATGATATGAAATTTCGGACAGTATATGAATGACCAGCAGTAGAGGGCGGACACTTGCTCTTGTTTTGTTTCGCTCTGCTCAATCTATTATTGGTCCCACCGACCGACATATAAATAAGTGTGGGTGTTATTTCTTTATTTTATGATCTTTGCATTGTTTTTTCCGACGCGGTGCGCGCTCACGCCAACTGTTCAAATAGTTCTTTTTGAACGCGATTTTAATGCAGTTCAAACAGTTCGATCCAGTTTTGATTATCTTGTGTTGAAACTGAACAAGAAAGTTTAACTAATTAATTACAAAACGGTTCAGTGAAATTTTATGTAAAACTATAATTGAAAATGCATAAGTCGCATAAAAAGAAGGTAAGCTTTTAAATTGTTTATTTTTTTTGACTGTTTAAATTTTGGAAGATTTTAAAATTTTCAGTGTTTTTGGTATTGAAGTAATATTTTTCTACAAAGATATTTCGCGAAGTCTATATAAGTCTCTATTCTGTACACTGTGTCTATTCGTCTTTCCATACCCTCCAGAAGGCCTCCGTTCACCCAGGAAATTAAAACTTTACAAACTTACAGTATAGGACACGGAAAATAACCTAGCAGAGTTAGGATTTTTATTTTCTCCTCGAAAACATTATTTTTTTAAGACATGTTAATGATTCGCTACAATCATATGCAATTCTTATAATTGTTGTGAATCAATTGTTTAATTCAGTGGCGTAGATATGTTCTTGCTCTAGGGGAAGGGGGTTACGATCATTTTGACAATCGATTCAATATAAGTAATAGTACCAACTTTTATTGAACTGAATGACAAAAAATGCGATAATATATATGTTGAAAATTGAAAAAACTGGCTTTCAGTAATTCAATAATAGTCGATTTTGCTTTATCAGTCTAGTGTCGATAAATAATATTATATTTATTTTCAGCAATAGAATATTATTTATTATCGAAAAAGAAACTCTATTATATTATAAAAATGGCTGTATAAATAAATACTTTTTTAAGACTGAAATAAAAAGAAACAGAAGTACATTTGTCTCAAGCTCGTACCTCCGCCATTGGTTCCATTGTTTTTTTTTTAAACATTTCTGCTTTCCTTTTTTGGATTCGACAGTAACGATACTGGTGGTTAGTGCACAAACTTACAAGTTACAACTCAAATGATGTACCTACATCAAAGCATCAAAAAGCTCAGTTAGGTGGAATCTAATAATGTCAATTCACAGTATTCGACTGTATTTATAAATCTTTTTAAAAAAGAGCACTTGCTTTCGTATTATATTTTCAAACTTCTGTCAATAAATTTTTGTAACGTGAATTTTCCACTGACACAGGATATAAAATTAATGAACAGAAGTTCCTAAATTTGAGCTACAGAAGAGAAATTTAATAAAACATGAAAGCGATTCATCTCTCTGTATCGTGGTATTTTGCCAAATGTGCCAAGGCATTATTTATTATTTTGTTTAGGTATTGTGGCTGCACAAAAGAATCATTTACATAACTAACAAGTGTCTATCGTTTCATCATTTGTTTTAAATAGTTCCGGATTTTCAAAGCGTTCTTGATAATTAGTAGTCCATGAAATGAGCACTGACGTTATATTTTATTGGGCCATTTAACATGTTTCGTTTGATGGATTATTATGACTGACGAATTGACAGATCAATTTTTTCAACACTGAAAAAGTTTTTCAGACGGGCATAACGATATTAAAATACAAGAATTGTGAATCGAATACATAACAATAGATACATACTACACTTTTCCTATGCAATTTGTAGCAGTATAGTTGTTGACAAATTAAATTTTAAAAATTTAAAATAACAGGGAATAATGTGGACTGAAGAAGTAATGGTACAGAGGTAGCGTCTTTTATAACTAGCGCATGTCAGATAAATTCAAAACAAAAAAACAAAGGAAAAAAAACAAGAGAATGTATTATATTATAGCCTGATGTTTACAATTTTACATTATGTTTAGTGTCTATATCAGGGGTTTCCAACTTTTTTTCCTGTGTGATACACCTAAAGAAATTTTAATCACTGGCAACACATACATCTCTTAATTTTTAATGGGTGTACTATGTGTCGCCAAAATACTATTAAACCAGAGAGCGCAAAATTTGTAATTTTTTCGCGACACATCTAAAATGTGCTCGCGTCACACTAGTATAATACGCGCCACGGATCTAAAAGGTTCGGAAGTTAGTCACAAACAGCGTCGTAAAGGCACATTTTAGAGCCGTTGAGACTCCCACCACCTCCCAGCTACCTGCACGGAACGTGTCAGCCAAAATTAAATCTATTCCGAGAACTACACCGACTCCAAAACATTTCAATACGCAATTTTTTTTACTTTTTAGTGTGAAGTCGGTTCAATTTATTTGTTACAAATATTTTATTAGTTAAAGTAAACGTTTAATTATGAGTACAACACCGTTACTCAATGTACAATTTTTTATTAGACTAGTAGTCATTATTGATTATTTTGTAATGAAAAAGTATATTTTTGTTTTTCCTTAATCTTTTAATAATAAAAAATAGAACATAATACTTATAAACTAGAGTTTTATTTGTAAATAAGTGATTCGCGGGTACCCGGGAATTCCCGGGAATCAAAAAGAGCTGGGAACGCGAAAACCCTAGTGTGTAGGCTGTCATGGTCGGTGTTGATACAAATCTTCTTGGTTTCCGGGTTTGTATGCCGTGGTCTATTGGTATTTCTACCTGACGTTTCGTCTACAACTGCGGGCGAAGTTTCCTTCTAGGCTGCTCACAGGTAAGCAGTCTAGAAGGACACTTAAATGTCAATTTAATTTACCGAAAATCTGACAAAATTTGATCGTATTCACAAAAGTTGCATCTTATGGATTTCCTTAAGTTATTTTTCAACTTTTTTATATAGCCGCTAAATTGATTTTGTTTGAAAGCTCATGTCCACAGATACAAATTGAACGATTCAAGTGAGCATACGAGACACTGATTAGTTTCGTAATGCTTTTTAAGATGATTTGATCTTTTTGAAAACGCCGATTGCATATTTTAGAGCGTATTTATTTACTTGATGAAATGTACTGTACGTTCAGAAAATGTCATGATTACACAGTATAATATAGTTCTAGTTCTCATGAGCTTCAATATTTACTTTAATGATGCATGAATTCAGGTCTGTGATGGGCCCTGGGCGGAAAATCTTCAGAGGCTCATAAAAAATGAAAATAAAACAATTGTATGATGACTAAATTTCTTCCAAGTGTGGGCCATGGAAATATTTTGCCGTCATTAATATTAAATAATTAATTTTATGGATTAAAAACAATTTTTAAAGTAACCGAGATTTTCTAAAAATTACCTTAAAAATTAAAAAAGCAGGCGCAATAGTTCTTCAAAAGGACAAAATTTATATGTATATAAATACGGGAAGGAAAAAAAGAGTGTGGTGCCGATTTTGAGTGTGTTAATTCGCACACATCGTGTTGAAACGAGCATTGTTCTCTTCATTTTAATGAGAAGTGCATAATTTGTTTCATCACGATGTGTATGAATTAACACAAGTATAATCGATTCGGGAGAAATTTATATAATGACAAAAGAAACTCAATAACGTTCAAACTTAAAAATATAATGAATTACGGTTGAATTATGTGTACTGGGCAGCCACTAGTAATTAAACTACTAGAAGAAATTCTTCGTAGCATAGGATCAAAACAAAGCAACACATATTGCCAAAATTAATTGGTACTGACATTTCGATATTATCTTTTTTGCCATTTCCGAAGTAATAAATCCTATAGGTATAAATTGTTATAAATAAAATTTTGTTAACAGCATGGTTGTACGTACACAACTATTTTAATAAAAACTTTTTCTTCATACCTCGATCGAAAGTGCATACTTTCGGCACCAATTGTAAGGCAGACAGTCTAATATTTACTCCTTGGTGGGATTACACGCTACAATACAGAAAATTCGTACGCTCGGGCGGGCGGTCGTAAAGCAAAAACAATCAATGAACTGTCGTTTCCATAGCAACCCTATTAGATTTTAGCTAATAATTGCGAACAGCTGTCATTACTGTTTTTACATATAAACTCAAAGCTTGCTTGGAATTTATCTGTGTTTTTATGTAATTAATACGTAATTAATTAATTGATATATTTAATAAGCGCACTTACGACCGAGGTATGGAAAAATAGTATACACCACACTGGCCGAAAGTGTGATATTTTGACCTGCGCGCCATGCTGCCTGAAGTGTGGTGTAATATACTATTAATTTAGAATTAAAATTTAACTTTCAATTGAGTGGAAAGACTTTCTACTCTACACGCATGCACAATACGTACCTACTATGTGAATACGTAGCATTTTCTTTACCCACGGTAATAAATTCCACATAACAATTTCTTAATCCTGACATAATAAATCGTCAACAAATGCTAGAACCTAAGAAGTTTCACTTAAAACGTGCGACAGTCTCATGCATATTTTTTTTATTTCATGAATTTTTTGTGTCCCCGAAAATACGTTTTGTTGTAGGTATAAAGAAAACTGACTTAAATCGGTTCACTTATAATAGTGAAACACTCTTTATATAGTTTTGTAAATAATTCAGTTTTAGTTTATTCACACAAAAGTGCTTTTGAAAGAAAGTTTCTCATCTCATGCACAATATCAACGTGTCCATATGTAAATTGTTATAATAGACATTGGCAAAAAGCCCGTCACATAAAAGGTTTTTAAATTTTAAACTGTCTGCTTGTCTATTTTTGACTGTATATTATTTCAAAGTCAATTTTATTGCCGTATGCCGATAAGACGATGCCAAATTCATTTTAGCAGACATGTATATATTCCGGAGCGGTCCACTAAATAAATAAAAAACTACTATAACGTATAAAAATCTCAATTAAAAGCTTACAACTTTAGCAAGAAATGTAAGTTTGAATTATTTATTTCATTCGTGATCCTTTCTTCTTTGACTGAAAAAGTATTGAACGAAAATATACAAATAATTTTGTTTAATTGTCCACAATATCTTTTTTCTTGTAGAATATGCCTTTTTTTGCTAAAAAAATTATACTCTATAGTTATTTATGTTAATTTTACACGCTTTATATTTACTTCACCTGTATGTATGTATGTGTAAACACGCTTCCTTTGGGCTCGATTTTGACCCACTTTAAACGGACAGATTTGCTTTAAACTTTGTACACTTATCAAGAACCGGTGACAATACAATAATTTAATAAGTTTATCTCATTATCCTGATCAGGATCGCCAGAATTAAATGATTATGTTTGTAACCGACTCCTTTGGGCTCGATTTTGACTCACTTTAAACGGACAGATTTAATTTAAACTTTGTACACTTATCAAGAACCGGTGACAATTCAATAATTTGATAATTTATCTCATTATCCTGATTGAAATAAAAAGTGAAAAATAATACTTAATATAAATAGAATATAATAATGAACAAAAAATATTAGTATTATTGAGAAAAAAACATGAAGCGCTTGAATTTGTGTCATATTTTTCATATATCGAGCGCCTCACGCTTTTTTCACAATAATACTAATATTTTTTGTTCATTATTTTCTGCTTACATTAAGAATTATTTTTCACTTTTTAGTTAGATGTGCTATAAAAGCGTGTTTTTTTTAGTTTTTTTAAACTACCTATATTTTTAAAAACATCTTGGCAGTTTATTTATTTTAAGATAACGGAATACAAAGCAAAAGAATAACAATTTTTATTGGCCAAATTCTTTCTTGGACAGCGTTTTAATAGTGTTATGCCTATTTTAAGATCATTAACAATCGCAAAAATTGAAATTTTTGTTAGTAAATATAGACTACATTGCACTGAATCCAATTAGCACGAGTATATGTCCACTCAAAGATTTTTTTTTATTTTTGGAAAACTATGAACAGGCAAAATTTCTAAACCTGAGGAGATATAAACTTTGCTTCTTCTCTCTGAAAACAAGCCTGGTTATTTTTCAAAAGTTTTGGAAAATTTCGATCTTCGTCAAAAATTTTAGTATTGTAATTTTTTGAAACCGTTCATGGGTTTCAGTTTCTGTAAACAATAGAAGAGAAGACACATGCTTGCTTCTGCTTATTGTAATCAGCGTGGTTTTTTCTACAAATGCCTATAGTAATCTTGAAAAAGTGATTTAGATTTTGATCAAAATTCGCATTTTTTCAAAAAAATTACAAGACAAAAGTCAAAATATTTCTAAAATTTTCCAACTTAGAATCGCAGTTTTCTATAATTTGAGATTTCGAATTTTGTTAAAAATCACATTTGTTCATATCTTAAAAATTTGACTTTCATATTTTTACAATTATCGAACAAACTCTAATTAATGCATGAGGAAGCATTTGCATCTCCTTTGACTAACATTGCACGGGGTTATGACAGAATTACAGCTAGAACAAATTTCAAATAGGGCAACACTTGTGGATCTATCATTAGCATTTTTAGGAAGGATATTGTCATTCCTTGCTACAGCCTGAGTCGTGAACTTCCACTTTAGAAAATCAACGATATAGAGAAACAGATTACCTCCCATGTTTTAAAAGAAATAATATTATCAGTTACATGCACAATCTATTAGTGAGAGAGATTGTAGATTATAGACGCTCAAAATCTGACGTCATCAGCGTCTATCAGTCTATTAATAAGTTAGTTGGTATCAAGACTGTAATAACACTAAAAATTTCCAGTAATTTTTTAAAAAATATTTTTCTCGTAAAAATGTGTCATTTTGAAATCATAACACAGTTCTCTGTATATCGAAATAGGTAATTTACAAAATCGTAAACTGAAACCACCCACGCATAGCATTTAAAATGCAAAAAGTGTTCCGCATGGAATATTTAGAGGTGGACACTAGTTACTAAAAATAAACTACTCGTACTGCAGTAGCTACAATATTTACAAATGTGATGAAGATTATTTTGAAAAGTATGTTAAATAAATTTCAGAAATACAGTAATTTGTTTAAAATAGTTTGCTATATATTTTTAGAATACTTATAAGAAATATGTAGATACACATATTTTTTGATTTATTTTTTCATTTTTAAATGGAGCACAAAGATAAGAATTTTAAAAATATTTTTTTAAATATAATAAAAAAATGTGGAATGAGACAGGTTCATTAATCGATTTTTATCCCGTATTTTTTGAAAACTGTATTTGTATTTATCATTTTCGTATATTAAGCTCTCGCATGGACGGAATATGGATTTATTAATTTAAGCATAAATGTTATATCTAACTCTGAAATAGTTGCACCAATTTTAAAACAAGTTTCCATTTCAAAATAACGTTTAGTCCGAAATTTAAAAAAAAAAATGGCACAAAATTGTGTAGATTGATTTGAAACATCGAATTTTTTTGGTTTAATCCTTAGGTTTCGCCATCTCATCCACGCCAATATAATTTGCCATACATTAATATAAGACATACTGCCTACAGACGCAGAGTGTTCAACAAACCTTCCGTAAGGTGCTATCGAAGTAACAAAACACGGCCCAATAATAGAAACTTACTTTTTTTCGAGATATTTGAACTTATGTAGTATAGGTATATATTTTCTATATTATATAGTCTCAAAAACTTCCTTGTTTCTGTCAGTTTGCAGGACGGTATAAAACACCTAAGTTAGTTTGAAAACAGTTTTGTTTAAATATTACTGATTATTGTATTATTTTTATATTTAAATCTTTGATTAACGTCTGATTACTTATCAATAAATAAAATTATTGAAAAAAATTGACTTAAATTTTTTTACAAAATAATTACTAACAAACAATTCTTTGTATTTTTATATTTTTTAGCTCAATTCCGACGAAGATCCAAATCCGGATCGAAACGTCAATTAATTGAATTATAATTGTACAATTTTTGATAATATAATATTGTCTGAATATTAGTTGACAATAATTTTATTTATTATTCTGCTTTATCTTTAATTTTATGGTCGAGGACAAACGTTTTTAAAATTAAAAAAAAGTCTAAATGTTTTGAAATCTGTAAAATTTTTGTTATTGTCCCTGTTTTGCTATTTTGGTAGCAAATGGTCAGATCACTGTTTGAAGTTGTACGGGTTTCTTGGACACCTGTATAAAACACGACCACTGACAGCGTGTGCATTATGTCACGGGCGTCACGGCGCTCAACGTCGTGTTTGATGTGCCAAATGAATCGGTGATAAAACGGCAGTCTCAAGATTCGTACAGTATATAATACACATGTACGTATTTATTATCTTGTGAAGCGATTCATATCTCGTATCGAAGAAAAATTTTGTTTACAAGTCGTACATTATAGAAATTCACATTTAAATTTTTTTTTGGACGATCCCCTTTAAAATTGTTGCTTTTGATGCCTTTATAGCTGTAGTAAAATGACTAGTGCATATAGTATAAAACAGAAGATTGGGAAACGTAGTTGTATGTACTACCATTTCCATAGTAAAAGTATGAAATTGGAAGTGAACTTGCTCAAAATTGAACTGTCAAATTTTTTCAAAATTGTGTGAAAATCAGCTATTTTACACGAAAAAAATACTAAAAACCCCTCATACGTGATGAATTTGTGATTCATGTGACTGTTGAAAATCTTCTGTCTTTCGTTTTAAGCATAATACCACAGTACCTGGGTGACCGAGCTTTGCTCGGAAAGTTAAATAAAATCTGATATTCAAATACGTATTTATTTTAAGTCTCACTTGGATAGTAATTAAAGATTGACTTCATAATATTTTGAAAACAATTGTTTTATTGTTTGTATAAAATTCCAAAACCTACTTACAATATTTAAGTATTTTCATACGTCAAAAAATTGATTTTTAATATGATAAAATTTGTAAGAAAACGATTTTTTCGAGAGATGAGACCTAGCTAAAACGATTTTTTGCCCCTCAAAATCCCTTTTCAGTAAATGTCATCCAAATCGTTAGGACCGTTTTCGAGAAAATATTTAGGGACATAGGTAGGTACATAGGTAGATACAAGATTAGCTCGTTTAATAATATAGGGATTCGCCCCGATATGTCGTCAGTCATCACGCACTAGAAACATAATCTACAATTTTGTCCTGTCCACTATAAAATAGCTGCTTGCATGTGGACCGGCGCTATTATAGTAGATTATATGTCTAGTGTTATAGTGGGTTATATTACTGCGTGTGTAGTATTATGTTTAAAATGAGTGCTAGCCAGTTTTAACAGTCCCACGAGTAGTAACAACATTGTGCACGAGGCGTAAACGTATTATATTTTTTCCATGTACCTCCTATAAAATAACTGATTCTCAATATTTTCAAAATATATAACAATTAATTTTTGAGCGAACGTCACGCCTTAGGTTAACTGACAGACGAGCAAAGATTTACTATGGAATTGGTATAGCGCAACCGGTTTTTTTGACTTCACCGCACTAGTACGTAATTAGTGACTTTAATGCATTTTATAGGAGGCAGTAAAAAAAGAGTTTTATCACCTATTTATGATAGAAAGTAAATTACTCACCGCTAAGGACATTATTCAAAATACTTTTCATTATTGATGCATTCTTCTTCTTGATAAATTGCTGCTATTCTTTAAGAAGTTTTTTATAATAATTGTGTCGAATATTAGTTGCAGTGTTAAAAATCCGAACCTTTACATCTTTCAAATTATTCAATGCTGTCCCATAATTAAATACAAAATCACTGAGAACACTGTTATTTTGTTATTTTTAAATTGTACATATAAGTATTTACACGATAAAAATGAAATGCATTCTTCTATAGTACCTACGAAATACCTCGATGCAAAAATGAAAAGCCAAAATGCACTTTTTTTTTAAAAAAAGGTATATCCAATTGTATTTATCTACATAATATATATAGAGCATATACACATATACAAGAGAATATCACTTGGGGATGGCACTATCTCTTGGTATCTGGCCACTATATTGAAATATCAAAGCTGGGTCTAAACGACAAACACAAAATATCCATGAGCAGAGGTGGGATTCGAACCCACGACAGTATGATCCAAAGGCCAGCACGCTGACCATTACACCACGTTTTCCTCCAAAATGCACTTGTTTTGGTACTGTAAATAAGGATTTTTAATAGATTGTGTGTTTGCAAACTTGGCGATTTGTCTATCGCTTTGGTTTAAATACATGTAATAGTATAAACTAATAAATTGTCTAAACGAAACCACATCTAGATTCAAGTTGAATCATTACGTAAAAAGCATAACTAAAAATGAACGATTATGCAATTACATATTTTTAAGTTGAATCTTTTTTGATAGCGTGTAGAAATCAAATAGACGAACAAATATTTGAACTAACTTTTTTATCAAAACTCAAAAATGACGAAGGAACGGGTTTTCAGTTTTCAAAAATTTCATCAAATTTTGAGGTCGGTCCTGGCGTTATGTTATTTCGAAGTTGTCCCCGTTTTGTTGGACGCAAAGATGCGTGCGCCGTAGCTATGCTTGCAGTAGGGATAAGGGTCTTCTGTGAATTATTTGAAATGCATTTCCGATTCGTGCTATCATTTCTTCGCGTATATTAACCGGACTTTTGAATTAATTAAATTAAATTTAAAAAATGTAATTAAACTTTGAACGGCTGTTTCTCTCGTATTTTTGAGTATTGATAACAAAGTTACTTAAAATATTTGTTCGTCTATTTGATTTTTACACGCTGTTAAAACAGAAGAATCAAATTAAAAATCATTCTGTAGAATTTAAATGTATTCAATGAATGTATATGTTACGGTTAATACAAGAAAGTAGTTTATTCGCGAATTAACCGACTAATACCCGAATTAACCAACGTCAAGGATTGGTTAATTCGGGTAATTAGCCGATTAATTCGCGAATTAACTACTTTCTTGTATTAACCGTAACATATATACTTTGAACACATAAATTACACAAGAACCTTGGAAAGAGACGAGAACGTTTTCGGATTTATATCGGTTAAAGTTTTGACTATTTAACTATGAGCTTGCAAAGTAAAAGTAAATGATTTTTAAAAAATCCTCGATTACAACTAAGTAGCAACCAAAATAATCAGATTTGGCTCCTCACACCAAAAATAAAACAGACTATGGGCTATGTGCACGGAGGCGGAGTTACAAATTTTTCGATGCGAGCGTTTGTGGTGAGCACTAGGGGAAACTTCGAACTCCAATTTTCCGTATGTCAGTGAGCAATGTTTATTAAAAGTGAAAATAATTATAATTTTATGAAGTTTTTTAATTACAACGAAAACATAGGAAAACTAAGCGATCTGGAAATGCTTGTTGTGTTCCGGGCTGTTGCCCTGATGGCGATTTAAGTAAAATGAAGACCATTGGCGCCCTAATTTGACGTTCCGCTGTCAGTGTAAACAAATTAACATCAGTTTTCCTTATTACATTTTTTTTTTGACACATCATGGCCAACTAAAGTTTTTGACTTATCACCTTAGAAACATGTCCCGATTTCCATAAAAACTTAGTTCAATAATTCTCTATTACCCATTAGCGGCGCTAGCAGGCTTCGTGCACACAGCTTATACGTGACTTTATAACTCCCGCTTTTTTGGAACGTTAGGTGACGCCCAAAATAGTTGAAAGATATTGCCGACGATCGTTTTACATTACTACTATGGGAATATGAGGTGTTATTAGCTGTTCATTTCTAAATTGTCAAAGAGTTAAAGACTGGCATTGAACAGTATATTATTGTAATCTTTAAACTAACTAGTTCTCTACATTTTGTTTTTATAGCGTTAGGTGTAAGAAGAGATTTTATTTTGTTAATCTAATTAGACAAAGAGTGGCCATTAGGCTTGTAGCTTCGGTCTATTGTTGGCAAACAAATTTGGCATGGTGTTGAGTGATTGACTTAAAAACTAAAAACATGTTTATTTACAAAGTGATTGACCTATAATGCGTAATCTTATTAAAACATATTTTCAGCGTAATGATGCCAAAATATGACAGGGGAGATGAAAGATCAGATGGTAAGTGTATATACACTATACACTAATGCTGCTAGT
This sequence comes from Xanthostigma xanthostigma, assembly GCA_963575645.1. Lineage (NCBI taxonomy): Eukaryota > Metazoa > Arthropoda > Insecta > Raphidioptera > Raphidiidae > Xanthostigma > Xanthostigma xanthostigma. The sequence goes on along the minus strand of OY754472.1, from coordinate 19,276,360 downwards.
AACTTTTGCAATGCATAAAGATTTCAATTTTGTACTAAGGATGTGCAATCATTCGAAAAATCGAGTATCAGTTGAGTAGTTAAAGTCTTGTCGTTGAGTCGAAAGAAAACTACATTCCAAGTTTTCCCTGAGGGACATAGATAGATTGATGAAGATAAGTGAAAATGGGGAAAGGGCAAAGATTCCTGTTGCAGTTAGGTCAACAAAGGGCCATTGTGCATTTCCGACATCTAAATCAGGTCCTGAACAGTATTGAACATTCATGAGAAGACGTCCCGTCCATTTCACGGTGGCCTTTTGTATTTCTCGGCAACCCGACTTGGTTCCCTACGGCTAGACACATACGGTTGGGAGGACACACGAATATCTAAACTCGCCATTAAACTCAGTCGAAATATCGAATTTGCTTTTTGAAGAGAATACTTCTTTAAAAACGGGGGTAAACTGGTTTCTTTATGTAACAGAATTTGTCACGAAATTGTACTTTTAGTAACCCTATATAAACAATGATTCTTTGTAAGCAGTGGTAGCTCTGTGGTATAGGTGCGTGCAACAATCTGTTTTTTTAATTTTTTTTTATTACTTTTAAGTATACCTATTAGGTATATATGAAATTTTCGACTAATTTATCAGAATAATACTTGAGCGAAAAAAACAACATTTGCAGTAAACCTGCGAAAATTTTGTTGTCTGCTTGTGTTTTCTTATTTATTATTTGCAGTAAATCTGCGAAAAAATTAAAAATGTGTTACGAGAACGCATTACAGAAGTGAAACTTTTGGTTCCAAATTATACGATTGCATTTGGACGAGTGGAAAAAATGGGTTACGATATATTTTACATTCAGATATTTCGTCTGTTACAATTTAATCTGAACGTGAAACTATCTCGTAACACATTTTTTCCACTTGTCCAAAAGCAATCCTATGATTTGCAACTAGAAGTTTCACTTCTGTAATGCGTTCTTGTAACACATTTTTAATTTTTTTTTCGTCATCACAAGACTTCTTTCATTTCTGTTGTCGTTCGAAAGCAAAAAGAACTTTTAAATTTTGATACATTAATATCAATGTTATTAGAAGAACAGAGGTTACCTCGTTCATGAATGACGGCAGCTGGCAGATCGTTCATATTTTTATCAACCACATAATTTCAATTGACAGTCCGCTGGATGGCGTCATTCCCCCACTACTATCTAATGCAGTGTTTTTCAATCTTTTTCATACCCCTTAGTATGAAAAAATATTTTAAAACTCCCTACCCTCCGCTGTTTCTAACCGGTATAGTGTATTTTATTATAGTACAAATATCAAATTCGTATATTTTTATTTTTACTGGGACTTTGCGACCCCCTTGTAGAGGCTGTGTGACCCCCAGGGGGTCGCGACCCACACTTTGAAAAACACTGATCTAACGGAACGAGGTCATTTTTGTATCTAACAACCTTGCATTTTACGATGACGTTTTGGTTATGAGGTAAATATCGAGCTCAAAACTATTAACATGTAGGCCGTGCACATCCACTGAAATATTCTCATGTCAGGTAAATAGATCTCATTAATCAAAGAAGCGCTTGACTACCACGTATTTCCTGCTGCTGAAATACGTCATAATAAAATCCAATATAGAATATTTCCAAAGTAGTAGAGTGCTCAAAGATTTTGCGGATTCTAGATTCTAATTTTGTAATGAGGCTGTAAAAAAATAAAAAATACGTTAATATATGAATATGACTGTTCCCCACTTGAAAGAATTGCTAGAAACGCAATGGTTTTTTTAAGTTTGAATATATTTTTTTTTTTAATTTTAATACTGGCTTACACTATTGTATTAAATAAATGGCCTGTACGAGTAGGCTATGGCGTCAGAAAAAACATATTTCATCAATTTTAAACACTTACAGTGAGACTGTTTTAAATGTGAGACTAAACAATCCAACGGCATTATTTAAAGACAAAAATAAAATAAAATTTGTTTACAGGTTCAATTCTATATACAGTTGACCCGCGGTAATCGCCCCCTGCCTAATCCGGCACCCCTTATAATCCAACATGCGTATAACAGTAGTTTAATTAAGTTCCATATCGTATATTATGTAGCACATGATATAGATTTGATATTACCACTCTAATAGTGTATGTAATTTGTCAGATTACAAGGAGTACCGAACTTCAAGGACTCGGTGGCAGTACTCTAATGTCTGACAAATTCGATCATCATCAGCAGTGGTTACACTACGGGCTCACCTAATTGCTCATAAGATAGTTTTTAAAAGCAGTGTTTCCAGGCTCGTGGGCAGCGGCCTTAATACAGCCCCGGATCTAGGGGGGGGGGGGCAAACCGGGGCAACCGCCCCGGGCGGCAGTTTTAGAGGGCACCAAAACCACATCTAATCTGTCCTATTTCCGATTTACTCTATCTGCTTGTTTTCTGACGGTTTACCTTTCACGAAAAGTACCAACCATTATATTATATTTATGAGTTTTTTTAAGTAATTTATCTCAAAAGCTGGCGAGAGGGGGCACCATTATCAAGTTTCTGCCCCGGTTCGAAAAAATCGTAGATCCGGGGCTGCCTTAATATAGCATTGTAACAATAGATGTTTCTTAATAATAATAGCTATAGGTATATCGAAATATACTGTATTAACATTTGATATTATAGAAGTTTAACAAAGTTCAATATTTCATACATCGAACGATCATCTGCTTTTTTGTGCAGACGACCCTCTGACTCTTCATTGGCTATAGGAAGACTTCCAGTCAATTTTGAATAAAATTATAGCTTTTAGTTTTTTAAACATATAAATCCATCAAGTTCAAGATTAAATTTAAGATACGATGTTTATTTTGACTTTAAAATTGATTATTTTTTAAAAGTTTCAATCAACATTAGATGAAGTAATTGTACATTTATACATTTGTAAACTTTTGCATTAGGCAATATTTGGATACAAGCCAAAATTTACGTTTCTCAAAACAATAATTCGGTACAGATCGGTTCAAAACAAAACAGTCTAAAAAATAATAGTTTCTACTTCATATATAATTATTTCTTTGTCTGTTTACCACATAATAGCCTCCTTCTCTATTATTTGCATGTTCCATAAGGAAACGGATGTACAGGGTCAAAAAATCCTGTACGAAACAAAGTCACATTCTGACTGTACATACCGTATTATCGTCAAAACGTAATAAATGGCCGGACCGTGCCTATATCTGTCTGTTTGGGCCACTGTGGTTTTTTCTTTTGTTCTCAATAACTTCATTTTTTTAATGTTTATTTCAGCGAGAACTTTCTGTTGATCTTGGTGCAAATCAGATTGTTAGTTTTGGAAACATACGCAGTTTTGTTCTGTAACAATATCGTCTAAGCATATCCCGTAAAAACTTACTGTAAGTTCCACTGAAAATTTCAGGATTAACATTATTTGAGAAAATGATTTTGAAATATAGGTACAAGTCAAGTATAATTGTTCTCAATACAGATATTTTTTGTAATGATTTGTTATTTAAATGGTCAATTATTGCTGTATTGTACGGACGAGTTATGAAATTACATTCTACTAATTCAATTTTGAAGAATTCAAAATAATAATTCATGTCAGAATAAAAAGGTATTATTTATCGTGTAAATATAAATTGTCAGGAAAAAATAACTTCATAGTTTTTGTCAATTTTGACGTGATAACGTCTTATAAATTGATGAATCACCAATCTTATAAATTGATGAAACACCGGCTGCATGCACGAAAAAGTGTAACGTTCTGCCTGACCCAGTGCGTGCTTTTCTCGAAAACGGCCCTAACGATTTGAATGAAATTTACTGAAAAGGGATTTTGGGGGGCAAAAAATCGTTTTAGCTAGGTCTCATCTCTCGAAAAAATCGTTTTCATACAAATTTTATCATTATAAAAATCAATTTTTTGACGTATGAAAATACTTAAATATTGTAAGTAGGTTTTGGAATTTTATATAAACAGTGAAACAATTGTTTTCAAAATATTATGACAGCTAATCTTTGAGACTTAAAATAAATACGAAAGAAAGAAAGTTAAAAAAAACAATTATATTATAGGTGGTGAGTAATTTAAATAAATAAAATTAACCTAAATTTGAAGCGAAAGATGCAATATCATAGATTCGAATTATTATAATTATTATATAAATTTAGGTTATGTGTTACGGAATACGTTATCACGTAAAACTATCGTCCGTAAACCGACTTTACAGACAACCAATTTTTTTTTTGGTGACCGATTGTTTTTGTTACACGATAATAACTATATGTATTATTTAATGCGTGGTTTCAAAAACTGACAAATATCAGTTATTTCGCCATTGATATCATAATATATCGCGTTTTTTATTATTTTATTATCTACTAATAATAATAATAATAATAATAATAATAATAATAATAATAATAATAATAATAATAATAATAATAATAATAATAATAATAATAATAATACATTTATTCGTCACGAGCACAATAAATCGCATAGACATTGTCAACATAGATACTAAAATTTACATTAAGATTTGATAAACAAAAACACTAATTACAGACACTGATTACATAATATACATTTTTATAACCAGAAGGTTATTTTAAAAAATCATTTATATGATAAAATGTTTCTTTAATTAACATTTTTTTAAGCATGTTTTAAATTTTTTTATAGTTGTACTTTGTTTAATGCCGTTTGGTAAATTATTGTAAATTACAATTGGGGAATTTGTGATACCCTTTATAGTTAAATTAAGTCGGTTCCGGGGAACTATTAAATTTGTGTTGTGACGGGTGTCATGAAAATGTGTCGAACTAACTGGTGAGTATTTATAAAGATTTTGTCTAATATAAATCGCTGCATTAAGTATGTAGATACAAGGTACGGTCAAAAGGCCGTTTTCTTTAAAGTAGGAACGACACGATGTCATTGGACTTAGTTTAAACATATATCTAATTATGGATTTTTGTTTAATGAAGACATTGAGAGAACTGGGTGAGTTTCCCCAACATAAAATACCAAATTTTATCAAAGGGTACGCGTAAGCATAATATATAGTTTTCAGTAAATCTATATTATGACAAAAAGAGTTGAAACATTTTATCATATAAATGGTTTTTGATAATCTTTTACACAAGTCGTTTGTATGTTCATTCCAACTTAGGGTTGAATCTATGGTGACCCCAAGCAATTTAAAGCTTGTAACACAATCAAGAAAATTATTATTTAATGCGAGAATGAAATCAGCCGGATTTTTGTTCTGAATAGTGTGGAAAAACATCATTTTAGTTTTAGTGTCGTTTAGTTTTAAACCGTTATTGATACACCAATTATTTATGTCACTGACGGATTTATTCATTTTTTGATTAAGAATTTCAACCGATTTTCCTGCACATAGTAAACTCGTGTCGTCTGCGTAAATTACACACTTATCACAGCTCACATGGTCTGGGCAGTCGTTTATGTAGATTAAAAAAAGAACCGGGCCTAAAACAGAGCCTTGTGGTACTCCATTTGTTAATCTGCCTTCATCAGATAGAATATTTTTGATAGACACTTGTTGGGTTCTTTGGTCTAAATAAGATTTTATCCATTGATTTGCTAATCCTCTAATCCCTATTCGCTCAAGTTTCTGTAATAATAAATCGTGTTTAACCGTATCAAACGCTTTACTCATATCGCAAAAAGTAGCGCAAACTTTATTGTTATTATCAAGATTGTCTAAAACAAATGTTAAAAAATCATAGATAGCTGTTTCTGTTGATTTATTATTACAAAAACCGTGTTGCGAGAGAGACAGCAAATTATTTTTGTTAAGAAAGTTCCATAACCTTGATAGGAAAGCATATTCTATGACTTTAGATATACTTGGTAATAGAGAAATCGGTCGGTATTTGGTTATATCCTATCTAGCATATGTATTAGTAGGTATTATGTAAAAACTTGTAAACACAATGAAACGAACAAAATATGCTTGAAGCTGATTCTTTTGTTTATTGTAACAATTGCACAACGCGAAACAAATGCTTCAAATATTTATGTGAGTTTCAAACAGTATAAAAGCGATTATTCCTAGTTTAATTAGAACATATTATATAAGAAAATAAATGATTTTAATTTTTCTAAAACTTTATTAAAAATCACCTTTTAATACACAGCCAAAACATATCTAATAATAAATACATATCGTAAAAAAACCTAGAAAATATAATATGAATAAATAAAATAAAATAAAATAGACTAAATCCAAAAAAAATAATTTAATTTTTAACGATCGTTTCGACCTGGATCAGGTTCTTCAGATACTGGAAATATGAAGAATTATCGTTTAAATATAAATACAGTAAAAAATTACAAAGAGATTTTACTTAATTTGTAATTTTTACTGTATTTAAATTAAAACGACAATTCTTCATATTTCCAGTATCTGAAGATGATCTGATCCAGTTAGAAACGATCATTATAAATGATTTTTTTTTGAATTTGGTCTATTCTATTTTATTTTATTTACAAAAATGTTTAATCCAAACTATGAACTCACAATTGATAATATGAATAACTTTACGTTTATTCTTTTCTTTTCTTAATTAGAAGGGAAAAGACTTTCAAAAGGTATTCTTTCAAATATTTGATTCGCTATTTCTTTGAACACTAAACCAAATGATTTTTCGTAGCCACCTTTGAAATCGTTGAAGACAGTTTGCCAGTTGTCATCTACAACTTGGTGAATTCGAGATGATAAAACTTTATCACCGTTGAATAAATTTTCGAAATTTAAATAAGCTCTTTTCGGTTCAAATGTCAATAGGAATTCTTTTGTGCGTATGTACTGCTTGCCTTTCTTCTCAAATCGTTCAAATACCAGTTTATGAGTCGTTACGAGATCAACTGAAAAAAATTGAGTTCCAAATGATTTGACAGACATTAAAAGTTTTAAGAAATTCTAGGCTCAGTATTTTTTTTTTGTTTAAATAACGATAATCAATTTTTAAATTGTTAATTTATGTACTCTGATAGTCTAGGACACCATAAATACATTATGTATTTATCTAATTTAAACAGAAAATTAAATTTTCTACAGCGCAATGGCTCGAAAACAGTCGAGTGTGATGCAATGCAGTTCCCAAGTTCTAGCCCTAGAGCTGATAAAAGTATCAATTTAATAGTGAATTTATTATTAAAAAATGATTCCTTGAAAATATGAGTTGAAAAATATAAAATCTTCTGCGGAAGATAAATTGTAATTATAGATACTCGACAATTCATGTCTTTAGCGCCATACAACCATTGTTAAGCCGAACGTTCGATCGTGCGTTGAACAGAACATTTGAGTCAACTGAGTTGGACAGTTGGTGTGCCAAAGTACTTGCTACACGGTATGTCGAATGTTTGAAATCTTGAATTGAGAAAACTTGGTACAAACGTTTGTCAACAAATACAAAATACCAACAAAAACGTAACTTCAATATAATTTAAGATAAATAATACAAACTACAATCAATAAAATATTAAATTAACTTGTAATTATGAAGTACAGTTAGTACTTTAATAAAATATAGCGCAAAAAGAAATGGATTTTGTACGGGAAGCTCATGTTTCTAAATATAAAATGATAATGTAATAAACGTACCTATTTAAAACACAAATAAATCAGAACAAATAATCTTTATAAAGTATAAACACTCAAATAGTATTTATAGCAATACACTACGAATTGACATAATATTCGATCGAATCGTGTAGCCGTACATCAAAGTATAAGAATGTTTTCCTTCGAACGTTGGAGGCTCCCTTTGACTCGGGTCAAGAATACCGACAACAGCCGGAACATGGTCAAACGCGAACGTTGGACGCTTTATATTGGAACTCGGCTACACGATGCGACGAACGTACGTTGAACGGTGTTGGTAGCATCGTGTAGCGCCGGCATTAGACAAATACACACAATCGTTTAACTAAATCATCATCTTCTACTTACTGGACGTTCCCTAGAGGTGTAAAAATTTCGCTTCAAAAGAGATACATAGAGAGAATGTTTTGCCAATGTCAGGAACATCGAAAGTCAATCGCTTATCCAGAAAAGGCCACATTCATACTCCATCTACCCCACTGAAGTGAATCCGATAAATACTGCAACGATATCCGCTAGAGAACGTGCAGTAACAAGTTTTTAGAATTAAATAAATAAACGTTCGAATCTTACTCATCGTAATGTTGCACGGTCCTTTACCGTTAACAGGGAATATAAGAACTTGTCCATTTAGCTCATAATCACCAGTCAGTACTAACTTTGGCGTAATCGATTCAGAATAAAGATAGTCTTCATCGAGATGGTTTCTAAAAATAATTTTAAAGTACTGAATATTTATTGTGATTCAATCATGATATTCTATGCATTTGACTGAGATACTGGGTAATTGCCCAATGGCCTACATAATCCCGTTGAATATTGACCTGTTCTGTTCTAACTTACTATGTAGGTATGTGAGAATTTTTCAATTTTTACTTCATATTGATATAATTTACAAAAATTATCTGTAAGGCATTATTTCTCGCTTTTTATCTTAAGTTTGTAAGAGGATTGACTCGAACCTAAAACTTTCTCGGTTCAATTTTCCTCTAATCTACTTATGATTATGGCTTAGTCGAAGAATGGAGACTCAGCTTTATGCAAAAAAAAAGATTCATAATCGTCGTTTACAATTGAACAAGCTGTGTGGAAATAATTTCATTTTTATTATTCTATATACAGTGTAACCTCTTATAACGGACACCTCTAATGAGCGGACAGCTCTATTAGGCGGACACTATGTGATAGTCCGGAATGAAGTACAAGAGAATTCTATAATACATAATCTCTCTTGAGCGGACTCTCTTTTGGGCGGACGCGGACGCAATATTTAAGTACAAAACTTGTAAAATTCTCTCTTAAACGGACACAAAATTAAAAATGTTGCAACACGTTGCACTATAAAAAAATGATTTAGGCGAATTCATTACCATCGATAATAACTTATAAGTGGAAAATGATGATGACACCTCTTTTAACAAAATTGTAAAAAAATGCGACAACCTGACGTTAGTCGAATCTGACGAATCCGATGAAGAAATAACCATAACTGATCAATCTAATGCTATGAGTTATCAGCAGGCCATTGGTATGGGGAAAACAATTCACGAATTTGCCAAAACTAAAAGAAATTCAACAGCAATGCAGATGTTATCTGACTTGAAATTACATTTTCAAAACAACATGCTTAAAACTAATACGCGTCAAACTACCATAATTGATTTTTTCAAGCCAGCTAAGTTATACTTTTTATGTTTGATTTTTTGATTTCATACGTATGTATATTAATGTATATGAGAAAACAATAAAATTATACCCTATTATGTAAATAAAAAATATGTATGTACATATATAATAACATGTGTTTTTTAATTTTTCCCATACGCGGACACCTCTCTTAGGCGGACATATTTTAATAGTCCCGAAGGTGTCCGCTTAAGAGAGCTTTCACTGTATATTGATCTGTATTTTATGTTAAAACGTATGGGGGTTTACTTTTGGGACACTCTGTACATTAGTTTCCCAATGGGAAAACTACAAATATATTTGTTATTAAACTTTATCTGCATCTCGGAGTTAAAAAAAAGTCGTCAATAAATAATGATCTTTTGACATTTTAAACATGCTGTAAATTTCCATTGTAAATGGTAAGCTTTGAAGGCTATGGACACAGAGAAGAAACTCAAACTTACAGATGGACAATTAACTAAAAAAAAAAACGAGTGAACAAATCGTTACGTCGCGTTACGATTTAAATACTTAGAATATTATTACGTATCTACACGAAGTGCGTTATGTGGCAGAGCGATTTAGTGCAAGATGGCAGGTTAGACCCCCGACAACGCTAGTTATGTCTTTTTTTTACGCACAATTTTTTTCTTAACATTTAAAAAAATATATTTAATATTTTTTTTAAACTTAGGTATCAATAAATTAAAAAAAAATTGGTTGTCTTTAAAGTCGGTTTACGGACGATAGTTTTACGTGATAACGTCATAAAGAAACATTGATGAACTCTCTGACGTTACGCGAGAAGAGAGAGAAATGCGTACAAGCCGACGCTTGAGCGGATCGTGCCTCTCTATCGCTTATACCGCGCTCTCGCTTGCAAGCTCAGGCTCAGGCGGAACGTGACACTTTTTCGTGCGTGCAGCCGGTGTTTCATCAATTTATAAGACGTTATCACGTCAAAAAAAAAAACAAAATTTAATTATATTGTTGCTTTTTGTGTATACTAAAATTTCAAACATTAATTTGTAATTAATTTAATTAAAATGTAAGGAGCGTAGCTTTCGTCGTATTTTTTAAAATACGCGAACTGAAAGTGCATCAATACTTGTTTTTGAGGAAAAAAGCTATACTAGTTTTTTCATGCCAGTGACGTAAAATAAAATAAAAACAAAAGTAAGTGTTTTCATTCCTTGAGAAATGCTTTTGGAGTCGAAAGTACGCGAAAGCGACATCATTCTAAACTACAATTTCCTTATATGGTATTTTTTGTCTTTAAATTATGTTGTTCTTTTAATGCCCTTATTTCAAAAAGTACCTACTGTGGGTTATTCAGGCGAAATTGGCGATTGCGACTCGTACGACTGGCCTCGCTACGTTCTGACGAGCAAGCGCCGTCCTCGTTCGCAATAGTCAATTTTCTGCCCTTGCAATTCAATGTGCTATTAAAACATATTATTTCTGTATAAATTATTGAACATGATGCCTTACTCGAATTTTGTAATTTTGGTGTCGGGTATGCCGTACAATTTTACATTGTTGTATTTCTGATCCAATCTAACAGGCATATTTTTATCCTGCTCTATTGATATCGCATCAACTTTTAATGGTTCCAAAGGATATATTCCAAACTCAGGGAGACCATCTGTAAAAGAATGTTTTATTATAAATATTGCTAAATAATATGTGCAAATTCTTCGGTAAGTAGCAATTGTTAAAGTTCCTGGAGTTATAACTGGCGTTGTTTAGAGAACCGACAACTCGCTTGGTATGGCCTTGTTTCAAAGATGGATGCTTACCGAAATCCAAGCCAATTCATGAAATGGAAACCGTAGGGGCAGCGACTTGCAGGCAGAACAAGAACCATTGCTGCGACGTGCCGGAGGAAAACGATATGCCAGCTTCGGATCTTATCAGTTATCCGAGAATAGGGAAAAGTATAAACAGTGGATTCGAGAGGCTACCTCCTAATGCTGCATTAGAAGAAGAAAAAGAAAACGAAGAAGAAGAAGAAGAAGACAATGGGTAGTTGTTCAATAATAATTAATGTTTCTTCACATCTCTGTAACTCTTCCTGAAAGAGCGCTTGAGAATTTCTTGTAATAGTTTATTTTACTATAAAATATCTGTATGTTCCATGTTTCAAAATAGTTTTTTTAAAATAACTTTGGTTTTGAAGAATTTTAATGGAATTTGTCCATTTGATCTTTAGATGGCATTATTATAGGTTCAAAATACGCACAAAATTGATCATTTTTTAAAACTATAAATCCCTCTAGTACCAAAATTTATAGGTTTGAAATTTTTACTGTGATAAACATTTTACGCAAAGAATAACTCACATTGGTTCAGTTTTGGACAATGAAACAAAGACACACATTCCTCGTCGCATTATAAAGTCAATATTTAAAACTAATGCATTGCAATAAGCCCTTTAATTGAAAATAGAAGTTTGTATTGGGGTTTATATTATTATAACCCTTAAAAATCGATGTTATAAAAATATATATAGATGCTACTTTTATGCATCTCTCTTTTGTATAGAGTAAAGCACTTATTATTTTTTATTATGGTGTTTTGAAATACTCATTATAAGTTATTGTCAATGATGCAGATTTTTCTACCCATTTAAATAGAGGTTTAAAAATCGTTCGTTTCAAGGCAAACGAAGTAACATACAACATTTAATGCCTTGATTAAGAGTTGTTTATGCTAGATTAGTGTTTGTCGCATTATTAACCAGTAGCCAATGATTAATTGAAGACCGTACAACGATAACGCCATATGCCACAGAACTTAACAAAATGATTATTTACATATTTTACTAATAAACAATAATGGTTTTAATAACATATTAATAAATATTTCATTTATCAAGTTTTGTGGTATTGTCGCAGCCGAATTGTAATTTAAACGCTTTACAAAGCGACTAGTCGCTTCACAAAACTAACGTTAAGTCGTATTATGAAGAAGATACGCCACCGGACTAAATAACCTTTGGTCTAATTAATAAACTAGGTATATCCGATTTGAAAAACAAATCATTGTGCAAAATATCATGCTTCTAGACCTACTGGTTTAGGCTCTGTGTTGTCTGTCAGTGAGTCAGGGCCTCCGCGCAGTAGGCAGCCTGGCTGCGCAACCAGGCTGCGGCAGCCAAAATATTTGAGCAGGCACTTTTAACAGCCAACGGACGGCCATATCGAGCGATATGGACGAGGAAGAACTTGTAATTTTGTGCGTATCTCGCAAAAAACGCAAGGCTAAGAAAAAACATTGGATTCATCCTCTTTTTTTAAAAAGACACTCCTATTTTAAAGATGTTCATAAATACCCAGACCGGTTTTTTAACTACACGAGAATGTCAGTGTAATCGTTTGATAACCTTTTGAAAAATATAAGAAATTCAGGGCACTGATACTTCTATGCGAGCTCCAGAAAGAAAAATTTGTCTGGCTGTCGACAAGTTAGCGGTGACTGACGGCAGCCACGTACATTCGCCTACATTAGCTCTGGCTGCGCGCAGCCAATGAGCTGCCGTACAATCAGGCGCGCTTTATGGCTGCCGCAGCCGGGAGTTCATGGCTGCTTAAGTGCGCGGGCTCCCATACACCGTCATAATATGTTCGACTAGCTGCCGCAGCCAGGCTGCCTAGTGCGCGGGGGCACTCGGTGTTAAGAGTTTTATTAATTAGATTAGACAAGCGTTGCATAACATCACGAAGTAAAGAAAGGCCACACTAAAAACTTATGTACGCCGACAGTGTTGCGGAAACCAAAACAAAATTGAAGCAAAGCTTTCGAAAAAATATCCACTTTGAATAATTTGAGCAGTATATTCAATATTTTTACCTAGTAATTGCAATGTTTCACTTAAGAGGTAGTAGCAAAATGTAAAATGTGGATACAACTCACCTTTAAGTAATATCAAAGCATCCTGTAAAGCAACCTTCAAGCAGTCGTCAAAATTAGAATCGTTTCGTTTACATTTTTTGAAAGTACTCGCTAAAACAAGAAAAATATTTTGTAACTAGCTTAATAATTAAACATTTTTATTATTACCAAAAAACAAACAAACTGTGAAATATTACAAAGATCTAAACATTAGTCTTATTCCTTTAATAGGCCCCACTCACGATCAAACTTCATGCCACAGTGAGTGGGGCCTATTATATTTAAGTTTTTCTTTGTTTTTAGACAGCTATGCTAATTATATAATCAATAAAACTTTCGCTCATATAGAAAGAAAACCGTATCAAAATCGGTTTACCTATAATTGAAATGTTTGGATGCTGCTCACAAATGATCCAAACACATAACACCCCTCGTTTTGGTATGAGGGTTAAAAAACCAGAATTTAAAGAAAATTATAATCATCTGTTTTCAGAGTAATTTTGAAGAAAAGATGTAAAATTCGATAAATATTCTTGTCATTTTAACCTAGATTTTTTATAGTTTTGTTATGCAATATTGAATAAAAATAAAATTTTCTAAAACGTTCAGTACTCATAACTCGAAAACGCGTTTACAATGCCATACGCCATACGCAGACTTTAATATACGTATATATTAATTGGTACTAAGCCTAGGTAACCCTTGCAATTAGTGGTCTGATAAAAATATGTAACTGATTTTTACTTACGTAAGTTGGCACTAATTGTAAACGAAACAAATGCAACTAAAACAATACAAACACAAAAGCACATGCGCTCCATTTATAACGTCAATTGATTGGAAGATCTCAATAAAAATGAATAATAATTTCACTTTTCTTCTTTATATACTACAGATCAATATAATGTATCTTTTATATATTTGGATGGCCTTACCCCTTCTTTTGTGTAATCACTTGGTGTAACTTTTAGCGAAGCGGTTCTTTAATATCTGTTTGTATTGATAGGATATAGAACAAATTAATAAATAATTTAGGTTTGTTCTCGTTGACGGCAATCATTCTTCACTCATTTTTTTATCTCTTTAATGCTAGAAGGGAATAGAACTTTCACTGTTAGGATGATTAAATAATTTTTTTTGAACTGTATTTACAAAGGACACAAATACTACAAAAACTATTAACGGCATAAAATCTGTTTGGTAAAAGGAGAGCAGTGGTTTGGGTTCTCAATGACACCATATACCTAGCTGAGTAATTGGTTCATTTTTAGGGTTCCGTACATCCAAAGAAAAAACGTAGCCCTCATAAGATCACTCTCGTGTCTGTCAGTCTGTCTGTCCGTCTGTCACAGCTTATTTTCTCTGAATTTACTGTGCGAATGTAGAGTTAAATTTCGATTTTGGAGGAGAAAATAATAAAAAAAAAACAAGTACATCATGTGCCTAATCAAATGAAAGAGCTACTTTTGAAAAATACAAATATATTTCTTTTTATAATTTTAAAATGCATAGCTTAAAAGATATTGAATAAAATATACGAAAGTCAAGCATTCCCCCTCCCCAACTCCGAAACTGCTGAGCCTAAAATTTTGAAAAAAAAGGACTGCAAGACCTTACTCCTTGGAAAACCTAAACGGAAACACTGTTTTAAAGCTCTCAAGGAAAACGGATTGGTACGGAACCCTCTCCCCGCGAGTTCCCACTTAAACGTTTTTTACACTGATAGCTCCCGACAGAAATAATAGTAATAGGTATTTAGGACTCTTACAGGAAAAAAGTCGGTTCTTAAAGAACAATTTTATAGAAACTTTCTTAAATGAGTTACTACTAAACGTTCATTTATGAAAAAATTATAACTTTTTATTTAATTATGATCACGAATAGGAGAAACATGTATATCACTTGAATATCTTCTTTTTGTACCTCTGCATGATATTTGGGGATATATTTTTACAATAGAAGACTATTATTTGACAACAGGTAAGTATTTAGAACATAATTTTTTTTAAAGAACATGAGCACCTGCTCTTGGAAAAGAATATTTTAACTAATCACTACTTCTCCGTCAGTGTACGCTTTAGAGTAAATGAAACAAACCTTCTGACTTCAGGGTTACGAGAAAGTGGCACATTACTGGGGAGTTCGAATGATAGTGATTAGTAATTGCTAGGTATTTAAGAAGTGGTTAGTATTAAAAATTTGACCCGCCTTTTCAGTTTAAATTTCAAATAAATTAATTTGTATTACTTGGAACTAAATATGATTTTAGCAAACAGTGAGTTACGTTTTTGAGATATCTAGATTTAGTGTGTGCAACTAAATTTTAAAAATTACAATAAATAAAAAAGTGAAATGTGGTAACTGATATTTTGTTTTTAGACGATTTGTATACCAAAATATAACTTGAGTTTAGAATTATTGTGTTGTGGTATCGAAGATTCTCTTAGGAATATTTAGATATATCTATTTCTATCCTTCCAAAATAATTTATATACTTGTATTGTTGTCTTAAAAGATTCTTATTAATAATCAGTTCGCATCAAAATTTCAAAGGAAGTTTGACCCTGCAGGCCATTCCTAAAACTTCCCTCTATTTTCGAGTTCAAAACACTCAAAAATATATAAATTGTTTTTGTTCACGATATCTTGTGAACAAATTAACAGATTCTCATGCAGTTTGCGGCGATCGACGCAGTTTGTTTAACCTAAGAAAGTAATTTATCACGAAAAAATCGATCTAATAAGAATTTTATGAGTAATTGTAAAAAACACTTTTATACAAATGTTTCGTTCACGATATCTCGTGAATAAATAAGCCGATTTTGATGCGGTTTGCGGCGATCGACGCAGTTTTTTTTAATCTAAGAAAGTAATTTATTACAAAAAAATCAATCTGATAAGAATTTTCAGTGATTTAAAAAAAAACACGTTTTCACAAATTTTTCGTTCACGATATCTCGTGAACAAATAAACTGATTTTGATGCGGTTTCAGGAAATCGACGCAGTTTGCTAAGGAGAAGAGTTGATTAGATTTTGGAATTAATTGGCTTAGTAGTTAAGAAAATATTCAAAAAAAAACAAATATATAAAAATTTTTGAAACTTGTATTTTAGAGATTTCTCAAAATTTATTGGGTCGAATCATTCCAAATTTGAGAAAATTTAAGTTCAGCAAGGTCATGTCATATGTCGCAAACCACGTTTCAACCGGAGACTCCGTTCAAAATATCTAAGAGGTTAACATACAAACATGCACACGAACATACACACACACGCACATGCACACATACATACAGCCCTACGGACATCATCGCCAAAATAGTCAGAATAGCCTCCTAGGACCTCAAAACGTCGAGGTCTGGCGAAAACTCGATTTTCGAAAATCGGGGTGAAAACTCCGATTTTTTTGAAAAAAAAAATTTGATTTTTTTTATAGCGGGAAGTTAAAAATAATAATTTGATAGTATAATATTTGAACTAAATGTGAAAAAACAATTCGACTGTTATTGATATGCGAAGTTTTGTCTCTGATTTATTGAGACTTTTTCAAGCAACTCAATAGATTAGTGATGGAACGTCGCATATCAATAATTTATTGTCAAATTGGAGTTGACATTTAATCCAAATAACTGCGAAATCAATTATTATTCTTATTTTTTTATAACAAGCTTTAATTATTTTTTAAGGCTAATTTATCAACGAACTTTAGTATCAGTATGAAGTGACATGACTAGAAAAGACAAGGAGAAGACTGTGTGGGTGACTATACATGTATCTACTAGTTATTCTACAGAATAGAATAGAAGAGAACAGAATAGATTTTATTGTCAATTGGAAAAAATATCATCTGACACTGATACAAATAAAATACAAAAATTTAAGAATTCGGTAGAAATGAATAAATATTTTGTACGTTAGTCGGAGTTGTGTTGACCAGTTTATTTACTTTAATATTGGATCTATTTACTAAAATTTTACTCTTTTTTTGTAGATTACCTTGTATGAATACACACACATAAATTTCATTATTACAAACAGTTCACCGCGCCGTTACCATCAATGGAAATTTCTGTTGGAGAATTTATACAATATAGCTTATAATACTAGTAGCGACCCGCCTCCGGCTTCGCCTGGGTGGATTAAATTTTACCTCAAATAAAATTTGAATTACGGTATCATTCAGTCAGACCGGCCAGGTGCCCTTTTCGTCCTATAACAAATCCGTCCCTGCAAGTATAAGTCGAAAAATATATTGCTGAAAGATAAGATTTTACAGATTTAATGATTGTAAAAACTGAGTCGTTTACGAATATTATTATGTCCTGTTTCTGGTACATTTGGTAGTTTATTAAATTTTTGGAATCTGTTTTAACAAACGTGGAACTCGATTTGAATCACTTTTTGGGGCTTTTTGAATTTACGTAACACTTGTTCGATCAACGTAGAGTACGATTAAATAACTAACTTTAAAATTTTCTTCTATCAGTTATTTCAAATGTTATTCCCCGAGGTTCGTATGCACCAAAAATAATAATTATATTGCACATACCGCTAAACTAGCGGTATGTGCTTTATTATCGCTTTGTGCGTCAGAGCTGACTTTCGTTCATATAAGAAGTTATATCTAAGTTAATTTCACACGAAATCCATTCAAATTGAAGCTTTTTGAAAAGAGGAGATTCTAATCTATAAAACAGAACCATTTTTAAATCAATTTGAGTTCATAAATACTATTAAAATTGTAATTGAAAATCACAAACAGCAGTTGTCGGTTGGTCTGTACGTATGTACGTACGTCACGACTCTACAGATCGCAATTTTGGTCGGATTGCTTTGGGTTATATTTTATTCACTTTGTTTACTATCAGACCAGAACCCTATTTAAATTCACTAAAATGTGTTCACTAGTTTAATTTTTATAAACAGTTTTATTTTATTATTTTTGACAGCTAATAGTTTAAAAAAACAATATAATAATTGCTGTGTAAATATAGTGTAATCCATAAAACAAGTGCTACACTTCTATACCGTGATAACACCACTACACGTAGTAGGGCGCCGTGGCGTAATGGTTATGCCGTCGGATCCCCAAGGGCAAGGTCCTGGGTTCGATTCCTTACGTGATCATTGAATTTTTTCTTTTTTTTCTTTTTATTTTGTTTTATTTTATTCCACTTGATATTAATTATATATTATATTATATATAGTTCTTAATTTTTTTTATTTTTGCAAACTTAAAAAAAATATTTTTTCAATTTTTAATTAGGTATTTATTTCTTTAAATTTTTAAATCTTTTTAAATTTATTAAAAATATTTTTTAATTGTTATTTTTTTATCATACAGTGGAAAACTTGCGGGATGTGCACTTTTGGTTTTGCCAACTATCTATTCTATATAATTATGTAATTGTTTTTGTTTTTTTCAATTTAGCAGACTTTTTGTTTTTATGCGTGGAAGAAAAGTGCACAAAAAATGATGCTACGTATAAAATAGATATAAAAATAGACTCTTTTAATTATTTGACCTTAATGCAAATAAAATTACATTAAAGTTCACTAAACTGTGTTGCAACAAGAACTCCAAGGCGAACATCATTTAAAAAACATAAAGAACTGCAATACCTATGTCTCTAAAAAATATCGGCTTAAGCTAATTTGTTTTATTTATGTAGGTACCTACTAATTTGCATTAATTATATTATCGGAATACTTAGTTGTCCTTTTTTTAAAAATGATACTGACAAAGCTCGAAGTATATGGCTACCTGGTAATACGCCTTGCATTCTTCATCTCAAATTCTTTCATCTCAATGGCGGATCCAGGATTACGGCAAGGGGGGGGGTCTTGAAAAATTTTTACTCCTTTTTTCCAAATGATATGCAGTTTTTTGAGATCATTTTGTATATATAAATTATTCCATAGTGTATTATGTACATGCGAAGTTCAAGTCAATTCTACCAACACACTCGTTTATTTGAAATACAATAAAATGAATTCTATCTTTACAATAAGAGCAACATGTTCAATAAAATAAAAAAAACCAATTGAAGTGAACCAAACTACATTGATTTTGATGTATTCTGCGATTTCTGAGGCTTTTTGAAAAAGTTTGGAGAATTTCGTCCTCAGTTAGATCAATTTGATTAAACATTCACCATCAAGGTGAATGTTTAAAGAAGTCCATTGAGACGTTCTTGCCCCATAGTGTTTCTCCAGTGACAAATCCAGGATTACGGCAATTATTCTACGACAGAATTAATGCTGCGGAGAATTCATGAAAAACATGAAAAGCTTTTTTTCATCGCGCAGTTAGATTTTAATTTAGGATTTTTGATTCTCTGGAAGGGGGGGTTTTGGAACCGACCCCCCCCCCCCCCCGTGGATCCGCCACTATTTTTAAAACAAGGGGATTCGGATAACCAAAACAAAATATATGTAGTTAATAGTACCTATCTAATAAATTATTTTTTCTTTATGAGCTTTCTCTTTTACGAACGCACATTATGAAAGAATTAATTGGGAAATTATATATTTTCTGTTTTAGTATTTCTGCACCTTTTTTAATTTAGAGGGAATTTTAAAGGAAGAAAACTGATGTACAATCATTTAGAAATAATGCTTTTATTGATTTTTGTATGATCATATTATATAGGTAGTAGTATATTATATAATATTACGTGTGCATATGGTTGTTTGCATATTTCTGTATAATGTGTAGATTTGTATACTGCATATGTTTGTACTTTTTACGTAGGCATGTGTTAAAACTAATAATTAATAATTAATCAGTAATTTATTACTCTTACAATAACGGTTTAATTAATTTAAAGAGTACGGTTTAACTTAAAATACACCTTATTAGTTTGAATATAATGAGGCATTAAATTTAAGATGCCTTGTGATTGCAAAATACTTTGTTAACTGACATTGCGTCCTTAAAATATGGTCAACCAATTCTCCTACGAGCCATGGGAGTTATAGAAAAAGGAGATGAATCTTCATACATTCGCCCGTTGCGTACAAAGTGAGGAAAATAAGGATTCCTATTCATTGAAGCTACAAGACTGCCAGTAGAGTGGCTAAAGCGCGGGTCACACTTGGCTGCTTGTCAGCCGCTGCTGATCAGCGGCGGACAGTAGCACCAGCAAGCAGCACCGGGCTGCCCGGTCATACTACGGCTGCTACTCGCTAGTCTACCACGAGTAGTGGCTGCCAATCCGGTCACTACATCATCGAACATAAACCACGTGGTACGTGATAGTTTACTGCTTCGGTCAGATTGCGCTGCTCGATGGTGGTAGCGGGTGCGAGTGAGTCACGTGACCTGCTAGTCGCCGCTGCCTGACTACCAAAATAGAACATGTCCAATTTCAACACCCGCTGATAAATATTCGTCGGCTGGCGGCGCTAGCGGAGAATTTTATGATCACACCAAGCTGATTGATGGCTGACAGTAGCGGCTTCCACAACTCGCGGCTGGCAACCAGCCTAATGTGACCCGTACTTAACCGGACGATTTGAACTCCATGCACAATGGTGCAAAGATACACAAGAGTTAGAGAAAACGCCGCACGCAGTGGCGTATTTACCCAAGGATCATGGCCCAGGCGACGGCCTCGAACTGCGCACTGTATACCTGGCTCCTAATCTTTATTACACGAACTGTGCACCAGGTAATTATAATAATAATTATGTATGATCAAAGGAAAGAAAAATAAAACTTAATAGCTCTGCAAGTTTTAAAAGCACAGCGCCATAACGACTCGTCATTTTTTAAAACCTTCGAAAAGGAAAACTTTACACCTTTTAAAACCAAAACTTCGTTTCCTCTTTCACTATACTCAAAAACGGGATTCATAATGTATATCAGACGCTAGAGTAACTTTAGCAAGACTTCACTACAAGCACCTCCACAAAACAAATCTGAAGAACAATTGAAAAATTAACATTTTCATCGAAAGCAAATGCACATCTACCTGAGCAATTGGACTAGTGCGGAATTCATGTTAAGTATTACAGGTAATAAAACGAACCCTCATTAAAAGATTAAGAAAGTGCAGTTCATGCACGTCCGCCCAGGGCGGCAAGCTGCGAGGGGCGGCCCACATCAATATACTGCTGGATTTTTTTCATTATTGAAAGATTTTGGTTTTTTCTCGTTAATTTATGGGGCGGCAACCCCTACACATCCAAGGCGCCAAATCTTAAAGTACGCCACTGGCCGCACGTAAAGTTTTTATGAATCCTTAGTTATCATCGCTGTTCGGAACACACTGTTCGAATTGTGGGCTGCCAAGATCCGTCTCCTTTCTCTTTACCCAGCATGGTACTAATAACAACATTCTATTCAGGAGGGAAGATTTCATTTAACGGAACTTTCGTGAAAAGTTTATTGGCAATCTGCTCGAAGACGAGAGTGAGCACTTCGTCATATCCTGATTTGAGTTCCTTGAAGACCATATCCCAGTTTTCGTTCATGAAGTTATTTATTTGATTTCCCAATTCTTCATTTCCGTTAAATAAATTAGTTAAATGGAAATACACTCTCTTGCATTCCCCAAATAAGATTTTTAGATTTGTCATACGGCTAAAAGTGTTGCCTTTCTTTTCGAATTTCTCTAAATTAAACGATACTTCTGTTTTTAAATCAACTGAAAAAAATGAACGTATATTATAAATATGTACAGCATGTACGCCCAATAAACACAAGCGTCTAGCTGGTGTTCAGAGGAACATCAATTCCGAAGTTCCCCGATTCGCCTTGGTACGATAAAGTATTTACGTCTAGCCTCCTTTTTTGAACTGAAACTACTTGACTTGCTTTGATACTTGACATATAACTTCTTACTTTAACGAATTCACGGATTTTAATACTTGACCTAAGTTTTGGCTTGATATCAAGTCAAGTACCTTGAAAATCAAGTCAAGTCTAGTTTGATGTATGTACAACTGTTTTATGGAATAATACAATATTAAATAATAATATGATACCATGGCGAATCGAGAAACTTCGGGGTTGATGATTCCAACACCGGCTAGACGCAAATCAGATAAATAAGAAGATAATAAATTAAAAGAACAGCAAACGACTGATAACTACTTTTTACCTGCGGTAATATTGGCAGTTCCATTGCCTGTTAAAGGTAATACAAGTAGCCTGCCATCAGCTTCATAATTTCCTATCAATTTTAATTGTGGCGTGAAAAGTTCCACTTTGATAGTGATTGGATCATCGAAAGAAGATCTGAAAATATAAATATTTTTGTGAAAATCACACATTTAAGACCTGGGTAACATTTTGAGTTATATGGTTTGTTCGAAAAGTGCGCTGCCGACCCGCTTTTTATCACCATTAGAGAGCCTATATCCAAGTTATATATTATGCTCTTCGAACTCTTCAGGGAACGTTATTTCAAATTGTCAAAAATATTAGCGCACTTAAAAACTGAGTCGTGACGTAATTTGATGAACAAATTAACGCGTAGTCGCATATCGTTCGTCATTTACTGTGACAAGAGAGCTAACAAGAGATGCAGTAGAAAAATTAATACTTTATAAATAAAAATACTTACTCAAACTTTGTAAATGTACTCTCGGTAATTCCAAAAATATCTAAGTCCTTGTGTTTAATCTCAAGTTCTATTGGGGAATCAGATCTCTTTCCAATCGCTACATGTTCGATTCTCAATGGCTCAGCTGGTAAAATTCCAAGGGAAGGAATTCCTAATGGAAAGAAGAAGAGTTATAATTTTGTCTAAAAATTATTTAATTTTTTCTAGCTTATTTTATACCTCCAAAAGTATGACCACTTTTCTATAGCGATCTTTCACCTTTTTTGAAACTAAAAGACCGCACACACTTGTCATTTGTCAAGCACAAACCTGAACGCCTTGTACAGCACGGAGTAGAAAATCCTATTCGTGAATGATTTAACGGAGCACTGCACATTAGACCAGGACCTGCAGCCAGCAACCAGTAACGTTCGTCAGTCAGTTGCCTGCAATTTATGTTTAAGCGTGCTGGACCGATCTAGTGTGTTAGTAATGTGCCGTTTTAATTAATTAATTTGCATTAATAAAACTACTTGAAAATTGCAAAATTCCTACCGCACATTACGAAACCTGCATTAAAATTTGCTGGTTTGTGCTGGTCTATGGTGTGTGACATTGTGCGGATTGCAAGTTTGTGCTGTGCACAGTGGCGGATCCAGGATTACGGCAAGGGGGGGGGGGGTCTTGAAAAATTTTTACTCCTTTTACGGAGAATTCATGAAAAACATGAAAAGCTTTTTTTTATCGCGCAGTAAGATTTTAATTTGGGATTTTTGATTCTCTGGAAGGGGGGGGTGGACCCGAACCCCCCCTCGTGTATCCGCCACTGGCTGTGTAGGTCGTGCAGGTTTATGCTTGACAAATGTGCGCGGTTTTTGCATCTCTTTAAAAGAAAGAAAATGGATAATAGGTATATTTTAGTTTTGTCGGTATATTCTAAAACCAATTCATTTCGGAAGTATTTTCTTTATAAATATTGATAATAATTATTTTTAAATTAACGACTTACCATCCTTAATGGAATGTAGAGCGTACTCGCCGTTGACTCGAAGACATTCATCATGATTAGGATCAGATAATTTACATGTTTTAAAGGAAGAAGCTGAAAACAATTAATTATTTATTCTTTTACCTTGAAATAATCCATTTTTAAATAATTGAAATTTCAACGGACTTCGTGCAAACATATTTTTTTTGTTTAATTTCTATTAGTTTTAATAATACTCTCTGAATTCAGAAAAAAAATTCGGAGAGACTTTACTTTGTAAATAAATACGTTAGACATTTTCTTCATCCGTTTGGAAAATCTTTTTTATCTTTTTGAAATTAAGCAAACACAAAGACACGCTGGATTCGATAAGTGTAGGTATGACTCAAGTTTTTAATTGGAACTATTTATATTTTTAATTTCTTATTTTTCTCTAATACATTGAAAATCCAAGCGATACCTACCAAACTTAAAGCAGTTCTTAGATTAAATCATGGGAACCGGGGGCTTGTAATAGAAGAACCGCGTTCGGCGATTCTCAAGTTCAAGTAATACTTATTATTATAGTTCAGTAGAAATGTAGAGCTCCATGCTCTGATTGAAATGAAACAAAATGCAATATATGATCGCTATCGTCGAGATCACCATATTCGTAAATTGGCGCCAAGATACAGCCTCTTTCAAATATATCGATTCGGATGCCTCATAGGCAAAAAATATTGGTATAAAAATAAAATAGAATTAATTTTTCGTATACAAAATATGTATTATAATTTTTTCTCTATTCTGAAAAGTTTTGCTGCAGCAGCTGAGTGAAGTCAAGTACTTTTGACAGTTACGATTTTTTTCAATTTATCAATAAGTATCTTATTTAATCTT
The DNA here is from genome assembly GCA_963575645.1 of Xanthostigma xanthostigma. Classification (NCBI taxonomy): domain Eukaryota; kingdom Metazoa; phylum Arthropoda; class Insecta; order Raphidioptera; family Raphidiidae; genus Xanthostigma; species Xanthostigma xanthostigma. The sequence goes on along the minus strand of OY754472.1, from coordinate 19,251,737 downwards.
AATTACTTTTTTATGCTTATTTAAGACGTATTGATCTAACGCTTCTGAAATTTGTAGCCTTCCAAGTATAAAATTTTCAATTCCAGAACAGTTTTCCATTGGACGCAACGTAAGCGTTTATAGAAAATTTCAGAGGAAAATTTGTAAAATAGAAAATAACGTGCTCAAGATTTTTGTATGGGGAAATATATATGTATTTCGAACCATTTTATTAATATTCAATAAATCTTGTCAACTTTTGATATACTCTCTTTGCGACGAACATACCAGGCAGAAAATCTGAGGCAAAACTGGTCTAGAATTGAAAATATTAAATATTGAGAGCTAAAAATTTAGTTTAAGATTGAATAATTATTGGTAAATTGCAAAAAAACATAATTTAGTAAAAAATACTTGACTTCGATGAGCTGCTACACCGAAACTATTTAGTTTAGAAAACAAATTCTATAGACATATTTTGTAGAAAACTGAAGTCTTATTTATTTTCTGAAAAACATTTTTTACTGTAGGTATTAGGCACCCGAAGCTAGGTGTTTCAGAGACTGTTTTTTGCTATTTTTAATACATCAGTCCCGGCGATATCGATCATATTTTGTATTTTTTCTCATTTTATTCAGGTTATTGAAATCTACAAATTCTCAAAGTTTCAACACTTCCGCACTTCTTTGGATCGGAATCTATAGCTATGGGCTGGACATATTATATCACTTAATACATTCGTCGCTGCGAGAACAAAATTGAAAAATGAATATAAAGACTTATCCACATGTTTTCGTATTTACATATATTTATTAATTTTATATGACTCAATAAATATTTAGTTTTAAAATGAATTAATAATAAAAATTAAAAAGAAAAAACGTACGTAATTTTGCACCAAAGGCAAGTGTAAAAATAACAACACAAATGCCACTTTGAAGTAATTTAGCCATTTTAAAATGGCTAGATATAATTTAGTCTCGAAGGTTATGACACTTACAACAATACTGTGAATATTTCGTGAGGAAGTCATTATATATAATAAGCGTAATACGTAAAATGTTTTTCTGGGAAAAAAAGAACTCAAAAACTGATGTGATAGGTAGTGATATTACGAAATTGCATCTACTAAAATAAATGAGGAATTGTCGACAAAAAATTGTCTGAAATATTTGGACGGTGTTTTGCAACAACTGGCTAATAGCGAGTGAATATGAGCGTCGGACATATAATGTTCTCTAGGGCTCCATATTTCTTACGGGCCATGTGTATAAAAAACTTGGGTGTAGTGCCAAACCCTGCCGACAATATAGTGTATTTGATAATGCCATTGTGGTTTTATAATGTGAAACTTCTCCAAACATAATTAGTTTTAATCAACAATTTCAATTTTGAAACATTTCCGATTTTTTTCCGGTGTTTCTGGGTTCAAAATATTTTTTTTTACTCTTAAATACAGTCCTTAAATGTTTCGACTTTCAAAATAGATATGTGGCTTTGTTCTTGAATGACACCGTTCATTAATCCGCAAATTTTAATCACAAAAAAAAGAAAAAAAAAAAACAATCATTAATTATAATGTAGGTATATCGTGCTATTTTTCATTACTTTTTTTGTTTCATTTTTTGTAATTTACACTATTTTAAAGACTGTCCAAAATTATGTTAAATATCTCGAATGTATGTGATAACATAGAGAGAATTCCCGTTTTACGTGCTCCCGGTTTTACGAGTTTCGTTTGTTTTAAGTATCAACCAAAACAAAATATAGGTAGTTAATAATATCTAATAAATTATTTCTTCTTTATGAGTTTTCCTTTTACGAACGCACATTATCAACGAATTAATTCGCAATGTTGCGAAATTGTACATTTTCTCTTTCTGGATTTCTGCGCCTCTTTTAATTTGGAACGAATTTCAAAGGAAGAAAGGATGTACAATCATTTAGAAATAATTTTTTTATTGATTTTTTAATGATCATATACTATATATAATAAATACAATTATCGACCAATTTTTCAAACAAATATATTAACAAAAAATATATAAACTCAATACATTTATATATTTTTTGTTAATATATTGGTCTGAAAAATTGGTCGATAATTTTATTTATTGAAGAGTTCTAATCAGACGTTAAACAAAGATTTGAGTATATACAATATATTATATTACGTGTGCGTGGTACAAATTTGAATAATACGTTGCATATGTTTGTACTTTTTACGTTAGTATGTGTTTAATCTAATAATAATAAGTCATCGATCACTAATTACTCTTAAAAGAACAATTTATTTGATATAAAGACTACAATTTAATTTTAAATAGATCTTATTAGATTTTTAACTAAGTTGAATATAATGAGGCATTAAATTTAAAATGCCTTGTAACTGGAAAATATTTTGTTGACTGAGGCTGCGTCCTTAAAATCAGGTCAACCAGTCCTCCTACGAGCCATGGGAGATACATAAAAAGGAGATAAATCTTCATACATTCGCCGTTGTCTACAAAGTGATAAAAATAAGGATTCCTATTTCGGCAGTAGAAGCATTGAAGCTATAAGACTGCCAGCAGAGTGGCTAACCAGACGATTTGCACTCCATGCACGTGGTGCAAAGATGCACGAAAGTCAGAGCAAGAGCGCCGCACGTACAGTTTTTACGAATCCTTATAGTTATCATCGCTGTTCGGAACACATGCTTCGAATTACCGGATGCCAAGATGTCTCCTTTCTCTCTATCTAACATGGTACTAATAATTACATCCTATTCAGGAGGGAAGATTTCATTTAACGGAACTTTGGTGAATAGTTTATTGGCAATCTGTTCGAAGATGAGAGAGAGCACTTCGTCATATCCTGATTTGAGTTCCTGGAAAACTAAATCCCAGTTTTCGTTCATGAAGTTATTTATTTGATCTCCTAATTCTTGGTTTCCATTAAATAAATTAGTTAAATGGAAATAAACTCTCTTGCAGTCCCCAAATAAGATTTTTAGATTTGTCATACGGCTATAAGTTTTGCCTTTCTTTTCGAATTTCTCTAAAGTTAGTGATACTTCTGTTCTTAAATCAACTGAAAAAAATTGAAAGTGAATATAACAATGTATCGTATACTACACTATACAATATGTACGCCAGATAAACACAAGTGTCTAGCCGGTGCTGCAACGGGAGTTGGCCGATTTGCTTTCGTATGATAATCTACTATAATGTCTAATTCTCGCGTCCGTTTTTTAAATCCGCCCTTTTATATCTTACAAAAAACGACGTCGCAACAACACCCCCGCGAGAAAGTATACTTCTATACAAGAAACAACACCTCGCTAAATTTGATGGCAAAAATAAATAAACAAAGACAATATAAAAAAAGAAAAAATATAATATATACTATAAATAAATATCAAGAGGAGTATGGAATAGTTGGAAAACAAAAACAATACTGGTGTTAACCGAAATCCAACCAGCGATCTGCTGCGTACGAAGCAGACGCTATACCCATTCACCAATCTTACTGTTTGGTTTCCAACAGTTTTATAAGATACCATAGCAAATCGAGAAACTTTGGGTTTGTTGATTCCAACACCGGCTAGACGCAAATTAGATAAATTAGAAAACTAGAGAGATAATAAATTAAAATAACAACAAACAACTGATAACAACTTTTTACCTGCGGTAATATTGGCAGTTCCATTGCCTGTTAAAGGTAATACAAGTAGCCTGCCATCGGCTTCATAATTTCCTATCAATTTTAATAACGGCGTGAAAAGTTCAGCATTGAGAGTGATTGGATCATCAAAAGAAGATCTGAAGATATAAATATTTTTGTGAAAAGACATGCGTCTAGGACCTAGGCAACATTTTAAGATACGGTTTGTTCGAGAAGTGCGCTGCCGACTCTCATTTTTTCAAAGCACCATCATAGAGCTCATACCCAACTTATAAAACCTTCAAACTTTTATTTTGTGACGAATTGTTAAATCTGACTAACAAATGAACACGTATAGTACTGTTATTGACAGAACCAATTACAGACACGGTAGAAAAATGTATAACATAAACAAAAAGTACTTACTCAAATTTCGTGAATGTACTCTCGGTTATTCCAAAAATATCTAATTCCTTGTGTTTAATCTCGAGCTGTATTGGAGAATCACTTTTCTTTCCAATGGCTACATATTCGACTCTCAATGGCTCAGCTGGTAAAATTCCAAGTGAAGGAATTCCTAATGGAAAGAAAAAGAGTTTTAATTTTGTCCAAAAATTAATAAAACATTTTCCAAGTTAACTTTTAAGGTGAAAGTGCGGCCACTTGAAAATCAAATGCTCTCATTACCTGCTGAGTGATACCTGCAAAAGTGCGGTCAATTTCTGCAGAGATTCTTACATGCTTGCGCTGATATGGTTTTCAGACTATAAAATTAAGATTTCCTAAAGATGCTGATATCGCATAATTTTCTCTCACACTTTAATAAAATGCATATTTATTATTTATATGTACCTATTGACAAAATAATTGAATATTTTTTAACGATTAAAATGCTCACTTTTCCGTGTTATTATTATTACTGGTATTAATGTTCGTTCATAATAATATTCATACTGAGAAGTTGGTCGTGTCATTTTAACATTTTTTTTCGTTCTAGGGACACAATTATTTTATCTAACGTACTTCACAAAACTTTACAGAATTCTTCTAAGGGTAATTATGAAATGTAGGTATTGGGTCTATCAGTAACCAGCGATAACCTTCCCAGTGATTGCATTAGCAACCATGGTGGTACTATGAAAAACATTCTAAATAAGTGTAGACTGTAGTTTCAACTCTAAGTAAGAATGTGCCGCGCTTTCTTCAGCCGCACTTTGACAGATACCTCCTTTAGAAATTAACACGTATTAATATTTCAAAAGAAAACTGATAGTATAGTATAGTATGTCACGATGAAGGAAGGTTTGGTTGAGAATCAAAACATAAGCTTTACCAATGTTACTCTAATGATCAAGTATATTGTTAGAACAATTTACCACCATTTGACCAGCCTGAAGCCCTGAAGATGAAAATAAATTTTACGAAACGTTGTCCACTAGCGTAGCATTGGTAAAGCTTATTTCTTGATCTTCAATCAAACCTTCCTTCATTGTGATATTCTATTGGATCAACATTACTTGTATACTGAAGACATAGTATTAGTATGTCCTAAAACTATTCCATTTCGGAGGAATATTCTTCATAAAATGAATAATTATTTTAAAATAACTGAATTATAAGAAGTACTACACAGCTTTTATTATTATTATAGGTTGATACTGAATTAATTTGAAAATAACAACTTACCATCCTTAATGGAACTTAGGGCGTGATCGCCGTTGACTCGAAGACATTCGTCACGATTAGGATCAGATATTTTACACGTTTTAAAGGAAGAAGCTGAAAACAATTAATAATTCATATTTTTCCCTTGAAATAATCAATTTTTAAACTACCTACTGAAATTTTAACGAACTTCATAAAAAAATATTTTTTTCGTTCAATTTCTGTTAGCTTTTAATAATACTCACTGAATTTGAAAAAAAAAATCTTAGAGAATTTACTTTATGAAATATATCCATAAGGCTTTTTCTTCATACCTTTGGAATTTTTTAAAATAAAAAATAATTGAAATTCAAAATTCTAAAAGTTTCAAAGTTTCCGCACTTATTCGGATCGGAATCTACCTATAATTCATCTTATCACTTGAACAGATTCGTCGCTATAAGATCTTGGTAGAACATGATTGAAAAATGAATCTAATTTTCCAAGTATTTTTGTATTTATATTTATTCATTTTGTATACCTATCTGAATAAATATTTAGTTTTAAAATAAATTAATATTAAATATTAATATTAAAACGTACGTAATTTAGCACCAAAGGCAAATGTAAAAATAACTACACAAACAGCACTTTGCAGTAATTTTGCCATTTTAAAGTAGCTAGATATAATTTCGTCTCGAAGATTACAACACTTATAACAATACTATGAATATTACGTGAGGAAGTTATTATATATAAGTGTAATGCGTAAAATAATTAATTTATGCAAAAAAAGAAAGAATTCAAAAACTAGTGTGATAGTGATATAACCGCATCTGCTAAAATAAAAAAAGTGGACAAAAAATTGTCCCTAATATTTGGACGGTGTTTTGCAACTGGTTAATCACGAATGAACTTAAGACACACTTTGGACAAAATAAAAAAATGAATCATTATTGTTTTTATTATAATTGCAAAATCGTATGATCGAGCGAGCCGGCCGAAGGCGGGCGAAGCTTGATCGAATTATATCGATTGTTTCGCTTGAAGAGATCACATTGCAGACATGTCTTTGTACACAGAGGGAGCCAAAATTCAGAAACAGTAAGAAAGAGACAGCCCAGTGCCATCTCACGTCAGATTATGTCATAAAGTTCAAAGTGAATACGGGTGGGTGATCCTTATTCTCCTTCCCTTTACCATTTAATGGAACAAGGCTTGGGTTGAGGGTGATCTCTTTGAGCGGAACAATCGATATAATTACGAACGAGCTTGCCCGCCTTCGGCGAGCTTACTCGATCATACAATTATATCTCATGTTTCGCTCTTAAGATCACATTGTAGGATGTTTAGAGTTAGACTTAAACACAATGTGGAAAAAAAACAATGCTAGACAATATCAAAACAGGACTATTAATCATCAAAAACAAATTTTAAAAACGATTTTTAAATTGTAGACACTTGACAACAAGGTCGGTAGTATCTAATTGCATCAAAAGATATCAAGTTAAAAGGCATCCATGGAGGTGAGATTCAGACTCACGCCAGTTGAACCAAATGCCAGCACGCTAGCCGTAACACCAATCTAATCGCCATTAATACAATAAAACCTATTTTCGATACTATATCTTTTTGATGTTATATCCACCCGCTTAAAAAAACTTTTGCTGTTTTGTAAGGTATCCTAATTGTTATAAACAGATTGTCCACGTTATCTGCCAACGCAGGTATGTCTTTCAAACGTCTCTTAACAAATTGGTACATAAAGGCAGGATCTTTAGTTGAGTATGGGTATCAACGACAGTGGTTAGCGAACACTCGTCATAGAAGAATTAATTGTGTCAACCTCCTTGACTTTTTGGGGAAAAATCTTGAGACGAAAAAAACGCGTCTGAACTGTGACTGCACAAAGAACATTATGACATAATCTGACGTGAGATGTCACTGGGTTGTCTTTTTCTTACTTTTTCTGAATTGTGGCTCCCTCTGTGTACAAAGACATGTACTATAGTGTGATCTTGAGAGCGAAACATGAGATATAATTATTATTAATCCAACATCTGTATCTGATTAAATACGCCCTTCAGTAAGTAAATTCGTATTCGCAAACTATTGTTTCCATAAAATTTGTTAGTCCGGTCCTTCCAGGTTGATTTTATTAAAATCTTAGCAGCACATTTCAGTCTTTACTAAAAGGTTAAATTTCAATTTTGAAATGATTCTGAGAAGTTTTTGAGTACTTTTGGGCCCAAAAACATTTTCAACCTCTAAAAACTTGTAGATTCTAGATAAAGTAAAGAGTTCGGTTAGTCCCATCGGAATTCGCTGAAATAAGGATCTTTGGAAAAGTACCTTAGAAATAAATGAAATAATTTTAATTGTTTATATTCTTGTATCGAAACAATTTTGAACGTTCTTTTTCAACATGTTTGTTTCTCTGATGTTTTTGGGTCCAATTTACAGTCCTTAAATGGCTCGAATTCCAAAATAGTTCTCTGATTTAGCAGGTTGTTGTATGACACCGTTCATTAATTCAATCACAAAGAAATAAAAAAGAACAGTCATTAATTATATTATAGGTATATCGTGCTATTTTTCATTACATTTTTTGTTTCGTTTTTTAGAAATTTACACAATTTTAAAGATTGTCTAAAATTATAGAAAATATTATGTAGATTGTCACAAATCTGATATTTCTTGTAGAGTTTATAGGAGGCAATGTTTGACTGTAAGGTTTTTTTTTTTATAAAATGCTCATTGTTGCGTTACAAAGACGATTTCGCTTAGGTTCATGTATTAATCCGTACTGGTCAAGCAGCCACAAAACTCGAACACAAGTGCTGAGTTCGCCCCCGATAAACTTGTCATGCCTTGCATCACATCTGCAACCGCTAAAGCTCCGCAAAGACTGTTGCGGATGTGAATACAGATGTCTGCAACATTCCTACTAAATACTATAATATAGAGACTCAATATTATGTGCACGGTTGCGCGAAATGACAGCTTGTCCAGTACCTAATCTAATACTTTCAACACTAAGTTACTCACAAAGGTTTTAAAATCGTTCTATCACGCTCACAAATGAGCAAAAGAGCAATTGCTTATATATTTCCGGTCAAGCATTTTTAAAATATGTACCTGAAAAGTTAAGAAAACTTCTTGTTTAGTATCCCTAATATAAATTACCATACGTATGAATAATTCATTTATTCTAGAATGACTATGCAGAATGCAGATCAAGATATTATAAAATAAAATTTTTCATTGCATTGTTATAGTTTTGTTTTAAAATTCTGACTGATCAAAAAACAAAAATTGTTTTTTTTTTACAAATTTATTATTATGGTGCCTTTAGCAATCACGTCAGCAACACTCTTTTGATAAGTACCTTTTTTGTGTCATCCGTTGCGGAATAAATCTGTACTTGAACAATATTTTCAAGGACAAAATTTGTAGGTAATTTTTTAAACCGGTTTTATAACACGCGATTATAATTAATAACAACTTTCTTGCGTGAAATCTGTCAATTTCTTTATGGAGTACTTAAAAAAACAGGGATACCCCGTTTAATTATATGAAATGTAGGTACGTGGAAACCAGAGTTTTTTGATATTTCAGAAAGCATTCTCTTTAGCCAGGTAGATTATTATATGAAATATGCTCAAAATGAGATCCGTCTCTTGAAATCGGCGAAAAAATTATAGAGTGCTACTAACAACTAGTGATGTGCCGGATATTCGTATCCGTATCCGTGGATATTCGAGGGAGAAGAAAGATCCGTATCCGTATCCATTAGTTTTTGGCGGATCTTTTACCTTATTAATTTTTTAATTAGGTAATCATGAAAAACTGTTAAATTCCATTCAGATTATTTTTTATTTTTTAAAATCGTATTTGGCACCTTTATATTGCAAACATTTATCGTAGTGAGTACCATACCAATAGTACATAACTCAAAGGTATTAAAAAACTATCTTTATAATGAGATATTGCACATCGATCTTTGGAAAGAGACAATATGTTATGAGAGTTAACTCTTAAAGAGGTCAATAACTTTTTCCCATAACAGATAGTCTCTTTCCAAAGGTCGATGTGCAATATTTACCGCCGCGTACTCTAAGAAAGTTAAGATCCGTATCCGTATCCAAATATCCGTATTAAGATCCGTATCCGCGGATATACATTTTTAACGATCCGGCACATCACTACTAACAACACAGTAGTGGGCGTCGGGGTGGTTGGGAGCACCGCAACGATTCGACACATATTCAGGTTGTGTCCTATCGATTATTCATCCCCTCAATTTTTCCAATTTCTAACTAAGAAGACAAAACAATGAAATGCGGGGAAAGTTTTATACGAAACTAATCTAGTAACTAATAGTTCTAGATATTAATAGTACTTTGAATATTAGTTCTAGTTGCGCTTCTTTGACGTTGCATGGCGACCTTATACAGATTGTATCAAATCAAAACAGTCCATAGAACATTCTGTGTATAAAACAGAGACGATATTATATAAAGCACTAAAGCAGTAAGTAAGAATGAGATAAATGATCGCTAATAGCTAGTTACTGTGGTTATACAATCTGATAGTATCGTCTTTGTTTTCTACAGTAAAAATCACAATTTTATCAAATGTCAGTATTCACTAGTGAAATTATTGACAAAATGGCTATTTATACTGTTCGGGAAAAAATCCAAATAGTTAAATGGTTTTATGATGGTAATTCAACCGCCAACATAATAAATTTATTTGTAGTTGTTTTAATTGATAAATTGGTAAAAAGATTTACAGTGTACCTAATTATTTATTTACGTAACCACAGTAACTTATATTAGCGATCATTTATCTCATTCTTCCTTACTGCTTTAGATCTTTATATATCGTCTCTGTCTTACACACAGAATGTCCTATGGACCGTTTTGATTTGATACAATCTGTATATCTATCCTCTTTGCTCAATGAATCAATGAGCACTTTTTGAATTTAAAATCTGTACTCATATTATAAAGAGGGAGTGAAAATTTTGTGTTTGTGTATATGCGAAACTATTCATCCGATTTCAAAATTTTTTTTCATCAATATTTAGAATGGACCTTCAGGATAGACATAGGCTATATATTATCGCTTTAAAATAAAAGTGTGGAGACCAAATTTGCAACGTAAGTGACAAAAAAAAAAAAAAAAAAACGGTGGCAGTCTACAAATTTGGGCGAATAATAACTTAATAATAATAAATCAGTATTTTGGATGTGTGATCAATGGAAAGACTCGCTAGAGAATTAATTGCGAAAATACGGTTCAGATCAATTTTGTTGTTGATTGAGAAAAAAAGGTAGCGAATTGACGTTTTGCAGGACAGCGTTAAACGAGGTATCGCTAAATTCAGCGTACATTTTCTGCTTTGCTTATCATTTAATTGTTATATGGAGAGAAAAAAAAACATTTAGAATTTAATTGAACCGCTTTATTATACTTGCACGTGTATATGTTACCGGCCAAACCCGATTTCAGGACAAACTAGTTTGGCCTACTATTCATACTAGGCCAAACTAGTTTGTCCTGAAATCGGGTTTGGCCGGTAACATATACATTTTTACGTCATGTCTTTTCTGGTAATAAATGATAGATCAGAATTAAATTCTCTGTTTGCTGGATTAAAAAATTCATATTCATTTCAAATATACACTTTATTGAAACAAATTTAACATTATCTGTGTAAAGCGTAAGTATGGGCATTTGATAAACTAAATCGATGAATGATGTTTATTAAAAAGAAAACGAAGGAAACAAGATATTGCGACTGGTTTTTTGGGGGACCGGAAGTTATCCCTTTTTCATGGCCCTGCCCACTCCAGCCTGTCAGTCATTGTATTTTTCTTTTAAGAAGGGCTTAAATTTCCCAAATACCCGTGAACTGGCATTTTCGGCTGTCCACAGGGTTTGAGTGTTACGGGCTCTCGAACTATTACTACGCTGTATAAATAATTAAATCAATTATATACTATTCAGGAAGGAAAATTTCATCCATGGGTACTTTGTTAAATATTTGATTTGCAGTCTGTTGTAAACTAAGACCAAAAGTTTCTTCATATCCTGATTTGAGTTCCTTGAAGACTATTTCCCAGTTTTCGTTCATAAAGCTGTTCATTTGATCTCCCAAAGCTTTGTCTCCATTGAATAAATTACTTAAATGATAATAAACTTGCTTGCTATTTTGAAACTCGATTTTTAGGTCTGCACGACCGTACGTTTTGCCTTTTTTTTCAAATTTATTTATAGTGATTACTGCGGTCGCCGTTGGTTCCACTGAAAAAAGTTTCAACGAGTTAAAAACAGTATCAATAAACAAATTTTGAGCTGTTTAAAAAAAAAATATAGAACAACTTTTACCTAATGTGATATTGGCTTTCCCTTTTCCTGTTAAAGGTAACACCAGTAGCCTACCATCAGCTTCATAATTTCCAATTAATTGCAAAAGCGGCGCGGAAAGTTCATATTTGAAAACGATAGGATTGTCGAAAGTTGATCTGAAAACATAACAATTTTTATTATGAACACAAATACGAGAGATTGTGAAACAGTTTTAGTAATTAATAAATTATAAAAAGTGGGGTCTTCGCAGTTTGCATGTCTGAGAAGATCGGCATTTTTTCTGCCTTTTGCTAACGATATCAACACGCAATTCTCTGTAGGAACACAAGTATGGGACTTGTACCAATCAGAAGAAAAAAACCCTAATGCTGGGTTGCAGAAAGGATTCTCAAAAATTGATTTGACAATGACCTTAGATTGTGATCATATAATTACAGTTTCCATGCATGAGAAGCAGTCTAATATCGCAATCAAACTCACTATCATCTAGAACTATATGTAAAATTCTTGAATTACTTGTACACTCCACTGGCTATAATCATGTAACGATTTATGAAAATAAGTATACTTACTCAAGTTTTAAAAATTTACAGTTACTTAATCCAATAAGATCTAAGTCACTGTGTTTTATCTCAAGCTGTATTGGAGAATCAGTTTTCTTTCCAATGGATACATGTTCAACTCTCAACGGGTCTATTGGAAAAATTCCAAGAGGAGGAAATCCTAATTAAAGAAAAGTTACAATTTAGTGTAGTATTTTACAAATATTTTCATATGAAATCTTAATAATATTTTATAGTTTTTTATTTAGGTATCCATTTATTTAACAGTTCATATTGGATGAATTTTTTCATATATTTTAATAAATCTGCATTTTTTAATCGAATTGTAATAGCTTTTAGATCTAATTAGGTGCCAGTATAGATACAAATCTATGTTCCTCAGTGCTCATCTTTTTTTGTCGTACTGTATATAGCCTATGATACTCCTCTAAAAGTAGGCTTTTAACAAGAAAAAGAATTTTTAAAATTAGTTTGGTAGTTCTCTAGATTTCTGGTAGCGCATAAATACAAATTTCTTTGATATATGTGTTTTATTTTTTATGTCCATTTAAAACTTGAATGTTATTTTTTAATATGCATAACTTCGCACTATTCCGTAATTAATTATTCTGAAAGAACTTACCATCCTTAAGCATACTAACGGCGTGCTCGCTGTTGACTCGAAGACACTCATTAAGATTAGGATCAGACAGTTTACAGGTTTCAAAAGAAGTAGCTAAGAATTTAAACGGAATGTTATTTTAATTAAAATAAAAAGTGAACGTGTAACCTTTGCGTGCGGTTGAAGTAAAACATCTAAACAATACATATATATTTGGAAAGGAATGTCCATAGTCGCGATATGAGAAAGATTTACGGCGGTTATTTCTGGCTCTTAGACCGACTCTCGGGCTGAATATAGTTTTTACTATATAAATAGTATAAATACACTATGTGACAGTAACTATGCCCCTTCATGAAATTTAGAAATACGATTAAAGCAGTTTTACTCCAATTCATAAAAAATATATAATATTTATAATGTGTATCTATATCTACATATTAAAAAAACTGTAAACGTTGCTTTTTTGTACATTGAAAATATATTGTGCGAAAAATAATGAAGGATAAGTTATAGAAGGCATCACTTATCCTTCATTCTTTTTTGCAAAATATACTTTCAATGTACAAACAAGCAAAGTGTACAGTTTTTTTTTTAATATGTGTAGATACAGACACATAAACAGGCAAAAAACGATGAAAACTGATAATTCACTTTATATAGGTTCCTGTATAAATTACGTTGATTAATTCAATTAACTTCTGTATAATTTATAAAAAAATAGTTATCATTCTTTTTCTATTACAACATTTACATTCGTCGTGGGTTTTTTCAAAATTTTTAATTTTGTTTTATTTATATGTAAAGGTCACGCAAAGACGTCACATTTGTTGAGTTGACCGAGTTGCCCCCTTCATGGAACTCTCTTAAAGAGGTTTTACTTCAATATTTTTTTGAATACATTGTACAGGAACTATCGTGCCAATTGAATCTCACACCATGCCAAAAAAAGTCAAAGCCAGATAGTGGTACATTTAGTGAAAATAATTGATGAAATAAAAATATAAAAAAAAAAAATTATTTGAATGTATAAGTGAGGGGGGGGGGAGTCAAACTTTTTTTTAATAATAACTTTTGAAAATTAAATTTTAAAGCATTTTTTTTAATAACACAAAAACAAGAAAGGATTTTTGGCCATTTTTAGATGCAATTTTTTTATAAAATGAAACTAAAAAAAAATGATGAACAAGTGCATTGTGCGCAGAATACAAAAACGACCCCGCAACTTTCGAAAAAGTAGTTGCGCGGCCGCGGCCGCGCACCCGCGCAGCTTAGAAGGAACTTTGGAGGATAAATTAATAAATGTTCAAATGAGGTTTGCTTGCAGGTATGCAAAAAATGTTTTTCAAAGTAGATGATGATAATTATTGTAAATAATTGATAACTGTATTCTGTATCAATTTCCTCAAGATTCGAGATACCGCCAACAAAAAATTGAATAATTCTGTCACCGATTTGATGTTTTCATCATACTATCTGGTAAAGTCAAAACTAAAATTTTAGTGGTGTCCTGCAGACTTTTGTATGGTCAGAGATTAAGAACTATTAGACTAATTTTATATTTCAGAAAGAATAATTTCCTACAAATAAAAGTATATCGTTAAAAAATAAATTTTTATTAATATGACGTACGCAATTTCGCTCCAGCGACAAATGTAAAAATAACTGTAACGACACAGACACCACATTGAAATAATTTAGACATTTTAGAACAATATAAATGATTGTATAGTTCAGCTATCGAAATTGTAATTTCTCTTAGGTTGTGCTGACAACACTGGACATTTCTTGAAAAATCACTTGCTATATAAACAACAGATATATTTTTTTTGGAAAGTACATGTACGTATACGCCAATCATAAAAATAATAAACTTGTTGACACAATTCTTTTTGAAGGTTAATCCTCAATAATAGGTTTACATCAAGGGTAAAAAATAAAGTCGCTGTGCTAAACCCTGCTGACAATAGGTATGTTCCAAGCAGCCAGCAAACGGACACGATACTGTTACCGTTATGCGCAGGTATCCAAAAGTGATACAGTTTCGTTTTAGCTACTACAATGAAATTGTATCGGTTTTGGAACAATTTTTTAGATACCTGCGCATGACGGTGACAGCTTCGTGTCCATTTGCTGGCTGTTTGGAACCAAGGCCGTAGGCAAGGGGGGGGGGGCTTGGGGATTCAGCCCCCCCCGAAATGTTTTAGCCAATCCACCGTTTTATACATAGGTACCTTCTAAATATTTCCGACTCTTTTTTCGTATCTGTGGATTCCACGTTTTTCGGCATCCATCTGAAATGTAACATTGAAGGATGAGTGACAGAAATGCTCCATCGCTCTCACTCATCTTTCATTTTTACATTTCATATCATAAGCCGCTTTGGCGTTAATTGCAAGTCAGTACAAGGTTAAATAAGTTTTTCGTAACTAACAATCACATATTCACATTTACAAATAATACGGATTCATGAAAGTGTTTGGTAAACTTGTCAAATCAAACAAGTTTCGCAAATCGGTGACTTTTGAGGCACTATGAGCCTTCCGATACGGTTAATATTAAGCACGCTGAATGCAATGAGACCACCCGCAACTCTGTATCTCTTTTGGTTTAGGAGTTAGACGCGTTTTTATAAATCTTTCTTGAAAAAGCTACTGTCAATACTCGTGACGCTACCTGTGTCGACGGCGACACCAGAGCGTACTTTTTCCTCGTTGAGGGGGCTAAAAACTTTTTGTGAAACAGCAAGGGATTAGTTTTGATGAGCGTTCATCGTGATGTGGAGATCACTCCAGAGATAGATGTCCCGCGCTTTATTTCTGGTGACAATCCGCGTCGGTTGTCTTTTGATTAAATTTTTTATTTATGTTAAATTATTCTGCAATAAGCATATATTATAATTTTACATAAATAAAATTGTTACTTATTATCTCTGGTCCAGAGCTCGAACCCCCCCGAAGTGAATTCCTGGCTACGGCCTTGCTTGGAACATATCTAAAATAGTGCATAATTTTTGCTAAAATGCATACATTGATCACTTCCGTCCTTCAGAATAGTTTTTATGCGTAGAGCGAATATTCTTTGCATTTGTTTCAAATTTTGTATGTCCACTAAGAGCATTGCATAACTACAAATATCCCCTTCATTCTTCATTTAAAATTGTTCCCCCTTGCTAAAAACGGTTACAGCTCTCCCGACGCTATTTTAAAGCTAATCTTGTTCGGGTAAACGTCAAAGCTAGAACCAAGAATTGAGCAAAACATTTCTGGAAAAACAACTCAAAATATAATATTGTATATAAATTACGTAATGTTTTTTATTAATTCGTCTGTAGGATCTGTTGTGCGATTCTGGTCCTTTATTTGGTGCTTACCTGAATCGTTTAGCTTTAGGCCTAGCACACATGAAGAGCGTTCAACGCGCGTTGGGCCAACGCGCGTTGAACGCCTCTCATATAAACTAGGCCTTAGGCGAGGGGAAAAGATTTGTGATGAAGAGGACAGGGGGTATTGCTATATACTTTTTAGTATAAGGTATAAGAGGTACAATATACGCACTACGCAGCTAGTACTTTCATGAATTGTTTATGCAAACCCTGTCTGGCTGATTTTTGTTAAAATTCTAGAGATACAATTTAATCATAACTAAAGGTTAATTTTACCCGTTTTTTTGAACCTATTTTTTCAAACCCTAAATACTACTCTTAAATGGCCGCCCCGGCCCATATGAACATTTTAAATATAATTCTTTGAAAACGATGTGAAATTGAGATTTTATATCCAGGTGTGTAGGCTTTCACGGACGGCGTTGATTCAAATCTTCTTGATTTCCGGGCTTGTGGTACATTGGTATTTCTACCTGACGTTTCGTCTACAACTGCGGTAGACATTATCAAAGGCGATGTAGCGGGCGAAGTGTCCGTCTAGGCTGCTAATAATGCCTACCGCAGTTGTAGACGAAACGTCAGGTAGAAATACCAATGGACCACGGCATACAAACCCGGAAACCAAGAAGATTTGAGATTTTATAGTCTGGCAGCTAGATCTCGGCATCCGACAAATGCCAATAGTGTATGGTTCATATACTATGCATTATTAGATAAATACATTAAGTATGAAAAAATTAAACTGACAATTAATTAGTGATGTATTGATTATATCAATTATATAATTGTTATTGAAATCAGTGCCGGATTAAGCCAGCGCGGAATCTCAAGCAAATAATATAAACAGGCCCTAGGTCAGTGATGGCGAACCTATGACCCGCGGGTCGGACACTGACCAAAGCAGACTTTTTAAATGACCCACGTGTTTATTTCTATAAACTTGTTTTTTATATCATAAAAGAGAGAACAGTCAATAATACCAAAAAAAGACGGACAAGTGCGAGTAGAACTCGTACCCTGAGTGTTCCGTACCGTTATTTCATAAAAATTTAATTTGTCATATTATAATAATTCTATATATAAAAACAGAAGTTAATGATTTTCGAAATTTTTTTTTACTTGTTTTATGCAACTTTCTTTCACGCCAAACAAGGTTCTAGGTTAACGGGAACCATTAAAAGTTTTGATAAGAGAGTGAGTATAAAAAAAATTAATCAAGTGATTTGCAATTCTAAAAATAAAAAAATATAAATAAATCAAGTTATTTGCAATTCTCAAAAAAGAAAATTGCATCGACAAGTAAAAGACTTGCTGCTTACACTGCATTACTAAGAGCTGTTACTGTTTTTCTGTAAGCATTCTAAATTTCAAAAGTATATTAAAGAATTCGTATTTTGAAATTTTTCCAAGGCATACCTCTTTAAAAAAAAAACGATTTTTGGCAAAAACCAAAATCTTTTGGAACTTCGCAAAAGTCATCATGATTATAGAAAAAAACACGCTGGATCCAATGAGCACAAACAAACGTCTGTATGTCTTTTGGTTTAGTGGTTATTTGCGTATATAGTTTTCAGAAAATCATATTAAACCTCCGAATGGCCGTAGTTTCCAAACTAAAAGAAATACAGACGTTTGCTTACGCTCATTGAATTCAGCGTATTTATTTCTGTAAGCATTCTCAATTTCAAAAGTATATTAAGGAATTCGATTTTTGCAATTTTTTCAAGGCATACCCAGTGGCGGATTTGCAGTCTTAGTCGCCCTAGGCCCCAGGCCATGTAGTAAGTACCAGCTGCCGGCCTTTCTCAGTACCCTTCATATAGATTACATAATGAATTTATTTTATTGCCAACTTTTATCGAAATCGATTCAGAAATTTAGTTAACTATAATAGCTGCTAGTTTGTAAACACTCTCACCAATTCATTTTTGAACTTAGACGTTGCGCGCTATCAACAAAGCTGACGTAAAGTCATCTTAGCAGAACGTTATGTGACCTCAACTCAAATTAAAAAAAAAATCCTCGACAATAGCTCAACATTGTTGGTTTTAATAAGTTGTCTGTTTTAAATGCATAACTGTTCAAAATATTGATCTAAATTAGATATTCCGATCACTTTTTTAGGAAGATTATTGTTATACGATGCGATGCAGACTGCACCATGCAGTGCATAGCCCGCCATACGCCATAATGTGTTTTGTCACGATTGGCCGCCCCTAATATCTGGCCGCCCTAGGCTCGGGCCTACTGGGCCTTAAGGTAAATCCGCCACTGGACATACCCCTTTAAAAAAATGCGATTTTTGACGAAAACCGAAATCTTTTGGAACTTTGGCAAAATCATCATGCTTAAAACACGCTTTACAAGTAACGCCACTGACTTAGTGGCCCGCGAGCTAGTACTAAAAAAATAATTAACAAAATTTGACCCGCTTCTCGAAAAGGTTCGCCATCACTGCACTAGACAAATCCATTTCTTTGAGTAAATAACATTCTGTGTTCCTTACGGTGAGGTCATTTAGAGAGTCTTGTTCCTTAACTCACTTTAATATCGAAAAAGAACGTACTCTGCTGTAGTTATCAATAATTAAAGATAAGTAAGTTGGTAAGAATATTTCTACATTTGGGAAACAGGACTCTAATGAATTTCCGTGTGAACGCCTCCTAAATAACAACGAAAACTGCAATGTTATAAACTTATATAAAATTGCAGTTCAAGAGCCTCATGGTTTTCGTTGTTATTAGGGGGCGTTCACAAATTACGTGAGGTGTTTAGAGGAGGGGGGGGGGTCAAACCGAACCTCACTCAATCTCACGTGGGGGAGAAGGTAGTCTCGGCAAATATTCCGTAATTTTTTTCCGCAAATAACAGTGTAAAATTGCGAGAAAACTGGGTTAAATTAAGTAAAAAATGTTTTTCCACTCAGATATGGCTAAATCATGCAATAGTATTTATCGCGGTTAATAATAATATGTTCCTATGATTCTAGATTACGTTCTTTGAAGTCTTTAAAATACTAGTCTTTATAAATTAAAAGAATTAAGCAAATTATGTATTTTTTTTAAAATAAATTAAACGCAATCAAGCACAGATTTACGTATCTACATTATCTGATAATCTGATAATCATCTGTTTAGCATCTATAATGTACAATATGACTCTAGAATTGAAAAAAAAAAATTAAACCGTATAGTTTTACAAGTTAAGGATTTTCCGTTCTAGACGCGGGAATCCAAAAACTCGGGGCCCGTAGCATTTATTACTTCTGCTATATAGGTAGTCCGGCACTGATTGAAATAATTTATGTTTAAATGAATTAGCAGTTTAATTAATTATTTATTGTACGATTTTTTTTGTGTTAAGAGAATACGTTTCTTACATAAGAAAGTTTTTCTACTCCAACTCCACACGTGATCAAAATTAACTCTTTGCACACCGCTTTATTCAATAACAGTGGCTGTGAAATGACACATTTAATACTGTTACACGTTTCCCTCCCAGCTGATGCGCCAATGCTTTCTGTAGAATGTTCTTGACAACAACAACAATGAACGTAGGTATAAGGGTTTTTTGTGGCGACCGGAAGCCAAATCCCAAACTTGTAACAACAATAAAACAGATATAGAAGGGACCAGAAGATTCTAGAAAACGCTGGAAAAGTCAGGCGGTCAGTCAGATGCATTCATTGATACAGTGATACGCATGCATATCGTACAGTGGGATACAGATAGCTCTAAAATAAATTGTTCAGTTGTTGCAGTAGTACCGAGGCAACTGTGGTTTAATAGACCATTGAGTGCAATTATAAACATCTGGTTTAACATAAATAATCTCTTGTATATAGTTAATAGTTAAGTGTGCGGAATAAACTTTGGTTTGTTTATGTGTTGTAAATATTTTGTGTACATAATTAGTGACTATATATTCTTCATTACTTGTTCTTTTATTTTATTAGTCAGAACTTATTAGTTTTGTTTCTGTTACGCTATAAAGAAGTACTTTCCGTTTGTGTATTTAACTGTTTTGTTAAACGTTTATTACTGTAAATAAATAATTTCCACCACGAACTAGAACAGTTTTGTTACAATACTAATGGTTCTAATATTAAAAATATCTCTGATATCCCGAAAATTAAAAAAGTTTTTAAAAATGTTTGAATAAGATGTTTCAGAGTTGTTGGTTTACCGGAAAATTTTGAAATATAAAATTTTCTGGAAAATTTTCCAAGCCACTAAAATAAACAGGTACTGAATCAATAAATTATTATTATTATTAAATTCACGTTCACTAGAGGCTACAAGTAAACAAAACTGGTCACTGGAGTATCTTCATCAACTCTGGATGTGATGTCCTTTTTAGTTTTGAAAAAATAATAATTATTTCGGAAAGAGAACAGAATGCGTTTTTTTCATCTCAATCTAGTGCTGCTTAGATGAGGGGAATTCCCTTTATAACTGCAGCAGCCAGTACAGTGGTGCCATCTTCTGGCATCTGCCACTACCTCATTACTTTGTTTATGAAATAACAGGAAAAATGAGTGATTCATTTTCTAAGCGCTCTTTTATTATGAAATATGGTGAATTGATTTTTTATGAGTTCCAAATAAAAGAATAGGACAAATCTTAAGTAAAACAGTCAAACTTAACTTTATTCATGTGGAACTAATTAAAAAAAATATGGAAAGTTCAAATATGTCCTATAAAAAATTTACTAAAAAATTGCCTTTTTGACATTGAAAATTTTCCGTGGAAAATTTTCCTCCCCACATCACTAATTATAGTATTGATAATTATTTTAATTTGAACTGTTTTTGTTGACTTATCCTTTGGCTGTTTGAATAATTATTATATGAATATTATTATTATTCTTCAGTTACGTGCAATTTGCATTATATTACTACAACATATATTATATTGATGTGAGGAACTAAAAGGGAAGTTTGATAATAATTATGCTACAGTGTAAATTACCTTTATGTATCCTTGAAATAGGAAATTGGTCAAAATGATTAGTTAAAACCCAGCACTTAAGTCAGCAGTGGCGTAGCTACGTAACTAAGGGCTCCGGTGCAAAAATGGCCAGTTTCGGGACAACATATGGCACAGCGCCGACCAAGTGAAGCCCTATTTTCAACATTAGATAAAAAGTAACGATTAACACGTTTTTCAACAATTAAACCAGACTACAGAGGCCAACAAGTCAAAAATTCTTTATTTAAATAATTTTTTTGAGCGTCACTCAGTGAGCTGAGGGGCCCGTCTAGCCCTCCGATAGCTACGTCACTGACAGCAGCTTTACTTTATTTTTTACCAAATAATTTTACACAGATCTGTATCCCAGAGGCAAATAAAACTGCTTATTTCAAGTCACTAATCGAAAAGTACACTTTTTATTGTTTTTGTCACAAACCATCTATCTATATAAACATTTATAAAGTAGCTTGCTGTAAAGTATGCCCGTTAATAGACTAGCGAGTAACAATGATTAAAATATCTCCATGAAAAGTTATCATTTTGGTCTAATTTACTTCTGAGATACAGAACTGAAATTTAAGCATAAAAATAATCATGACTAATTTTTGGTTTTCGCATAAAAACTAAGGGGCGGATTTCCCTATAGGCCAAGTAGGCCCGGGCCTAGGGCGGCAAAGTTTAGAGGGCGGCAAAACTTAGTGAGATTTTTTTTATAGTACTTTTTAATATCCAATGGCAGTTGGCACCCAGCTACAACAAACGAAAAAGACTTTTTGGTTGTGGAAATGAAAGGATTTTTTTTTGCTCTCCTATTTTGCGCCGACACACGATAAAATTTGTCAAGAAGTTAGATTGTTAAAAAAAGGTCATTCGTTTTTGTTTTTGTGTACACGGCAAAATTTTTTAAGCTAGGCTGTTAAAAAAAAGGTCATTTGCAGGTAGTAGGGAGGGCGGCAATCTGCCGTAGGCCTAGGGTAACCAAGGTATCAAATCCGTCCCTGGGTATGTTTCAAATCATTAAGGGGTGATATGCAGTTAGATTTTTCAAAAAGTCGATTTGATTTTTTTGCATTTTCTTGAAGTATGATGATTTGAAAATAATCTCTGAAAATTTCAAGTCAGTCCGATGAATAGTTTTCGAGATATCATACAATTATTGAAGGGGTCTCGAACCCCCATGACAGGAATCTTCCACGTCGGCAAAAGCCCTATTGTGTGGCTCATGAATTGATGATTTGATGTAAGTAATTATTTAGGTAGTTAGTATTTCTATACATAAATCAAGTGTAAAATTGGAAAACTCTTTCAGAAATTTTCAAAAATTTATAACTAAAAAATTATTTTTTTTTTTTAATTAATCCGGGAATAAACTTTCAAAAGCCGCTATTTTGTTAATTAAAAAAAAAAATACAAATCTTCGATTAAAGACTAGATTTACTGTTAAACTAATGATTTTTATTTTTTTTTATTGATTTTGGATGATCTAGTGAGATTTTATGATTGTCACCGCGAAGTACTACTTGTGGAAGGGGGGCCGACAAAGATGACGGTTTTTTTATAATTAAATTTTTTTTTACTTTGTGGAAGTCAAGTTGAAACATGACATAAAAACTCTGTGTAATCAGTTTTGTAAAATAAACTTAATTATTATGAAAAAAAAATATTAAAAATATTCCGTTTTCCACGCATCTGACTGCATCTCACCCCTTAACCACCCTTGGGTGCCCGATCTGTGTAATGTATTAATGATTTCCATAGCTCTATGTACAATTAATTAATTAATAGTATACTATTCCGGAAGGAAAATGTCATCGAAAGGTACTTTGTTAAATATTTGATTTGCAGTCTGCTGTAAACTAAGACCAAAAGTTTCTTCATATCCTGATTTGAGTTCATTGAAGACTATTTCCCAGTTTTCGTTCATAAAGTTGTTCATTTGATCTCCCAAAGTTTTGTCTCCATTGAATAAATTACTTAAATAATAATAAACTCGCTTGCTATTTTGAAAGTCGATTTTAAAGTCTACACGACCGTACATTTTGCCTTTCTTTTCAAATTTATTTATAGTTACTATTACATTCGCTGTAGGTTCCACTGAAAAAAAAAACTCAATGTGTGGACAATGCTATTAGTAAATATAAATCTATTAAAAAACAATTTTTACCTAATGTGATGTTGGCTTTCCCTTTTCCTGTTAAAGGTAACACCAGTAGCCTGCCATCAGCTTCATAATTTCCTATTAACCCCAATTCCGGGAAAGTAACTTCAAAATTGAAAACGACTGGATTATCGAAAGATAATCTGAAAACGTAACAATATTTACCTATTATAAACATAAAAGTAGATCACGATAATATTTTAGTCGATATTCATATATTATTTTAATGATACGGGGGAATGAAACATCTTTATAGAATGTAATAAATCTATACTTAATACATAAAGCTGAAGAGTTTGTTTGTTTGTTTGTTTGTTTGAACGCGCTAATCTCAGGCGCTACTGGTTCAAATTGAAAAAAAAATATTTATTGGATAGCCCATTTATCGAGGAAGGCTATAGGCTACTTATATAAAATCAGGCTACGACCATTAGGAGCGGAGCAGTAATGAAAAATGTTCCAAATGTATCTAAAAAATAAGCTTCTATTCAGGTGAAATGCACTAACTAAGTATACTCATATTAGCGATGTAAGAATACGACGCCGGCTAGTGCAATCGGTAGAGCACAAGGCAGTCCATACCAGGGTCGTGGGTTCGAGCCCTACGTTGGGCGAATGCATTTTTATTTTTTTTTTATTTTCTACATTGCTTTCTTCTAAGGCTTACATTAAAATTTATTTTAATTTTATTTAATTAAATAAAAAAAAATTATTAGTTAAAAAAAGTATAAATACTGCTTTTTATCGACAAAAAATTTTGAACGGTAACTCCGATCATCATGAAATTTGGACACAACATTCATCTCGGTAAACTAATATGAATGTGTGTACTCATGTTCCTCCCTTCCCCATTCGTTCTTTTACACCCGGGTGAAACCGGACGGGACCGCTAGTTATACAATAAAAAAACTGAGGCTTTTGAAGTGTGAAGGAAGTTGGATTTATCGTGGCTTCTGCTATCGGTACCGCTACAAGTCACAGGATTACAATTTTATCTTACAAAAGTAGTTTCTCGAATACAGTTCAAAACTACTTCATGAAATCAGTCAATAATTAGTTACAATTAAATTTTATAATGTAAATTTTTTGCACACCTGGCAGACATCTCTCCAAATGGATAAATGTGCAATGTGAAGTCTGTCAGATATGCAAAAAATTGGACTATCATTAGGTTAGCTCTATTGTAATTCTACACTATGCAAATAGTGTCAGTATCCTTACTCAGATTTCGTGAATTTACAGTCACTTAATCCAATAAGATCTAAGTCACTGTGTTTTATCTCAAGCTGTATTGGAGAATCAGTTTTCTTTCCAATGGATACATGTTCGACTCTCAATGGGTCTACAGGAAAAATTCCAAGAGGAGGAAAACCTAATTGAATGAAAAAAAAGTTTCAATTTAGTTAAAAACATAGTATTTTACAAAAAGTTTCGTAAGTAAATTGATTATACAGGTGATTTTTAAGTTGATTCTTCTCTTTTAGCAGCGTGTAGAAATCAATTAGACGAACAAATATTTTAAGTAACTTTTTTTATCAAAACTAAAAAAATAAGAGAGAAACAGCCTTTCAAAGTTTAATAAAATTTTTTAAATTATTTTATTAATTCATAAGCCCAGTTTACACGTGAAGAAATGGTAGCAGGAATCGGAATGCATCCTAAATAATTCACGGAAGGTCCTTATCTCTAGTACAAATATATACAGAAGCGTGGCTATGACGCACGTATCTTTGTGTCCAACAAAATGGGGACAACTTTGAACAATTTCTGTGAATACTTGAAAATGACATAACATATTTACATAGTGACATAACATAACGCTAAGACCGAGCTCAAAATTTGATAAAATTTAATAAAACTGAAAGTCTGTTTCTTTTTCATTTTTGAGTTTCCTACTTGAAATATTTGTTCGTCCATTTGATTTCTACACGCTGTTAAAAAAAAGAAACAACTTAAAAATCATTCTGTATATCGTAATGATATTTTTGTTTTATTTTTCCACGAATTTATATTTATGTAGTTTATATGGGAAGGATTTTGCATATTTTTTAATAAATACGAGAATGTGATTTTTTGTAAAAGATTTCGTATCTAGCTACTCACTGTTTTATTTTGACGATTATATGAAGAAAATGAACTCTTGTTAAGCAGCCCCTAGACGATCAATATATTGCACAATATATTGCACAATAATCGATATTGTACAATAATATTGAACGTCTGTAGATCATATTGAAAGATTGCGCAATATATTGAGTCAATCAAAAAGAGTTTGATTTTTATTGTGCAATCTAGTAAATATTGCATCGTCTGCGGGCAATATTGTGCAATACTGGTTCAGTTGTGTGTTAACAGTGATAAAGGTAACATCTATAATGGCTACAAAGGGAAAAGATCTCGCATTATAGTATCTCTTTTTTGAATTTCAAGCGTAACCATTCTCAAGAGTTCATCAAATAATGTACTATCTAGTCGCAAAAAGTTTTGAAAATCACTTGGTTCACTAATTCTCAGTTCACTTAACAGATTTTCATGAGTGTACTTATTTCTTTCTTTAAACCATTCCTTCATCCACCTACGCTTCCTTTTCTCTCTTTTTTTTTGCAGCTATAACTAATGCAATGGCCACACAACTTGCTGTCTTCTTATTATTCCACATGTTGACTGCACAAGTATCAGCCGTGAACTAATTTATTGTGCAATAATATTGCATCGTGTGGGTTGGCCAACTTATTCTATTGCACAAAATATTGTACAATATATTGACGTAAATATTGATCGTCTAGGGGCACCTTTAGAAAGAAGTATATTTTTATTATATAAACAGTTTTATAATAAATTAATAAATAAAGCAATATTACATTCTGCACTGTAGCTAAATTATGAATGAATTCTCCAAATCTATATTTCTGTCAAATCCCAAAAATATGCGAGAAAAAATAGTGTTTGCAATGCCCTCTAATTACTTACGTAAGTAAATAGAGAACATTGCATAAAAACTAATAATTAATAAATGTGAATTTTTAATACGGTGTAGTGCGTACTACTATTTAATAATTTTAAAGAATAGCTTCTGTTGCTACCTTGTTAAAACACCCATTGTTACATGTCTATATTAGAAAAATTTATTTCTCAAACAATGTCACCATCGGGATACGAACCCCGAATCTTTTCACTATCGCGGCGGACTGAGTTACATTACTCCACAGTGACACAGTAAGGTCAATTCATTATTCTAATATATAGCTATATATTCTTTAAAACTAATAATTAATTATTAAACTAAAAAAAATACGCAGTGTTCCAAAATACTGTAAATTATTTTTTTAACTACAAAACACTCACTTGCCCAATGCCCATCCCCATTTTGTCATAGTCAATATTACTCGTAAATATTACTGAGTAAAACAATTTTTCAAATTGGTTCAGTAATTATTATTGGTTTTTATTTTAATATGCGCAGCTTTCAAGTATTTAATAATTAATGATTTTAAAAAATAACTCACCATCCTTAAGTACATTTACAGCGTGCTCGGTGTTGACCCGAACACACTCATTAAAATTAGGATCAGACAGTTTGCAGGTACTAAAGGAAGAAGCTGAAAACATTATTAAAAATTTAATCAACAATTTACTAGAACAATATTTATGACCGAAACAGTCCGTTTGGAGTTAGGGTCATAATTGTTGACAGTTGGTTAACAGAAAACGCGTATTTTGTGTTGAGAAATTCATTGAATTTAAATCCGTCATCGTTGTACCATTCCTTTGTCACCGAGCTGCCCGCTTGAAAATTTAGGCTAGGTTTATATGAGAGGCGTTCAATGCGCGTTAGCCTAACGCGCGTTTACAATTTCTACACAATTGTATATAACTGTTTATATAATATGATAACGCGCGTTGGTGGGCCCATCAACGCGCGTTAGGTTAACGCGTGTTGAACGCCTCTCATATAAACCTAGCTTTAAGCATCAAGCATCGAGATTTGTTTTACAAAGCGTTTTAAGTACGTGCTTAAAGCGTTTTTGCAAGCACTGAGTTCCCAGCATTGCCCTGTTCTGTATGAATATTGTAAAAAAATAAATTCTTAATAATAAAACGCACGTAATTTCGCTCCAGCGACAAATGTAAAAATAACAGTAACGACACAAAAACCGCAATTAATTAATTTAGACATTTTAACAACAATATTATAATAAATAGCTCAGATATAATGAATGTAATTTTTCTTAGATTGTGATAACAACACTGAACATTTTCTGAGGTACTACTTATTATATAAGCAGCAACCGTATTTTGTCATCGAGTACGTATATGCAGCTTATTATGTTTTTAAAAAAGGTAAACTTGTTCGAAAATTGTCTTTTGAAGGTTATTCAATTAAAAAAAAAATGAGTCGTAGTGCTAAGCCCTGTAGACAAAATAGATCGTATTTGCTCATACAGGAAGTCTTTATTTTGGTTCTAAAAATATATGATACATGTAACACAGAACGATGAGATACATTTTTTCATACGAAACTATCTAAATATATGAATATAACAACTCTTATTAGAAGAAATAATATTTTTTTATTAATAAAAATCACATAACAGTAACAAATTAATCCTTAGAATTATGTTTGTCTCCGTTTTGTTTTATTGTCATGTATTTCCTATTAGTCCAAGCGGCGAGCATAGAAGATCACTTCAGAATAGAATGAAATGCTATTATAAAATATTTTTAACAAACAAATTGAACCGACTTCACACTAATACGTAAAAAATAATTGCGTATTGAAATGTTTTGGAGTCGGTGTCAGCCAAAATGAAATCTATTCCGAGAACTACACCGACTCCAAAACATTTCAATACGCAATTATTTTTTACTTTTTAGTGTGAAGTCGGTTCAATTTTTTTGTTAAAAATATTTTATTTTTCTCTTTTTAGTGTTAATCTAACACTAAAAATCGGTGAACATACATAAAAAACATTATGCGTGCCTTTGAAATTTGAGAGTTTCCCTCGATTTCTCCGGATTCCATCATCAGATCCTGACTTGGTTCCGATGGGATCACCTCTGAGGTGCACTCTTTCGAATAAAAAAAAAATTTAAAATCGGTCCATAATTGACGGAGAAATCGGTTAACATACATAAAAAAAAAATAAAAAAAAGAATATACAGACGAAAATAGAACCTCCTCCTTTTTGTTGAAGTCGGTTAAAAATGCAAGTGTTTCGAGGTTGCCTTGCCTTCTGTCACCCCGCGACAGGTAAAAGTATTACTTCCGGTACATTTATATCATTTTATGAGAGTATTTTTATTATAAACCAAAGTTCAGCACTGTCTGGTTGATTTTGCTAGTATTTTGCGGACACAACTTCACCTGTACGAAAGATTTTAGATTTTGAAACAAACTTTTTTCAGTGTTTTTAGGTTAAGAACTTTTTTCTAACTCCCAAAAACGGTCCTTAAATGGTCCAAACGTGCTCATATACATATTTAAACATTATCAAAAATTGTAGCAAGTTGTTTGAAATCATCGACGAGATTTTTATGGTTCGACACCTAGATCCTACCATTTGACCAACGTCAATAGTATATCCGCCGTTGTGCCATATACCATTCTAATGTTTCGTTTTTTAAAAGAAACCGGTACGACCGGATAGCTTTATATACACTTTTTGTCTATTTATTGATTTTTTTTTTTTTATTATATAGACCTTTATGATATGACTTCAGCTGTTTGGCGTCTATAGACAATCTGCAATAATTGTAGATTATCTATAGACGCTAAACAGCTTCTTCTAGATATATAGACAATAAAAATAAAAAAGATAAACTTACTGACTGACATTGATTAATTAATATTTGCCATCAGGCCCTTACACTATTGGCGTCGGTCGGATGGCGGGACCTAGAGGTCAGACTACAAATTTTCAACGTTTCATAGCCTCCTGAACATTTTAGCGCCATTGAAGCCTATTTTAAATGGGCCTAATCGGGCCGATGTTTTTTTATCTTTCTTAAAACTTTTAAGTTTGACGAAATTGTCAGTTCTGTCATAGGATATTTTATTAAAAATTGCGAGAATCTAAAAATGTTAGGCATAAAATAAAATTTTTATAAAACTTATCTTAGATATACCGGGTGAGTTTTTTAACCTGGCACATCCAAAAATCTCGAGAAGTAAGCACTTTGGGGCAAAATATCTCGGATCAAACTCAAATCATTCCATGGGGAAAGACTTTCGTGCAAAAATTACCCTACCACTGCCCAATCCTTTGAGGGGAGGGGGGAACTTTGAAATGTTAAATGAGGACCCCTATTTTGTATTGCGGATTCGAACTCCCCGACTTAAAATACAAAAGTTTTATCCCAAACACTTTACAAGAAATAGTAAAATTGACACAGCATATGTTGTCGATTTGACCAATTTTTTGGTTAGTTTGACAAAAAAATTGAGTCAATTTTACAATTTCCTGTAAAGTGTTTAGAATAAAACTTTTGTATTTTTTCATGGAATGTTTTGACTTTGATCCGAGATATTTTTCCCCAAAGTGCGTACTTCTCGAGATATTTTGATGTGCCAGGTTAAAAAACTCACCCGGTATAACCACTAACAATTCACTGCGTAAATAATAATAATGTATCTTTTTTTTTTGTTTGTATTACATAAATGAAATCGCGACTATTTTCAAATTGAACCGTCAGTTAGCGCCACACTGTGAGCTGCACATAGCCCATAAATAACAATTAATAATATTGTACTATTCAGGAAGGAAGATATCATTGAAGGGGACTTTGGTAAATAGTTGATTTGCAATCTGTGTAAAACTGAGACTGAACGTTTCTTCATATCCTGATTTGAGTTCCTTGAAGACTATGTCCCAGTTTTCGTTCATAAAGTTGTTCATTTGATCTCCCAAAGCTTTATCTCCATTAAATAAATTACTTAAATGGTAATAAACCCGTTTAGTGTCTTCAAATACTAATTTTAGGTCTGCCCGACCGTATGCTTTGCCTTTCTTTTCAAATTTCTCTATAGTTATTGTTCCTTTTAATGTTGCATCAACTGAAAAAAATGGAAATAAATGTTATTTTGAAACTGCATATTATACATTTAAAAAGGCACATTATAAGTTAAAAACCAAGAAAAAGTTTGTTTTTCTTACAAAATGAAATCTACTAATGTTTTTTTTGCACTACTCCTTATAAAATGGCATGTAAAGTGATTCATTCCGCACGAGTGCTCTAGTTGGAAGCGCTATACCTATTCCATAGCAAAGATCACTGTTTGTCTTTTGTTTTTTAAAACCAATATTAGAAGTGAATTTTGTTCAAAAGTAAACTGTCAACATTTTGAAAATGGTGTAAAAATCTGCTATTTGATAGGTAAGTGCAAAAAGTATAATATAAATCTCGGACGAATAATATTTTCAGTCGTGTGACTGTTCACACTTGCTGGCCCTCGTTTGAATATAATGTCTTATACTCGTGTAATATAATTTATTCCATCCTAGATATATAAACTACTATTATCTTAGTTTTTAATTCAGTTTTTAATTTTTGATTTTGAATATTCTCCATAGTTTCCCACAAATGCCTTTTTTATTATAATTCCCGTAGTACAGGCGATAAGGATATTTTCCCTATGATAATGTAGAAACATACTCTACCTTGCTGAATTTTCGCATAAGCTTTTAGGCCCCTCTCAATGTCCTAAATGCACAAAAGTCTACAATTTTTGCGTTACGGGGGGCAGGGGGTGAAAGGTGCAAAAATTGTTTTCTAATTTTCTCGGCTTGTATTATAGCTACGACAAAAATAATTATTACCAATGTAGAGGGAGCTCCGAGGACTACAAGTTGCCCCTCATGACTTTCGTCGTAACTGCAATGGTTACCGATTTATAGCAGACATTTCGAACGATGCAGTTTGCAGAATAGCAACATTCAATTATCCTGCGTAGCTAAGGAAAAATAATTTTGACAATATTACATAAGAGAGAGAGAGAAAGAGTTAATGTAACAATACTTGCTATAATACTTTTTTTGAATTCGCAGAACCGTCAAACTGTTGCGGTTACGTCGAGCGCCCTCTACATTGATATAATTATTTTTGTCGTAGCTTTATTACAAGCCGAGAAAATTAGAAAACAAATGTTGCACGTTTCAGGCCTCCCCTGCCCCCGTAACACAAAAATTGTAGACTTTTGTGCATTTGGGACACTGAGAAGGGCCTAAAATCGCATGCAAAAATTCAGGGAGATAGAGTATGTTTCCAGCTCAAACTCTCTACCGCCTGTACAACCGTGGATGTACCCGTTATTTAGTTGTTTTGCGTAGTGTCGCTTAAAAGAGTGCAGCAGGGATAGGAAAAATTTTGATACCACTGAAGAATAATAGTTACCTAATGTAATATTGGCAATTCCGTTGCCTGTTAAAGGTAAGACCAGCAGTCTTCCGTCAGCTTCATACTCTCCTATTACTTGCAAAAGCGGGCTGAACATATCAAGATTAATAACGACAGGATTATTATCAAAAGAAGCTCTAAAAAATAAAAACCAGCGCAGATAAAGTACCACCCTAAACGCATATACCTTCTTCGTTTCGTCGTGGGTAAAACACAAATCTTCATAACGTTTTACAACGAGTGTGTAACTGACGAAGTAAAAGTCAATAAAACACATAACAGTTCAGTCACTTTTTAACCAAAACATTTTTCTTCATGGATGAACATTTTCAGAATTTCCTGTGACGGTGATAGTTTATCATTTTGCATTGAAGGTGTTTGCGTTTCAATAGTTTTTTCTCGCAAAAAATGTTCCGTCGTATGCTATGATGTCACAGACAAATGCAGACATACGATCCTATTTTTTGTGGATTGTGAATTAAAAATGCAAACTTACTCAAGTTTAGTGAATTTAGTGGATGTTGCTCCATAAAGATTTAAATTATTATGTCTTATCTCGAGCTGTATTGGAGAATCAGTTTTTTTCCCAATGGATACATGTTCGACTGTCAATGGGTCCGCTGGTAAAATTCCCAGAGAAGGGATTCCTTTTTAAAAGAAAAAATAGTGTAAATAATGATTACGAATACTAGAAATATACTTCATGTGTTCATTTTGATTTTAAGAAATCTCTCTCACAGATGACCGAATATACATTCTTGCTATTGACACAAAATTCTGACAATAAAATTATTCTTCAATTAAAAGCAGTCGAGAAGGACAAAAATAGTACCGATGTGCGTCTGTTGTAACGCAACAAAGTGAAAAAGAGACGTTCCCGGCATTATTTTTTAATTTAGAGGATCCGTTTTGGTCTCAAATAAACGACAGGGTGCATCTAGATGCTCTATAGGTCACGATTTAAAAGATATTTTTTGGTACAGCTGACGTAAACAATTCAATAGTCAGCTTTGTGTGACTAAACTCATTTTTTTTATTTGACCCTTAGCTTTAAATTTACACAAAAATCTATCAAAAAATAAAGTGTATTAGTTTTCAAGCATGAAACCGAAATGACTGGACCACTCTTAATAAGAACTAATATTTTCATAAGAAAATTTTCAATGCATTTGAATGTTTTTTAATTTAGATAGATCTAGCTAAAGTTTACTATTATTATTGTTGAAACATCGATTGCTACAATAAGAGACATTTATTTTCAAATAATGCCACCGTTGGGACTCTAATCCGAATCTCCCACTATTGCGGCGGCTGAGTTAGCATATACTCTATAGCGACGCACTCAAGAAATCAACCTTTCTCTATTGTAACTGTCATTAATTTTATATTCGGTAACTCTATACATAAGTATAACCTTTTATTATGCGAGAGTTACGGATGTCTTAGCAGTAATAATAGCAAACTTTAGCTAGATATAACTATATATTGTCATACAAACTATGCCGTATGAATATTTGAACTTATTCGGCATTATGTTATTTTTTAATGAGGAGATAACCTATTCATCCAGCAAATAATTATTAATATTAGATTGTTTTTCTTAATAACTTACCATCCTTAACTGCGCTTAAGGCGTGCTCGCCATTAACTCGAAGACATTCGTTAAGATTAGGATCAGAGAGTTTACAGGTTTTAATGGATGACGCTGAAAACGTTAAATTTTTTTAACACTATATAGACATTATAACATTTGATTCAGTTTTCGTAAAATATAACAACAAGGTTTAAAAACACCTTGAAAATAGCTAAAACAATTTTTATTTATAAAATAGATATATTAGGTGTGCTTGGTATATTAGTGTAATGTAGATAACTCAATAAAAATACCGAAAAATGTACGTTAGTTTTCCCATAAGTACTAATTTGTCAAAGTCGGACATTTATCACGTTCCCCTGGTCAATAGTCGGAACTGTTAGTGTTAACATTTTGAGTCCGACACTGAAATACCAAGCAGGTCAGCGCTTGCACTTTTGTATAACAAAAGATATAGTGTCAAAAGTGTTAACACTTATTACACTGGAGCACGATGCCAAACACAGTAATTTCTTGTTAATTCTTTTAAATTTATATAGACATTAGTCCAATTTTTTTTTGTTCGCATTTTAAAGCATGAAAGATTTGTCGTTCAAGTTTTAGAATAATATCTGGAATTTCAAACCAACTGTTCACGTTTTTGGATGTTCATGTTTTGAGATGTTTACGTTACCGAGACTGCATTGTATAAATACTATTCACCGTTATAACGAATTGTACTACACTATTTTTAAACGATTTAATAAATATGAAGAACATATGAGAAAAAAGTATGTACTATTAAAAAAATACAAAAGAGTGTCGAAATACGTTTTATGCAATTTTTATGACATTTGACGTCACGCGTTGTTTATAATCACACTATCAATAATAATTATGTAATCTCTATTACAGAGCTTTGAAAAAGTCAGCAGTACTGACGAAACGTAAGCAATAAAATGAAAAACATCATATGTGTTCGCATTCCCATTATTTATAATTATTTAAAATTATCAATAATTACTAATAAATTATTTCATTTTAAATCATATGAAAACTTTTAAAAATCTTAAACTTAGGAACAGTACGTACGTAATTTTCCTCCAGCGACTAATGTAGAAATACAAACTATAACACAAAATACGGATTGTAATATTTTTTCCATTTTGAAACAAAATTAATGGTTAATTAGTTCAGTTAAATAATATGATTTTCTTGCAAAGATAATAGCAGCACTGTGAAGATTCCATGAAAGACTACTTTATTATATACGTATAATAATGTATGTACATTTTTTTTCTGGAAGAGTGGCGTCTTAAACGTGTTAGATTGAAATTACATTCGTAAATAAAAAAATCGGTCGAGCATGAATTCATTTCTTCCGTTAAGGGTTGCGTAAGTAATTCACTATAGTTTTTCTGTAAGCTTTAGCAGCCTCCATTAAATTGCTTGATTTTTTTCGAAATTTTAAAACATAGGTAAGTATACTTTCAGAGATAAAAGAGAATATTCTGTTTTGGTATACCTTTAGTTTAAAAAGCCTATCAAACGAATAAACAAAAACGTATTTTAAAAGACTTATTTTCTCTGGAAGGTTATGAGATCTTTAACAGAATGAAGTTGCTCACTAAATCATATGACCGTCTTGAATATTTTCTTTAATATTTATTTTAAGCACGTTTACCAAAAATTCGACTGATGGTGCAGCGATCAAAAAATGTTAAGTATTGAATATGATAGACGTCAGGTGATGTTTTATTTCAACACAAATTAAAATTATTAGCGTGCAAATTAAAAATTAGTTTTTAATCACGAGCGTACATAAGAACGCAAACTCACTTTTTATTTTATTTTTTTTACTTTTTTGACTCCACGCTTTAATATAGCGATTCATAGAATTGAGCACATCTCTATTTGCATGCCAAATTTCAACTTCTTATACGATCAGCCGTTTAGATTTAGGAAGATACAGGCCTGTGATAAACCACGTAAATGGAGTTTCATCAGACGGGCTCGGTTTTTTACCATTTTGGTGTGAAATCACTGGTGACAGAACAATTTTTTTATTATAGACTTATCTTTTATGAAACGTTACATTGCAGATATTGGATAGGCCATCTCGACTTATTAAATACATCGAATATGAGAAGTGATTTTGGACAAAATAACATCAGACGTTCTCAATATTTTTAACTCAAATTAATCTCAAAGGTACGGTTGTAAGTCATGGGAACACCTGTACATAATTCTGTAAAATTCGCAATTAATTATTAAAACTTTTATAGTTATTAAATATTTATTTATTCCTATAAATGGAAATTCCCACAATTACATCAGCTAGAGTCGATATTTTTATCAAATTAAGACTGTGAACTTAATTTCGATCGATATTGAAACATTTTTGAAGAATATCAAAGTCTCAAGATTGACAAAAATACAGCCATTTATTATATCCTTGTGCTAGACAGAGATGACAATGAAACCGTCCCAGCATGGTTGACTAATAGATACAATAACAGTTACACAATTTTAAAGTATAAAATTAGTGCAATTTATTAAACGCTTTTGTTTAGCTTGACTCCGTATATTTCTTTATACCTTTATATCTTTATTTCTTTGTTTCTGTTTCTTTATTTCAAATCTTGGGACAGCTTTTTCAACTACTTCGTGTTATCCGATTGAGTTGAAATTTTGCACAGGAATGTAGTTCCGATGACAATACAATAACTAATAGACCGTTCCGGCTTTCGTCCGATTGCAAATCGCATTTTTAGTAAAGCATGCGAAAGCTTTTTCAACTGCTTTTCGTTATCCAATTGAGTCGAAATTTTGAACACGTATGTAGGTAGTTCCGACGATAATGCAATATTACAGTAGCTAACTGATTTTTTTCATTATAATCCGATTTTCGAATACGTAAATCGGATTATTAACCTGAATTATTAGGACGTACTTATCTTATCTATACTAATATATAAAGCTGAAGAGTTTGTTTGTTTGTTTGTTTGAACGCGCTAATCTCAGGAACTACTGGTTCAAATTAAAAAAAAATTTTTTTGTTGGATAGCCCATTTATCGAGGAAGGCTATAGGCTATATAATATTACGCTACGACCATTAGGAGCGGAGCTTTAATGAAAAATGTTGCAAAATGTACCTCAAAAATAAGCTTCTATTCATGTGAAATGCACTAACTAGATATACTCATATTAGCGTTGTGATAACACAACCTCAGGTGACTCAATCGGTAGAGCATGTGACTGTCAACATCAGGGTCGTGGGTTCGGGCCCCACGTTGGGCGAATATATTTTTATTTGTTTTTCTACATTGCTTTCTTCTAAGGCTTACATTTAAATTTATTTTAATTTTATTTAATTAATTAAAAAAAAATATTAGTTAAAAAAAGTACTGCTTTTTATCGACAAAAACTTTTGAACGGTAACTCCGATCATCATGAAATTTGGACACAACATTCATCTCGGTAAACTAAGATGAATGTGTGTACTCATGTTCCTCCCTTCCTCATTCGTTCTTTTACACCCGGGTGAAACCGAACGGGACCGCTAGTATATTATATATTTATAGATAGATATTAGATAGATATAGATAGATAATTTAAACTCAGCGTTTTTGTAAGACGAATCTCTATGCAATTTGTTTTAGGTACCAGAATTAAAATATTACTATCAGTTTGTACAAGGTTTTTGAAAATTCGGATTGTTAACAAAGCTCGTACAGTCGTACTTAATGTAAAAGTTCAGGGTTGTCTTCAAGGAATATTTTGCATGCTGGGCATTTGCAACGACAGAATATATTTAAGGAGGATTTATATCTGGGAAGGGTAGTATACAATTGCACATACAATGAAAAACAATATTTTTATTAAAATGGTTAACAAGAGGTTAAGAATCAATAGATATTTTCCTATTCAGATATAAAAATATCATTAAACGGAACTTTGGTGAATATCTGGTTACCAATTTGCTGGAAAATTTGACCGAATGTTTGTTCATATCCTGCTTTTAATTCCATGAAAACAATTTCCCAATTTTCATTCAAGAAGTTGTTCATTTGATCTCCTAAAGCTTTGTCTCCATTAAATAAATTATCCAAGTGGAAATACGCTCTTTCGGTTTTTGCCAGATCAACTTTATAATCTACAATGCGGGAGTAAGTTTTTCCTTTCTTCTCAAATTTTTCTATAGTTATTTCATGCTCTGACACCGTTCCAACTAAAAAAAATATGTATTTACAGAAAATTAAAACAAAGAATTATTGTAGAATATAAAAATTCAGTCAGTTCTCACCCACAACAATTTTATTATTGAATGTACAAATATAGAGCATTATTTAAGCAATTTTCACTGAGCGGCACTGCAGCTAAAGAGCCACATCAGCAAAACTAAAGCAAATGGTTTAGTTCAGTTTTTGCTGATGATGGGAGCTTTTTCGAAATGCATATCCAATAATAAAATTTCTATGGTTATACTATGGTTGTTTCAAGTTTCCAAACACAGTGCTCATACACTTTATTAATAAATTATTGTTGATTTAATTTGTATATGAGGCATATTATAATAAGGAAAAAACATGATTTTTGGTCGACTATAATTATATTAACATCATTTTTTTTTCTTTTATTTAAACTTGATATTCAAAACGTACTTCAATTTAAGTAAAGACCTGAAACTGTGAAATATTGTGCTTGCTAAATTTTTATAGAATATTTCTGTTTTGTTTAAACTTTTCCAAAAGGGAAATAAATCGCAGATAAAATTATGATAAAAAAGTAAAATTTATGTAAAAACAGGTTACCGCTCCTTCCGTAGAGTAATAAAAATGAAAGGGTTGAATCAAAATGTTCTTAAATCAGTTTTGACCATAGAGATATTACAACAGAGTCCGTGAGAAAGCAGTAAAAGTGTCTGCAATTCAGAGAGAGAACAGTTCCTTATCTCTATGGTAACTAATGATACAAAAAATCTGGTTTTCTGCAGTGTTCTCTCTCTTAACTAAGGGCATTTTCACTAGCGTACTCTAGTTACTTTTTCTATGGTTTTGAGAGTCGCTATCTAACGAAATTAAACTTGGTAATTCATTGTAAGTTTCGAAATGTTGATTTTATTCTGAATCATATTAGATTTATTTTCATGTAGTGTTAAACTATTTTTTTAGGAAATCGTAATCGTCGTGATCATCGAAGCGCGTACGATTCATAATATAAGAAGACTTGACCCTTTAATTTTCGTGATTCAGATTCAAATTTTATTCGTCAAGGCCAAGAAGATAGTTAACTTGAAACAAACAATATGTAATAAGATTAATTAAGAGACGTAAATAATAACAAAAAATAGTATGATTTACCTAATGTAATATTGGCGATTCCTTTTCCAGTTAAAGGTAATACCAATATCTTGCCGTTAGCTTCGTAGTTTCCAATTAGGTGCATCGAAGGTGTAAACGCTTCAACTTTAAAAACGACAGGATTACCAAAAGTTGCACTACAGTAAACAAAAAAATACAGATCAGATATGTCGTGGTTACTTTTGGTAGAAGAGACTTCTTTTTATTTAATACAACTTTATTAATATCATTCTTGCACGAACCATGAAACAAAAGCTCGCGAAAACGCCACAGTTGCTTTACTACTAGACGTAGCAACGTAGTACTACATGTATCAAAATGATTACGAAAGAGAAAACAATACACAAGTAAGGTAGTTGAACCTCCGCACCTAATTTCCGAGTCAGAAAATTCTGTTTACCGAGAGCTAAGAAGTCTCAGTTCAATAATTAGAAATTATAATCAAATAATTTATACCCAGGTCTGCGTTCATTATCTAATGTCGGTTTTGAAGGGAACATAAAAATATACTTGCATTTTAAGCTCGGTTACCAGTTAATCAAAACGGTTTAGTCGTTCTTAAAAAAATATTACTAAATTTTGAAAATTGTTGTTTTGTAATATAAATAATACATTTTATTCAACACGCGTGAGTAATATGTAATTTCGGGGCCCTGCTAAATTCGGGAGAAATAATAAATTACTTCATGTTGACGCGCAGAGTGCTAATAATGAACCGTACTGTGAAATAATGAATTTTCTGGACCAATAGGAACGCAGTAACAAGCCCATACGTTAAATAATGAAAAAAAACTGCACAGCTTCTGGACCAATAGGAACGTGGTAGGCGGTATTGTACATATGAAAACAGCATCGCAATTCAGTGAAAGTCAGGGCCATCTTGTGTGCATCGAGGGCGGTGTGTACGTCAATCAATTAAGTGATTTATTATTTTTCCCTCTTTTATCAGGGCCCCGATTACATATTACTCGTGCTAGTTGAATAAAATATTATGTGCGACCATTGATCGAAGGAGAATAATATTCCACTCGCGTGCGTGTTACTGCACTTGCTACGCTCGTGCAGCAAATTTCACGCTCATGGAATCTTCTCCTTCTCTCACTAGTCGCACAATATAGGTACTATTATTTTATTTGCAAATTCTCAGATATAAGGATTATATAAAATGATATATTTAAGTT
Source organism: Xanthostigma xanthostigma (assembly GCA_963575645.1). Classification (NCBI taxonomy): domain Eukaryota; kingdom Metazoa; phylum Arthropoda; class Insecta; order Raphidioptera; family Raphidiidae; genus Xanthostigma; species Xanthostigma xanthostigma. The sequence continues at coordinate 19,211,899 of OY754472.1, read as the reverse complement.
AAATTACTAAGCCATAAATACTTACTGAAACGATTTAAAATCACTATCAGCTATTCCATAAAGATTTAAATCAGTATATTTAGTATCCAACTGAACTGGTGAATTGCCAGTGCTTTTTCCAATTTCAACTGCTTGAATCTGTAAAGGCTCTGCGGGTAAAATTCCAAGAGCAGGCACACCTAAAATCAGTACCATTCATGTTTTTTGACGAATCTATATTTAAAACAAACTACTATCTTTAATTACACACATCGCTACACTGATAGCGGGTGTTCTCTATTACAAAGGTAATTATCTGGGTCAATTTTGTAAGAAACCCGTTCAAATTGTAACTTTTTGAAAAGGAGAGATTTTGTCCCATAAACTGATCCATTTAGAAGTTGAATCGAGTTCATAATAAGTTCTACAATTTTTACTAAAAAGTGTGAACAGCAATCGTCGGTTGGTCTGTACTAGAGCTGTAACAAACCGTATGTATTCGTTACTGAGTAACGGGTACATCGTCTGACTCGAAGTACCGAATCGTTACTTACAAATTCAATTCGTTACTCGCATCTGTCGTATCGAACTGACATGGAGTCAGTTCGACTCGTTTGATGCGGTTATACGTTATACGAACGAAGCCATACCGTATCACGATGCGACGCGCCTCGATGGGATGGGTACATGCTTGATGCCAGAGAACATACACGTCTTGATGCTGTTATACAAGATTGTATGTCGTATGAAAAGTAACGAGTAAGGTAACGATACGAAAGTAACGGGTAGTGGTTCTTTAAGTAACGAATACATACGGGTACACAATTTCTCGTTACTTTTACAGCACTAGCCTGTACATATGTGCGTCCGAACTGTACAGGTCGTAAACTTTGACGACTCGCTTGTTTTTTTTTTCTATTTCCCCTATAATTTATATATTAGACCAGAAAAATTACCAAATATGCTGTCAGTGATAAATTATCATTGCTTTAGTATTGTTGATTTAAAAATTTAATAATTAATTGTGATTAGAGCTGTAAAAGTAACGAGAAATTTTGTACCCGTATGTATTCGTTACTTAAAGAACCAGTACCCGTTACTTTCGTATCGTTACGTTACTCGTTACTTTTCATACGACATACAATCGTGTACTAACAGCATCAAGCATGCACCATCGTATCGAGGTGCGTCCATACGTGATACGGTATGACTTCGTGCGTATAACAATATATAACCGCATCAAACGAGTAGAACTGACATAGATACGACAAATGCGAGACACGAAATGAATTTGTATTAGTAACGATTCGTTACTTCGAGACAGACGATGTACCCGTTACTCAGTAACGAATACTTACGGTTTGTTACAGCTCTAATTGTGATGATTAATAAAACTCCATTAATAGTTCTTTAGACGTGGCTCATTACGAAAATATGCGTAGAAACTATTTATGTAACTAGAGACAGGGAGAGAGCTGAGTCTCTTTAGAAAAATTTCTGCCTCTCCTAGAAAACAATTGTGATCCGAGAAAAATTCAAACAACCGGGGAAAAATATATAGCTTTCGCTAGACCTTGAGGCTAGTGATGCCGAAGACAATAGTCATGTATATAAATAATATTATAAAAAATTGGTTGTCTGTAAAGTCGGTTTACGGACGATAGTTTTACGTGATAACGTCATAAAGAAACATTGATGAAAAATTGCAAGTGCACGCTCAGGCGGAGCGTGACACTTTTCGGAACGTTACACTTTTTCGTGCATGCAGCCGGTGTTTCATCAATTTATAAGACGTTATCACGTCAAAAATATTAACACTGAAGAATCCAAATATATTTTCGAGCTTCAAATTTTGAAACTTAATTAAACCCACCTTATTTTAAAAAACTTTACCTTTCTTAAGATCTCTCACTGCGCTTTCAGCGTTGACACGAAGGCATTCATTTATATTTGGATCAGACAGTTTGCATGTTTTGAAAGTAGAAGCTGAAAAAGATTTTCTGTTGAAATACGCTTGGGTAGATATCATTTTTTGCACTTCCTCATTAAGCACTAGTGCAAATAAAATAAAACAAAAAACTGGTAGCGCTGTACTAATTCCACAGTAAATTAATGTTGTTTTGTTATGAACATAGAAGCATATTTAAAGTTAAGCTTTTAAATTTCTACGTCGTAAAAATGTACTTTACATTTTATAAAATATATTTTTGCTGCGCTATTATAGTTTAAAATTTAATTAAATATTACATAAAGAAGAAACTTACGTAGTTTTGCTCCAGAAACAAGTGTTAAAATAAACACAACACAAACGGTGTAACACAAAAGTTTAGCCATTTTAAAGTTAGAATTATTAGTTAAGTTGTAGAAAAGATGGCAACTAAAAGCAGTTTTTAAAATATTCTTAGATATTTATAACAACTGCTAGATAATTGAATTGTCGCACAATCAATGCAAATTAATTATAAGTACAATACATTTACTTAAAAGTAAATAATGTTAGATAGCAAATATGTACTTATACTTAAATTTAAGTGCTCCTTTAAGAAGCAATTATAATTATTGAAAGAACGACAATAATCTATGAAAATTATGCGAAAATATTATTATTTTTTTAACAGTACTGTGTCATATACAGCGCCGGCCTTAAAGCTACTGCAGATGAGGCTCATTTTGTCGGTGGAATCTTTGCTGGAATTTATGCTGGCTGCAAGGATGGAAATGACGTCACTTCAAATTCCGTTGCTTGATTTTAAAATTAGAACAGGAGCTGCTTTCAGTGAATGATTCTCTGCTGGCTTTGTCTTGCTCAAAGCCAGCAACAGAAGCGTAGCGTGCCTTGGCGGGGCCCCGTATAAAAATTTGTTTGGGGGCCCTTAGGAAGGGTATAGATTTCTCACAAAAGAAAAAAAATGTTTGCATAAAATTAAAAGAAATATTTATTCATCATAACCCCGAGTGTTCCGTACCGTTCTTTCATAAAAATTTAATTTTTGCAATTTTTCAAAGCATACCCCTTAAAAAAATGCGATTTTTGACAAAAACCAAAAACTTTCGAAACTTTGGCCAAATCAGCATGCGCTTACAGAAAAAAACACGCTGAATCCAATGAGTACAAACAAACGTCTGCATGTTTTTTGGCATAGAAGTTATTTGCGTTTATAGTTTTTAGAAAATCATATTAAACTTTCGAATGGCTGTAGTTTGCAAACTAAAAGAGATATACAGACGTTTGCTTACGCTAATTGAATTCAGCGTAATTTTTTCTGTTGGCATTCTCAATTTCAAAAGTATTCTATTTTGACTAAAACCAAAATCTTTCAGAACTTTAGCAAAATCATCATGCTTGTAGATAAAAACACGCTGAATCCAGCATGGTTGTAAAACGTCGTTTGTCTTCCAAAAAAAGTTTCGAACTAAAAAAAATAGTATTTAACCATCCCACCTCTCCTTTTACAAGTAACGCCACTGACATAGTGGCCCACGAGCTATAGTACTAAAAAAATAATTAATAAAATTTTACCCACTTCTCAAAAAGGTTCTTCATCACTGTTCTATAGCATAGCCAAGTCAGAAACAAAGACAAAGCAAACGTTCAATGATCATGCGTTGTATGATGTACCGGAACATTACGTCGCTCCAAGTAAAAAATTCACGCTTTGGGTCGGTGATTCTACAATTTCTATATTTTTTTCTTTTGTTTTGTGGCGACTTTATTTTATCTTAGCCTTAGCCTTGGCGTCTCGAGCGACCAACCGGGTTTTTCCCCTTAAAGCCGGCCCTGGTCATATACCATTTCTATATGAAGCAAACCTGTATATTGTTTCGGAAAAGTCACCTTCACTGCTTGTGGGTTTGAGAATGGCCGAATGTGTTGAAATGTCGTTGTTTTAATGGCATTTTCAGGGCTCCCCGATTTCTAGGTTCTAATTCGAGAACAGATAAAAGTGAAAATGGGAATTTCAATTTCATTATTAAAAGAATACGTGTTTCTCACGGGCAATATGCGATTGCGATGCTATCGCGACCCGGCGTCTCAAGATTTTGCATACATATTGTTTTTAATATATCTTCTTTTACCTGCAGAGGCCAGGCTGCGAAAATTTTGGAGGTTATATTGCTGACAAGCTGCTCTCGTTTGAATATCGTTGCAGTGATGTCGACGTCATTTATTAATGTCTTAAGCCTTTTAGTTTTTTGGCTCAACTTCATACGGTTTGGCAGTGAAATGTTGAAGAGCAAAAACTCTTTCACATATCATTTTACTGTTTAAATAATTTTGAATTCGGGTGCAGGATTCTCGCCTTATATTATACAGGGTGAGTCAGACCACCCGTATCAGTCGTTTTTTTCGAAAACGGTTAGTCGTAGAGAGTTGTGTCAAAAATCTGTATTATAAAAGCCCTAATGAAGAATCGAATGGTGATATTTTTTCCCCCCGGAAAGGTCGGCTTCCCTGTTAGTTTGCTCCGGAATGTTCAGAACTCCGGAATGTTAAATGGCACGATAGGTCGAAAGTGGTATTGTTGAAAAGATCTTTAAAAAATAAGCAAGTTTTGTAGGACATTTTTTTTTGTTACTGCCACCCCTGTTAAGTAATATTCGTTTGAAATTATTAAATTAGCATGTCAGAACTCAGAATAACAAACTTTATTTAAAAGTCGGCATTTAAAATCTAGTTACCTAATTAAACTATGTCACAAAAAGTTTTCAATAATTGAAATTGTTTTTTTTTTGTCGGAAAATACTTCCAGGTACTCATAACATATCTAGAAGAGCTCTGCAGTGTTTAGAAGTAAATTGAAGAGAGTTTGAACATTTGTGACATTGTTTAATTAGGTAACTAGATTTTAAATGCCGACTTTTAAAATTAAGTTTGTTATTTTGACATGTTAATTTAATAATTTCAAACGAATATTACTTAACAGGAGTGGCAGTAACAAAAAAAAAATGTCCTACAAAACTTGCTTATTTTTTAAAGATCTTTTCAACAATACCACTTTCGACCTATCGTGCCATTTAACATTCCGGAGTTCTGAACATTCCGGAGCAAACTAACAGGGAAGCCGACCTTTCCGGGGGGAAAAAATATCACCATTCGATTCTTCATTAGGGCTTTTATAATACAGATTTTTGACACAACTCTCTACGACTAACCGTTTTCGAAAAAAACGACTGATACGGGTGGTCTGACTCACCCTGTATACTAACGGTTCCGCTCGGTTTCACTCGGGTGCAAAAGAACGAGATGTATGTTTCATGATGATCGAAGTTACCGTTCAAAAGTTTTTTCGGACGGACAAATTTTGAAATCTTTGATTAACGTCTGATTAGAACTTTTCAATAAATAAAATTATCGACCAATTTTTCAGACAATATATTAACAAAAATATAAAATTAATACATTAACGTTTCAATCCGGATTTGGACCTTCTTATTATTATTTTTTCATTATTTTGATAATCATAAATAATTTTGAAAGATTCTATAAAAAGCGAATTAGATTTTAAATATTAATTATTTTTATATTTTTTAGATCAATTCTGAAGAAGGTCCAAATCCGGATTGAAACGTGAATGTATTAATTTTATATTTTTTGTTAATATATTGTCTGAAAAATTGGTCGATAATTTTATTTATTGAAGGACAAATTTTGAGTTATATTTTAGAACATTTTTCATTGATACTCCGCTCCTATTGGTCATAACTCGTAGCGTGATATTATATAGCCTATAGCCTTCCTCCATAAATGGACTATCCAACAATTTTTTTTTTTTCAATTCGAACCAGTAGTTTTTGAGATTAGCGCGTTTAACCAAACTAACAAACTCTTCAGATTTATATATTAGTATAGACTATCACTCACTACCCGAATGTGTCAAATCAGATTTTTTGACAATCCTTTCTGCCGGCATGCAGGAGTAAGGGTGAAAATAGGAAGAATTAAAAGAAGCAACGTTCTAATGCAGTGATTCCCAAAGTGGTCTATATCGACCACCAGGGGTCGACGACAACTTGCAAGGGGTCCATGTCAGCGGGAAAAAAATTGGGGGTCTATGAAATGAAAATGGGGGTCAACGATGGTGAATCTCCTAACAAAAAAAGGAACAAACTGGACATCGTTAACCGAAGAGATTTAAGATTAAATCTAACCAAATTGTTGCCAAATGTTGAAAATTTATTATTAAAGCATCAGGTTCATCCTTCACACCAAAAGCATTTATTTTTTGCTTAGTTATTTTATGTAACAGAAAGTAAATTTTAATTTGATTCGTTTAATTTGAATCTAATTAATAAATGTATAAAACTAAACATTTCACACTACATTTCACTACCGTTATAAATTTAAATCGTTCAAAGTGAGTAGCACTATACCGGTTGTCAAAAATACATTTGAAATTATCAATGGATTTGCAAAAAATCAATATTAGATAAGCAGGGGGTCTACCCAAAACCGAAAAACATGGCAAGTGGTCTACGACACAAAAAAGTTTGGGGACCTCTGATCTAATGAGATGCTTACGATAAGTGCATTATGCGGAAGTTTGCTGTGATTTTGTAAAATGAATAACTTTTTGAACCACCGTGTTGATGCTTGGGACTAAACTGGTGACATAAAATATTTGTATTACATGACATCATGAAATCAGATACGTAAACTTGAACGTGAATATTATGCTATATTATTAAACTTTCGACTTTATCCTGCCGGCTTCAGAGTAATAGATAATTAATTAAATATGTCTTCTCGATTAAACTGAATTATTTGTATAATAATATCAAACAATTATGTCATTTACTTCTGGGTTTACCCTAGTCCTTGACTTTGCCACAGAAGGGTGTAGTGCAGACCTTGTTTCCTTCTCCCAATAGGATTTTCTAATGATTTTTTTTTACATAAATGGAAAGATCACATTCAAGTTTTATAGCAAAACTACGTCTATTTTATTTTTTTACCCCATAATTAAAAAGTTATATGGAACTTAAAATACTTTTTAGCTAAGTTTCGATGACGTCGTAAAGTTTTTATGGCTTTGTATCCATGATGAGTTTGATAGTACGTAAGTATAATATAATAAATAAACTTAATTAAAAAGTGTTTTTAAAATCCATATAACTTTTTAATTATGAGGTAAAAAAGTAAAATAAACGTAAAATAAACTTGTATGTGATCTTTCCATTTATGTAATAAAAAAAATTTATTCAAAAATTCAATTGCGGTTGGCAGGGGTTTCGGCCAACCGGAACCCGCCAACGAACCGAGGTTGAGCACGTTATAACGAACGTAAACTTCAAAATAAAGTAAACAATATTCTATTCGAAGATGCATAGGAAAAGCGTTTTTTGAGTAACCAGAAGTTACTCCTTTTTCATGGTCCGGCCCACTCCAGTCTGCCATCATTGTATTTTTCTTTTAAGCAGGGTTTAAATTTCCCAAGTATCCATGAACTGGCCCATTCCGAGATCCATACCTAGGGTTTGATTGTTACGAGCTCTCGTGCAGAGTTCTCTAAAATTTTAAAAGCTGATAATTTATAATTTATAACTGTAGTAGGTAGAGTTACTATACAGTTTGAATTCATTGTGTCTACTATTTACAGAATCTCAAATATAGTTTCCGCAAAACAAGTAAATGTCAGTAATATGATTCGTTCAAAGATTAAGTATGCAATATTATGTATAGTAATTTGTTTGATGCATAGCTTTGTTTATATAGTTTTTTTTTCTTCAAATTGCAAATTGTTATACATAATCGTAGTAGCGCAATAAACAAAACCACATTGTCTAACTAGTCCTGTTTATTTAGAATGTTTTTGTACTCAATTGTCATTTATTTTTCTTTTGTTACAGAAATCTGGAGGAGGCAAGAAGCATCAAAATAAAAGCCAGTCTAAAAAGTCATCAGATACCGAAAGCATTGCGACTGAAGATAGTTCAGTTAGCGATATACAAACAAAATCCCCCGCCGTGAAACGAAATGCTACGTATGATGTAGCGACATCGGAAATCATGGGAAGGTCAGGAAGTAACAAAAACTGTTTTTTTCTATTTCCTACTAACATTATACAGAGTGTAACCAAGGCGTAAGTTGAAACAAAATGAAGTCACTCTCTCAAGACAGTGAAGCAAACGCTAGATGTGTACTTTCGAGTATTGCCGAATTTTTCAAACAGAACATCCACAAAAGATACCGAGATTCTACTTTAAGATTGGTAAATTATAATTTGCATAACTGACAAAATTAACAAAAAAAAAACTCTCTCTGAATATATTCACAAAAGCAAAACCTGATTGGGTCAAAACAATTGAATCTACACAATTCGATTGGTTAAAACAGCTAGACTCGCATTCGGAAGGTACCTAGTCCGATTCCCGGCGGGGGCAGATGTGATTGAGAATGTTTCTACTGCCTCCTGTCGAGAAATGGTAATTCTCGTACCGACCGTCCTGTACAGGTTTTCGTTTATAGTTTCTCTATCAATATTTCCAGATAGATATCGGGATAGTTTCTTATTTAAGAGCAGAGCCGATTAGCTGTCAAAATTCTAACGAAATTGCCTACATTTCTCCATTGACCGTCTGCAAATAGAACACAAGTCTGTTGATTAATAAATAGATTATTACTATTGCACACAGAATGAAAAGATGCGGCACAAGAGTAATACGAATATTTTTGTTTATTTGTGTTTTTTTAAATTTCCTGCTTTACATAATTAAGTACAGCCTCTATATTTCATTTGACATTTTAAATGTCATGAACGATATTAAAAAATAATTATATCGTTTCAAATTATTGATTGAACCTTGATTTAATGAATTGTAATTTTAACAAGGAAGGCGAGACAAATTCAACCAGCATTCTATTTGGGTATTACGGAAGAGAAGTTATTTCTTAAGATCTTTTATGTTATTATTATGTAATAATTAGTCGTTATAGACAGTTGGAGTTGATGACCTCAAATATTTTATATTAATTTCTTGTTAACATTGAAAGAAGTGCAAGGTAACAAAGTACTCTTTGCAGTTCAATAAACTTTTTGTTTAGATAAACATTAATTAAGACCACTGTGGTTGAAATTTAAAAAAAAATTACTTTAGTAACGTTCCATCACAATGATTTTTTTAATGGATGTACATTTCGACAGGAATAATCGTTTGAAATAAAAAAATGATTGATTGCTAATAATATGTTTTCTGGTATAAAGATTTGGATGTTTTCCAAGGCAGAAATCTGTATAGTTAGTGTATATAGAAAGGAATTTAAAAATGCATAGTGAATAATTTGTACCGAGGTTTTTATAGATAGTGCGTAATAAATTGGAACCAGATTGGGTCAGGCTCACGACTTCTTCGTTGTGCTGAACTGAGGTAAGACAATATTATTACGAGGTTCAAGTACAGGTGGTTAAGCGCGGAAAATAACGAGTAATATTGTAAATTGTAATTTGATGATTGCATGATGCATAATAAACACTTACGGAAATGCTCATAAACATGACCTAGCAAAAAAAAAACGACTTAATCAATAATTTATCCTTTGATAATTTGATGTTTATAGAAAGGTCAATTCGTAATGCGATGAATCGAACGTTACAGCAATAGTCGGCGACACAATTGTTGACTTCGTAATTTATCAACGAACCAAATTGATGAGAGTCTAAGGTCGATTTTGAATCCATCCAATATTTTATTAACAGCAAAAACATACAATTTGTTTATAAATATTTCAATACAAATAAATCTTAATTCGGAGATGCATGGGGAAATGTTTCTAGGAATTTAGATATCCCCATCATTGCAAATGGCGCCAGGCTGTTATTAAATTTCGACTTGAGACACAGAGATCATCATTGACGGGAAATACAATATTAACTAAATGTGGCGCTTTGATTTAAAATTAAATTAAAAAATTTAATAATGTCATTCATTCATAAAAAGTCATGCTTCTGAAACAATATAGAAATTTTCAAGTTCGTTACCAATCAAAAGTTGTCACCTGGTGACTTTTTAAGGTACCGATTGTCGGCGTTGTGTGTGCATGGACATTTGTAATAGAGGAGCCATGGAAATGACATTCAAACAACGAAAGTATGGAAAAAATATAGCGAACCTATGATTGATCCGCTTGTCAATTCGCACTATGTATGGAAAATAGAGACAGTTGGTATGTTCCAAGCAGTCAGAGAATGGACACAAAACCGTCACCGTCTTGCGCAATAGCTCAAAAACCAATATAAGCAGTTTCGTTTTAGCTACTGAGCAAGAGGGTGTCGTGTCCATTCTCTGGCTGCTTGGAAAATACCTAAACTCAAACTTAGGCTTAATGGCTAATAGAATTTTTGTGCTACCCCTTGTCCTGGATCTATCCTCCAATAGTTTGGATCTTCTCGTGAGTTCCAGAAGATTGGTGACTAGATTGTTCTGAAGAATTACTCCGCTCTCATCAATGTATCCAAAGACGGTTGTTCTCCTGTAGGCAAGAGCCAGGAGAAAATCAAGCACGAAAAATAGCCTAGGTTCTAATTCTGAAATCCTGCTTATAGCCTCCCAACGGAGTCCGCGGTGATGTCGTTTCCATCTTCGCAGCTGGCATAAGCCCCAACAGCGATTCCAGTGGCAAAACAAGCCTCGCGTGCAACGACCTTAGGTTATAAGCTGCTTATAGCTATAATAGACTGTCTCTTCATTGTCGACATTTTTACTTATATAATATACCTAATTGTTTATACTTTGTGTATCTCCCTGATTTATATTCATAATTTCCATACTATTTTTTGTCTCATATTTTTATTGTAAATACATTTGGATTAAAAATTATTATAATGTGAAAATTCAGTTTTTCAAGGTCTGTGTTCAAGGTCGATGTTTGTTCTGAAACGGAACGAACTAGCGTTCGACTAAAAATTCCATACATTTTTTGTATTTAGAATTTGGTTACTCTGTGACAATAACCGAGTTACAATGAACATCTCTTTTCAAAAATTCTTGCGAAATTGTTACAAAAATATGAGAAAAGTGTGTTTTTTTAATGCTTCAGGGAACATTTAAAATGTTTGCAATGATGTTTATTTTAAATTACAGACAAAAAGACTAATTTTAACTTGTGGTCATATTGTTTATTGTATGCCGTCAGCAATAAGTTTATAACAATGACGCGGCTGCAAGCTTTAAAATATCTTTCTTAATGATGAGTGTAGTAAAATTTGGATGATCTCCAAAGAAGCAAAACTATATCGATGTCACTCATCAGTTCAGCGACAAATGTTTACATTTTTTATCATTGAATATAATATTTTAATATGTATATATTTTTTAAATGAATCGATTAGGTATAATCGCGTCAATGAAGCCTTTTACTTTGAACTTCGCAAGAACAGCTTCGATTTTGATGATTTTTTTTTTTAATTAGTTTTTTTATATTATTGAAAATCAGAAACATTTTGGGACGGGGATCGAATTAATGCAAAAAAAAAAACAATATTTTTCTAAGTTTTATTAATAAAGTAATAATTCTCAAACCAATATTACAATTTTTTTCAAGAAATCTATCTACGCCCTTGCGTGTATAGTCTTCATTCATGTTTTTTGAATTTAATAAACAATAATTTAATACATGAAATATTCATAACAATTTTTAAAGTGCTATAATTATTTCAGAATTTTGTACCTATCGGTACGCTTATTAATTTAGGTCAAAAAGTAGTTGCCATTATTTTTCAGATATGTGGTAGCAGCTCGAGATCTAAAGGCTGGATCTATTATTCTAAAGGAATCCCCGTTGGTTGTTGGCCCTTGCAATGGATGTGCAGTTGTTTGTCTAGGCTGTTATCAAAAGTTTGATGAAGACAAGATCATAGATTCATATAAGTAAGCGTCTAATTTAAATAAAATAATTTTTGAATTACTTTTTAACATAATATAGCAGAAATCGAATTACAAAAATATCTAACTGATAAAGGGATAAAACAAACGTACAATAATTTATAATGGGACGCTAATCATCTTAGTTTGTTGAGCTATAATCTACTATCTCTCTGACCAGGGCCCTCGTAAGGCCTCACGCCGACCGCGTGCGGATTCATAATTGACGCCTCTTATTGGGGATAAACTCACTAGACGATATGTCAAATTGAGAAACGTTAAAAATCCTACAGAGTGAACTTCAAAAGTTCTCTCTTCACGTTAAAAAAATCACTCCGCGGAGTAAACTGTTCTCTACAAAAACAATTTACTCCGTGCGATTTTTCACGGCGTTCTTCTCCTGTCGTACTTATGAATGAGAGAAAAATTTAGTTTCAACGCTGAGCTAAGAGAATTCATTAAGTCAAAATAATCATTAGGTTATCAATTAGGAAAAATGAATACCAGTGCAATTAATAAAAACATAAATACCAACTAACCATTACGACTGAATGTGAATCAGAGCCGGATTAAAAAGCGAAGGGGCCCGTAGGCGGGACCCTGGGGAGGGGGCCTATCGCCTATGTAAGGGGACGAAAATCAATTGAAATAAGAATAGCATTTGAAAATGAACTTTTGAAATAATATGAAAAATTATTAATTTATTTATACTATGTCAAAAAATAAATATATAAATACAATGATAACGTTTATAACTTTCATATATACATTTTATATATTATAACCTACTGAGGGATTATAAATAAGAGAATTTTTATATTTGTACATACATAGAATTAGGAACAAAATTTTCTACTTTTTCTTTCTGCAAATGTTTCAATTACAAATTAAGTTGTTCATTCTATCTTGTCCCATCGACGTTCTCAGCTTACCAAAAATTAAATTTAATTTAGAAAAAGCCCTTTCACTTGTGCAATATGAAGTCATTGAATTTATTCATAATTTCATACAAACTCCGAGCTTTCATGTTTGTATGATATGATTTTTTTTCTAATAAAAAAAAAATTAATTTTCATTTTTTTTTATTCATTTTCATTTTTTTCTCAATTTTTTCACTTTGGTGGGGCCCTAAGATTTGGGGGGGCCTATAGGCGCCGCCTATAACGCCTATACAGTAAATCCGGCTCTGATGTGAATCCCCTGGAATTAACTTGCAATTTTTTCGTACTACACTCACATGAGGGAAAGAATATATTATCAATTATATCATTCAGGTGCACAAGTCTTACGTAAAAAAGTATTTGTTGATTGAAAAATACTTTACTTCACTCGCACTCTTGCAGGAATCGATAGGAAAATTCAAGATATAAACATACGCGGGAGTCTCCCGATAGGGGCGGCCTGTCTACGCGCTGATGTGAATTAACTATCGAATCGAAAACTGCGCGCGAAATATTTCGAATTTGAATTTCATTAAAAATAAATAACTACTCGTAAGAGTTTTCACGCAGGCTTGAGTATACAAATAAAATTGATATAATATCAGTTATATTTTTTTTTCTATACAGTACAAAAACCATAACACAACTAGGCCATTTGCCGCCCCTTGAATTGCATTGCACACATCGCACTCTGGGGCGCGAGGGCCTTGTCTCTGACAATAATTTGTAGAATATGAATACAAATACAAAGTATAGCAAAATAAATTACATATCTTTTGGTGGAACTGCTCTGGCAATACCGATCGGCAAAGCTGCACTGGTGTGGACGTGACTATCTGCTTCGTTATCAGATCGAATGCGTTGCCGGCTTTATCACTCGGTATTACCAATCGGCATAGTCAGGACGCAGCTTTATAGTACTCAAAGACACTCCATTGGTGAACGTTCTGCAAGAGTTGTGCCCTCTAAAATATTCAGTTCTGGCCTATATAATATATTATATATCTTTTTAGATGTAGTGGATGTAGTTGGCCATTATGTGGTCCAAAATGTTTTGGAATAAATGCTTATTATGGACATAGCAAAGCTGAATGTTCGATGTTACAACAAGCCAATAAATCAAGAAAACTGAGCTTTAACAATTATAAAATATTTAAAACTGAATACGCCGCTATTGTTCCACTGAGATGTTTATTGTTAAAGGTATATTTGTGTTTTGACATTGAATAATTATAGGACCAGTTTCTTTTTTATAATAAAGTATTTCTTAATGGTAAATGACTATATTAATAGAAATTGTTCAGACAGAGAATCCTGAGAAATGGGAAGAGCTAATGACAATGGAAGCGCACAACAGTGTACGGAAGAAAATTCCAGAACTTTGGTCTCATAATCAGTTACAAGTTGTCGAACGTATTCGAGAGTATTGGGGATTCAAACAATTTAGCGAAGAAGAAATACATACTGTATGTGGAGTTCTAGAGGTATATTCAAATATTACGTAACTTTTCTCAGGGAGAGGGGGTTGTTATCATTACTTATATATATGATATCAATCAAAGACCCGAAATAGTCATTTGTTTATAGTGGCGGGTCGTTGGCGATTTTGGAAACAATCAGTGCCGGATTAACCTATAAGCAAATTAAGAAATTGCTTAGGGCATCACGTCTCAGGGGGCACCAAGAAGCACAACTCAGAAACGAAAAGTACCTCACTAAACAGTGTCAACAATTTTTCTTTCTTTTTGTCATGTTCTCAAAAATTTGATCTATACTGGTATGTCTTTAGAACTATAAAAGTTAAAAATAAATAATAATTTATTTTTGAAAATGAAAACGAAAAACATTATTTTTTAAGGGTTCAATTTTTTAAATTTCAAAGTTTTGAAACTTTTCTCTATTTTATAGACAGCCAAATTTTCAATGAGAGCATTGATTGTAAAATTCAATTTTTTTCCTAAAAATCTATGCTTTTTAACTTTTTTCTATCAATTTGAATTTTTTTATAAACTGAACATATTAGAGATGGGGCACATAAGCAAAAAATGCTTAGGGCATCAAGGAGTCTTAATCCGGCACTGGAAATAATGAAACCGTAACCTGTGCTATTAAAAAAATAGTTATTTTCATTAACTAGTTTACATTAACTACAAACAACTCTAGGCAAGACCTTTGCGATGTCCATAAAACTGTATTTTGTTGGTTTTAAGCGAGGAACACATCTAATAGTGATTTGGTCGTGTCGGTTTTGTTTCGTTCGTTGATTGAAACAGTACTTCGCGGTTTGTTATCAGTAACAAAGCTATAGCTAATTCTAAACACAGACGAAGAACGATAACAGTCAATAACTAGTTCGTTGATTCAACGCCCACCACTACCCTTTAGCATTTTCATAATTTTTTGTGTCTATCTGTATGTTAGTTGGTTTGTTCCGGGCTAATTCAAAAGCTATTGAACCGTTTTTGATGGGACTTTCACTGTAATGTTTCTTCTACTAAAGGGGGCTGAGCTTTAGTCATTAACGCGAGCGAAGCCGCGGATACTAGCTAATTTAATATGATGATATGATAATGCTTAAAGGCGGTTGTGGTTGGTGAGGTATTTTCAAATTTAGTTGTTTCCTTTTTGAGAAATATGTACAGTTTTGCACAAACTTCTCATGTCCTCAAAGTAATGATAACTACTTTTGAGACACTTTGTATAGGAATGCATTATGCATCTTCAGTAAATTGTTTTCTTAGAGGTCTTTATTATTAATGCAATATTAAAATAAATGTGCAGCAAATCGTTAGCAAAATTCAGTGTTTTGAATGCAACGTGTTTATTTACATAAAAATATAAGTTCTATCATTAATTAGTCTGACCTTGGAATAATGCCAAGAGTGTTAATTAAAAATTTGAATAATGGTCTGTTTAAGTAATTTTTTATCATTTATTTACATCTCTTAACTTGATATTTGCTTTCCCCATTTATGATCGCCTGAAACAACACCTGTCTTTATCGGACTTTAAACTACCTTCTGTACCGCCCCTAAAATATCACATTTACCTAGGACATCAGTTTGGTATAATATAGGAATCAAAGACTCGGACTGAAATGAAATAACAGTTTTGGTTTCACTTCCTGTTCGTCTTAAATGTAAATTAACAGTTTCAATCAAGGCCATGGCCAGGAGTTCACTTGGGGGGATCGAGCTCTAGACCAAAGACAATAAGTAACAATTTTTTTTTTGTGAAATTATAATTATATATGCTTATTATAGTATAATTTAACATAAATAAAAAATTTAATTAAAAGGCAACCGACGCGGATTGTCATCTATACTAATATATAAAGCTGAAGAGTTTGTTTGTTTGGTTGAACGCGGCGCTAATCTCGGAAACTACTGGTTCGAATTGAAAAAAAAAAATTTGTTGAATAGCCCAAAACCCCCCCTTGCCTACGGCCTTAGTTTCAATTCAGTTCCAATGTTAATTTCTGTCCGACTCAATATGTTCTAGTTTCAGTTAGATATAGAATTTTTTTGTTCGTTCATTCAAAAAATAAAAGAATTATCAATATATTATACTTTTACTACCTATTACCTAAAGATAAAAGATACAGAAATTGAGCTGTATTTTGAGCATTTTTTAAGTCCCATGTCTTTAATAGCTTTTAGTCTGTCCATTAGCGCTTTTTACGAAACCTAAAAAATGTTTGCATGTCGGTTTGGCGTTTCCATTCAATCAGCGCTAAGGCATTTGTCGGTAGGTTAATCCTATCACAACAGTCATATATATTAGGTTAACATATTAAATTCAAAAACTTAATAAAGGGAAAGATCCACTGATGTACACTTTTTGTTTGCGAAATTTAAATTAGTCTAAAAATGTTTTGTCAACAAGGATGTATACTGGTAATTAATTGAGATGAAATGTACAACATGATTATAAACATACATTTAATATACTACCCAAAGGTTCTAAACGGAGCCCAACTGTTGTGTTATACTAGCTGCGGCGAAAGATGAAGCCACCGCGTCATAGTGACGTGAACGCATTGCGCCCGCCTTCTAGCTTGCTATTGGCTGTTTCGGAGATCCATATGCGTCGAGTGTTTATTTTTATTCTATCGCTATATCTATCCGCTATAAATGGATATGTCGAATTTATTCCAGACGCCACTGTCTGCGGGCAAGTAGGCGTTCACTACCATATTACTGATGATGTGCATGGCTTCAACTCTCACCGCGGCCACTATAACATTGTCCGTTTCTCAGAGGTTTTTAACATTCAAACGAAATGAGAACGATTTCTCATTTCGTTTACAAAATTTTCCATTTTAACAATAATAAATAAACATGATTTTTACATATTATGTGTGAATACTGAATTTAAAGTCGATACTTTAAATTCAGTATTCACACATAATATGTAAAAATCATGTTTATTTATTATTGTTAAAATGGAAAATTTTGTAAATAGATTTCAAATAAGGCACACCTCTGGCAATTAAATTGCTACTAATGTTATATAATTTGTAGGTAAACGCTTTCGAAATAGGTCAAAATGGCATAAGTATAAGAGGAACATATCCATCGGCGTTTCTTCTGGCGCATGACTGTGTTCCAAACACGACTCATACGGACGAGGAGCAGACGTACAAAATTACCATCCGAGCATCTGTTGATATCCCAAAGGGTGAATCTATTACACTCAGCTACGCTTATACACTTCAGGTCTGTCTCATCTATGATAATATACACAATTATAGAATATAGATGTTACGTACAGGGTTGTAGTATTATCCAACCAACCAAAGAAAGCCTATCAAAAGAATGTGCATAAACGCACGATTTGTAGCTAATATCTGTTAACACTAGTCGAACACCGGACATATTTTTTCTCGGGAGCCCCTGTGGCTTAACAGTTTATATGGAAGACGAAAGAACGATAAATGTGAACTATGCCACATAAACTAATAAACCCCGGTAAAAAATCGTTCCAGTATCCGGCTAGTGTAAACAAGCCCGTATTGCAAAACGCTCCTGTCTAATTATGAGTTATGACATTCTAGTAAACCCATTACATATTAAATGATAACCTGATGTGTTTATTATGCTTATGTTTATTGATGTAGGGTGGCATTACGGCTAATGAGTAATTTATCGAGCTTGTGAGTGACGAGATTTGTGTGATTTTTTGTAAAAATGAATCGTAAATGTTAAAAAAAAACATTTATCAGTATACTAAATATTTATTACAAGAGTTTTCCCTTGTCGATAGTCGCATCACCCACTACGTGAGAACACCTCATTGCCTATGGTTTATAGAATTCTAGAAGTTTCTTTCCCTTCCGCATAGACATTCTTTGGTTAGGCGCACAGTACTTCTGGTTGAATGTTCGAACAATAACTTTATAATATCGTCAAATATTATTCCAATGGTGGCTCAACATAATATGGTTAACAAACAAAATAAAGTTTTTTTTTAATTGTAATTATTTTGTATGTTGAATTAGTCCAAAATTTGAAAAATGTTTGTTACAAAATTTGTTTATAATATGAAAGTAACTAGGATGATACCAGTAATATCTGTGAGGACTATAATTTCATGAAACACTAACAACTAGTAGGGTAATATAGATTTACCTCTAATGCACAGTTTATTATTATCTTTTTATAATAAACTGAAAATCCATAAAAAGCTTTTAATTCTCAGATTAGAATCTAGGTAGTGGAAAGTTGTATGCAACGCCATAGTATACTGTATTTCGGTTATAACGACGATAAAAGGACCACTATAATTCCGTCGATATATCAGGAAGTCGTTATATTGAAAGAATAAATCAAGATTTTAATTTAGTATGTGTTTTAATTTTTAATTCAGAGTCTGGCCCGCTAAGACACCCTAAACCTTATAAATGGGCCTTTTGAAAAATCAGTCTGACACCCCTGATGTAAGGTGTGTTCCATTTTCATAACTCCTTGGATGCCTTTGTGTGTAGATTCGATCGCAATATATCTACATGGGATATCGCTATACCCAAAATCGGCGTTACACCCGAAATCGCTATAGCCAAATTATTTTCCTCTAAAAGTATACTTTAAATTCAAAAGACTTAAGTGTTACGTCGTTATAACCAAAAGTCGTTACAGCCGAGGTCGTTATAAATGAAATCCACTGTTTTATCTTAATAATTAATAACATCCCTGCGATCTAAACTATTCCCCAAAAACTGTTTCCTACAAAAATATATTGCCAAATATTAACATTCAAGGATAAGTTATGCGAAGATTAAACATTTTTTAATTTTTCGTATTTCTGTTCTCAGAGCACATTGAAACGTCGCGAACATTTACTAGAAAGCAAATTTTTCTCGTGCGTGTGTCGGCGCTGTTCGGACCCAACTGAACTAGGAACATATGCCGGCGCGTTAAAATGTCCCAAATGCCACACGGGTCTAGTCCTATCATCGAATCCACTCGATAATCAAGCGCCATGGGAATGTAACAAAAAAGGATCACAAAATTCGACGTGTCCAGGCTACACTGTTTCAGCGAAGTCGATGAAACTTTTGATGGAGAAGTAAGTGTATAAATGGTTTTGAAATTTTCACGAACTGAATTAATTTGAAGTAAACATGATGAGTGAAAAATATTTGGTCCAATTAATTATCAAGCGTGTATAATCTACAATAAACGACCACTGAGTCCGAAAATATATTTGTGTTTCTCATAATAAACGAGCCTTTTCATTCCATACGTCACATGATGCACTTGATAAATATTTTGTATTTTTTCAATTTTCTAATTTACCCCTCAAAAATCAAAATTAACCCCTAATATCGAAGTTCGTTTATTTGCACTATACATCTAACTCTATACTTATATATGCCAAATTTCAACTTTTTCGACTTGTAAAACAAGCTGTGACACGGGAGTTCTGTTTTTTCTTCAAATGTAGGGAACTCTAAAAAGAAATGGAAAAGATGTTTTATTTTTATTTTTTTTTTCTATAAACAAACTTAATTCTTTTTTCTAGAATTTGGGAAGAAGTTGAAGCCATTGGAATTCATGATGTCGAAGGATACGAAGCTTTTTTGAAGAAATACTGCAATGTCTTACATCCAAATCATTATCATTGTCTTGGAGTTAAGCATAACCTCTGTCAGTTATATGGCAAGATACCTAATTATATGATTCACGAATTATCTATAGAATTATTACATCGAAAGAGAGATATATGCCGAGAAATACTCGCAACGTTTGATATTCTGGAACCGGGATATTCACGTCTCAGAGGTAAAAGCAGATTTTTTTACACGTTTTATGTACAGTCAGTGTCGTATCTAGGGAGTCTTACAGTTCTTGGCGAAGAGAGGAATCGGCGCCTTTGAGGCAAAGAGGATTTGACACAAGGCAGAACTAGAAAGTAAGAGTATTTAACAAGGACAAAACAGTGTAATTTTGTTAAATGGCTTTAAAATTATTAAGCGCTATTTGAAATTTGTATTTTGCAATAGTATAGCTTTTATTGTCGGAGTGTAAATTATAATAGTACTAACAGACGGTCGTACTTGGTTCGAAGCGGACAGCGGATCTGGTCCGCTCCGTACCAAATCTGTTCGTCTGTACAGTAGTCTGCGTGTCCGCCCGGTTCGATGGGAACAGAATCGGTCGTCTGTTGCAAGATCCGCCGTACCATGTCCGTTGTCGGACCGGACCAAGTTCGAGCGTCTGTTAGTACTATAAACGCTCAATAGTTTCTATTACTCGGCGGCCTTTTGCTTTGAGTGCATCTGGCCGCCTGGCGTTCGCCAACCCCGTCAACAGTTATAGTACTAACAGACGCTCGAACTTGGTCCGGTCCGACAACGGACATGGTACGGCGGATCAAGTCCGCTGCTTGCAACAGACGACCGGATCTGTCAGTCTCCTTGTGTACACAGTTACGTAATCATGCCTATGATTATAAGCGCGCGAAAATTGCGATTGTTCTAGCGGCAACGTTAATGCCGCCACAAACAACAAGGAAGAAAAGAAAGGAGTGGGCAAAATTCTATTTGAAAGATCGCAATGAATTTAGTCATATGAAGTTAATAAAATCGCTTGATAGCGAAGATTATATTTTGAATAACACTCCCGAAGAATTTCTAGAGCGTTGTTACGCGCTTCTCTGTTACAATATAACTTATCTGATAGATCCCACAAACATGAGAAATCTTTTTATAATACCAATACTCCACCAAGAACTTCGCGTTCTGTCAAAATTTCTGTCATGTTGCACAACCAGGGCCGTATTTAGGGGAGGGCAACCGGGGCTACAGCCCCGGGGCCACCACAAAAGAGGGACCCCCACAATAGAGACTTTGGAAAAAAAATTCAAATTTCCTGAGCATTGAAAGTGATTTACTTCGGGAACTGGATTTCAGCTCGGAAAGTTCTGTTCGTTAATGCTAAAATTTAATTTTTAGATAATTCTTGTTTCTGATTATATTTATATGTTTGTTAAATAATAAAAGAATCTATACTTGGTTTCACAATAAATTATTTATTGGAAAAATCGACTGAAAAAAATTGTCCATTTTATTTGGAAAATAATTTGGGGCCAGGGGGCCTCCACTCCTTTGTTGCCCCGAGGCCTCCAGACCTCTAAATCCGGCATTGTGCACAACGTTTTGAATTACAATGACGTCGTTATACGGTTATATGTATCAAGTCCGTCGTACTGCTATACACACGCTCGGATATTGTACCGGACCGGACCAAGTACGATGTGCATTTCATCGAACCGGGCGGACACGCAGACTACTGTACAGACGAACAGATTTGGTACGGAGCGGACCAGATCCGCTGTCCGCTTCGAACCAAGTTCGAGCGTCTGTTAGTACTATTAGATACGGCGCTAATATTACCTAATATCTCTCAAGAAAAAGTCACAAAAGAATACATTGGAAGACCTCTATTACAATGTAAAAGGGGGTACTATTTAAATTGTTTACTTTTGAAAAATACATTTTTATATATTGCCGACTTTTCTAGAATGAATCATATTTGAACGTAATACAGTTTATCATTAGGGTTAGATGAAAATGACTTTATGGCAATTTAGTTTAGAAGTTTTCTGAAGAAATATGACTTACTTACTTAGTTCTGAGGCACGAACAGATGTTTTAAGTTTTTTTGTATTTATTATGACAAACAATTTATGTTTTCAGTTTATTTTGGAAGTGTTATTTTTAATATTATTTTCTTCAGACCTCGATCGAAAGTGCATACTTTCGGCATCAATTGTAAGGCAGAAAGTCTAACATTTACTCCTTGGTGGGATTACACGCACCAATGCGGAAAGTTCGTACGTTCGGGCGGTAGTAAAGCAAAAACAATCAATCAACTGTTGTTTAAATGTCGTTTCCATAGCAACCCTATTACATTTTACCTAATAGTTGCGAACAGCAGCCATTCGTGTGTTTACGTATAAACTCAAAGCTATTAATAAGTAATTAATTAATTAATGTATTTAATAATCGTGTTTACGACCGAGGTATGAAGAAAATAGTATACCCCACGCTGGCCGAAGATGTGATATCCTTGCCCTTCGCACTTTCGGCCCTTTATGTTGTACAATTTATATCTTTACCGGCTTTGTACTCGTAATAAAATTAAATTATTAATTTAAATTATAATTAAAAATAATTAATTAAATTAATCTGGTAATAAAATTTATATAATCAATTTCAGGTGTAACGCTTTATGAATATCACGCGCCGTTAATGATTTTGACAACGCGTGACTTTGAATCACGCTCAATCACTAAAGGTGATCTGAGGTTACGTCTCAAGGAAATCGTTAAATATTTGGACGAAGCTAGTGTGATTCTTGGTTTTGAGCCACCGAATTCATCAGAAGGTCTCATGTCAATGGCAGCTAAAGATGCTCTTTTGAGAATACGAGATTGGCAAAAATTTGTTGGGAAAATATAATATACCTACTGTGATAATATTATATTTTGTTATACTTAGAATTTATATAATTAATTATTATATAATGATAAAATAATTATACCTATATTTTATTTTCTGTAAAAAAAAACATGTACTATCTTATAACTATGTAGTTATTTTTATTAAAATAAACTATTGAGTTTGTTTATTTATTTCAATTAAACCTAAAATAGAAAATATTCACTATATATAATTGATGCATAATGACTATGATTATTAACAACAATGAGATACGAATCCTCACAAAGCATTATTCAGTATTCACTTTTTAATAAAATATGGGAAGAGAATAAAATTATTCATTTAATTTTCACAAAATGTTCATAGTATGTAGCAATCATGAAAAATGTTGGAAAGCTCTCCGGCCATAAATATTTCTACACCGCATTCTCAATTTTTTCCTACGCGTTTTGTACAATTGCGTTATTGATTCACGATTTTATTATTGTCTACAGTCGGTTTGTTCGTTCTTACCTGCGGGAGAAAGAGGAGCAAATCACGCTGTCAAAGTTTAAAACGACAAAAATATGTAGGTATTTACAATTATGATGTTTCTAAGGAAAAAGATGCAAATTAATAAAATTTGCAATAACTAATTATTCTTATCAGTCTCAGGACTGAAAAAAAACAAAATAATATTAAAAACAATAATTAGTTACATTATCAAAAATATTGTTTTCAGGTCCTGAGAATTATATGATTTGTTATTCGACACATAAAAAAATAGTTGTACTTAGGTTGCGGTTTTTAAATTTTTTTCTGGATGTTTCTGAAAGTTCAGTTCGATTAATATTGACAAGACTGTAAGCATTTATTAATTCATTTCTTTAATTAATGTATTATTTAATAGATATGTAGTAATAAGTATATAAAAAAATTAAACAGAGAATCACGAAAATGACAGCATTATTTTATTGTCATAAATTCCTTTAACAAAGAGTTTAAAAAATCAAGTGTGGCATTTATTTCAAATATACAACAAACAAAAAGTAAAAGCCTATTTAAATTTTCAAATGATTAATGAAAAAAAAACACAAGCGTAAGGTATTGTTGGACTGACTTTAAAAATACACGGAATCTGTAAGAATATTTCTGTGCTCTTAAGTTGCATTCTGATAATATAAATAAGATTTGAACAAAATATAATATTACTGGAGTGGTGTGGAAGGTTGTGTGTTTTTCATAAAGCTTATTCCGATTGACTGGAAATAAACATTTTGAAATTGTAAGTCAATTTAAAATATTTTTTTTTACATATAAAAAAATAATTTATTTTTAGATTGATCAAAGTAACGTGTAGTCCAGCAATGGTAACTATAGCAAATGATAAACTCTTTGTAAGAAATTAACAATGAACAGTTTTAGTCAATTTCGCCTTGTTTTTCTTTTTTTTTTTTTTTTTTGACAAAGATTATACCTAAGTAGTGTTCTATGATCAATTCATTTTTTAACTGCCGCAATAATATGAATATCTAATATTTTTTTAATTTGAATTTACTTACGAATGCAAAATCATATTTAAAATATATTTATAGGAAATTTATAATCTGTAAAATACTGTTTCAACAAATTAATATACTAACTTCAATACTTGAATAATAATAAAGTATCTAATAAACAAAAGCGTACAAAAAAATGATAATCACAAATATTGACGAACAAAAATTAGAAATTATTGATAGGTATTGTTGTAGAAAAGTTATTATTAGACAATTATTATTACCCAAGGTCAGGGGTCGGCAAACTTTTGAGACGGAAGAGCCAAAAGTGACAATTTACAAAATTTCCCAGTTTTTAAAGAGCCACTTAACATTTTCATTTCAGTATTATAGTATTTGCTTATAATATATATAATATCCGAGGACGACACGTCGCGACGGGGGCGGTACGGGTAAGACGCGAGTGGAAAAGGCTGAGATATAGACATGGTGCTCAATTATGAATCGATTGGGCGATTTTTAAGGGTTTATATAATAAAATAATTATTTTTTGCGTATGGAACTGGAGAGCCGCAAATTTACATCAAAAGAGTCGCATGCGACTCGCGAGTCGCAGGTTGCCGACACCTGCCCCAGGTGTATTTTGCCATTTTCTTCAGAGCAGGACTTAAATTCTAAATATAAAAGCATAAAGGCGCTTAGCCCCATATCTTGCGGTTAAAATTTTCTATACTGGCATTATAGGTACACCAAATAAAGTGATATATATGAATAAAAAATTTCGGATGTTATTCCACAAAATGCACACGATCTGTTTTACAGTGTGAAGTTTAAATCCAAAGTTAGGACGACTAATTATTAATTTTTCGACTTAGAAAAGTACCGAAGCTGTGCTCCGATACCGGTAAAAGTACCGGAGTAGCGTTCTGGCCCTCTCCAGGAGAAATTAACCTCTGCTTCAGAGTAAAATAACTAAAAGTAAAATTTTGATATTGGTTATAAAATTGTTTTACACTGCCTTTCGATTAGTTTTTAGTATTTTCATTGTAACTGAAACTGAAGAAAGATGAAATGTATTTAATTGTTGCTTAGCAGCTTTTTCGAATGTAGCTCAGTCGTTGATCGTCATCTAAATGCTATACAAAATAAACTAAACTCTTTCTTAAATAAACACTTAAGTCTGAAAAACAAAGATTTGACAAAGCTATAAAATATGATTTAAAAAATACGCACTAACAGTAGGTACACAATAATATACCTAGCTCAATAAACTGAAAAAAGAATTTTTATTTGAATAATTAAATTAAAATACAAGCGTGCATTTCTAATGGTGCTATTCAGTATCATGGTCAATGTAAGAATGTAACAGTGCTGTTAATCTTTTGTCAGTTTCTAGCAAATTTACACATTTTCACATAAGTTAAAGTGAGATATAAATTTAACAGCGCTGTTAATTTTTAACAATGGCCATACAGAATAGAGCTATATTTTCTTAAAGCACCCATCTTGCGGACAGATCATAATATAACGTCTGTCATATTAAGCATAATATGAATTATATTATACTTAATATAACAAACGACAGCACTGCAGAATGGACATTGTTTACGCAATAGATGTCATCATGTCTTATAGATTTTAGAATCAATGGTAAGTAACCAGATAACACTCACCCCTCGCGACTTAAGTGTTCTGTCGCGTCCAGTCAACGATTTCATGGACGCAAGCGCAACTGTATCGATTGCTGCTCGCAATGGGGTGGTTGAGCCAACCCCGCTAGCTGAGCTATACAGCTCGCCCCTCGACGCCACTAGCTCGGTCAGTGATGCGTCATTCGACGACCTATTTTGTTGTTTCACCCCGGTTTCTTTCTCAGTAATGTCACATCAGATCGATAGGCTGTTGTTCTGTTCTTAGCATCAAATATCTGTCCGAACAACATGTGAAGTATGTGTGTCTTGAAATTTTGTCGCTTTGTCAGTAAGTTAATTGTGTGTAGTTAAGTATCTTAAGTGTAGAATTACCAACCGACAATGTAGTCAGGCAACAGTTAAGCTACAGACAAAAAAAATACAATACTGAAATCTTGTTTCAGAACGATTTATATTCGAATATGCAAGTCGTGATTTTATTTTTATACAGCCTTTTCAATGTCAACCTGATTGCATAATTTGTAATAAGTTACTAAGACAAAAAGTAACTACACGAAGATAAGTGTAGTATTTTAGCTGCTTTGGCAGGAACGATATCTAGACGCGACTTCAGTGTATATTCTTCACTATAAAGTAACATTATTTACTTGCGGTTTTAGAATTTTATATTAACTACATAGGTAGCTAAACTTTATATTCTGTTGAATTATATTTTTTTTTCTAAATTTGCCTATCTATAATAACAAATCTAATAAAAATCTATCTGAAAATAATAAATGTAAAAGTTGACATTACATTAAAAAAAATATATATATATTTTAGTCTTATTAATTGTCAATTTTCATTAATAATATAATAATTTCAGAGTACAAAACAATTGCAGTGCATTGTTCCTAAAAAAATTTTGAAACACATTTTTAAAGCGTAATTAAGGAAACCTAATAAATGCTATTGTTTTAAATGTAATTATTTGAATTAAAACTTTTGTTGAATTAAAAAAAAAGTAATAGTAAGCTTTTTAATTTGATTTGTTTTATTTTTATCTCAACAAGCTTTAATTTTTACAATAATTGCAACACAATAAATTGGTTATATAGGCACTTTAAAAATGACAATAAAAATATCGTATCAACAAGGAACTTATTAGCTATCGAAGTACACTGAACAAAGATAATTTCATAGCAACATTAAAAACAGTTGATTTTTGATTACGCTAAAAAAAAATTATTTTTCTAAAACATTCAATTGCAGTGAATTGTTCGAACTGCTAAGTCAAGCTACGCTTTAATTACGAAGCAAATAGATGATGAATAATCAAAATAACATTATAAATAAAACACTATCGAAGAAACGTACGGCAAATTTTCGCGACGACGAAACAAGGTTATTGATTAAACTATGGGGGAGTCCTGTAATACAGAACAAGCTGAGTTTGACGCATCGAAAAGCTCCGGTCATGCGTTTACTGGCCGCTAGCATGCAACAAAGAGGATTTGATCGTACTCCAGACGAAATAAAAACAAGAATACGTAATTTGAAGTGTCTTTATCATCGAATAAAAAGAACAATTACGTCTGGTTCCGGCATTGGTACTGTTGACCCTGATTGGCCACACTACAAAGCAATGGATTCTATATTAGGCGATTCGAAAAATTCCAACGCGCAAAATAAAGTTTATCAAATACACAATTTATCAAGAAACGAAAATGGACTGGAAGGTCCTAAATGTGTTGATATTAAACAAGAAATTGACATGGATATTAAAGACGACCTGGATTCGTGGGCTGGAAATGACAGCAATATGGAGTAAGTAATCTTTTGTTTAAATTTATCTGTCACTATCAACAAATACTCAGCTATTGTCATGGTGTAATGAATTTATTTGTCGCTAAGACGTGGAAAATAGATCAGTCAAGTGACGTAATAGTACTGAACAAACGTATCTGTGCTTAATAATAATAATAAGCGGTTTTGTTGAAACAAAAATTATATGAACTTAAGTGAATATTGTGTTTCATTAGAAACAAAAACCGATTCATATTATTTTGTTTTAATTGAAGAAATGTAAATTATTCTGAATCAATTAAACGAAAATAAGTTTTAATAAGTAATGGGTAAAAAACGTACCACCAGGTGAGATAAATTTGCATAGTTGACTCATAAAATTTGTGACTGATGACTGATGGTATTTATATGATAAACAAAAATGCGTTTTAGAGAAATATATAATTTTACAGGTTATAAAAAAATGTCTAATTCAGTCATAGCACACGTAGAATAGGAAGAAAGAATTTGTAGATTATATAGACGCTCAACTGATAAGGTCATCAGCGTCTATCTGAAAAAAAGGAAAGCATTTATATTTTTCGATATTATTACTAACAAAAAATTTAAATAATAAGTGCATATCTCTATACTAGAAAATAATTACTGATGACTGTCAGTTGTCGAGCGTCTATAATTTACTACATGAACTTATAATTTGTAATTACTGGTGACGGTGATTATTCCAAGCCAAAAAAATAAAAATATTCTAAAGCCTCTTGAAGAAAGATAGAATAGGTATTTCATCATGATCATTAGTTTCTCCTTTTAAGCGCAGTAAATTTTTTATAAGGAAACTCAAGAGACCGAGTGTTTTATTTCGTTATAATGGAGATTTGAAAACAAATACAGTGTAGATAAGGACACAAATATACTTTTTTAAATTTTTATAACTAGGTAATACACCAATTTCTAAAATGGTAGCGACTGTAGATGGACTGAACCCAAAACGTCTTCCAACCTCACCGTTTTCTATTGCACAAATCAAATTAACCATTTTGTCAATGCACAAAGTTTTTCTTTTGATAGCCATATTTACACTTAAAGTCAATTCACAACTAATAGCACGAAAGTGTGTTTTTTATTTCACCCCAAACTTATCATAATACATTCTTACCCATTAGGATTTATTATTGGTAAAATGTAAATCAATAATAAATGTAAACAAAAAGAACACATATGTCTAAACAAAGACAGGCGTTAGTTATAAAGATTAAAAATTATGCATACCTATGTAAGTTAATTAATAGTTTTTTAGGGCATTATATAATTAATACACAAATAAAAATAACTATAGCCTGCTATAATATTATGAAACACCCATTGTTGAAGTTACAATGCAATATTAGAAAAATTTATTATCTACAGTCATTATTGGAACTCAGCCCCGAATCTTGCACTATCGCGACAGCTTAGTTATCATCTATTCTACAGTGATACCCTATGGTGATACCTATATCTAAACAATAAACCGTTTTCATATTGCCCGTAAATAAATTTTTCTAATATTGCATTCTAACTTCAACATTGGGTGGTTCATAATATTAAAGCAGACTATATAGTTATTTATTTGTGTATAATGTATATGCAAGTTTTCGTGGTAGGTATAATGACAATTGTCTACGCATTTTACAAATTAAAAATTAATCTTCATGCGATAATTTTTTTAAATTTTTTCTACTTTACTTATGTGCATGTGCCACTAATCAGTTACTATTACGTCATAAGCTCGGTAAAATAATTGTATAGGTATGGCAAGCCAATAATTATTTTTCATTAGAAAACCTTTACCTACCTGGTCACTTCCTACCGTAAGATAAGCTAATTAATTAACCACAAATAAAAAAAAAACTGCGACTTATTACAGTTACAATAAGTTAATTAAAAAACTTCAAAACTGTGTGGCGCTTTTTAAGTTTATACTATAAAATTAAATCAAAAATTCCATTTGGCGGTAATTTAACCAAAATCCTTTTTTTACAGTATGTACGTTAATGAATATTGGAGAAAATATAAAATCAATTGCAGTTTATTATATCAATTTAAAGGGTAAATATTAAATAATAGATATTAAAATATTGTCAATAAAATACCCTTAATCTTAACTACTTGTACGCGCAAGAAAGATCAACTGAAAAAACGGACTTTTAATTTTAAACTTTAGTAGTTTTTATTTTTTGAACATGTAATATTCTTTGTTTGCGACTGAGATCATTAAATGAACAGCAAAATCAAGCGCCTTTTAAATAATTTATTTAGAAAAGTCAATATTTAACAATCTTATTGTTTTGTAATGTGGTCAGCTTCGTTATTGAAACACAAGATATTTTTTTCATCGTTTGCAATCATAAATTTTATGTATCATAAAACTTAATTTTTATAACTGTGGAAATGTCTCTTTTGCTTATTTTTCAGACATTAAAAATTATTATAGGTACTAGTTGAATTACAGCATATAGAATTTAGAAAAATCGACAGTTCACTGGACTTGTGTCACTTCGTTTGTCAGATAATTTCAACTTTAAACACGTGTTAAGCGTGCGCTAACTGCACCCCTTTTACAGTTTTAACTGATGTGGCACCACTCGCAAGTCGCAACTGCGTCGGTTCATCTAAGATTGAAAACGTGGTAGTCGCTCGCGACACCGCGCACCATATAAGGGGGAATTTTAGGGTTTTCTCTTTCAGGGAGTCTTATGCTATGTCTGAATACTTTAAATAAAACGATCATTATCACAACATATTGTTAGATGAACATGGTATCTATTTTTTAAAATTACCTGTGTATTTGAAACTGATTATAATTTTAAAAGCGATTTCTTCAGCCACAATCGAAAATTATCCCTATTTATATTTTCTTGTTTGTATTTTCAGATCTGAGTATGATGACGATATGGCCCCTGTGTCAATTTCTGAACCGGCAATCACAATTACAACTCCTATAACTACATCAAACTCGCAAACCATACGTACTAATTCGGCTCCTCAAACGGTACAAACTTCAGGATTAGTCACAAACGGACTTCCGCCATCAATACCATTGCCATTATTGATTCTGAACAGTCTTAAGCCGAATTTAACAGCGCAGGCCTTGCAACATAAGGATGGACAACCGCCAAACAAGAAAACTAAGGACTCTTCAGATGATTCTGGTAAGTATTGTTTCCCTTAAAAAATTATATTTAATCTTATTGTTGTAAGTATACTGTTCCGCTGTAAATAGGATGTTATTATTATTCAGTAATTATTATTCATTTGTTTATTTTTTTTTGTATCATCAAAATATGTAATCTGCATTTTTCATAAAGCAAAACAATATTACAAGATTGTAAAGCATTGAGATTTGTTTAAAAAAATTAGAAGTATTATGGTTAATATTAAATTAACACCATAACTGTCTACAGAGTACCTATAGCTAAACAGAACATTTTTTTAAATATGGGATAAATTTTAGTCAATATTTAATAAGAAGAGTTCGAACAACTTGTACCATTTTGTCAAAGATTTGCTGCTAGTTAAAAGTTATTTTCTGATTGCAGTTCTTAAAAGCTAAATGCTGATAGTGGATGAGAAAATTATATTACTCTTCCTGTAGGCTTTGAACTTGAGAAATCTAATTTTATTCGATTGTTTCAGGAGTCACTAAAGTTTTGACCCAACTAGTAACAATTCAGAAAGAACATCTGGACGTAGAAAAGGAAAGATTAGAAGTTGAAAAACAACGATTAGAATTCGACAGGGTAGTCGGATCACAACTAATGACTCTTGTTCCGATGATTGGCAACCTCATTCACAGACTCGTCTTTCCGCAAAATCAAGGCATCCAGAATTTAATACAAATACCTGAAGAGGAAAATGCCGCCGCTGAAACTGAAACGAGCTCCGACGAATTGGAAAAAAATAGAAATATTTTAAGAAATCTTTTAGATCAAGGAATTAAAGCAAGATTGAAGGAAAGTGAAAAAGAAAGGGAAAAAGATGATGAAAATACACAAACAAATAAAAATAGTGAAGTGACTGATAATCCCAGTGATGATAGTGAAAGTTGTGTTTTGTTAATTAACGAGAATAGCAATGGTAGTGCTGAAAACAATTAACTGAAGTTACTAATTGGGATACTTTTGAAACGGAGTGTATGTATATAATTTACTACGGACGGAGTATTAAATATTCCCAGTGGTGATTTGCGGCGAAATACTAGTAAACCAAAACAAAAATTATAAAATAGAAAAGACTTCTTATTTAAATATGTAGTTAATTTTTTTCATTTTAGTGTGAATAAGCTATTTATTTTTAGTGTACGTACTAGTATTTATTCTCTGTAATAATTTGTAACGTATTTCCGGTAAAAAAAAATTTTTTGTAAATTGAGGTAAAATGGCCGCAAAAATAGCTGCTTGTTTAGAATTAAAACTACGTTGTAGATTTTTGTTTTTTTTACATAAAAACCGTGAATATGCCTTTATTGATTTTCGGAAAAATACTCCATTTTACCTCAATTTTGAATTGTGATATAGGTACATAATATATTTGTTTTTTTTTCGATAACAAAAATTTAAGCGTATTTTTTATTAAACCATTAACTAGGTATTTACTTGCAAGTTGTACCTGTCCTACATATATTTGCATCTCTTTTACTTCACGCATGCGATGTAAAATAGTTTTACTTGCCAATGAAAAGTTTAATTAATTTATCGTTTCTATGAATAATTTGTTAAATTTTTTGCATTAATGCCAAATATATAGTCAGGTGGCGGATTAAAAAAAATCTAGTCATTTTCTTGATATTTTAAAGCCAAGGATACTGAGGTCAAGCGCGCGCTCACTGCGCCTGTGCAATGGTCGGTCACTGTAATTTTTTTTATAAGATATTTTTTACATGAAAATGTAATATACTTTCCAAAAAAAACAAAATATTTATCTTGGAAAATTCATGTGTCCGTTAAACGGTGGTTGTTTAAAAATCAAATTGGTTTTCATTGTATTAATCTTAAATAATATTATTCATGAATAATTATATTTGTTAATTCATAAATTATATTATCGATATAGATGACCAAGATGGTTTTAAATGACTAACTAATTAATATTTTGACTTAATTTGCATAAATTACTAAGTATAATGGTGACCATGAATTTATTTATTTTTTATTTGTGTATTTCGTATGTAAAAAAGTTAAGTATTTTTATTGTCGAAGGAAACTAAAGAACAGCGTTTCATAAACTTAAAATGGATGTATTCTTTCGCTCCAAAGAAATGCTCATAAATAATGAATAAACGAAAATTATTTCATTATGTCTGGCGTAAAAAGTAATGTGTGGCAAATCGATTTATGGTGCTATTTTTATGATCAATGTAAAAATTTACAGTGCTGTTAATCTTAACATTGACCGTATAAAATACCGCCAGTAATGTATCCAAAGTGAAAGAATACACTTAAAAATGAGGGCTACCATTTTGATAGCACCAGTAACAAGTAAGGTACCTATGTGTCAAAATATGTTTACAGATGAACGGTTTTTGTTTAGGCATCTTCTATTGGATAAAGTAATTATTTATTGCATCTTTTAACACAAAACTGCGACTTAGTCGTTAATAATGTTTATAAACAGTACTGATATTTAAACGGCACGTATTTCATTTGTTAGTGTCGCTATCAACTGGCTGGAAAAAGTCTGGTAGACCCCATAAAAATTAAAATTAATGTAAATAACAGTTGAAGGTATTATAAATGTAAATTCTGTATAATACGCTTGCTTACCATGAATTACAATAGATTAGATATTTATTTCCGTTTTTTAGATTATTTTAAATTATATTTTGTATTTATTTTCTATTTATACAGGGTATACCGATATTATTTATGATTTTTGTTAGAATAAAATAGACCTAGCGGCTAGTACTATAAATAGATATGTTTTGTACTTAAGGCATCACGTTAAGAATTATTTTTTATTTTTTTCCTAATAAACGAAAAAACAAAACCGTTTTTACTTTTTGCCCATAACATATGACAACGCCAAAAGGAGTGGTATTATCAGAGATATTTAATATAAGGAGATACAACATCCCATTCATAAAACACGATTTGTTTATAATCCAGAGATATTTATATCTCTGGGTATTATGAATAAGCATTGAACATAACATTTATGCTACTGTTACACTCAGCACCTGCCACTGCTCCTGCCGCTGCCGCAATTATTTCTCAAAATACTTCTGCAGCAGGATCGACGCGATAAGTGTTCACATTCAGCCTTCAACGCGAGTGCGTGTTTAACTCGCAGCGATGGCGGACGTAGAGATTTTTGCGGCGGCAGCGCTAAGTCTGCTCAGTTTACACAATTATTTAAGTGCTTTAAAAAGAAATGGAATAAAAAAAGACGCCGTTGCCAAATAAGTACCAAGTAAAGCACAACAGGCTGTCACAAAGCACATATAACGACATAAGTCATACAAATTGCACTGGCTGAATGTAAACACCGACTCGCACTCGCGCTGCCTTCCTTTGACTTCCGCACGAAAAACCGACAATTGAGGGAGCGCCAGGCAGTGGCAATAGCATGAGCAGTGGCTGCGTGAGGAACGTGTTCACATTCTCACGCTGCCCACTTCCCTACCCGATTGGGCTGAGTGAACAGTAGCATAAAACAAAACTGCTACAGTGCTGCACAGAAGCAGTGAATAGTAATCTGGAGTTCAATATATGGTCTGAGAAAAAAAATTGGTCGACAATTTTATTTATTTGAAGTAATCTGGAGTGTCTAAGAGAATCTTAGTACAAAGCAACGCCGAGATTCGTAGTAGCGCGTTGGCGCTGATCATATTCCAGTGGCCTTCAGAAAGAACGTAGGGGTTGAGTGTATTTACACAACTTTTCTTAAGATCGGTCCAGCCGTTTTCGAGTGATGCTCACTAGCTAAATGTCGAAATTCATGTTTTTGGGTATGGCGCGTTACGTGTATTTTTGCAAGTTAAAAATTGACTAACGAATATTTAGTAGTGTTTATCAATTTGATGCAAACATTGATGCTTTAACAGATTTGAGCATCCCTAAAGGTCCCCATACACCTCGTTCTTTTTTGGCAGTTTTAACTGCACGGGTAAAACGGTCGGTGTGTGGCCAAAAACCGTCCTTCTTACCGGCGTTTAAAAATATCTGCTGCTGCTTGATTTAAACCGTCCGTTTTAAACGTGTCGTTCAAGTCGGCCCATGTGTGTGACGACGCAGTTAAAAAGGACGGGTTTTGTTCGACTCTGTAACGTTGTAGGATCCATCAAAGCAGATCAGATGATGCCACGACTTCAGAAAAACTGAACGAAACAACGCCTAGTGTGTGGACATGGTCGTTGTTCGTGTTTACCCATACAGTTTTACCCGTGCGGTTAAAGCTGCCAAAAAAAAAACGAGGTGTATGGGGGCCTTAATGCTTTCTCAAGACAGAAGAAATTTAAAATTACTAGCGAAAATACAGTAATGTCTAGAATAAAGAAATTAATACAACGTATGACCCGCGCATATAGCCTTTGTAGATGCGCGCGTTTTGCATAGGAATTAAATTAATACAACGTATGAATCTTAAAGAATATTTATGTAAAAAATAATAAATTACAAACAACACGATTTAACAATATAAGCAATAGCTCTGTTCCAAGCTATCTGAGAACAGTAACAGAACTGCCACTGTCTTGCGCATTAGCTAAAACGAAACAATTTGCGCAGGAGCAAGACTGTGACGGTTCTGTTACCGTTCTCAGATAGCTTGCAACAGAGCTAATAAAACCATTTTACTCCTACAGAGTACGAAAACAATGTATGTATGTTACGGTTAATACAAGAAAGTAGTTAATTCGCGAATTAATCGGCTAATTACCCGAATTAACCAATCCTTGACGTTGGTTAATTCGGGTATTAGCCGGTTAATTCGCGAATAAACTACTTTCTTGTATTAACCGTAACATGTACACATACAAAAAACTGTTGTAGTGATGAAACTAATCACAATTCTTATAAATCACGGAACTGATAAAAATCAATCGTCTTATTTACATCAATTTTGTTCAATCATAAAAATTATTTCTTCTTTCAAGGTCTCGAATTTCCATTATATCTGTTTTCAAACGGAGTTTCATGATTTGTCTCCAGATTGCTTCCCTATGATCTTTATCGATAATTCCTAGTCTTAGTAAAGTATTTTCATTAACTCGAACCAATGCTCGGCCCGTTATATCATGCTGAAATTTTAATACAGGTGGTAGCCATTAAAATAAATCAAGAACAATGTTTTAACTTTTAAGAAGCTGAGAATAAAAATCTTTTTAAATAATCATAAGCATACCTGTTGAAATTTGTCCCAATACAATGGGTAGTAATCACTGCAATGCCGTCTTAGCCATTTTTGAACATCAAGAACGGTCCACAAATAAACAGCTTTAGGCCTAGCTGTTTTTGTGGGCTGCAACAATTTTAAAAATAATAACAATGGTGCTACAATTATAATAACAATTTCAAAATAAATATCTTTACCTTTGGTTTATTGCTTGTATTAGAAGTATCTTCTACCATTATCAATAAGTATTTGTAATTTATTTTTAATATCTATTATGACAGCTTTAACCAGTCAACAACTGACACCAATATTGATGACATAACCTCATTTTATACAAATAGCCTTCAAAAAACTCCCGTATAAATTTATATTTGAAATAAAGTACAAATAGGGTTTTCGGCTGTCGTTATTTGTTATTCCAATTTTTGACAGTTCTGTGAAATCCAAGTTATGTCACACGTGGTAAGTTGACAGCTGATATCGAAATGATTTCGCATATTGTGTCGTATTTAGTAAACTGCAAATATGGAACAGTGCAGAGTAAAGAGAAAAAAATCACATGTAAAATATGAGTACATGCCTCTTATACAACAGTTTGATGAATACATAAGACAAAAATATTCTTGTGAAGGGATTTTTACTGGATGTATGGTAATTGTAAAAGAGTCAAAAGATGCCAATTATTTGTACAAGAGAGGATTTTTTGGGAAAATGTTTGACGAAAATTTAGATGACTGCAAAAGACAATCACACGATAATGTAAATGATCAACCTGCCTCAGATGGTCAACTTTCGACCCATTTTAAGAAAAATGGTAATAAAATACTTAAGCTGTCTCTGCAAGAAGCATTCTTTTTAAAATACGTATTTAATGTATTGCAAATAAAGAACGAGTGTGACGTTTTCTTAAATGTGGATGATTTGTGGAAATTGTTTTGCTCTGTAAACAAGAATTTTATCGAGAAATATATTGTCTATCATTATTATCGTTCAAAAGGATGGGTTGTTAGAAATGGAGAAAAATTTGGAGGAGATTTTGGTAAGGATTCAGATATGTTCTTTAACAGTTATTATTTTTAGAACCACTTAATTTTCAGTAACTCTTATTTAGTTCGATAATGAGTATTGAGTTTGCACGGGTGATATTCGAAAACGGCTGGACCAATTTTGATGAAACTTTGCAGTATCCGTTAAAACCTACATTAATGAGAACTTTCTGATTGTTTTTAGTTTTGTACAAAATGGGACCAGATTATTGTCACTCATCATACATTGTTGTGATTGACACAATTTCTCAGGATGAAAAAAATACAAAGCTGCCTTTAAAATGGTCAAATGTAATTCCATTGATTCGAGTATCAGAAAGTTCCGGAAAGGTAATAATCACTGTGAGATAACAGAAACGTCTGAAAGTTGTGAAATTAACGTAATCTTTGTATTTTTAGGAAGTACTTATTGCAAGATTAGAATGGCCAAACGGTGTTACTGTGGAACAAGTACAACAGACACAATCTTACCTGCCTCAATTTTCTATTTACGAGATGTTAGCAAAGCGGTGGCAATTTAAGCAAAACTTATCTCAAGATAAAAAGTAACATGTTTGTGAACAACCAACAGAAGTACAAAAATTTGATTGTTTGAAATTAAAATTTTGAATCGCTGGATTCTTCTCGCAAAACCATGAAATTACTACGAAAATTTGTATTCTAGTTCAAACACTTCCAGATAATTTTCTGCATATGCTTAAACAGTTTAATGTGTTGTTTTAACTGATTTTTACAATAATGAATAACGTTATTAAATTCGTATTAATTGTAAAAAGACATTTGTCTAGAATCTGTACTTTCTCATTCAATGCCACTGGTTGTTTGTCTTCTTAACTTTCGTCCGCAACATTGATCTACAAGTGTGGAGACGGACTTTTATCTTAATTTACAAACAAAAAAAAAACAAAAAGAAATGAAACAAATTACTCGGATATAATTGATAAAATATAGAATAATGTACGCCACGTAAGAATGCTTTAAAATATAATAATAAATATTTTATACCGCCTCTTTTGTGTTTTAAAAATTTACAATCGAAAAAATCTACTGATCAGTACAAACGTGCTTGCCTTATCACGACGACAAAAAAATTCCTGTGTAAAATTGCATCTGGGTTGGTTGGTATTCAACAATAAATATTACATAATTGGCAATGCTGTATTGCTTACTTGTCAAGTTTAGCAGAGGAGCCACGTTGGAAGTGGTCCAAGAAATGAATCTATTATTTTCGTTTTACTGGACATAAATTAATTTTATTTAGAAATTATTGTTCTTTTACATTTATAAAAGGTACGGAACTATTGTTAATACATTTTAACGTACGCCTGGTAGTTTTGAAACAATTATTTTAAATGTCGGCTAAAATATGTCGCAACATTTAGCTGAAGTTTCAATTTCTAAATAAGAGAATTTCAGTTTGTTTAAGTATTTATGTCATAAAGTAACCCATTTTGATTTTGGCAATAGTTGTGCACCTCAAATACCCTTGATAACATAAAAAAAACTTATCGTTTGCTGTTTGGTGTCATTGCCAAATGTTTTGGAAACAGTTCTACTTTTTTTTAACGCTGAAGAGTATTAAGAATAAAAACACAGTTTTTGTTTGTGTATTACAGTGCTGACACGTCATTAGCGTTGTACATGTCATAACTATATACATGTTATTTATGTCTGCAAAGTTGATAAACACAAGTTGGAAATAGGTTTTAATAAACGGCAATTTATTGTTTTGGATAGATAATACGCCACGATGTTGGTGAAACAAGTTCAAAAGGCAGTGGTGTCAGCTTGGTCACCAGCCAATCAGCATCCCACTTTATTAGCTGCTGGTTCAGCAGCTCAGCAGTTAGATGAATCTTTCAATACTTCAGCTACTTTGGAAATCTATGACCTGGCACTCTCCGAAACTGGTATTGATATGCCCGCTGTAGCATCTGTCAACAGTGAGCACAGGTAATATTATGCATTCTTTCAACCAAATATATCAGTTACAGCACTGTCTATGAAAAAAGTTGACGTTTTATAATCAGGAAGAGGCGACAAAAATGCTTTTAGTTCGATAGATACGTTATTTTAAGAGTGCTGTTCAAATGCAGGCTCCAAGAAGGTCATAGACGCTAATGATTCCGGCTGTTGATCGTCTATAGGCTGTGTGCACGAAGCCTATTAGCGCCGCTAGTAGGTAATAGAGAATTATTGAACTAACTTTTTATGGAAATCGCGACACGTTTCTATGGTGATAAATCAAAAACTTTAGTTGGCCATAATGTGTCAAAATAAAATGTAATAAGGAAAACTGATGTTAATTTGTTTACACTGACAGCGGAACGTCAAATTAGGGCGCCAATGGTCTTTATTTTACTTAAATCGCCATCAGCGCAACAGCCCGGAACACAACAAGCATTTCTAGATCGCTTAGTTTTCCTGTTTTCTTTGTAATTAAAAAACTTCATAAAATTATAATTATTTTCACTTTTAATAAACATTGCTCACTGACATACGGAAAATTGGAGTTCGAAGTTTCCCCTAGTGCTCACCACAAACGCTCGCATCGAAAAATTTGTAACTCCGCCTCCGTGCACATAGCCCATAATCCAACAAATATCAGCCGCAAAAAGGGGCGGGGTTAGCGCGCGTTTAACACAACATTTTTTGTGAAAACGATAGCAGAAATTTTTTACTGTCAACAATAAACCTTTCAGAAATACAGTGTAAACTCTTTATAACGAAACTCAAGGGACCGAGCAGTTTTTATCGTTATAGAGAGTTACCGTTATATGGAGTGAAGAAAGAAAAACAACCAAATTAACAATAATCTTCAATGTACTGTATAATCTCTTTATAACGAATTTTAAGGGACCGAACATTTTTTTCGTTATAAAGAATTTTCGTTATATGGAGGGAAGAAAGAAAAATAACCAATTTTCACAAAATTAATTTATTCCAAACACATATACCTATAGTTTGTTAAATTTGCCTGACGTTTTACGCTATGCCAATATTTGTTTTGTATTTTAAGTATCTTATGCATGCCTTGGGATGTGGTGGAATAATCTTCATTAAATAATAGGAATTTTTCGATAAGTTTGGCGTCATCAAGTGCTTGTTGAATAGATGGTGATGGTTCAGAATGGTCCTCTTTATGTCTATAAACATTTGCTGACGCCTAAATATGAACATATTTCTTCGTAATAGAGAATGGCTGTTGCGTTACAAAGAGGGTATTTGTATAGGTTTTAAGGTAAACCAACCAAATCGTAAAAATTTCGACGTTATAGGGAGTTTTTCGTTATAACGAAGGACGTTATAAAGAGTTTACACTGTACATTCAAAAATGTATTCGACTTTGTAACTAGTTAATATTGTACTAGCTATACTGTGCATAGATCAAAGGTTAGATTTAGATAGAATAGAAAGAACAGAACGAATAGATATATTTTTTATTTATTAGATTTCATAAAATTGTTTGGGGATCATACGGAATGAATGGCGAACATCAAAATGGCTTGATTATTGGAGGCTGCGATGATGGCCACTTACAAGTGTACAGTGCATCTAAATTATTAGCCAAACAGGATGGTCTGGTTGCTCACCCTGACAAACATACCGGAGCGGTGCGATCCTTGGATTTCAATCCTTTCCAATCAAATTTATTGGCGACTGGAGCGTCTGACTCGGAAATTTATATTTGGGATTTAAACAACACAAATACTCCAATGACTCCCGGTACAAAATCTCAACCATTGGAGAGCGTTCAGTGGATATCCTGGAATAGACAAGTACAGCATATTCTCGCGTCAACATTTTCATCGCGTTGTGTCGTTTGGGACTTGAGAAAAAATGAACCAATTATTAAATTGACTGACAGTAATGGAAGAGTTAGATGGCGCGTTGTCGCTTGGCATCCAGAAATAGCTACACAATTGTGTTTAGCATCGGAAGATGACCAAGTGCCGATAATACAGCTGTGGGATTTAAGATTCGCTACAGCTCCTTTAAAAGTTCTTGAAAATCATACTAGAGGAGTTCTAACAGTTGCGTGGTGCGCTCAAGATCCTGATTTGCTGATCAGTTGCGGAAAAGATAACAGGATTTTGTGCTGGAATCCAAATAGCAATGTGCCAGTAAGTATTTTACCACATCACAGTTTTTTTGAGTAGGTATATTTTAATACAATAAAATTACATTGAATATTTAAAACGCTTTAGGCCTCTTGTTAACGACAACGGTTAACGGCCCGATTTTTATGACAGGCGACGGGCCGACGCGCAGTGTTGTATAGGTTAGTGTGGGTGTTTGTTAATGCGATGGGCATGTAACCGTTACAACAAAACTCCCGTCACGTTAACAAACACCCGCACTAACCTATTGAACACTGCGCGTCGGCCCGTCATAAAAATCGGGCCGTTATCCGTTATCGTTAACAAGAGGCCTTAGGCGGACA
Source organism: Xanthostigma xanthostigma (assembly GCA_963575645.1). Lineage (NCBI taxonomy): Eukaryota > Metazoa > Arthropoda > Insecta > Raphidioptera > Raphidiidae > Xanthostigma > Xanthostigma xanthostigma. The sequence continues at coordinate 19,170,399 of OY754472.1, read as the reverse complement.
AACACAGTAGGAGAAAAAATTCCAAGCGTTTAACTTTCATTATTAAATTGTTTCAGTTAGTGTTTTTGTATTAGACTAAGTTTTTGTTTTCGCGGGGCCAAAGAAAGCAGTCTATAGACTAGAATATGTTTCAAGCGTAAATTTTAACAAGTGATTGTTTTATTTAAATTATGAAAAATTTGTATTAATTTAAATTTTGTGTTCTTAGAATGGAGAAGTTTTGTCAGAGATATCTCACAGTAATCAATGGAGTTATGATATATCGTGGTGTCCCCGCAATCCAGCTTTGATAGCAGGCTGCAGTTCAGATGGTCGATTGTCTGTTTATTCTTTGATGGGCGGGACAACGCAGGCGCAGGCCACGCAACAATCTGCGACTCATCTGGCCGAAAGCTTTCCCGGTATGGACGGATATATGCAACAAGCGGCACCACAAACTCAAATGCCAGACACTTCGAGTACGCATTTAACAAAACCACCAAAATGGTTGCGTCGACCGTGTGGAGCTTCGTTCGGTGTAAGTTTATTATACAGTGTGTCGCATTTAAGATGAAGACATCCCCATATTTTCGCTATTTGAAGGATTTTTTATTTTCTCGCTAAAATAATACGTTGTTCCAGTTTGGCGGAAAATTGATAATATTTGAAAATGACAAAAATGCAGCACAGAACGGTATTCGAAGTGTTCAAATTAAACAAGTTGTGACCAATCCAGAGTTGTTAGAACGTTCGAAACAATTTGAAAACGCTCTCGAAAACGAAAATTATGTCGATTATTGTCGCTCAAGGGCCGATTCTACTGAATCGCAACATCAGAGATACATTTGGTATTTCTTGAAATCATATTTCGAACCGAATCCACGTTTGGAGCTGCTCAATTTGTTGGGATTTAGAGCTGACGATATGTACGCAAGGCTGAGCAAGTATATCGGAAAACCTGCAAATGCGGGAAACGATGTCGACGTGATTACTAATCAAATAGCCGGTCTCAATCGGGGTATTAGCGTAAGTATATTGAGTTTTTTCTTGTAATGCTGGACTATGCACATATGTTTTGTCTTATTATGCATTAAAACTCCAATCGAGACATTGAAAGTTAAGAGGGCATAGTTATGAAGCAAATGAAATCAGAGCTACAGTATCCAAACTTGTAATCATTTTGCTATCGCGCAGTTTTCTTGACTGACTTCTGAGTCAAATTCTTCACAACTACAGTAATAGGTATAGGTACAAAAACAAAACAAAAAAATACTGATAGATTTTTATTATTTTTTCATCAACATCATAAGAAAGTGTTAAAAGTTATCAGTTGTCTTACTATTTTAATAAGTGGGATATTTTTTGTACAGATAATAACATTCTTATTAATAGACCGATTACTTTGATAAATAATGCTTGATTTGTACAAAGTGATATTTGCTTTTAATAGACAAAAAATTTAAATATTTTTTTAAATTAAATGCTGATTTTGTGCAGGGTTTTTTTTTGTGAGTAAATATGATTAATTTTGTGAAAATTGTTTGCTGGAGTGATTGTGTTATTGTGTGTAGAGCGAATCGGAAGGGGACCAGGTACTGTCTAGCGATACCAGTGCCGAGTTATCAGTAAGTTTTTCGTGAATTGAAGATTGATCATAACGATCGCAATAGTTGTTGTATACTGTTTGCTGACACTTTTTAGAATTTTGAATATGGAAGCATCAGTGAATCTTATTTTTTTTCTTGCAGTGGGTAGTGGCAAATAGTAACAGTCTTATAAAATGGAGTTGTTTCATTACTAAATGTCGATATTATCCTTAATACTTCATCCATAAAACATTTGGTTTGAAGTTTAAAAATATTAAAACGACACTTTGACTTGTCTTTAATTTATTTTCTCTTTAATATTAATAAGACAACTCCATTGAATGGGCAAGTAGCTCTTCTGATTATTATTTTATGGTTTTATGTTATTTGAAAACTCCATTGCGATTAGTTTGCATGACAAATGAAGGTGTGGTTTTTCATAGAAACATTTGCGCGCACAGATATGGCTGATCTACGAATGGTTGTATTCTGGAGTAAGAATAGATTTTTAGAAAACAGTAAAATGCATGATCTATGGCACGCTGTAATCCGATCACACAATATGTTTCAGAAGCTGAGTTTTTTAATTTTTTTTTCGATAACTTTTTTGTGAAAACTATTTAATTATTGTAACACTGTGAGTTTGAATTTATTTTTGTAGCATATTTAATACAGCATGTTCTGTTTAGGTTTAGTACTGCAAATAAGTTGAAATTGATATTCCAGGTTATAAAATTTATTGCTTTTTGTTTTTTGTCATACTCATAGATTACGTCATACTGTCATTGCTGTTTTGTTTTTTATAATCGCCATATTATTGTTTTAATTAAGTTCCTACAGTTTTACCATTCCAACCCAGAAGTGGGGAATGGTACTAGTTTACGTAAAAAATCACTTTTCAAAAATTTTACAATATCTAACCGTTTTGAGGTCCCCCAAATTCAAAAAACATATTTTTGGGAAAACTCTGCGTTTGTTTGTTAGTCTGTTTGTCTGTGAACATGATACACGTCAAACGGATGAGCGGATTGAAACCAAATTTTGGTATGCAAATATGAAGAGCCCTATTGTTTTTTGGGGAAAATCGGCGCATGCGCAGAAGAGATATATGCTAAAACGGTGTTTTTTATATAAAGAGTGGTTAAACAAAAGGGAGCACTATTCACATGCGAATTTGTTAAATGAATTGAGATTTACTCCCAAAGATTGTCATAATTACCTAAGAATGGGTGAGGATATCTAACTAAATCGTCTTTCTGTAGTTACACCATTTATTGAAAAGAAAGATAACTATCATGCGAAATGCTACCCCTCCACATGAGAGGTTTTTTTTACTGTTTCTAAGTTCGCCTGGCGTTCTTTTTCCCTTAATTTACCAATTAATTTTGAGTATACAGCAGCTCTTTTCGCACAATCGTGGTATAGACTTTATTTTCCAGAGACAATATTCGTTTCAATATATTTCTGCAAATTCCTCAAACTACTCTCGTTGACCCCTCGACTGTGTTAACATTGTTTTGGTGCGTGTGAAACATGACAGTAAAATATAATAATTAATTAATGATTGTAATTTGTAATCACTGCGTTCGGTGCACTTCTCAAGACAAACTGACTCAACCCGGTACACACGTTTAGATTTAACTGAACAGTTCGCACTTTTATCAAATGAGTTTTTGTATTTCATCAGTTCAACTGTTTAGTTAAAGAAAACTGATACTTACTCCATACACACTTTGCGATTTAACGGAGCAGTTTTAACTGACAGTTTAACTGACCGTGTGTAGCTGCCTTAACTGAGATTGGTGATTACTTTCTAGCCTGCAACATTAGATGGAAGTGCAGCTTTTGAAGCAATATCTTCTGGACAGATTAGTGCCAATTTAGACAGATCGAAATATTTGAATACTCCCTTTGATATCACTACAGGAGACGGTAAGCTCTTTAAATAATACAAATTCTTTTCCACAATTTAGTATGCCTAAGTATTTTGAATTATAACAGCGCTTTGACGTTTAATGTTTTGAGTGTGAAGTAAATTATTGAACTTTGTTTTGAATAGTTGTCATTTGCTTTAGATAACGACGGATTGATTACATTGGCTTTGTTGACCGGAAACATCGAAGCCGCTGTCGAATTGTGTTTTGAAGCAGATCGTATGGCTGACGCTTTAATATTGGCGATGTCGGGTTAGTCGATTATTCGGTAGCATTCGCGAATGCGTTTTAATATTACATATTTATTTTTTATTTATGTAGGCGGATCAGACTTATTAGCGCGTACCCAAAATCGCTATCTACAACGCAACAGTAGCAAGGGTGGTCGAATAGCTCCATTGATAAGTGCGCTAGTGACCGAAGATTGGTCTTCTGTTATTACGAATTGCAAACCATCGAGCTGGAGAGAAGCTTTAGCAGCCGTTTTAACACATACTCCTGATAAGGATCTTCCTTTGTTGTGCCGTAAGTGTTATTTTGTTTTGTTTTTTAATTGAAATACTTGGCATTTTGTTTAATGAAACGATACTGTGTTGTTTAACAGAGAAATTAGGTGAACATTTGGAGACGTCAGACCCTTCTTTGCAGTTAGATGCTCAGCTATGTTACATTTGTGCAGGCAGTATTGAAAATATTGTAGCAAGTTGGAAATTGAAGGATAGCAAACAAGGCAATCATAAAGCAGACGAAGAAAAGGAAATTAAAGCGTTGCAAGAATTGATTGAAGTCATAATGTTACTTAAAAAAGCTGTCGAGTTCCAAGGACGTCACATTCAGGTGAGATTAAAGAAGTTAATATCTGAAAGTACACTTGAATTGAGTTTTTTTTACCAGTTTTTGAGGTTAACTTTTAATTTCTCACTGAGATTTCGCTGTATGAATGTGTTCAGCACGGCTTAATTTATTTTAACAAAGCATTTAAAATTTTTAAGGTTTGAGTCATTTCACTGCATTTATTTCAATTATAAAAAAGTTTGAACGGTTTTTGGAATAATTGTATTTTGTAAGCTGATGCTTGGCGGCCATATTTTATTTTTGCGGAGTTATTTGTTTTTCCATCAGATGTCTATATTTTGTTAATATATTTTAAACCGTGAGTCGAGTTATAGGTTTAATTTGATGAATTTTGTTGAACTTGTTAATTTTAAAACTCGTGTATTATGAACAAGCTATTTTTTCTCTATGGTTGACACAAACTGATTTATAGGTTTCAGGGAAATTAGCTGATCTGCTTGTACGTTACGCTTCTTTACTTTTGTCACAAGGCAATCTTAGCGCAGCGTTAATGTATCTCGGCTCATCTCAAGATCAACAAATTGTAGATTTAAAAAATAGAATACTGTACGCCACTGGACAACAATCGTATCGATCACAGCGATCATATTCACAATCAAAACAAAACACTTTATATCCTGGGGCACAGCCTGGTTATAACACAGGTGCACCGAATAGTTTTTATAATAATCAGCCACCATTGGGTTCATATAATCAGCCGATTGGCGGTCAGCCGAATGTTAATAAATCTGCATGGCAACAACCTTTATCAAGAAAACCGTCTTTGCCAAATTCTCAAGTTCCCAGTGCAAATCCAATTGGCTTTGTTCAACCACCAACAACGTTTTCACCGGCGCCACCAAATGCACCAGTAGCTCGCCCGCCTCGACCTTCGAGTGTCAGTTCTACACATGGTAATTAATTTACACTAATTTAATGTAATTGTCAAAAAAGCTGAGCTCATCAGTTTTTATTATGCAGTTTAGATTGTACTCGCAAGAAAATAAATGCTATATCTATACAGAAAAAAAAAAACATTTTTCGCGTTGAATGTTGACAAAAATGATCGGGAAATTAGACAAAATAATAGTTCAATTGATCACTTATGCTTTGATAAAAAATTTAAAATTCTGCAATGCTATAAAGTAGGTAAAGCTTGTGTTTATCTGAATATATTTATCTGTAAATGAGACCGAGTCACTGAAGTCTATTACAAGTCATATAAAAGTTAAAATAAAGTACGATGTTAAAATTCGTTTATACTATAGCAACTTTTTAACAGCAGATATTGTTTGAAAGCAGAATGAAATTTTCTGAGATTATTTATATTTAACACACATGTATTTAGTGAATATTACAGTATTTCTACTTGAAGGGTACACGGGAAGAAGGCGATTTGTCAGTAAAAATTCGAAATTAATTTTTTTATGCCATCTTGTAGCCAAAAGTCGTACCTTTCTGTTGGTGTATTCATTTTAGACAAGCATACGCTAGTACAAAAGTTATAAGCGTTGAAAGAAATGCATCAGCAAGTAAATAAACACTTCAAAATGCTCTCCTGCACAATTTACATTTTTTGACAAACCGCCTTCTTCCCGTGTACCCTTCACTTGTTATTCCGATAGAAAGAGAGAGAGAGAGAGAGAGCAAAGTTGAAAGGGAGCATTGTTCTTAATGTTCTTAGATATTTATTAATACGTTCGTTGATAATGTTTCTCTTAGTCCTCCTCATCTATCAATTATAAGTAAATGCACCGCTGTATGTTCTTGTAGTCAAATCTTAATGTGAAGTAAATTAAAATTTTAGGTGGATCTGGCTTATCTCGAAAGTATGTATTGGATCCATCGGTACAAAACAATTCAGGCTACGGTTCTTCCTTATCGTACGGTGCGAATCCAATGGTTCCATCATCGATGCCAATGAATCCCGCTTTACCGCCTAATTCATTCCAGTATTCATCTCCGATATCTCAACACAACCAATTCGGTGTTTCGAACCCAATGCCACCGCAACCATCGTCTACTCCATTAGGTCCCGTAAGTCCTCCGATGAACATACCTTCAAATCCTTTAATGCCACCAATGCCGCCTACATCGAATCAGCCGAATTATCCTGTTAATTCTCAGCCGATGCCAGGATTTGGTAGTCTTCCTCCGACTCGACCTCCTACAGCGCAAAATGTACCGCCACCACCCGTGAATACTAGTGCTCAGCACCAATACGCATCCGGATGGAATGATCCTCCAATGATTACAAAAGCTCCCAAAAATCAAGTAAGTTAAAAGTCTCTAACGTAGTCTTCTATATTTAATGTTGTTCAGTCTGTTCGAAAATAAAAAGCGTGTAGAATCTTATCAGCGTCTCGGAGCACATGTTTTAAATATTCAAATACTGTTTATGCTTAAACTGTTGTTGCTTAGTTTGAGAAAATAGATTTTAACTAACGTAAATTCATTTCAAATACGTGGTGCCGGGATATTCGTCTAAATTAGGATAACATCTCGGTTGGCCATGTACTGATTAACTATAGTGCTGCCATCTATGGCCGCCATTGTTCATGCAATGATGCAACGCTTTTACGTTGTTTCTTGTGAATGGCTAACTGATAAAAATCTTTTATATTTTGTTTCCCAAGCTGCCGTATTATGGCTTACATTATTCAGTAAGTAATAACTGTTTAAAATGTTTATTGTAGTTCTTTTTTTTCTTTTAATTGTTCTTTGAAGTACGAGCAAGCTGCTGAAATGTCTGCTAATCATGCGGGAACACGTATGTGGAAAAATGTTGTGTCGCATAAGGTATTTGGTTGATATCAAGTTTGATGAAATAATTGAATACTGAAGTCGTGGTAATCTGAGCATTCTTTTGTTTATCAACGGCTGTGTTCGCGACGTGTAGATTTGTGGTCTTCAAAATGACGGCATGCTATGTGATAAGCCAGTATTACAATACGAGGTTATGTCAGTCCTGTTACTACCAATCATATCACGTGCTGTCATCTTGAATATCGCGAAAAAAATAATCTTCACGTCGCGAACACGGCCATTATGTTTTCATACTGTCCATTGCCGTCTGGATTAGTTGACTGCAGTGTTTTGTTTATAGTGTTTGTCAAATAGCATGAAGAAAATAAATGTTACATATGACAAAACACCATTAGCTTGTTATTTTGTGAAATTTACTCCTTTGAGTTTATTGCGTTTTACTGTTTCATAAAATGGCTAACCTATTTATTTGTTTCTTTGTTTATTTTTTCGATAATGATTGAACAAGCCAAAAATTGTCCGTCTGTGACGCTAGTGGTACGTTTGTACTGAGAACGTTTACCATGAAATGTGAAACAGACTTGCGACGTAAAATACTAGACACGAACTTTCAAGGGTGTCTCGACTAAGTATCAATTCATACTTTAAATTTATTATTGCTTTTAATAACGATTTGAAAAACCAATTAATACTTTCACTAACTTATAATATCAGGAAACTGATAACTTGTAGTAGAGGAGCCTTGGGAACATAACAAACCCGACTATTCTTTCTAGGCAAAGCATGAATACACACACCAGAACCCAATTACGCAACCGCTTGTTGACTGGGCTCCCGAAGCGAATGGTTTTACAGATCCGATGATGCCGGTCGGAGGACAGTATCTGCAGCAATCCGGCATGCCGGGCCAAGGTAATTTGCCGCCTGTCGATTATCAACAGTTCGGACCACAAGCACAACAACCACCGCTACCACCACAACAACAATTCGGTGTTAATCCATCGTTTCCTCCAGCAAATGGTTTTCGCAATCCAGTGCAGTCATTTGAGATTCAAGGTCATCAACAACAACAACAGTCCCACAACCAGTCACAGGCGGTAGCGAAAATAGCAGAACCTGAGAAACCTAAAGGTCCCATACCGGAAGAACATATTCACCTGAAAACAGTATTCGACGAACTTAGAAATCAGTGCACAAACGCTGCTAGTAATCCGGTAAAGAAGTTTTCATTTGTTTATTGTTATGTGAGATAGGTTATGTTACGATATTGTTGATTTACTGGTTATTAGCTATTATTGTTTTTTGGCGTTTATGCCGAGAATTAATTTTGTAACACGAGTTCCTTCAATCTGATACAACCTTTACAGATCACTCAATGAACCTTGAAAAATTGGAAAAATGACATTTGAGACTTTTTTCATATTTATCGTAGGGACAAAGACGAGTGCGTATGAAAATAAAATAAGCGTGTATTAAGGTAGTACGAGCACCAAGGCAACTATAAATAAAAAGCTTGATTTTTTTTAATATTTCGGTAGATGGATGATATATTTTCATTGATTTCTCCAAAACTAGTCGGTGGAAATTAAAAAAAAAACTATTTAAATTAAAGTTAAAACCTTAATAAATTATTGAAAACAAAAAAAAACCCGTTGTGCCCGACTAATTATAAAGATATTTAATCTTTTTAATTAAATATCTTTTTAATTATTTGGGCACAACAGATTTTTTTTTGTTTTCATTAATTTATTAAGGTTTTAACTTTAATTTAAATAGTTTTTTTTTAATTTCCACCGACTAGTTTTGGAGAAATCAATGAAAACATATTATTCATCTACCGTTTTACTATAAAGCCAATGTTAAATATGCCTACTTTTGAAGTCATTTATTTATTTAAATAATCGGGCAACCCCCCTAAAATTTTCAGAATTGGTTTAGACTTAGTCCAACTTCATATAAAAAAAAATCAAGCCTTTTATTTAAAATTGCCTTGGTGCTCGTACTACCTTAATTTAAAAAATAACAATTTAAATTTAATAAAAATTAAATATCTAAAAGGAAACACAATATGCAAATCGTCGTTATTCAATATTATTTCATTGTATCTTACTAGTTTCTTTACAGAATAAGAACATAGTAATGACTAATGTTATAAATAGCTGTAGTTTTTATTTTATTGAAAATTTTCTAATATTGCATTGTAACTTTAACAACGAATGTGTCATAATATTATAGCAAACTGTAGCTATTATTTCATTGTTTTAGCAAATGAAAAGAAAATTAGATGACGTCGGTAAAAAACTCGAAGCACTTTACGATCTGTTGAGAGAAAATAAGGTGAGTCCGGTTTCTAATTTTACTTTATTAATTACTTTCAACAATTGACAATCAATGATCTTTCGTTATTTAGCTTGCTGCTAATACGTTGTCGCAATTGCATCAGATAGTGCAAATGGTTCAAGTTGGCGATTATCACGGCTGTCTCGGCGTACATACACAGCTGGTGTCGGGCTCCGATTTTGCTCAGATTGCTAGTTTTATGCCAGGTCTGAAGGTTTTATTGCAAAGTGCTATTCATCTCCAAGTGTACGTGAGATAAACAATCAATATTAAGTGATAAATAGGTAAAAAAAAAATTATTTAATTTTTGTTATAAAAATTTTTACAGCTGAATAAAAGTTTTTAAGGTTCTTATAAAACTGTAAATATGACACGATGAGTGTGCCTAGTGATTACTAAATGGGTACTATTAATTAGTGTTGATTATCGGTTGAAGTTTTACAATATGGAACTAATCACGATATCACTGGTGAAGCGGTCAGATTTTATTAATGATTGAGTGTAAGTAAACATGTTAGTATTTTTATTTCTACACAAATTGTTATTCATTTAAATAAAGAAGATTTTAATCAAGGTTTAAATAATTTCATGCTGATTTCGTTTGCTTGTTTTGCATTAAATTGTCTTGCAATGATTGCATATGCTACGATAAATAAAAAAGAAAATAATCATACAGTTTGATAAAAAGTATATTTTGGAATTTTGGTCGGTGTTTTCGAAAGAAATATATAAAATAAGTTCTCACTTTCTAAAAAAAAAAATGGTTGTCTGTAAAGTCGGTTTACGGACGATAGTTTTACGTGATAACGTATTCCGCGCGAATATCATATTTAGGGTCAGGCGGAACGTTACACTTTTTCGTGCATCCAGCTGGTGTTTCATCAATTTATAAGACGTTATCACGTCAAAAATATTATAATATTTCGGGGTGGTGAATGCAGATTTCGCTGTTTAAATTATTGAATCATGTTAGGCAGAGATTATTACTGGGGAACAACTCTGAATAAATTGTATTTTCAAATTGAAAAAAAGTTTGATCCGACTCATTTAGAAACATTAAATAGAGCTGGGTTAAAGGACATGAGTTCGCTCAGTATTCCACTAGAATATTTATAATATGCAATATATTAGTGGCATTTGCTTAGCATTCAAACTTCACATAAATATGTTTTTATTCTATTTATTAAGATTTCTCAATATTTTTTTAGTAATTTTTATGTGAAAAATCCCAAATACACGAAATAACCTTTATGACCAGGTAAACTGTAAGGGTTTGAAACGGAGGCGTGGCCTAACCAGTTTTTGCTGTACTTTAATTTTCTGCTACCAGATGTCAAATTCTTTAATTGGATGTAGGTTTACAGCTAAAGTTGATCTTGAGATTAATTGAAAAAGTAAATAATTCAGAGTCAGTAAAGCTAAAATGCGTTTGGACCAAACGCTTTAATTGAGGATATTTTCCGCCGGCAAATATTTGGATAAAAAACGCGGTTGTGAAATACATACTTAAGACTTTTTGTGAATATTTACAGTTTTATGAGACGATTCTTTGTTTATTGGCTTTATTATGTGCATTATAATAATTGTGATCATATTATTCTTTATAGCCTGAATACATTTATACTGAATTTTAACTAATTTGTACATAAAATTATGTACAATTAAATTTATATAATATACATGTTAATTACGTTACAGAGACATTTTCAATTAATAATCGAGGCTTTAAAACTAACAGCATTATTATTTTTATAAATGTTACATTTTTTTTTTATCCGTAAGTTCATATCATATTATGTGGGCGATACCGAAAATTAAATATTGTTTAAAGATATTAAATTTATTATTCTTGAAGGATCTAATCGATGAACTTTGTCAGATGGTTTAGATTAAAGGCATTTTACGTTATCAAAAATAAAAGAAGCACTTAAGTCTAATTTCAGATTACGCCTCTGTTTGAAATTGTAGTCAATTTTTCAAGAAATTACGAGTGACAACTTTGTGCTTTAAATCTAGTCTTAAGAATGTCATTTGGTTTCCACTAAAATTGCTCTTTAATAAGATGAAATCAAATAACATTTTTGAATCTACGTTTAAAACTGAAAGTCATCAGAAACTGAGCATCTGAGAATATCCAGTCAGAGTTAATAATTAAATATTGTTTTTAAATCTTCGGGAAACCTATCTGCTTTGCTACTGTGTAAATGGGAAAGAGCAAAATAATTTAAGTCATTTTTTTTTAATTTGCCGATTGTAGCATTATAGGTTATATTAATTGTCAAATTGAAAATAAACATGACTACCGCTATTGCCTTGTGTAATCATTTACGATTCAACCTATTTGAAGCAAACATAACCAAAATCCTGTAACGGCTAACCTTTTTGAGAAGTGGGTCAAGTTTTGTTCATTATTTTTTTTAGTACTAGAGCCCTTATCTCTGGTACTAGCTCGTGGGTAACTAAGTAAAGGCCGCTGCACACGAGGCTAGAAATGCTGCTAGGAGTTCTGCTAGCCGGTAGGTTGGGTACGAAGCTGGAAATGACGTCACTGCGGGCTGCCTTGCTAGCTCAGAAGATAGGTTTTAAAATTAGAACAGGGGCTATTTTCCCTACTAGATTTGTTGCTAGGTGTGAGCAAGAACCAATCAGGAAGCAGTATCTTCACGTGGGTACTTGAACACCCACATGGCGTCATTCTGCCAGTCAACAGACACGTTTTGCTCTGTGTTTATATTTGAACTGTCACTGCGCGCGCACCAGATCTATCCACAAAACACGCTTGAAAAATAATCTCGTATGAAGCGAGCACTTAACAGCAATCAAGAAAACCAGCGCTAGAAAACTAGTAGGCAAATCTAGCAGCGTTTCTAGCCTCGTGTGCAGTGGCCTTAAGTCACAGTTATGTCCACAGTGGATACGGTTATGTACACGGTGGTCACAGTTATGTCCAGTATCCACGGTGAACACAGTTATGTCCAGTATCCACGCTGAACACAGTTATGTCTACCGCGGTGTATACAGTTGATGTTCACGGTGGACAGTCGTCGTACGTTATTAAGATGTAATTTTCAAGAGTATTTATTGAAAAAACTTTTGACTTCAAACACAGGCACAGAACAGCCCCACTGGCACACTTTTACATACGTTTTGAACATTTTTACTACCAACCCATATCTCTGCCAAGGTAGATATCCTTGATCTCTGCTACCATATACTTTTGTAGCGCGCAGTCAGCGAAACAAATAGAGGGAGCATTGCATACTATATAGTTTGAATTTATTGAAGTGAATCTTCTTATGGATAAGACAATGGTTAATTCCACTGTCTTCTGAGATTAAACCTGTCTTTCTATCTTGCAAGCCAATATCTTCCACCATTATTGTTTTAACCTAGCATCAGAACTAAAAAGCATTGGAAAATACAAATATCATCTTGTCCTGAATATTGTTCCACGTGTGAACTCGACTTTAAAAAGAAAGGAAATGCACCAATACCTCGTCTTAGGACGTAGGTACGTTCCAGAAAAGTGCGAAAAGCCGTAAGTAGGTATAACGAATATTGGTTCCACGCAGTCTGTTTCGCCTTGCTTTCTGTTTTTTGGCCGTTATTAAATCATTGGAAAAAGTGCTATAATAAAAAAAAAAAATTTGAAAAGAAGTTTGACCCTGCAGGCCATCCCTGTAACTTCCCGCTATTTTCGAGTTCAAAACGCTCAAAAATATATAAAATATAGCAAGAAGTTTATTTTTTAGCTCTTCGAGCTCAAAAAAAAAACACTTTGTTACGAAATTTTCGTTCACGATATCTCATGAACAAATGAACCGATTTTGATGCGATTTGCGGCAGTCGACGCAATTTTTTAACCTAAAAAAGTAATTTAATACAGAAAAATCGATCTCATAGGAATTTTACAAGCAATTTAAAAAAAAGACTTTTTTTAAAATTTTTCGTTCACGATATCTCGCGAACAAATGAGCCGATTTTGATGCGGTTTGCTGCAATCGACGCAGTTTTTTTAACCTAAGAAAGTAAATTATTACAAAAAATCGATTTGATAAGAATTTTACGAGTAATTTTAAAAAATTACTTTTTTCCTAATTTTTCGTTCACGTTATCTCATGAACAAATGAACCAATTTTGATATGGTTTGCGGCGATCGACGCAGTTTTTTAGCCTAAGAAAGTAATTTATTACAAAAAAATCAATCTGATAACAATTTTAAGAGTCATTTTAAAAAAACACTTTTTTACGATTTTTTCGTTCACGGTATCTCGTGAACAAATGAACCGATTTTGATGCGATTTGCGAAAATCGACGCAGTTTGTTAAGGAGAAGAGCTGATTAGTTTTTGGAATTAATCGGTGTAGTAGTTTAGAAAAATTTTTACAAAAACAAATTTTAAAAAAATTTTGAAACTTGTTTTTTTAAGATTTCTCAAAATTTTTTGGGCCGAATCGTTTCAAATTTTCAGGAAGTCTAAGTTCACCAAGATCACGTCTAATGCCGCAAACCGCGTTTCAGTCAGACACATGGACAATATTCCTATGTCCATGGTCACACTCCGTTCAAAAGATATAAAAGGTTTACATACATACATACACACACACATACAGCTCTACGGACATCATCGCCAAAATAGTTTCAATAGCTTCCTAGGACCTCAAAACGTCGAGACTGGCGAAAACTCGATTTTCGAAAATCGGGGTGAAACCAGTAACTTCCCGATTTTTGAAAAAAAAATTTTTTTTTTTTTTTAAAGCGGGAAGTTAAAAAAACGGCCATTACAGCGAAATGTCGAGAGCGGCCGTAACGAGGTTTATCGTAGCTGTACCAATGTTTTGTTTATGTAATGTTGAATGAATGACAAATTATTTCATCAGTAAGTTACAAAATTTAACTTGAAGTCATGTTTGAGACACAATTGGTGTCTATTAGTATTGTGATTTCTTTTATTTTATTATCGTTCATTTTGAATTGAATATTATTTACTTATTTTGGCGTTCTCTTTCAATTCGTTTTCAAATGTGCATGGACTTGTGTTTAATAACAAATTGAGTATTGTTTTGTGATTGTTGAAGTTTCGCTTCAACCGTGCGTAAAAGGTCCACTCAACCATTTGTAAGTGCTTAACGAAAATGTGATGAGCAGGTTTGGTGCTGGATTTTTGGATTTCAAGTCGTAGTTTGATTGTTAACGGTAAGTTTGACATATTTTTTCATTATTGCAGTCTTTTCATTGTTTATTACTTAATCCAGAGAAGTTATTGATTATAGACGCTCGATAATTGAGGCAATTAGCGTTATTTAATAGAATTTATACCACGGTTCTGACAGTAGTGTGACTCATAATTATAGTACGGCTCTCTTAATAGAGCGGCGAAGTAATGAAAGTAAAGCATCTCGCCCCATATACCTATTATGTGCCGCATATACTGTGAAGTGCAGTAAGTGTATGAATCACTACCTTGAAAAAGTGATCTGTACTAGCGGATCACCGCACAACCTTAAAAAAAGTCTACAGATCGAAGCACACTGAATAAATTTTCATGAAATCTTCGCCAACGTATTCCTCAGACTTTCCATTAACACTTATAGACTCTATATTTTTATCTCAGTAACTCCCAGCCCGGATGAAAATTGGCTTGAGTTCACTAAACTGAACAGACTTGAACGCCGTTTTTTCCAATTTTAACTTATTTCTTGAGGACGACTTGCGCCTCCTTAAGTTTAGATTGTTTAGAAGATACGACCATTCAAAGGTTCTTATGATTTTTTGAAAAATTTAAACGTATTGAAATCAGCCTGTCTTTAACTACAAGCATGGTACGATAACACTATAGAAAACGGGAATTTTTGACGAAAATCGAAATCTCTTTTCAAACGAACCATGCTTGTAGCTAAAGACAAGCTGATGAATTCAAGCGCAAAGTCAAAAATTTTAATATATCTTTTTACACTGAGATTATTTGTAGAACAATATTCGCCGATATCAATTATGAGCACAAGCAAACGCATGTATCTCATTTAGTTTAGAAGATACGGAAATTCAGATTTTTTTCAAACGGTTACACGTGTTACAACTTTTCATATATAATAGAAGCAATAAACCAGCAATAACAGTCGTTTCATTGTGCTCTTTATAATTGGCGTGTTATTTTTTACAAGCACGGTCCTGGTCAGTTTAAGAAAGTTCCCACAGATATTTTTGTCAAAAATCCATTTTTTTGTTGAAAATCGCAAAATCGAAATCTTTCATATACAGTGTAACCTCTTTATAACATTCTTCGTTATAAGGAAAAACTCCCTATAACGAAACATTTTTAAAATTTGGTTGGTTTACGTTAAAACCCAGGGCCCTCGTAAGGCCTTACGCCGCCCGCGTGCGGATTCATAATTGACGCCCCTTATTGGGGATAAACTCACTATAATAGTAAACTGCTCTCTACAAAAACAGTTTACTCCGTGCGATTTTTCACGGAGTTCTTCTCCTGTCGTACTTATGAATGAGAGAAAAATTTAGTTTCACCGCTAAGCTGAGAGAATTCATTAAGTCAAAATAATCATTAGTTCATCAATTAGGAAAAATGAATACCAGTGCAATTAATAAAAACATAAATACCAACTAACCATTACGACTGAATGTGAATCCCCTGGAATTAACTTGCAATTATTTCCGTACTACACTCACATGAGGGAAAGAATATATTATCAATTATATCATTCAGATGCACAAGTCTTACGTAAAAAAGTATTTGTTGATTGAAAAATACTTTACTTCACTCGCACTCTTGCAGGAATCGACAGGAAAATTCAAGATATAAACATACGCGGGAGTCTCCCGATAGGGGCGCTCTGTCTACGCGCTGATGTTAATTAACTATCGAATCGAAAACTGTGCGCGAAATATTTTGAATTCGAATTTCATTAAAAAATAAATAACTACTCGTAAGAGTTTTCACGCAGGCTTGAGTATGCAAATAAAATTGATATAATATCAGTTATATATTTTTTCTATACAGTACAAAAAACATAACACAACTAGGCCATTTGCGCCCCTTGAATGTGCCGCCCGCGTGCATCGCACACATCGCACTCTGGGGCGCGAGGGCCCTGTTAAAACCCATACATTAATACCCTCTTTATAGCGCAACAGCCATTCTCTATTACGAAGAATATATATTATATTTAGGCGTCAGACTTCCTATTGTTTAATGAAGATGATTCCACCACATCCCAAAACATGCTTAGGTATAAACTTAATAAAATACAAAACAAATATTGGCATAGCAAAAAACGTCAGGCAAAGTTAACAGGTAGGTACTATAATATGTGTTTGGAATAAATTTGGCTATTTTTCTTTCTCCCTCCATATAACGAAAAAAATGCTGGATCCCTTGAGATTCGTTATAAAGAGGTTACACTGTAGTTTTGAAACTGAAAATGTTCATAGAAAAAATTACGCTGATTTTAACGAGCGCAAGCAAACGTCAGCATCCCTTCTAGTTTATAGAAGGTATACGACCAAAGAGGATGAATTTGATTATTGGCAATGGCGCATCGAGAACTGCCCCAGGGCAGGGCAGGCCGAATGTTTAAAGAAATTAATTGTTTATTGTTTATTTAACCAATATAGGTAGTTACCCATTCGGCCCGCCCCGACCCAGGGCAATTCTCTATGTAGAAAACGACACATGACTCACGATCAAGTTTTTAGCAATTTCTGAAACTAGTAGTCGCCAAGTGGTCGAAATTCGACTGTAATTCATTAAATTTTTAAGTTCGAACGTTATTCTCGAATCGTTTTTACCTGTATAGTATATATGTTACGGTAAATGTAAACTCTTGGGAAATGTACACATTTACCGTAAAATGTGCCGGAGAATGTATACATTAAATGTAGATATTGCGGCAAATGTACACATTCTCCGGCGCATTTTACGGTAAATGTGTACATTTCCCAAGAGTTTACATTTACCGTAACATATACATTGTGATGAAACATAATAATATATTATGTAGATACTTCCCCTCAATAAAACGAAGAGAACGATGTGTTTCATCACAATGTGTGCGAATTAATACGTTCAAACCGGTACCACACTTTTTTTCCTTTCCGTATTTATATGACATAATATATACCGGTGAGACAAAAGTCCCGGAACGGTTGAATATCTCGCATACTACGCATCATATAAAAAAAAAAAAAATACGTGTCAAATATTTTCGCAAAACTATTTTTTGATACCACACATGACTCCCCACCCCCCACCCAGTTGGTGGGGGGAGGGGCAACTTTAAAATTTTAAATAGGAACCCCTATTTTTTATTGCAGATTCGGATTCTACGGGAAAAATTACATACAATTGATGTAATTTTTCCCGTGGGTTTTAGGGGTTGAAAAATATTTTTGGGCCCGAAAATACCAAAAAATTTCTCCGAATCGTTTCAAAATTGAAATTTAACCCTTTAGTAATGATTAAAATGTGCTACCAAAATTTTATTAAAATCGGCCCGACAGGACCAGACTTAAAAATTTTATGAAAACGTTAGTTTGTAGATATGGATTTATTTAGTGAAGGGTGAATTTAATTTGTTGTATTGATAGTAATATTAAAATTAAAAAAAAATTACATACAATTGATGTAATTTTTCCCGTAGAATCCGAATCTGCAATAAAAAATAGGGGTTCCTATTTAAAATTTTAAAGTTGCCCCTCCCCCCAACAACTGGGCGGGGGGTAGGGAGTCATGTGTGGTATCAAAAAATAGTTTTGCGAAAAATATTTGACACGTATTTTTTTTTTTTTGATATGATGCGTAGTATGCGAGATATTCAACCGTTCCGGGACTTTTGCCTCACCTTACGATCTTCTTAAGTGAAACAATTAAGTTAAAAAAATGTAAGAGTATCGGTTATGACCGTTGCTGAAAATGAAACAAGGGTAAAGAAACAATGAAGTAGGTATGTAAATGAATATGGAATTTCTCGTTTATCATTGTTAGATCAAGCGAACGTTTAAACGATTTGATTGTCTCTGCAAACGAATAAATTCGTGCGTCTTTACTCTTTCATATTAAAATTAATAAACGTTCCATTATATTGTACTGCTGATGACGCAACCCCCGAGTTTTCAGAATAATATTTCGCCTCTACTGTTTCCGACTATTCTTAAAACAGCAGCTGTGAAACTGTTTTTAAAGGGAACAGCAATGTTGCGAACTTGTATGCTGGGAGGTTGCTTAGACGCCGACTACCTCAGCTGTTGAGTGTCTATAATCTACAATCTCTCTCTCTCCTTCTCTCCCTCTCTTTGGAGGATTGATCAACTTTTGTTAGGTTAAACTATAGCTCGAAAATATTGTAACAAAACTGCTGTAGTCCGTGGCGGAAATTATTTATTTACAAGAATAAATGTTTAACAAAAATGGTAAAACACAAACGAAAGCGTATAACGTTAACAGAAACAAAACTAGTAGTTCTAAATTATAAAATAATTATACACAAAATATTCACAACACACAGGAACACAACACCAAGTTTAACAGCACACTAATTGTCTATTCACTATAAGTCATTTATTTAAAACCACTCACTAGAGTTATATTTATTTCCACAGTTTAATTTATGTAGTAACGCCAGAGCACTGTATTACGAACAGCTCGAATACTCACTGACTCCTGCTTCACTCTGCTTCGCCTTATAAAGTTTTCTCGGTCCATCTTCTAGAAGCTTCGGGACGAATCGAGAGTTCCTTTCCTCCCCACGCGTGCGGGTCTCCATGGTCGGTTGTCCGTTACCTGCTTTCATTGTTGTTTGTTGACCCTCGAGTATTGTGTAGACTTTTCTAGAAACTCCCATAGGCGCATCACTGGGGGGTAAATGCACAACAATATGTTTTACGCTTTGACATAAAAAAGGACTTTAGTAGTCAAGCATCTATCGTTTACATATTATATAACATGATACAAAATATGATGCACTTGAATTGCAGCTCTGATTGTCACTCTTATAATATAATGTAAGATATAAACATAATCTTATAGTGCTAACACACGGTCGAACTTGGTCCGGTCCGACAACGGACATGGTACGGCGGATCTTGCAACAGACGACCGAATCTGTTCCCATCGAACCGGGCGTACACGCAGACTACTGTACAGACGAACAGATTTGGTACGGACGCTGTCCGCTTCGAACCAAGTTCGACCGTCTGTTAGTACTAAGATTACTATCTCACCGTCAGCATATAAATTAGATTATTCAATAAACTGCCTCTCGATGTTCAAAACCTTCCCCTAAAACAGTTCAAGAATCTTGTGAGGACTGAGGAGGAGATTGATTGAGGCTGGCCATTATACTATAGAAGATTTCTTTAACTAGTGTTTTAAACTATTTGGGTACATATATTGTCCCATTTTCTATAATTATTGAAATAGATCAATATTCAATAGGGAAAAGTTTTTTAAAATACCTACCTATCACTAAATAAGAAATGTATGGTTAATTAAAAATTGACCATCTATCGAACAAGGCGAGTCGTCATTATTTTATCTCTAGTTACGTACCTACAAGCAAAAAGAAGGCAAAGTACAGCCTATTCACGTTTGTTTGACGAAAAATACACTCTATTATGTCTTACGGTGTATTTTTCCGGTGCACTACAATCGTGAATAAGTAGCCTACATGGCCCGTATCTATCATAATGACAGATACAGATTTGCATATTATAGAATATAGATAAAGCTAGGCATTTTGTATTATGCAGCTATGGAAATATACAGCATCGCAGTCTTTAACGAAATTAGCGAGCTCCGAACAATTCAAATATTAGCACAGTTTTAAATTGACATTCCTGTTTTAATAAATTAATTTGTATATATTTCAATTATGCAATAATAGGATTTTGAAAAAAAAATTACTCACATAACTAATTTGTAATTTAATAAATTTAAAATATAAAAATATAAAAAACTCTTGTTTAATTAAAAATTACATGACAGTTTGAGAGTCGCTTATTCCTCCGGCATGAATATTGTTGACAGGCATAAAAATAATAATAAACGAAGACATCGTAATTTTGCTTTAATTACGAAGTGCTTGACATTCACTGTCGCGATGATCATTGTTGAATGTTGAATGTTGTTTGTTGACTGAGATTTTTAAAAGAACGAACGAAAATGAAGATAAGATGGATGCTTTTAATCTTTTCAAAATTATTGTTTGAATTAAATAGCTTAGCTCATCCGATTTAACAATTTATTATTTGTCCGGCGTGATTCTGACTATCTGTGCATCTTTTATATATGGGCTCGTTTTTATTGGTGTTCCGTGCAAAACAGACCACTTCGATGCCCGTCCATACGTCACATACGATTTTCTCTGAAACTATTTCATGTAAAAATTTGAAATTTGGCAGAAAGATAGTGTGGTGGCCCAAATACATACAGTATAAAAAGTTGAATTTTTATTCAGGGGGTGAAATGGGAAATGAAAAAAAAAATAGTTCCTAAAGCATCTTGCAGGATGTCAAGCTAAAGCTTACTGAAGCACGAATTTGATTATATGATGCATTTTTTGGTGCACTTTTTAAAACATATTTCTGGAAAAAAAGTTTAAAAAATGCTGCCCCCACTGTTATTACCAAGAAAGGATCCCTCAGAAAAATCTGAAAAAAATTACGAACAGTGAGAATTAAGTGTAGATTGAACGAAAATTATCAGGATTGAAAAAATCTAGCGCGATCAACTGTTTGAAACATTTAATCGAAAATATATCTGTGTCTCTTTTTTCAAAGTACTTCCTTGATTTCTCCGATAATATGATTGGTGATGTACTTGCATTCAATCTGAACGCAACGTTGAAATAAATTAATATTATATCTCTATTTCATTCTGACAAATTGTAAACAAAGCCTTTGACAGCTGTTAATACCATAGACTTTTTCCTTGTCTAAGGTTAATACAATAGACACGTCAAAACAGAGCTGTCCATTGAGGTAGTATACGTTAGCCAATCAGAGTCAACGAGTTCTTACAACTTAAAAAAAGACAGAAATATATCTTTGTACGCTAATGGATCGATTGCTTTGAATATAAAATCGATTGCGATTTTGTCTCGGTATATAATAAATCTATATGCGTAAATTAGATATTATATTATGATCTACTTTATTTCACCGATATTTTAAACGCTGATGACCTCAGCTGTTGGAAGTAGTGTCCGACCGAAACTAGTTTTTACGCCCGAAACCGAAACCAAAATTTCATGTTCTCGTGAGAAAAATAAAGTAAACATTATTATAATCAGTCCTTATTTTTTTTTTTTAATCAATCACATATTAATCATTCAGCCTCTGATATTTTTACATAATAATAATAATAATAATAATAAAAATGTATTCATATGATGTATACTAGGTACATATTGAAAAGTCAAAGAAATGGTACATACAAAATCAGATCGTGTCATTTAAATATTCCTTACAACTATAATAACACTTATTACTTAACATGGCTTTGCACTCTTTTAGAAAAGTACTTGTATTTTTAATATCTTTAATATTTTAAGGCAATTTGTTATAAAACTTGTGCCCCCAATATGTAGGGCCTTGCTCAAAAAATGACAAGTTATGTTTGGGTGTTCTAATATTTAAACTATCTCTAGTGCAGTAATTATGGATATCACTGTTAATCAAATATGTATATGCATGACAACAGAATAATTTTAAACTGCTTAAATATAGGTCTGCGACTCTGCAGGATATTTATTATTATTATACTGTTTTTAATATTTTGAAACAAAATAAAATCTACAAAACAAAATTAATTTTTAGTAAAAAGTATTTAGGTATACCTAATAAGTAATAAATATGCATAGGTAGGTACACACAAAAAAAAAAACACACACTTTCGTCTTAACATTTTGTATGTATCCTTGTTAACGAAACCTCCCGAATGTAGTTTCTGTTTCGGCCGGACGGCAGCCGAAACCGAAACTAAGCCGAAACCAGTTTTTTTGCCGAAACCGAAACCGAAAGTTTGGCCGGACACTAGTTGAAAGTCTATAGGTAGTCTAAAATCTACATATATATTTGGTGTTTGTCGCTTGGATAGCATGTCACTCTGTGATCACAGCTTTCTCCTGTTCCTATTTCCTATACCTATCAGGATGTAATGTGCGGCGGTTAACAATACACCGCCTTTCCCGTTTTTGTAAATAATGCTTTAATTGTATGCAGGTTTTGTCTATAAAAAGATGCGCCCGTTTGCGGTAAACACTTAATCAGAACTGAGTGGGGTCAAAGTTGGTTTGTGATAGGATGATTTACCCTATACTGGGACTGCGTCAGTGTGATTAACTATCACTTACCACTTATCTAGATTAAACTAAGTTTACAGTCGGTTTTACAACGCATTTTAATGTCGACGTTATTGAAGTGGTCATTTATTACTCTGAATTTTTAAATACATTGTAAAAAAAATGCAATTAAATATAGGGCGTATTTCTTGTTGAATATGATAATATCTAACTGAATGCAACACTACAATTGAACTCATGTGTTTTCAACCTGTCGGGTTTAGTCGACTTCTGTATTTTCAGCTTCTTCATTCTCACTTGGTGGCAATCTTAGATTATGTATATACTTTTATTCTATACCGAGCATAGGAATAAAATCGCAATCGAACTATTAGGGTGCAAAGATAAGTTTCTGTCTTTTTTTAAGTCGTATAAGAGCTCGTTGGCTCTGATTGGCTTAACGTCAAAGAATAAATATAGTTTAAAAAAAAACTAAAAAACACGCTTTATATCGAACTAAAAAGTAAAAGATATTTTTTTAAAAATAAGCTTAAAAAGCATGGGGCGCTTTGTTGCACATTTTCGTACATCGAGCACCCCATGCTTTTTAAGCTTATTTTAAAAAAAATATTTTTTACTTTTTAGTTCGATATAAAGCGTGTTTTTTAGTTTTTTTAAGCTATATTTATTTTTCACTTTTTAGTTGGATATATAAAGCGTGTTTTTTAGTTTTTTTAAACTATATTTATTTTCCACTTTTTAGTTCGATTTATTGTCAAAAATTTGCCGAAAAAAAAATTTTTTTTTCGGCGTGGACGGGACTAGAACCCACGACCCCTGATGCCGAGAGTTGACGTCAGCGAAGACCCGTGCCTTAGACCGCACGGCTAGCCAGTGTACTTACTGTGCTGGCATATTATACCGCTATAGAAACCACTTGCTGTAGTCGAAACGAGTTTACAAACATACTTACATACAAACTTACAAGTGAAGTTAATATAAAGCGTGTAAAAAGACATAAAGTTTTTGATTCAGAGAGAGATACTATTGACTGTTCTGTTTTGACAAGTCTATGACAACATCAAGCCATGTGTCATAGCTGCCGATCTATCCTATCATCCAAGAAAGAGACGCAGATGCCAGATATATTAATTTCGATACGCTTTGGTGCCTTCACTTACCGCACATTGAGTAGATAGACAATGATTCATATAGTTAATTATTAGATATATATGAAGAAAACCTTTATTAATTTGAGGTTAAAGGTTGTCAAACGTTGCCCATTGGCTGAGCAGCGTAGAAGAAAACACTTTGCGCGAGAAGTAGGGATTAAAAACTTGAAAACACGTGAGTAAAATCAGTTGAAAATAGATGATGTTGAAAATGCGTGAATCCGCCCGTAATTTAAAAATAATTTTTGTTTGTAGTAAAATACACGTTTGTCTTTTTTTGGGAAACAAAAAAGAGAATAAATTCTTGGAGTAGCTTTAGAGTTACTGGCGTCTCAGGCAAACTAAGTTTTGGCGCTCCTACAACATTTTTGACTTTATTTGGATGCATAGCAAGGTGCTTACTGTCCTTTAGCGCACCTGATACTCCTGAAAATTGTTTGGTTTGCTTATTCCTTTAGTTAGTACTACATAATTCAAATTATTGTTTTTAAAATATGCACATTTCTTAATCTTTTTCCGATTAAGAGATGCGGAAATTATAAGACTAGCAACCATAGGCTGCCTTTTCCTTTTAGCATGGATAAATTGTCCGATATTTTTTTAGTTTCATAGTTTTTTTGTATTTTTTTAGGAAATTTTTCAGTCACTTTTCGAAGTCAGAATGGTTTGGAATAGATCCTACCATTCTCAACTTAAATGAACCCAACTTGGTGACTTGCAGAGATGTAAGTTCTTCATTGTCATTAAAATCGCTGAAAGTTGCAGAAGGCGTGACAATAGAATGAAAGGGAGAAAACTAAGTACCTAACCTATACAACACTGTGCCTACAATGTACTTGTGCACTGCCCTTCGCCATTCACTTGTTCGTCCTAATGTTAGGATTGTTCAGTCGTTTTAATTAACGATTTTATATCCTGCAAGCTTTTTTGCTCGAACTTATTGCTTTTTCTGCCGTTAGCTGCAACGAAGTTCCGCATATATCAATGTACATTTCACATTTTATGACCTTCTATCTTTGTCAAATTTCTTATAAGAATTATCGCTTTAATCTGAGTTCACTTGTTTTGTTATGCGTTGTCACGTCTACTTCAAGTGCTTCACTTTGTTTCAGTCAGGTTTCTTGCTGATCCGTAGATATTTTCACACGTTTGTAATATTTAAATTGTACGTTTTTATAATTTTCTATGCAAAAAAGGTATTCGTAATTCGGCAGTATTCTGGTTCTGGAAAAATTAAACAATGTTATCTGCTACAAAAACAAAACGTTTTTAGGTTGCAGATTTTTATTTTTTTATGTGTGAGGTCTGGCGCTGAGAGCCATTTTTTATTGCGCAGTTATTACAAATGTTTCATAAACTATATAATCAGCCGGCTTAACAGTGTTAAGAGAACCTTTGGTGGTAGTCATTCATCATAATACATACTTACATAAATTTATTGTATGAAAAGCACGGTGTGCCATACATATAGTCAGATAGAGTTACATTAAAAGTTATAATAAAATCGTACAATATTCTTTAACATTATAAATAAGCTTTGTTATAAAGAAAGTCATTCAATTTGTTTTAAAAACT
The DNA here is from genome assembly GCA_963575645.1 of Xanthostigma xanthostigma. Classification (NCBI taxonomy): domain Eukaryota; kingdom Metazoa; phylum Arthropoda; class Insecta; order Raphidioptera; family Raphidiidae; genus Xanthostigma; species Xanthostigma xanthostigma. Next base: position 19,144,918 of record OY754472.1, on the reverse strand, counting down.
ATTTGTACTGTTTTTGGCAGCTTGTGGGTCACAAGGTTCGTTGACTCAGGAGTCAGGAGCATAGGCAGATATTTTGTTAAGTATCAAATTACAAACACCGTCGTTGATCGAATTCTTTGTTAATATTTCATAGGTATAGCTGAAGCAAGAAAGCCCATCGATAATATGTCATCAGCATACATGATAAAACATTAACTTTTTAATCAATTCTGGGAAATAAAAGTGGACCCAATATGGAGCTCATGCTAAACACCAATGTCGTATATTTTTTCAGACGCAAAGATCCCATAGCCCCATTCACCTGAACGTCTTTCTGTCAGATAAATATATTTGAAGCCATTCAGCGCATTTACCTATAATTCTGATAGTTCAGTTTTACTAATCTTGAGCGTGCAAGTTTTCAATATTTTTTAGCCGAACGCAAAAGGAGCTTAAATTCTGCATGAGGTGCGCCACTGCTGTGATGTAAGTGTTTCAAGCTTTTGCACGTACAATTATGACGATGCAACACAAACACGGCTACCAACATTGAACTAACAAAACAACTGCGACACTACGTTATGTTGGATCACTGCAGGCATACAAACTGCTATCATTAAACACTAAACAGTTTAATTATTTAATTACAGCATTGTCCAATGTGTTTATATATACAGGCTGTACAGTCTTTTTTGCCATACGAAATTTATATTGGCCCATCTATATATTCAACTAGCGGTCCCGCCCGCCTTAGAAGAAAGCAATGCAAAAAAAAATAAATAAAAATATATCCACCCAACGTCGGGCTCGAACCCACGACCCTGATATTGACAAGTCGCATGCGCTACCGATTGATCTACCTGAGATTGTGTTCTTTCATCACTAATATGAGTATATCTAGTTAGTGTATTTCACATTAATAGAAGCTTATTTTTGAGACACTTTTTGCAACATTTTTCATTAAAGCTCCGCTCCTAATGGTCGTAGCGTAATATTATATAGCCTATAGCCTTCCTCGGTAAATGGGCTATCCAACAAAAAATTTTATTCAATTTGAACCAGTAGTTCCTGAGATAAGCGCGTTTAAACAAACAAACAAACAAACTCTTCAGCTTTATATATTAGTATAGATTTAATATATTTTTATCATTACACCTGAACTTGAACGGATTTAGCAGCAGCGCACTGTACAAGCTATACTTTTTGTATCACGTTGGTGCGATTCAATTGGCTTGTAGATCGTCAGATGTATACTACGCGCGGCGAAAGATGAAGCCACCGCGTCATAGTGACGTGAATGCATTGCGTCCGTTTTCTAGCTTGCTATTGGCTATTTCGGAGATCCATGTGCTTCGAGTGTTTATTTTTATTCTACCGCTATAAATGGATATGTCGAATTTGTTCCACACGCCACTGTCTGCGGGAAAGTGGGCGTTCACTAGCAGATTATTGATGACGTGCCTGGCTTCATCTCTCACCATGGGCTAGCAACTATTCGGTTATTCTATTGAATGCTGTAGTACTCATGTATTTTCAACAATACTTATTCAATTGATTTTACTCACACAAAGTATCTTCTCCTACGCTGCCCAGTGCCCAGCCAATGGAAAAATACTTTTGACAACGTTTAATCCTCAAATTAATAAAGGTTTTTTCTGATTGGTCTGAATAATCTGGAGTGAAGATGAAGTAAAAGCTTGTAGTAAACGTTTCGAAAAATTTATTTTCATCTTCTTTACCACCCTTCAACGGCTTCAACTAGTCTAAAGGCCGCTGCTAGATTGCTTGCTAGATTTGCCTACTAGTTTTCTAGCGCCGGTTTTCTTGATTGTTGTTTATGTGCTCGCTTCACACGAGACGTCTTTTCAAGCTAGTTTTGTGAATAAATTTGGTGCGCGTGCAGCGACAGTTCAAATATAAACACAGAGCAAAAGGTGCCTGTTGTCTGACTCTGACGCCATGTTGGTTTGTGGCTGTTTGTTCAAGTCGCCCTCGTGACAAGATACTGCATCCTAATTGGTTCTTGCTCATACCTAGCGGTAGACCTAGCAAGGAAAATTGCCCCTGTTCTAGTTTTAAGACTTATCTTGTCAGCTATAGCAGGCGAGCCCGCAGTGACGTCATTTCCAGCTTCGTACCCAGCCTACCGGCCAGCAGAACTTCAAACAGTGTTTCTAGCAGCGCTTCTAGCCTCGTTTGCAGCGGCCCTGAGGTCTTGAAGATGAAAACAAATTTTTCGTAAGGTCGACTACAAGAGAAAAATCAGTAAAGGTTTTTTTTAATTGTTCCTCAACCAAACTTTACCTCAACGTGTAATGTTTATTAGAAAAATTCAACTGTTAAACATTAGTGCTGTATCAAATGTACATTCTACATTCTGTATACGTTACAAAGCGTTTGTTTAACCCTTTTTACCCTTTTTATGAGTAATTTACAATTTTCATGCTCTGTACTCTATGTATATTGGCTATTTACATTTAAAATATGTGTACCTTTTAAATATGTAACAAGTTAAAGCAGCGTAGGGACTTTAGGTATACTGTATTTTAAATGCTTCTGTTTTCCGTGTACCTATTAACTACAAAATTAAGACAATCCGTGAGATGGGTCGCGTATTAAAACTTTACAAGTGCCACCCGTGAAGTCAGTTTAATGAATATTGAATATTAAATATGTATTTGATTAATAAGTTTTACTCATAAAAATAGTCGGACACTTCAATCTCATTGTTACAAAATTTTTCATGATAAATTATCTTATTGTTGCGCACTCCCTGTTGGGACGACTATGCTTTCTGTGGAATATTCTCGCAACAACAACAACGGAAAGCAGGTAGTCAAAACCCGGCCCTCATAAAGTTGCCTGAAGAGGGCGATACATGTAAAAGAAGGATCTCGGTATTTCTAGAACATTCTACCAGGCAGGGGACGAAGCTATAAAATGCGAGCGGAGTGGTTGGTAGGTCAGTCAGTCAGTCAGTTAGTTAGTTGCAGCGCGTACGTACAGTGGATTACAAACAACTGTGTGATATAAATTGTTCAGTCGGTACAGCAAGGCCGAGGTAACTGCTAAGATAGAAGATGAATGAGCTGTGTAAACCATTGAGTGCAATTATATAAATCTGGTTTTACATAATAACTTTTTGTAAATAATCGTGTGTGTATATATTGTTAATAGACAAGTGTGCTAATAAACTTTGGTGTGTTTCTGTATTGTAAATATTTTGTGTACATAATTAGTGACTTTATATTCTCTGTTACTTAGACTTTTATTTTATTATTTGGCACTGTCGTTATTTTGTTTCCGTTAACGTTATTATTACTGTTACGTTTGAGAAGTGTACGCTTTCGTTTGTGTGTTTAACTGTTTTGTTAAACGTCTATTACTGTAAATAAATAATTTCCACCACGAACTAGACAGTTTTTGTTACATTAGACTAACAAAATATTTATTTTCCAAAAATTGTTTCTGGAGTGGCTTACTTTTGGAAAACTAAATGATGCACTTCAATTAAAAGTCATTCCAACAGTGTCATCTTTGTGTAACAATTGTTACATTTCTAAAGACTTCTTACGTAACAAAACACCACTGTAGGTTATCTGTCGGTCGAAACAATAATCAGACATTTCATTTTTAAAAATTTAGGTTCAGATTATTTAAAAATTTTATCGAGTTGCTATTATGTTTTGTTTGCGTAGCGCGAACTTGTGAATTTTTTTATGATGACATAAAGTGTGGATGATTTGATGACAGACTTTATTGTCATCGACTCACACCGGAATTTTCATTTGTGCTTTACTGAACAATAGGCTGTACTGTGTACCTGTAACATTTTTACTACAAAATATATTCAAAAGAGTAAAACAAACGGTCAATCCAGGAACGTATTTACATAAACAAAATTACACAATGCTATTAGGTGAGACGCGAGTGGAAATGGCTGAAAGATAGACATGGTAGTCAATCATGGATCAATTGGATGATTTTTAAGGGTTTATATAATAAAATAATTATTTTTTGCGTATGGAACTGGAGAGTTGCAACTTTACATCAAAAGAGCGGCATGCGGCTCGCGAGCCGCAGGTTACCGACCCCTCTGGCCTAGTTAGATGGGTTTTCTAAATCTGCACGGTCTCCTGAACTGATTCTAGCAAACATTTGAATCTGGATGCAATTCGGAACGCCAGTGCCGATTCGACTTAGTCTATAATAAATTATTAAAATGTATCTAGGTAGTGATAGAAATAGCTTTTAGAAACATCATAAGTCAATGATAGTCTTTTCATATAAAAATAAACAATAATAAAATTTCAGATTTCGAGGTAGGTATTTATATTATGCCGCTTCCATTTCTACGAAAAAGTAGTTAATTCCCATAAAAGTAACCCCAAATTTTGTTGTTTTACGTAAAAATATAATAATTTTGATTCAAAATATTAAATACATTCCTGTATACAGAATGAGAGTTTTTTTAAGTACTTATTGGATTATTTAGAGCTTTTGTCAAGTATGTGCAATACAATCAATAGCTTTGTTCAGGCACGGATTAATCTTAATTACCGCGCCCGTTCAGTCGCAAAATTAAAGTATGCAGCATGATCGACCTATTGGCATTTGTTATTAATACGCAAATCAGTTTTCTTTATCGGAATTTAAACATTATTTTCTACGTGTGCATTTTTGATCAATTTCAAGACGTATTCTGCTTTTCTCCAACGATGTCCATTTCAAACCATTCTTTCATCGGTATTCAAAATATCAAATAGCGAGAAAAATATTATATAGAAGCTAGCAATGGTGCTAGACGTACCTATTATAACTATGGTGGTTGAAATTCGAACGCAATTCATTAAATTTTTATGTTTGAACGTTATTGATGTTTTTTGTGGATTTCTCCTGAATCTATTTTACCTGTGTTAATTCGTACACATCGTGATGAAACAAATTATATCGTGCACTTCCCCTCATTAAAAAGAAGATAACTATGTATGTTCCATCACAATGTGTGCGAATTAACACACTCAAATCGGTACCACAACTTTTTTCCTTCCCGTATTTATATATCATGTAAAGAAACATACTTTAAACGCAAATCTATACTATATGCGATATACATATTATAAAGAGGTAAAGTTTGGATGTAGGAGGTAATCTCCGAAGCTACTCATCCGATTTCAAAATTTTTTTCACCAATATTTAGAATGGACCTTCAGGATGGACATAGGCTGTATATTATCTCTTTAAAATAAAAGCTCTTTTCGTAAGTCGACAAAAAAACGGTGGCAATTTACAAATTTAAGCGAATCCGGACCGAGCCGCTAGTTATTAATAAAATGAAAATAATCTCCATAAATTATCACTAGCAAAACTAATTATTTAGATGCTAATCATCTCAATTGTCGAGCGTCTATTATTATCTACAATCTCAAGGTAATTAGATTAGATTAGATTAGATATTTTATTCATCATAACGTCAAACATAGTTTGAATATGACAAGTCAATATACATACAAAAGTACACGATTTAAAGCAGAATTAGAATAGAAATAAAAACGTACCATAAATACAACTTATGAGTTATAAAAATCGTCTAGGGAATAAAAACATTGCTCAATTAAATTTTTTTTTAAAATACGCTTGAAGCTGTTAAAGTCGTTGATGCGCCGGATTGATTCAGGTAATTTATTATAAATAGCACTGCCAGCACACACAGGACTTTTTTTATAAAAACTGAGCCGGTAATTGCCTATATAAACATTTTTGTTTTGACGCGTATTATAATCATGTACTTCATTATTATGAATAAAGGAAGCAATATTCTGTTTCACATATTTAGCCATTTCCAAAATACTATTACTATTTACCAAAGTATTTATTATTTTCAAATCCACTAACAATGTAATGCTTGAGGTTCCAAAGTAGCTATGATACACTAATCCGGGCTCATAAAAAATGTTGTGACCGATTGCATTCCCCGGCCCTGCAGTGTGCCCGAGTTTGATTAAGCTGTAGTTTTCGGTTTCAGTTAACACTCAATAAATGTTGTCTAGCTCGTTCGATCGAAATCGGAAATTAAATGACGCGAGGGAAATTGAATGTCGCATCTCAACATCTCCATATTATGTTTGTGGATGTTTTGTGACGTCTACTATTTGTGATTTCACGAAGTCATATTAATTTTTAACTGAAGCGTCATAATTGTGAACATAGATTTATGTATACCAGAGGTCCCCAAACTTTTTTGTCTCGTAGACCACTTGCCATGTTTTTCGGTTTTCGGTATACCCCCTGCTTATCTTATTGTTTTTTTGCAAATTCATTAATTTCAAATGTATTTTTGACAACCGGTATAGTGCTACTTACTTTGAACGATTTAAATTTATAACGGTACTGAAATGTGGTGTGAAATGTTTATTTTTATACATTTATTAATTAGATTCAAATTAAACGAATCAAATTAAAATTTACTTTCTGTTACATAAAATAACTAAGCAAAAAATAAATGCTTTTAGTGTGAGGGATGAACCTGATGCTTTAATAATAAATTTTCAACATTTGGCATCAATTTAGTTAGATTTAATCTTAAATCTCTTCGGTTAACTGTGTCCAGTTTGTTTCTTTCCCAAATTTCAAAGGCACGCATACTTGGCCTACCCATTGCAATACTTTATCTAACACTAAAAAGAGAAAAATAAAATATTTTTAACAAAAAAATTGAACCGACTTCAAAATATGCACTAAAAAGTAAAAAATAATAATTATTGTCATTTTTGGAGTCGGTGTCAGCCAAAATGAAATCTATTCCGAGAACTAGAGACATGTAACATTTAAATTGCTACTTTCGATTTCCGATGTGACACCGACTCCAAAAATAACGATAATTATTATTTTTTACTTTTTAGGGCATATTTTAAAGTCGGTTCAATTTTTTTGTTAAAAATATTTTATTGTATCACGTTTTTCACTTGTATATTATACTGTAGGTATTATTTTCTCAATTCAAATTAAAAAAAAAATAATCCTGAATAATAATTATCGTTATTGTTTTTCCAATTCAAATTAAGAAACATAATTCTTTTTAGGATATTGCGTAAAGACTCTGAAATTTAATGGAATGCGCAGCTTACCGCCGAAAAAGACAGTTATTGATTACTACTAGGCGGCAAATTATTTCAGAATGGGAGTTTAGAATGATGAATGGTTTGCTTATAGTATCCCATTAAAACAATTGCAGGCTGGTATGACAAAAGAAGACTGATGTTACTAAATGTTTTGTTTTTACTTTAAAAATACTTAATACGAATACAGTTTTTTTCATACTTATTTGTAGTTTCTGAAAGAAATTTATTATTTCGTTTTTGTATAAATCTTTGTTAAAGAAACGGTCAAGTGCGAGCCGAACTTGCGTGGAGAGGGTTTCGTACCAGTCCTTTTAGATTTTAGGATTATCGTTTACGTTAATCCTATAAACTATGAGAGGCCCTATATTCTTTTTTTTTTAAATTTTAGTCTCATTATTAGTGTATTTGCCATAAGGCACTTACACTATTGGCGTCGGTCGGATGGCGGGACCTAGGGGTCGGACCAAAATTTCTCGACGTTTCATAAGTTTCTAAGAAGTTTGGCACCATTGGAAATGTTTATATATATATGTATATATATATATATATATATATATATATATATATATATATATATATATATATATATATATATATATATATATATATATATATATATATATATATTTATATATATATATATATATATATATATATATATATATATATATATATATATATATATATATATATATATATATATATATATATATATAGATATGTTTTCTATACCCGGGAAAAAATTGGTCACCCGGGAAAAAATTGATCATATATGATTATGCATGATTATATATAGTCAGATCCGAAAATTGGCCAGATCTGATTATATATAATTATGTATAGTTATATATAACAATATATAATTATAATGTATACTCATGACTCATGTATAATCATATGTGATTAGGCAAAATCATTTTTTTCCCGGCCGCCCGGGAAAAAAATGATTTAGTTATTTTTTTTCCCGAGTAAGTACATTATGATGCGCATCATAATGTACTTGCCCGAGGAAAAAATAATTAAATTAAATAGGCACAAGTGAGATCAATAACAATTTAATAACTATAATATAGTTTATATATTTTACAATAAATTAAATTATCATCAAAAATTCGAAATATTAAATACTATCCAAAATTAAACAATTTATACAAGCACTAAACAAAATCCAGATTTATAAAATTCAAACACGTAAAAAAATTAATTCAGTCAAAATCCCATAGCACTAAACGCGCACATAAAATTAAGTCACTTCGAAGTTTCAACCTCTATAACTTGGTATATATTAAAAAATAAGTCATCTTTCATGAATTGAGACAACAAAAACTCTTTTCCGACGAATCACTTCTCTTTCTGTCAAATCCTCTTCTAAACTAACTTATTATTTTTTTCTGTTGTCAATTATTTGATTGATAACCATGGATACCAAAATATAGTATAGATATAATTATACATAGGACTCTATATATAATTATACATGAACTTATTAGTCAGGTACGATTAGATATAATTATATATAGACCTATATATAATTAGATATGGATTGATATTAGTCAGATACGATTAGATATAATTATATTTATGACTATATATGATTGTATATGGACTGATATTAGTCAGGTATGATTATATATAATTATATATAGGCCTATATAAAATTATATATGGACACATATTAGTCAGGTTTGATCAGATCTACTTATATATAATTATATATAAGTCCATATATAATCATACATAATTATATAAAATTTCGTGTATAATTATATATATTCTATATATAATTATATATGGCATATATAATCAGATATAATTAGGCATGAATTATTTTTTCCCGGGCATATATGATTATGCATGAGTATATATAGTCAGATCCGAAAATTGGCCAGATCTAATTATATATAATTATGTATAGTTATATATAACTATACATAATTATAATGTATACTCATGACTCATGTATAATCATATAATAGGCAAAATCATTTTTTCCCCGGGCGCCCGGGAAAAAAATGATTTAGTTATTTTTTTTCCCGAGTAAGTACATTATGATGCGCATCATAATGTACTTGCCCGAGGAAAAAATAATTAAATTAAATAGGCACAAGTGAGATCAATAACAATTTAATAACTATAATATAGTTTATATATTTTACAATAAATTAAATTATCATCAAAAATTCGAATAATTAAATACTATCCAAAATTAAACAATTTATACAAGCAATAAACAAAATCCAGATTTATAAAATCCAAACACGTAAAAAAATTAATTCAGTCAAAATCCCATAGCACTAAACGCGCACATAAAATTAAATCACTTCGAAGTTTCAACCTCTATAACTTGGTACATACAAACTAAGTCATCTTTCATGAATTGAGACAACAAAAACTCTTTTGCAACGAATCACTCCTCTTTCTGTCAAATCCTCTTCTGAACTAACTTATTATTTGTTTTCTGTTGTCAATTATTTGACTGATAACCATGGATACCAAAATATAGTATAGATATAATTATACATAGGACTCTATATATAATTATACATGAACTTATTAGTCAGGTACGATTAGATATAATTATATATAGACCTATATATAATTAGATATGGATTGATATTAGTCAGATACGATTAGATATAATTATATTTATGACTATATATGATTGTATATGGACTGACATTAGTCAGGTATGATTATATATAATTATATATGGACACATATTAGTCAGGTTTGATCAGATCTACTTATATATAATTATATATAAGTCCATATATAATCATACATAATTATATAAAATTTCGTGTATAATTATATATATTCTATATATAATTATATATGGCATATATAATCAGATATAATTAGGCATGAATTATTTTTTCCCGCGGGTACAAGGTGAGATCATTTGGTGATAAATGCTATACAAATGGAGATCCGTTTTGACAAGCCGAGATCCGAATCGGATCTCGTTGTGTTTCTATGTGTATATCAATTTTTTTCGGTTAATATGGGTGTGGGGAATGCGCAGTTAAATTTTAGTCCGGATCTCCATTTTCCCATTTTTATCAATTTTTATACACGAGTAGTTCAACCAAACGCACTAGTGAGGTCACTGCTGTGCCAAACTTGTATATAACATTTCGTGCACAACCTGAGATCCTGTATAATCGGCAACACTGCGTCGCATATTTTCATACACACAGACGCCTTTATTTATTTTATGTTATATCATCTAAGTTTGTTTCGGAGCTCAAGCCTCAAACCGAGTGAATAAAATTCATAACTTTGGAATTTTGTAACATTGCATTTTATAATGATCATGTTAATGAGTAAAACCGTCGGAATAGGTAAGCGTAAGATTAAAAGCTAGCGGTTAAATATAATTGATTTATCTACATATTATATGAGTTTTTGAAAAAAAAGTTGAGCATGCTATGATATTCAAATTGAAGTAAAAAAAAATAGATAATCAATATTTCTACAATAATTTCTTTTAGTTGTTCGTTTATTTATAATAAAGGAGTATTGGCTTGAGGCAGGAAGCAAACAGTGTAGATATTTCCAGAAAAAAAAAATAAAAAAAATATTATCATAAGTTTTTATTAAACTGAAACTGTACTTATTACAATAAATAAAATTATCGACCAATTTTTCAGACAAATATATTAACAAAAAATAATAATTAATACATTGACGTTTCGGTATTAATTGAAATTTTTTGTTAATATATTTGTCTGAAAAATTAGTCGATAGTTTTATTTATTGAAGAATTCTAATCAGACATTAATCAAAGATTTATACTTATTACATATTTTTTAATTTAATACTTTTATTTATACCCAGTTCTTGTCCTTAAATAAATCTGGATATTTTTCCCGTAATTTTAGACATTCTGCTTTTTTGGGAGAGTTTTTTTTATATGAGTTTTGAAAAATTGTAACATTTTAGATTTTTGCTGTTTATTCCATGATCCAAGGCAATTTTTTTTGTCTGTGTTTACTTTACTCTTCTCCTTTTTGCGTGGTGTTTCTGTAAAAAATAAGCGTAAGAAGAATTCGAATTTTCGTATTAATAATACAAAGATTATTAATTTTATTTTAACGTGATTTAAGCTGTTCTGTCAAGTTTGCAAGTCTACAGAAATCGCATAACTTCGAGTTCGCGCAATTTGGAGTAGCGTAATTCGGGATATTACAGGGTATATAGATTTTAATGGGATAATCTTCAAAAATAAGTCATGTCTGTGACACTCTGTACCTATATCAGAATAAACTTTATGTACCTGTAAGCAATAATTATTTTTCAAAATTCTAAATTTCAACAGAGATTTATGTGGTTCATGCACTTTCGGTGATCATTCATACGCAACCTTCCTCTGATTCAGAATTAATATCGTTCTGGGTTTCATACTCGGGGACTACAACAGTATTTGAATCATCTAGTGTACCTCGTTGACTTGGGGCATCTGATAACAGACAGTCAAAAATGAGAAAAAGTGTTACGTATGTGATTTTTAATATTTTAATGTTTGAAAAATAGTTTTAATAATAATACGTGATCGACCAGAAAATGATCGACCAGAAAAGTGAACGACCAGAAAATGATCGACCAGAAAAGTGAACGACCAGAAAATGATCGACCAGAAAAGTGAACGACCAGAAAATGTTCGTCCAGAAAAGGGAACGACCAGAAAATGATCGACCAGAAAAGGGAACGACCAGAAAATGATCTACCAGAAAAGGGAACGACCAGAAAATGATCGACCAGAAAAGGGAACGACCAGAAAATGATCGACCAGAAAAGGGAACGACCAGAAAATGATCGACCAGGAAAGGGAACGACCAGAAAATGATCGACCAGAAAAGGGAACGACCAGAAAATGATCGACCAGAAAAGGGAACGACCAGAAAATGATCGAACAGAAAAGGGAACGACCAGAAAATGATCGACCAGAAAAGGGAACGACCAGAAAATGATCGACCAGAATAGGGAACGACCAGAAAAGGGAACGACCAGAAAAAATGATCGACCAGAAAAGGGAACGACCAGAAAAAATGATCGACCAGAAAAGGGAACGACCAGAAAAAATGATCGACCAGAAAAGGGAACGACCAGAAAATGATCGACCAGAAAAGGGAACGACCAGAAAATGATCGACCAGAAAAGGGAACGACCAGAAAATGATCGACCAGAAAAGGGAACGACCAGAAAATGATCGACCAGAAAATGATCGACCAGAAAAGTGAACGACCAGAAAATGATCGACCAGAAAAGTGAACGACCAGAAAATGATCGACCAGAAAAGTGAACGACCAGAAAATGTTCGTCCAGAAAAGGGAACGACCAGAAAATGATCGACCAGAAAAGGGAACGACCAGAAAATGATCGACCAGAAAAGGGAACGACCAGAAAATGATCGACCAGAAAAGTGAACGACCAGAAAATGTTCGTCCAGAAAAGGGAACGACCAGAAAATGATCGACCAGAAAAGGGAACGACCAGAAAATGATCGACCAGAAAAGGGAACGACCAGAAAATGATCGACCAGAAAAGGGAACGACCAGAAAATGATCGACCAGAAAAGGGAACGACCGGAAAATGATCGACCAGAAAAGGGAACGACCAGAAAATGATCGACCAGAAAAGGGAACGACCAGAAAATGATCGACCAGAAAAGGGAACGACCAGAAAATGATCGAACAGAAAAGGGAACGACCAGAAAATGATCGACCAGAAAAGGGAACGACCAGAAAATGATCGACCAGAAAAGGGAACGACCAGAAAATGATCGACCAGAAAAGGGAACGACCAGAAAATGATCGACCAGAAAAGTGAACGACCAGAAAATGATCGACCAGAAAAGTGAACGACCAGAAAATGATCGACCAGAAAAGGGAACGACCAGAAAATGATCGACCAGAAAAAGGAACGACCAGAAAATGATCGACCAGAAAAGGGAACGACCAGAAAATGATCGACCAGAAAAGGGAACGACCAGAAAATGATCGACCAGTAAAGGGAACGACCAGAAAATGATCGGCCAGAAAAGGGAACGACCAGAAAATGATCGACCAGAAAAGGGAACGACCAGAAAATGATCGACCAGAAAAGGGAACGACCAGAAAATGATCGACCAGAAAAGGGAACGACCAGAAAATGATCGACCAGAAAATGATCGACCAGAAAATGATCGACCAGAAAATGATCGACCAGAAAATGATCGACCAGAAAATGATCGACCAGAAAAGGGAACGACCAGAAAATGATCGACCAGAAAAGGGAACGACCAGAAAATGATCGACCAGAAAAGGGAACGACCAGAAAATGATCGACCAGAAAATGATCGACCAGAAAATGATCGACCAGAAAATGATCGACCAGAAAAGGGAACGACCAGAAAATGATCGACCAGAAAAGGGAACGACCAGAAAATGATCGACCAGAAAAGGGAACGACCAGAAAATGATCGACCAGAAAAGGGAACGACCAGAAAATGATCGACCAGAAAAGGGAACGACCAGAAAATGATCGACCAGAAAAAGGAACGACCAGAAAATGATCGACCAGAAAAGGGAACGACCAGAAAATGATCGACCAGAAAAGGAAACGACCAGAAAATGATCGACCAGAAAAGGGAACGACCAGAAAATGATCGACCAGAAAATGATCGACCAGAAAAGTGAACGACCAGAAAATGTTCGACCAGAAAAGGGAACGACCAGAAAATGCTCGACCAGAAAAGGGAACGACCAGAAAATGATCGACCAGAAAAGGGAACGACCAGAAAATGATCGACCAGAAAAGGGAACGACCAGAAAATGATCGACCAGAAAAGGGAACGACCAGAAAATGATCGACCAGAAAAGGGAACGACCAGAAAATGATCGACCAGAAAATGATCGACCAGAAAAGGGAACGACCAGAAAATGATCACCCAGAAAAGGGAACGACCAGAAAATGATCGACCAGAAAAAGAAACGACCAGAAAATGATCGACCAGAAAAGGGAACGACCAGAAAATGATCGACCAGAAAAGGGAACGACCAGAAAATGATCGACCAGAAAAGGGAACGACCAGAAAATGATCGACCAGAAAAGGGAACGACCAGAAAAGGGAACGACCAGAAAATGATCGACCAGAAAAGGGAACGACCAGAAAATGATCGACCAGAAAAGGGAACGACCAGAAAATGATCGACCAGAAAATGATCGACCAGAAAAGTGAACGACCAGAAAATGATCGACCAGAAAATTGAACGACCAGAAAATGTTCGACCAGAAAAGGGAACGACCAGAAAATGATCGACCAGAAAAGGGAACGACCAGAAAATGATCGACCAGAAAAGGGAACGACCAGAAAATGATCGACCAGAAAAGGGAACGACCAGAAAATGATCGACCAGAAAAGGGAACGACCAGAAAATGATCGACCAGAAAAGGGAACGACCAGAAAATGATCGACCAGAAAAGGGAACGACCAGAAAAGGGAACGACCAGAAAATGATCGACCAGAAAAGGGAACGACCAGAAAATGATCGACCAGAAAATGATCGACCAGAACAGTGAACGACCAGAAAATGATTGACCAGAAAAGTGAACGACCAGAAAATGATCGACCAGAAAAGTGAACGACCAGAAAATGTTCGTCCAGAAAAGGGAACGACCAGAAAATGATCGACCAGAAAAGGGAACGACCAGAAAATGATCGACCAGAAAAGGGAACGACCAGAAAATGATCGACCAGAAAAGGGAACGACCAGAAAATGATCGACCAGAAAAGGGAACGACCAGAAAATGATCGACCAGAAAAGGGAACGACCAGAAAATGATCGACCAGAAAAGGGAACGACCAGAAAATGATCGACCAAAAAAGTGAACGACCAGAAAATGGTCGACCAGAAAAGGGAACGACCAGAAAATGATCGACCAGAAAAGGGAACGACCAGAAAATGATCGACCAGAAAAGGGAACGACCAGAAAATCATCGACCAGAAAAGGGAACGACCAGAAAATGATCGACCAGAAAAGGGAACGACCAGAAAATGATCGACCAGAAAAGGGAACGACCAGAAAATGATCGACCAGAAAAGGGAACGACCAGAAAATGATCGACCAGAAAAGGGAACGACCAGAAAATGATCGACCAGAAAAGTGAACGACCAGAAAATGATCGACCAGAAAAGTAAACGACCAGAAAATGATCGACCAGAAAAGTGAACGACCAGAAAATGATCGACCAGAAAAGGGAACGACCAGAAAATGATCGACCAGAAAAGGGAACGACCAGAAAATGATCGACCAGAAAAGGGAACGACCAGAAAATGATCGACCAGAAAAGGGAACGACCAGAAAATGATCGACCAGAAAAGGGAACGACCAGAAAATGATCGACCAGAAAATGATCGACCAGAAAAGTGAACGACCAGAAAATGATCGACCAGAAAATTGAACGACCAGAAAATGTTCGACCAGAAAAGGGAACGACCAGAAAATGATCGACCAGAAAAGGGAACGACCAGAAAATGATCGAACAGAAAAGGGAACGACCAGAAAATGATCGACCAGAAAAGGGAACGACCAGAAAATGATCGACCAGAAAAGGGAACGACCAGAAAATGATCGACCAGAAAAGGGAACGACCAGAAAATGATCGACCAGAAAAGGGAACGACCAGAAAATGATCGACCAGAAAAGGGAACGACCAGAAAATGATCGACCAGAAAAGGGAACGACCAGAAAATGATCGACCAGAAAAGGGAACGACCAGAAAATGATCGATCAGAAAAGGGAACGACCAGAAAATGATCGACCAGAAAAGGGAACGACCAGAAAATGATCGACCAGAAAATGATCGACCAGAAAAGGGAACGACCAGAAAATGATCACCCAGAAAAGGGAACGACCAGAAAATGATCGACCAGAAAAAGGAACGACCAGAAAATGATCGACCAGAAAAGGGAACGACCAGAAAATGATCGACCAGAAAAGGGAACGACCAGAAAATGATCGACCAGAAAAGGGAACGACCAGAAAATGATCGACCAGAAAAGGGAACGACCAGAAAATGATCGACCAGAAAAGGGAACGACCAGAAAATGATCGACCAGAAAATGATCGACCAGAAAAGTGAACGACCAGAAAATGATCGACCAGAAAAGGGAACGACCAGAAAATGATCGACCAGAAAAGGGAACGACCAGAAAATGATCGACCAGAAAAGGGAACGACCAGAAAATGATCGACCAGAAAAGGGAACGACCAGAAAATGATCGACCAGAAAAGGGAACGACCAGAAAATGATCGACCAGAAAAGGGAACGACCAGAAAATGATCGAACAGAAAAGGGAACGACCAGAAAATGATCGACCAGAAAAGGGAACGACCAGAAAATGATCGACCAGAATAGGGAACGACCAGAAAAGGGAACGACCAGAAAAAATGATCGACCAGAAAAGGGAACGACCAGAAAATGATCGACCAGAAAAGGGAACGACCAGAAAATGATCGACCAGAAAAGGGAACGACCAGAAAATGATCGACCAGAAAAGGGAACGACCAGAAAATGATCGACCAGAAAAGGGAACGACCAGAAAATGATCGACTAGAAAAGGGAACGACCAGAAAATGATCGACCAGAAAAGGGAACGACCAGAAAATGATCGACCAGAAAAGGGAACGACCAGAAAATGATCGACCAGAAAAGGGAACGACCAGAAAATGATCGACCAGAAAAGGGAACGACCAGAAAATGATCGACCAGAAAAGGGAACGACCAGAAAATGTTCGACCAGAAAAGGGAACGACCAGAAAATGATCGACCAGAAAAGGGAACGACCAGAAAATGATCGACCAGAAAAGTGAACGACCAGAAAATGATCGACCAGAAAAGTGAACGACCAGAAAATGATCGACCAGAAAAGGGAACGACCAGAAAATGATCGACCAGAAAAAGGAACGACCAGAAAATGATCGACCAGAAAAGGGAACGACCAGAAAATGATCAACCAGAAAAGGGAACGACCAGAAAATGATCGACCAGAAAAGGGAACGACCAGAAAATGATCGGCCAGAAAAGGGAACGACCAGAAAATGATCGACCAGTAAAGGGAACGACCAGAAAATGATCGACCAGAAAAGGGAACGACCAGAAAATGATCGACCAGAAAAGGGAACGACCAGAAAATGATCGACCAGGAAATGATCGACCAGAAAAGGGAACGACCAGAAAATGATCGACCAGAAAAGGGAACGACCAGAAAATGATCGACCAGAAAAGGGAACGACCAGAAAATGATCGACCAGAAAAGGGAACGACCAGAAAATGATCGACCAGAAAAGGGAACGACCAGAAAAGGGATCGACCAGAAAAGGGAACGACCAGAAAAGGGAACGACCAGAAAATGATCGACCAGAAAAGGGAACGACCAGAAAATGATCGACCAGAAAAGGGAACGACCAGAAAATGATCGACCAGAAAAGGGAACGACCAGAAAATGATCGACCAGAAAAGGGAACGACCAGAAAATGATCGACCAGAAAAGGGAACGACCAGAAAATGATCGACCAGAAAAGGGAACGACCAGAAAATGATCACCCAGAAAAGGGAACGACCAGAAAATGATCGACCAGAAAAAGGAACGACCAGAAAATGATCGACCAGAAAAGGGAACGACCAGAAAATGATCGACCAGAAAAAGGAACGACCAGAAAATGATCGACCAGAAAAGGGAACGACCAGAAAATGATCGACCAGAAAAGGGAACGACCAGAAAATGATCGACCAGAAAATGATCGACCAGAAAAGGGAACGACCAGAAAATGATCGACCAGAAAAGGGAACGACCAGAAAATGATCGACCAGAAAAGGGAACGACCAGAAAATGATCGACCAGAAAAGGGAACGACCAGAAAATGATCGACCAGAAAAGGGAACGACCAGAAAATGATCGACCAGAAAATGATCGACCAGAAAAGTGAACGACCAGAAAATGATCGACCAGAAAATTGAACGACCAGAAAATGTTCGACCAGAAAAGGGAACGACCAGAAAATGATCGACCAGAAAAGGGAACGACCAGAAAATGATCGAACAGAAAAGGGAACGACCAGAAAATGATCGACCAGAAAAGGGAACGACCAGAAAATGATCGACCAGAAAAGGGAACGACCAGAAAATGATCGACCAGAAAAGGGAACGACCAGAAAATGATCGACCAGAAAAGGGAACGACCAGAAAATGATCGACCAGAAAAGGGAACGACCAGAAAATGATCGACCAGAAAAGGGAACGACCAGAAAATGATCGACCAGAAAAGGGAACGACCAGAAAATGATCGATCAGAAAAGGGAACGACCAGAAAATGATCGACCAGAAAAGGGAACGACCAGAAAATGATCGACCAGAAAATGATCGACCAGAAAAGGGAACGACCAGAAAATGATCACCCAGAAAAGGGAACGACCAGAAAATGATCGACCAGAAAAAGGAACGACCAGAAAATGATCGACCAGAAAAGGGAACGACCAGAAAATGATCGACCAGAAAAGGGAACGACCAGAAAATGATCGACCAGAAAAGGGAACGACCAGAAAATGATCGACCAGAAAAGGGAACGACCAGAAAATGATCGACCAGAAAAGGGAACGACCAGAAAATGATCGACCAGAAAATGATCGACCAGAAAAGTGAACGACCAGAAAATGATCGACCAGAAAAGGGAACGACCAGAAAATGATCGACCAGAAAAGGGAACGACCAGAAAATGATCGACCAGAAAAGGGAACGACCAGAAAATGATCGACCAGAAAAGGGAACGACCAGAAAATGATCGACCAGAAAAGGGAACGACCAGAAAATGATCGACCAGAAAAGGGAACGACCAGAAAATGATCGAACAGAAAAGGGAACGACCAGAAAATGATCGACCAGAAAAGGGAACGACCAGAAAATGATCGACCAGAATAGGGAACGACCAGAAAAGGGAACGACCAGAAAAAATGATCGACCAGAAAAGGGAACGACCAGAAAATGATCGACCAGAAAAGGGAACGACCAGAAAATGATCGACCAGAAAAGGGAACGACCAGAAAATGATCGACCAGAAAAGGGAACGACCAGAAAATGATCGACCAGAAAAGGGAACGACCAGAAAATGATCGACTAGAAAAGGGAACGACCAGAAAATGATCGACCAGAAAAGGGAACGACCAGAAAATGATCGACCAGAAAAGGGAACGACCAGAAAATGATCGACCAGAAAAGGGAACGACCAGAAAATGATCGACCAGAAAAGGGAACGACCAGAAAATGATCGACCAGAAAAGGGAACGACCAGAAAATGTTCGACCAGAAAAGGGAACGACCAGAAAATGATCGACCAGAAAAGGGAACGACCAGAAAATGATCGACCAGAAAAGTGAACGACCAGAAAATGATCGACCAGAAAAGTGAACGACCAGAAAATGATCGACCAGAAAAGGGAACGACCAGAAAATGATCGACCAGAAAAAGGAACGACCAGAAAATGATCGACCAGAAAAGGGAACGACCAGAAAATGATCAACCAGAAAAGGGAACGACCAGAAAATGATCGACCAGAAAAGGGAACGACCAGAAAATGATCGGCCAGAAAAGGGAACGACCAGAAAATGATCGACCAGTAAAGGGAACGACCAGAAAATGATCGACCAGAAAAGGGAACGACCAGAAAATGATCGACCAGAAAAGGGAACGACCAGAAAATGATCGACCAGGAAATGATCGACCAGAAAAGGGAACGACCAGAAAATGATCGACCAGAAAAGGGAACGACCAGAAAATGATCGACCAGAAAAGGGAACGACCAGAAAATGATCGACCAGAAAAGGGAACGACCAGAAAATGATCGACCAGAAAAGGGAACGACCAGAAAAGGGATCGACCAGAAAAGGGAACGACCAGAAAAGGGAACGACCAGAAAATGATCGACCAGAAAAGGGAACGACCAGAAAATGATCGACCAGAAAAGGGAACGACCAGAAAATGATCGACCAGAAAAGGGAACGACCAGAAAATGATCGACCAGAAAAGGGAACGACCAGAAAATGATCGACCAGAAAAGGGAACGACCAGAAAATGATCGACCAGAAAAGGGAACGACCAGAAAATGATCACCCAGAAAAGGGAACGACCAGAAAATGATCGACCAGAAAAAGGAACGACCAGAAAATGATCGACCAGAAAAGGGAACGACCAGAAAATGATCGACCAGAAAAGGGAACGACCAGAAAATGATCGACCAGAAAAGGGAACGACCAGAAAATGATCGACCAGAAAAGGGAACGACCAGAAAATGATCGACCAGAAAATGATCGACCAGAAAAGGGAACGACCAGAAAATGATCGACCAGAAAAGGGAACGACCAGAAAATGATCGACCAGAAAAGGGAACGACCAGAAAATGATCGACCAGAAAAGGGAACGACCAGAAAATGATCGACCAGAAAAGGGAACGACCAGAAAATGATCGACCAGAAAAGGGAACGACCAGAAAATGATCGACCAGAAAAGGGAACGACCAGAAAATGATCGACCAGAAAAGGGAACGACCAGAAAATGATCGACCAGAAAAGGGAACGACCAGAAAATGATCGAACAGAAAAGGGAACGACCAGAAAATGATCGACCAGAAAAGGGAACGACCAGAAAATGATCGACCAGAATAGGGAACGACCAGAAAAGGGAACGACCAGAAAAAATGATCGACCAGAAAAGGGAACGACCAGAAAATGATCGACCAGAAAAGGGAACGACCAGAAAATGATCGACCAGAAAAGGGAACGACCAGAAAATGATCGACCAGAAAAGGGAACGACCAGAAAATGATCGACCAGAAAAGGGAACGACCAGAAAATGATCGATCAGAAAAGGGAACGACCAGAAAATGATCGACCAGAAAAGGGAACGACCAGAAAATGATCGACCAGAAAAGGGAACGACCAGAAAATGATCGACCAGAAAATGATCGACCAGAAAAGGGAACGACTAGAAAATGATCGACCAGAAAAGAGAACGACCAGAAAATGATCGACCAGAAAATGATCGACCAGAAACGGGAACGACCAGAAAATGATCGACCAGAAAAGGGAACGACCAGAAAATGATCGACCAGAAAAGGGAACGACAAGAAAATGATCGACCAGAAAAGGGAACGACCAGAAAATTATCGACCAGAAAAGGGAACGACCAGAAAATGATCGACCAGAAAGGGGAACGACCAGAAAATGATCGACCAGAAAAGGGAACTACCAGAAAATGATCGACCAGAAAAGGGAACGACCAGAAAATGATCGACCAGAAAAGGGAACGACCAGAAAATGTTCGACCAGAAAAGGGAACGACCAGAAAATGATCGACCAGAAAAGGGAACGACCAGAAAATGATCGACCAGAAAAGGGAACGACCAGAAAATGATCGACCAGAAAAGGGAACGACCAGAAAATGATCGACCAGAAAAGGGAACGACCAGAAAAAATGATCGACCAGAAAAGGGAACGACCAGAAAAAATGATCGACCAGAAAAGGGAACGACCAGAAAATGATCGACCAGAAAAGGGAACGACCAGAAAATGATCGACCAGAAAAGGGAACGACCAGAAAATGATCGACCAGAAAAGGGAACGACCAGAAAATGATCGACCAGAAAAGGGAACGACCAGAAAATGATCGAACAGAAAAGGGAACGACCAGAAAATGATCGACCAGAAAAGGGAACGACCAGAAAATGATCGACCAGAATAGGGAACGACCAGAAAAGGGAACGACCAGAAAAAATGATCGACCAGAAAAGGGAACGACCAGAAAATGATCGACCAGAAAAGGGAACGACCAGAAAATGATCGACCAGAAAAGGGAACGACCAGAAAATGATCGACCAGAAAAGGGAACGACCAGAAAATGATCGACCAGAAAAGGGAACGACCAGAAAATGATCGACCAGAAAAGGGAACGACCAGAAAATGATCGACCAGAAAAGGGAACGACCAGAAAATGATCGACCAGAAAAGGGAACGACCAGAAAATGTTCGACCAGAAAAGGGAACGACCAGAAAATGATCGACCAGAAAAGGGAACGACCAGAAAATGATCGACCAGAAAAGGGAACGACCAGAAAATGATCGACCAGAAAAGGGAACGACCAGAAAATGATCGACCAGAAAAGGGAACGACCAGAAAATGATCGACCAGAAAAGGGAACGACCAGAAAATGATCGACCAGAAAAGGGAACGACCAGAAAATGATCGACCAGAAAATGATCGACCAGAAACGGGAACGACCAGAAAATGATCGACCAGAAAAGGGAACGACCAGAAAATGTTCGACCAGAAAAGGGAACGACCAGAAAATGATCGACCAGAAAAGGGAACGACCAGAAAATGATCGACCAGAAAAGGGAACGACCAGAAAATGATCGACCAGAAAAGGGAACGACCAGAAAATGATCGACCAGAAAAGGGAACGACCAGAAAATGATCGACCAGAAAAGGGAACGACCAGAAAATGATCGACCAGAAAAGCGTATGGCAATATTGTTATTGTTATTGAGTTTTGGGGGGTGGCTAAATAGGGGTAAATTTAATCGAAATCGGATGGCATTGATACACACTATTATTTGTACTTAGGACAGTATAAATTTCAAATGCCATCTGATTTGAACAATTTTTAGTGTGTTTTTTTTACTTATTGGTAAAAAAAATCGAAAAAAAAGGGTTTTTCGGCGACATTGAGGGGTTGTTTCTCCGAAACTGCCCATCAGGATCGGATGGCAATTTTTTCCCAAAGTTTGGTGGTGTCAATAAGTATGCTCACTAATTTATAAATAAACCCCCTTTAAAATTGACAGTCAATTACGAAGCAGCCTGTATTGAAAAATAATTTGTTTTAGTTGGTACACATAATAATTAATTATTATTTATTACCTATATAAGCTATGTTTAAAAAAAATCCTAAAATATGTATTTAGGTATTATTTAATTATATAAGAAGTTTTTACCCGAAATAAAGCGAAAGAAAAATAATTTTCTTCCTACAATTTTTATAGTTTATTTATAAAATATACATAAGAAGACGCACGAACAGTTTTGTTCGTGCGTCTTTTCGTATGACCCATAAAAGTAGCCAATTGTTCCATTTCATTATCATTAAGGTTTAAAATTTGTAAAACAGTTGCAATTTGTTTTCTGAGACGGGAAGATGTTAAAGTACCCCGATTTTTTTCGTTTTAACGAAACAAAAGGCAATTTATGTATTACAATTTTAATTTATCAATGATGAAATATTAAAAATAACAGTTTTATAGTCTTTCAAATTTTATTACAAAATGCTTTTAATAACAGCAAAATATTTTGCTGTACTATAAAATGGTTTTTGCATTCACAAAAAAGAGTTTTGCTTGAATGTAGCTTAAAAATTAAAAAGTTAATTTAACTTACCTTTGCCTTGTATACTAGCAGTTGTCGTGTATTTTTTATTTATAGCCAGATTTACTAACTTTTTCCCACGTGATAACATTTTGGAGCAAATTATTTTTCGTCACTATCACAATTTGAACACTTATTAACTACTAAAAGTGCACGCGTACTGCGTAGCAACGTCACAAGAATTTGGCAATGCTGCAGGATCTCATTTTATGCTACATACATCGTGATATACATTTCCGGATCTCCACTTGTATACATTTCATAACAGATCTCGTTTTGTTCAAATTTTGTCACGAAAAATTTAAACGCAGAAATTGTTTCCCCTCTGCGGGGTTATAGATTAAGGACAATAAAAGGAAGCTTTTTGTGAAAAATAAACTCCAGAAAACCTTTTTTTTGTGGTGGACCTCGGGTTGTCTATAATTTAGTCGGATCTCCACTTGATACAAAAACATATATATATAGATATGTGTGACCACGATAACTCTCGACAGACTTAATCGATTGAAACGAAATTTGGTCCACATGTTGGAATCCATCATCGCAAGAAGCCTATTTAAAATGGGCCCGATCGGGCCATTTTAAGGGGGGTATTTAGGGGTTGAAAAATGTTTTTGGGCCCAAAAATACGGAAAAAATTCTCAGAATCACTTCAAATTTGAAATTTAACCCTTTAGTAATTATTGAAATGTGCTGCTAAAATTTAAATAAAATCGGCCCGACAGGACCGGACTTACAAGTTTTATGAAAACGCAAGTTTACTGATATGGATTTACATACTGAAGGGTGTATATAATTTGGTACAGATGTTGAATTGGTATGTAGTATTGAAATTAAGTAAAAAAATGTTGTTTTAAGGGGTGTATTAGAGGGTAATTTTTTTTATTTTGTCCAAAAACAAAGTTAATTTCATACAATAGAGCCACACTGCTTATAAAAGCAAATACACTATATTGTCGGCAGGGTTTCGCACTGCGACCCGAGTTTTTAGTTTTGTTTTTGTACAGGGCGTAAATTTCACAAATACGGCCTTGAATGTAAATTTAAAAAAAAAGTTTGCGTGAGACCCTCGTTAGAAGTGAAAATTGTTGATTATTTTATTATTTCATGATTAACAAATTATTATGAGGAATTTGTTACCGTGGCTAGAGAAAATGCTACGTATACACACAGTATGCATTGCGCGTGAGTGTAGAGTGCGTATGACTTTGACAGAGAGAGTAGAAACGATTCTCCCACTCATTTCTTTCAACTCGCGGTTGAAGTCGGAGAAGGGGAAGCATTTCACTTTTTGTCTTATTCAGGCCAATTTACTCCCTTAGTGCGTCTAAAAAAGTTTCACTTCAATAAAATTAATTACTAGCTATGCCTAATCAAATATCTAGGAAGCCAATTTTATAAAATGAGTTTTAAAACTGTTTCAGAGTAATTACTAGTAAATTAGTTCAAGAAATATTTATATAATGAAATAAACAAAATCGTCTCGTCAGTCGTCTTACATACTGTATAGTGTATAATCAAATTTCTTAATTTGTGGCTGAACACCGAGTATTTGTCTGTTCGATGTATCTAAATCAATTGCATTTATGTACAATCTATCATTATCAATCTATTTTGACATTGTCTTACTGTACTGCAAATAAGTTCTCAATTTCTTCGGAGTGAGATTCGAGGGGACGTGGCCTTACTCAAGGTTTTAAAAGGCTTGTTCAGAAGATAAAGTAAACAATTCATTTCAGAGATGTTGAAAGCAAAACAGCTGCCTGAATTGGTTGACCAATTTAAAGAGAATGTTCTTGTTGAAATTTAAATTGAAAATCCCAATAAATGATAATCGATATGAACTTATGAACAGCAAATTCGATAATTTATATTTATTTTTGTTTAGATGGAAACAACACTAGAGAAAAATGTTTGTCATACAAAAAAGTGAGTTTTATTTTATTTTATTTTAATCATTTTAGGACCTCTTTTATTGCAAAATTGTTTTTTTTTATCAATTTAAATAAGTAATTGATATTGACGGCACTATGTGAATTTATTACAAAAACCACCGAAACAATTATTTTTAAACCTATCTTAAGTATCAGTACTCTTTACTCAATTCCGTGTTGATCAATCAATACAATTTAGTGCCACCAAAACTCTTGGCGGCTAACAGTATTCAAATAAATCTTTTTAAATACGAGTATTATTCATTTTTTTCTTCGCGTTTTCACAGCTCGTAAATCCATACCAATGTTTAGACTATGATGTTTAAGAATTTGACGTGAATATATAAATTCACATTTTTAATATGAAATTTTCGTGACATAATTAATTTAAAGTTCAAAAGTGGTTTTTAAACACTTAGTTTTTGGGTGTTATATATAAAAAACAAATGTTCAACAAGATCGTTATGTTGTCTGATTTATCCAGCTTTAAGGAGAAGAGTTTAGTTTTTGTTATCCTTGCGCGTTCCATCCTGCAGGATCTCCTGGCGTTTGAACACTTATCGCGTCTTTTCACATCGGTGAGTTTATTTTCTTGTTAGCCGCGAACTTTCTGTTACCTATATATACTGATGGAGAAGCGTCAGTTTTTACTAGTGACTCGACATTTTGAAACTCAATTCTAGGTTTAGAATGGACCAGTAAAGTCAGCATTCATAAATTGCTTGCTGAGCTTAACAAGCTTTTGTAAGATTTGTTCGTGACGACAGATCGCCGAGTTCTTCCTGCGCGAAATTTTAAACGAAATACATATTTTCACGGTAGAGCTGCAGGTGACTACCATCGAGATATTCCGATAGGAATCTTCCGTAGTGACTCCTCCAGTAGATGAGAAACGCGAAAATACTTATTGTAATATTATTATCGTAAAGAACTATACGTATGTCTACAATGCGTCAAGTGGATTGGATATATTGCACTTGATTAAAATTAGATTACAAGATTTGATCGTAACGAGTGGAGATAAAAAAAAAACTTGTGAATATCGAAAAACAACAACTTTTGCTCACAGAATGTTTCGTTTTAAATATAAAACGTTCCTTGTAAAATTTCACGCTTTGCCACTAATTTCTATTTTAACTCTATACTTGGGCTGTAACATTAATATCGTTTTACAATTCACAGTGAAATGAGAAAGTTTCTCGAAATAAAAAAATAGGATGAGTTGATTTGTTTGATGAAAATATTATAACAATAAGCAACCATGAGCATATGGTAACGAAACTGTCACCCGCATGCGCAATAGCTAAAACGTGTTCTAAAATCGTTACTAACAGCTTCGTTTTGGCTACTGCGCATGCGGGTGACGGTTTTGTTACCGTTTGCTGGCTGCTTGGAACAAACTTATTGCTATAATATTTTCATCAAACAAATCAATTCATCCTATTTTTGTATTTCAAGAAACTTTTTCATTTCACTGTGAACTGTAAAACGATATTAATGTTTTACTAGTGTACCCATGCAAAACCTTTTGCATGTATTTTCATATTGTTTTCAAAAATCGATATTTTGATACAGACCTACGACAATAATTTTATTGCTCTTGCATTAGTTTCCATTTACAGTTATTTTTCTTTTGACTTAGCTTGATCCATCAAGTTGTCTCTATATTTAATTGGTTATAAATTCAAAGAAAATGTATGAGATCTGTTATGATGGTTACCCCGCAAGAGCTGTCACAATTCATTTTTTGAAAATCTAACCTCAATTGATGCATTTACGATTTTCACTATTTTTTCTGATCTGAGACCAAATTTTAGACTTGGTACAGTCCATGTAATATTTAAAAACTCTATTTTGGCATTAAATTAACATAAACTTACACGTTCTTAAATTGTTTGGAAAATAAAATAAAATTTATTTGTCTATTAATATTTAGAATATTTGCGCTAAAAAACTAACTAATTTAAATATACACTTCAATTGTCAAAGTCGACTTGTCAAACTGTTTGTAAAATTTCTGACATACGTACATATTTGCATTTCTCTCACACTCATGTCTTGTGAACATCGAAGGATTTTCTCTCTTTACGTTCCTCTTCACCCCGCTACCCCTCGTCTTTTTTACTATTATCGCTTGAAAGAAGCCCTTTCAAAGAAATTTCACAAAAAAAAAAAATTAAGTGATAACAGATCTGTGGACTAATGGCTTTAGTTTAAAAAAAAATGTGTCAATCGGTTGAGTAGGGATTGCTGGCGGATTGGCTAGAGAAATAGGGCTTGTGTTTTAAACATATAGATACGGTGGGTCCAAAATTTATAATTTTTTAATTTTTTGTGTACTTTGGAGAAAATCTGTATTAAAGGTTTACGAGATTACAGAATAAGAATTTGGTGTTAAAATTGATAATTATTTGACATAATCATTTTTTTATTGCAACGTTAAATTTTTTTTTACAAAGCCCATGTTTTATGAAAAGAGGTAACCGGTCTTAAATAAATAACAGAAAAAAATGTGTTAAAACAGAAACCCTGTTAATGAAATTCAATTTGTTTTTTTCTCTTGAACTAATAAACTATAGGTTGAGTTCAGGAACTGGTTCAGATTAAATCCTTTCCTCCGAGGCTCCGATAAACTGTTTGTGTAGGGGTGTTTAAAACAAATAATGTTCTTTTTATATTATAGATTCAACGAACCCAAATGAAATCCCTTTTTCCTGTCAGCTCGTAAACTGTCTGTAGGTACTGACGATGGGTAAGAAGTGGGTGATCTAGTGGTTAACAGTACCACGCGTATGGAGGTTGACATTACTAAAGGTGCAAGACATAGTTGGTGAACAGAAAATCCACACCAGCACCATTTGAAATCGTTTAACAATCGGAAATATATAATATATAATTGCTGCTATTTTCGATTTAATGCGATTCACATTTCTAAAAATTACCAAATTAACAGTGAAATTATTTTTTTAATATTTAAAAAAAAAAACATCAAAATTATGTTATTTCAAAGTTTTAATTGCTTCTCAGTTTGGGCGGGTGACGTCACGCGGCACAAGTGACATATTTATAACAAACAGTAACTCTAGATTTTAAGTTAAGATAGGGGGGATAAAATTTTTTAAAGGAGGTAAAAACGGGTTAAAACTTAAAAAAAATTCTGCCGCTTCATTTTTAGGTTCTGTTAGAGTCAAATGACCGGGAAATACCAGCGGCAGAAATTTTTGATCAATTGCACTCCTAAGAAAGTGGATTAATCTTTCTTAGGTGTGGCTTGAGGAGGGTGTAATTTCTGCCGCTGGTATTTCCCGGTCATTTGACTCTAACAGAACCTAAAAACGAAGCAGCAGAAATTTTTTTAAATTTTAACCCTTTTTTTTTATCTCGTTTGAAATTTTTTATTCCCACTATCTTAAAATGGGTCCAGATTCCGCCTATATATCATAATGGAAAAAATGCTCTAAATTACTTAAATAGCTTTATGTACCAAGCGGCAGAAGGTTGGGACGACATGCTTTTTTACGCGTTAGCTCCATGACTAATAGTATTTATTTTACAGAGTATTTTTTATCCTGTTATATTATTACTTATTGTTTACTACTAATATGACACCTTGTGCCGGGTGACATCACAATGTTTTACCAGCCGTGCGTCGATCATTCTTGTTTGCGGTGCTCCGTACAAAAAATTGAATATCTCCGTTGAATTTAATGATATCAAAATATCTTTTCCAACATTTTTAAAGTTATCCTTTCGTTTGTTTAAATGAAAAGTCCTTAACTACTACTATAGGTATTTGAGTAATTGTATGGTACATTTTCAAAATTAAAAAAAATGCTAATGCATTTTTTTCTCGTTCATATGCTGGAATCTCTTTTGACAACTAGCCTTCTTCTTATCAATCTGGCTGTACGCGTAGTCACCTTTTCGACTGAACGATGCGCATATAATACGTTAGATTTAGAGAATGGATTAGAGAGAGAAAGATAAAGAGAGAGATAGAGACGTAGCTGAAGTGTAGGTAGAATAGTAGCGTCATTTTTGCAAACTAGTTTCAGGTCGGATGGATCTGTTTTCTAATAAGGGCTGGTTTCATGAATATGGTATTCAGTCGTTCGTAGCTAGTCGAGACGCACCATTGGCAGTACAGATTAGTGATGTGCCGGATATCCGAGGGAGAAGAAAGATCCGTATCCGTATCCGTTAGTTTTTGGCGGATCTTTTACCTTTTTAATTTTCAATTCATAGATGAAATTTTATATAGGTGATTAGGTAATAATGAAAAACTGTTAAATTCCATTCAGATTATTTTTTATTTTTTAAAATCGTATTTGGCACCTTTATATTGCAAACATTTATCGTAGTGAGTACCATACCAATAGTAAATAACTTAAAGGTACTAAAAAACTATGTTTATAATGAGATATTGCACATCGATCTTTGGAAAGAGACGATCTGTTATGAGAGTTAACTCTTAAAGAGGTCAATAACTTTTTCCCATAACAGATAGTCTCTTTCCAAAGGTCGATGTGCAATATTTACCGCCGCGTACTCTAAGAAAGTTAAGATCCGTATCCGTATCCGCAGATCTTGAAACCAAATATCCGTATTCAGATCCGTATCCGCGGATATACATTTTAACGATCCGGCACATCACTACTACAGATACCACCTAAGCATTGCCCCTGAAATTACAAATCACGCCGCTAAAGATCGCTTTTCCCACTCTTCTTACTACGTAGATTCCCCACTTTGCTACTATCTTCTTAAGTGAGACTACTCTATACCTTAGTATATATTATGTGGATGACTATGGAGCAGGTTGGAGCTAAACTAAAACAAATCACAATTTGATCTGCGTTAGGGTTTCTGTGAATTTCTAGATCATATAGTGTGGATATATTCAGAAGCGATGGTTTGTCTCAATTGCAGATGTATCACCGTGGCGACCCCCGCCGATGCTCGGCAATAACCGCTATATATCGGTTTTACGCGCCATTTATTGCAACGACTGCCCCTGTCGTCGACATATTACCCATTCTTTACACAGATACACTATCGGCAGTATTCAAACATTCCAAAACTATTAAACAGTAAACAGTACACTTGAATACTCTTTGAATCTTGTCACACATTTTGAAACCCTTGATCTGTTAAGGCCGCTGCACACGAGGCTGGATTTGCCGCTAGATTTGATTACTGGTTTCCTAGCGCCGGTTTTCTTAATTGCTTTTGTGTGCTCGCTTCACGCGAGACGTCTTTTCAAGCTTGTTTTGGGGATAGATCTGATGCGCGCGCAGTGGCTGTTCAAATATAAACACAGTACAAAACGTGTCTATTGTCTGACTCTGAGCAGAATGGCGTCATGTTGGTTTGTGGGCGTTGGTTCATGTCGCCCACGTGACAAGATACTGTTTCCTGATTGCTTCTTTCTTGTGAGCTAGGTGGCAAGCCCGCTTTAACGTCATTTTCAGCCTCGTACCTAGCCTACCGGTTAGCAGAAGTCCAAGCAGTGTTTCCAGCCTCGTATGCAGCGGCCTTTACTGTCCTCATGACGCCAGTTCTTGTCGAACTAAAGCACTTTTTAATTTCTCCATCGAAAAAGTAGCTGTTATAAGATAAAAACCAGCAGTATTTTTCCGGAACGAAATTTATATTTAGTAGTCTGTATGGAGAACGTTATTTTCATTTATGCAAATTATATTTTATAAAATAAAATAATATATCATCATTCATCACTCATCACAAACACTGGCCAATTTGTTTGCAGACAGAATAATTCAGCGGTTTTCATAAATCATTTTGGTGGTCATGTTTCTTCTACACCGTCAGAATAAAATACTTAAAATACATAACATGTTCACCAGTCATATTATAAATTCTGTGTAATTTACAGATGATAAAAATGCCCGAAACAAAGCAAATGTATGGACGCAGTTTGTTCTCTTTACATGTATAGCGTAGTAGATATACGCTTACAGCATGAGAATTGAGAGTGCCAACTCGAGTGACATTATTGTGGTTCGGGGAAGTACCTGTCTGTAGGTACAGCGCTACAATCGTTGAAAGGTTTCTTCGAAGCTCCGGTCATACTGATAGCTCCAAAAACGCAGTACCTACTAGACTAACGCTGAACGCATTCTGTCTATCTCTGACAGAACGCATTGCCAGAAAATAGAACTTAATATTTGACTCTTATTTTTAAATTGTCTTAAAATATTCGTATTTCGTATCTATACTAATATATACAGCTGAAGAGTTTGTTTGTTTGTTTGAACGCGCCAATCTCAGGAACTACCTACTGGTTCAAATTGAATAAATTTTTTTTGTTGGATAGTCTATTTACCGAGGAAGGCTATAGGCTATATAATATTACGCTACGACCATTAGGAGCGGAGCTTTAATGAATAATGTTGCAAAAAGTATCTCAAAAATAAGCTTCTATTCATGTGAAATGCACTAACTAGATATACTCATATTAGTGATGAAAGAACACAACCTCAGGTAGATCAATCGGTAGCGCATGCGACTGTCCATATCAGGGTCGTGGGTTCGAGCCCCACGTTGGGTGAATATATTTTTAATTTTTTTTTATTTTCTACATTGCTTTCTTCTAAGGCTTACATTTAAATTTATTTTAATTTTATTTAATTCATTTAAAAAAAATATTAGTTAAAAAAAGTTTAAATACTGCTCTTTATCGACAAAAACTTTTGAACGGTAACTCCGATCACCATGAAATTTGGACACAACATTCATCTCGGTAAACTAAGATGAATGTGTGTACTCATGTCCCTTCCTTCCCCATTCATTCTTTTGCACCCGGGTGAAACCGGGCGGGACCGCTATCATAGTATAATGCTGGCTTGCAGAAAGGATTGTCAAAAAAATTGATTTGACAATGATCTTAGAATTAGATCAGAGGCAGTCTAATGTTGTAATCAAAAATCTAGAACATTAGATTGTACTCACAAAAACAAATGATTGTTCTATATCTTCAGTATAAAGTAGTGTTGATTCAATAGAATGTTAAGATGAAGGAAGGTTTTGGTTGAGGATCATGAAATAAGCTTTACCAATGTTACGCTAGTGGCCAACGTTTCGAAAAATTTATTTTTATCTTCAGGGCCTCAAGCTGTTCTAACAATATACATGATCATAATTATTATGATCATGTATATTGTTAGAACATTTACCACCACTTGACCCGCTTGATCCTCAACCAAAACCTTCCTTCATCTTATTGTTCTATATAGAAAGAGACCGCTTTTCAAGCTAAATTTTGATCAAAATGCGTAGAAAAACGTTGTTTCGAAGTGGAAACTACAAAAACTATGCTAGATACATGAATACACAGTGTAAGAAAAATATTATTTTAATCGATAAATTATTTTATCACATGGAGAAATATGTAGGTATGTTCACAATCAAAGGTCATTGTCACATCAGATTTTTTCACAACTCTTTCTTCAACCCCGTAAGTCTATTAGCCCACATAAAGTTTTAATTCGCTTAAGTGTAATCGTTGTATAGGATAAAATAGCACTCAAAATTATAAATATATAAATACACGCGAAAACACGAGCCGCCATGTTTATCTACTGTGACATCATCCTTGTAGTATACAAACCAAGTGCAAATAAGGCTCAGTATCGTTTGTACGAGGCTTGTTTAGTAATTACTCAGGTGTGTGTTTCGTGTGTTTATAATGAGGTATGCGTGTATTTACTCTTAATCCGACGTCATTCTTCAAACCATAATGGCGGGCAGCATTTTTTGACATACTAAAAAATTGCTATTTTAAAATTGAAATAATAAATCAATCTCGTGTTTTTGTGAACACAAACTGATAATTTATAATTTCTTATTCGATAAATTATCGTATTCATATAATTTAAATAGTTATATTTTATCTAGTGTTTATAATCTACAATCTATCTGGCATTGGTAAAAATTGTGGTCGACAATAATTTTAAATGATTTCTGTCAATCTCCGGCCAACTTAGAGATAGGTAGGTACTAAAAGTAATGTTATTTTATCCAACTTCTTTGCGCATTGGAAGCTTGTTTTGTGCTTTTGTGTTAGACGCAGTCGAATTTTTTATTCTTTGAATATTTTTAGAGTTCCGTACCACAAAAGGAAAAAAGGAACTCTTATATAGGATCACTTTGTTATCCGTCTCTCAAGACTATTAGGAAACAAAATCTATAGACTATAGGGTATTTCCCGTTGACCTAGAATCATGAAATTTGGCAAGAAGCAATGTCTTATAACAAAAGTAAAGGGAAAAAACCCCCGTAAATTTGTAGTTACATCACAAAAAAAAATTTTTTTAAACCGCAACAGCATGCTACGCACGTAACCAGTAACAAAACAACGTCCGCTACCGGTGCGATTATACTGCACACTATGAGAACTCTCGCATACAACACGGTACGACAACTAGGCAATCAGATATAACCACAAGATACGACAAAGTTCAGTAGTTTACCTGAACTCATTGAAATTACACTCGATTCCTGTGATGGACGAACTATTTACATACATACAAGTTTGTACGAAACCCTCGCTGCGCGAGTTCAACTCAGGTTT
Organism: Xanthostigma xanthostigma; assembly: GCA_963575645.1. Lineage (NCBI taxonomy): Eukaryota > Metazoa > Arthropoda > Insecta > Raphidioptera > Raphidiidae > Xanthostigma > Xanthostigma xanthostigma. Next base: position 19,110,838 of record OY754472.1, on the reverse strand, counting down.
ATTTTTTCAAAGTATTCGGCCGTGTTTGTTTTGTTGCACTGTTGTAGTGAGAGTTGCATTTGAAACATAAATATAATTTCATATGAGCCGCACCAAGTGCAGTTGAGAAAAATTGTTGGAGCATTAAACGGACATTATATGTATTTATAACAGGAATAAAGTTGGTCCTCCACAATGACGTAGGTGTTTGTAACGCCGCACCGGTCGCGGGAAGCGCAGGGTTTACTGTTTTTTTTTTTGTATAAATCACGGCTGTATCAAGATTGGCCTGGCTCTGATTAACGACCGCATTCACGCCGTTTGGACTGAAATCTGATTTTTTTTGCATAAAATACAACAAGAATAATAATGTGAATGATTACTCGGATTGCAGTAAATGTTAACGAGTTATTCAAATCTTTGATTAACGTCTGAATAGAACTCTTCAAATAAATAAAATTGTCGACCAATTTTTCTCAGACCATATATTGACAAAAAATAATAAAAATACAAATCAATATAATCTTGCGTGCATTCTATTAGATAATAAATAGCTTAATACTAATTAATTTTTATATTTTTAGATATTTCTGAAGAAGATCTAAATCCGGATCGCAACGTCACATTGTGTTATATTTGTGTTATATTTATTGTCAATATATGGTCTGAGAAAAATTGGTCGACAATTTTATTTATTTAACGAGTTGTTCACTAATAAGAGGATGTGGGGTTAAGGGATTGCCGATTTTGAGCTTATTTTTTTTTGCAAAATTAACCGAAACGTCACAAAAAAACGAAGTTGCAAAATAGTTAGTATTCTTACTTAACACGCTGTATATTATTACCAATTATGATCTTTTTAGGGTTACGTACCTCGAAAAGAAGAAAATAAGTTCAAAAACTGAAACCCGACTACTGAAACGTATGAAACAAGAAAATATTCTCATCTGAGGCTAGCCGTAGTCATGGGCCACCTACCCAAACAAAACAATACATTTTAACCGTAGTAAGCTCTAGGGCAAAGTGCATCACGCTATTACATCACGAGGGGTCTCATATATATGAGATTGCATACGACCACGGCTATCCTCCAATGAGACTATTTTCTTGTTTCATAATTTTCAGTAGTCGGGTTTTAGTTTTATAACTTATTTTGTATTTGTTTTCAATTTGCTTCCCTCTGTAACAAAAATTCAAAAATAAATGCAGCCTATGTTATCCAGACCTTAATAACAAATCAATTGACACCTTATTTATCAGAATCGGATTAATAGTTTAGGCGCTACGGTGAACATCCGCGGTAAATACAAACATATATAGACTGATAAACTCATAACCCTCCCTTTAACTTCGCCGTAGTCCGGTAAAAAAGAAACCCTTATAGTATCACTTTGTTGTCCGTCCGTCTGTCTGTGAAGACTCTTGGGAATCAAAACCTATAGGGTACTTCCCGTTGACCTAGAATCATAAAATTTGACAAGAAGCAATGTCTCATAGAACAAGTAAAGGGAAAAAAGCCGTAAATTAAATCACAAAAAAAAAATGTATTTAAACCGCAATAACATGTTACGCACGTACACAGTAACAGTTCTGTTCTAATACAAAACAAGCGTCCGCTGCGGGTGCGTTTATACAGCACAATATGAAAACTCTCGCATACAACATGGTACGGCATTTAGGCTATCAATATAGTTCAGTATAGTCTATCTGAACTCATTGCTATTACACGCTTAGTTGGCAAACTGATCGCGACATTTGTCGATGTATGGGGACAACAGTTTTCCCGTATACGTAGACAAGTTTGTACGGAACCCTAGGTGCACGAGTCCGACTCGTACTTGGCCGGTTTTTTAAACTTCTCAGTACTTACATTGGGAAGTTATTGTTGTAAGTCCGACAATTGAAACTATAATTTTTGACAGATTTTAATATTTCTCTGCACTATTTCTCTCTCTCTCTCTTTAAATCGGTTGAGTTCTTTTTGTTCAAACAAAAATACTGCAAAAAAGTTGATTTTATACGACATCCCTTAAATAAAGAAATGTTTTTGACTTTGTTACGACGACAGTCGATGCATATTAACGTCAATATGATTTGAAAGAAACTATCAAAATCGGTCCAACCGTTTTTTTTTAATGACCGTCACTAGCGCTATCTGACGAATTCAAAAACGGTAAGCCCTCATTGATGATAATGGTACATAGAAAACGTTATTGGTTAATGAACTTTTCTGGTGGTACTTGTCTCAAGGCTTATAATTAGCCCTTTTTGAAATTCGAAAAAGTTTGGTATGTATGTAGAGATGAAACGTTTTTGCACTATAGGTATATCAAATGTAGCTGAAAATATACTAAGAAAATCGAAAAAAAATCGATAAAAACTGTTTTGCTTTAGTCACAGAAATTAATTTAGATTTTCATGCTTGTTAAATTATATAGAAACAAACAATTTTGAATCTTAGAATTAATTTTTTAAATGCTGCTTTACTGTTCGTTGAATAAATCTCAAATTGAGCGTACAGTTTGCAGGTAAATTGTTCAGTCAATATATACAATTTTCTACAGATAATCGGATAACATTTCCCCATTTTCAGTCGGTATGTCGACATAAAGACGGGTCGATACAGTAATTTAAAGAAAATAAAATGTCGTTTCGAGTCTGACCGTATTTTCACGTTCAATTCACTTCCTGATCGGTCAATATATCGTTTCCTATAAGCGGAATGTAGAAATGTTTTTTTCTTTAAGAAGAATGCACACACTTGACAATTTTACAACGACCGTTACATTAAATTTCTTTGTTGACTTAAGTCTACCGAACTTATTTAATTTTGAAAATTGTTGTCTGGTATATTTTTTATAGATTATAGACACTCAACAACTAAAGTAATTTTTAATTAACTACAAACATTCATCAAAATGAAAGAATGCGGAAGCCAATTCTAAAATAAAAAAAAAAAATATTGTAAAAAAACTGTTCTAGTCCGTGGTGGTAATTATTTATTTACAATAATAAACGTCTAACAAAACAGTTAAATATACAAACGAAAGCCTACTTCTGAAACGTAACAGTAATAATAACATTAACAGAAACAAAATAACGACAGTTCTAAGTAAATGATAAAATAAAAGACTAAGTAACAGAGAATATAGAGTCACTAAATTATGTACACAAGATTATTTACAATACATGACACACTAAAGTTTGTTAGCACACTTGTCTATTAACTATATTCACTCGATTATTTAGAACACAGAAGCTATTTATGTAGAACCAGATTTATATAGTTGCACTCAATGGTTTACACAGCTCATTTATCTTCTATCTTAGCAGCTACCTCGGTCTTGCTGTACTGACACTGAACAATTTATGTCACACAGTTGTCTGCAATCCACTGTACGTACGCGCTGCAACTAACCAACTGACTGACCGACTCGCCAACCACTCCACTCGCATTTTATAGCTTCGGTCTCCCGTTTGTCGAATGTTCTAGAAGCATCTCAATATTTCCCTACATGCATTGCCTTCTCCATGCAATTCTATGAAGCTCTGGTTTTTACCTTCTTTCCATTGTTGTTGTTGTCGTGGTCTGGAACATTCTATGGAACACATTATCGTCCCAACAGGGAGCACGCAACAATATTTAGGAAAAAATTCAATATCCATTTAAAAATTTTATAGATCTTCTACAATTAAAATACATATTTAGTTTTAAATTTTACAATTACAAACTTATTCACAAAGGTATTTATACTTACAGTCTTTTATATATTTTTTTTAGGTTAAAATTGCAGATATCGATATAAATTATAACCTAAAAAAATTGTATAAAAGCTTTCATTATTGCATAATATAAATTATAACTTGGCACTGCTACTCGAGTTTTAATAATTAAAATATAAAAAAAGAATTGTTTTGTTGGGATTTTTTCAGTTAACAGCGATTGTTTATTAGGTGGGAATTATAGGACTTGCATTCCAGTTATTTTTTTATTAAATTAAAGAACAGTTGTACATTTTGTGCACTATTATCCTCTTTATTCCGCCTTTGAATAATATAGTAACCAATGCATCAACTGATGTGAAGAGAGGAGCACAACTGGAAATGATAGGTCGACGTGGAGGATGAAGTGATGGAGGAGCTATATAATAGAGGAGGCCGACTGCACTACTAGTGTTGGTGTACATATGTTTATAAAGAAGTCCGGCCCCTTTCAGCCTTTCGATTGAAATTCAGAACCCAGCACATCGTTGTATTATGTTATTTCAACCGGTCACTGAAATGAAAGTGTTCAAATAAGCGGACGCTTCCTCGGTCCGCCACCGCGCCGCCGTTCGTCTCCTTCGCAATTCGCTTCGGCCGTATAGCTTTGCAGCTTCAACACCGAACTGTCTTCGCTGTGCTTGAGTGGAACTAAACGGAAAAAATTCGAACAACTATTGTCGAACACTATTAAAGATAGAAATTACTAATCTTGGAACAAATTTATTCGTTATAATAAAATTTACTTTCAATTCACCAACCAAATTAACAGGTAAATTAGTTGAAGAATAAATTAGTTAGTGTAAATTAGTTAGTGTAAACGTAAAAAAAGTTTCATTAAAATAATAGTGTTTTATTCTAACCCAATTGCACACAAAACTTCCACTAACTTTGATGTTTTACAACTATAAACTTCACAAAAAGTTAAAAAACAACACATAAATAAATTCACAAGAGCAAATTGCAGGTATAATACTCCACGTTTATAGGTTAGGTATTATAATCTATGAGGCGGCCATTATTATTTTCACAGGTGAATAAATATTTATACCCGATAATTTGGACAGAAAAGATTTATGCCTGTAGTAAACATAATTATGCTTGGTGAATTGTATTATCGCTATTTATTCGGAGGAACGAAACAAATGAACCGAATAAATAACTACTTACGTTCGGTGAATATGGCCATTACATATTATATTGTAGAATGTATAGGTTGTTTCAGCGTCCTCCATCATCAGAAACCCTTCCGTTTTTGGCTTTCTACGCATCGTGTGTGCTTAACACCTACTATTATCTTATTAAGTTAACGTTATATTAATAGATGAATCGAGGCATTCTTAAATTTTTAGGGTTCCGTGGTTTAAAAGGAAAAATGGAACCCTTATGGGATCACTTCGTTGTCCGGTCGTCTGTCCGTCAAGACTTCTTTTGTCAGGAACGCGTGGATGTATCAAGTTGAAATTAATATCAAATATTCAGGTCTGCAATCCCTTGTAGTTGTGAAAAAAAAACAAACTTCTAAGTCAACGCAATCAGATAGGGCCGTTTATGCCGCATATTTTGACACTCGCATGGGTACTTGACCTAGAATCATGACATTAATTGGCAAAAAGCGATGTCTTATAGCCCAAGTAAAGGGAAAAATCTGAAAAGCGTAAATTTATGTTACATTACAAATATTTTTTTTTTTGCGTTTATAAACTTTTTTGCCACTACGATGTATAATGCGGTAATATTCATTCCTTTTTCCAATTTTAGTATGAACTGCTACAAATAGTTGTACTTTATTTTGCCCACTAGCAGTTAAGTTTGAGAGAATTTTTTTCACTTGTCACATAAAAGTAGAGAAAAAAACGAAAAAAATGACGTCTGGTTTAGGTCGATACGTCAATTTGAACCAAAGTTTTGGGAGATTTAAAAAATCGTTTTCCCCCTTTCCTGCCGGTTATAATTGACCCCTGGTTTTGGTGCAAAGAAGGCTCTTTAGTACCTTTGCAATAAAACGAAAATTAAACTCCTAGCTGCAATGGTTTTTTTAAAAAATGGCATTCAATTTTTCAAAATTTCGTGCACTAAAATGGCGATATCTCGCGAACTGGTTGTCTGATGAGTGATGAGACCCGGTCTGGAACGAGCTTACACGAATTATTTTTCTCTACAACTTTTGTTGGAACATTTTTTTCCCTCGATAATAATGACCGAGTTATGGGGCAAAACAGGTTTTCCGAAACTTTAAAGCGGCATTTCCCCCGCCGCCCCCTTCGACATGCGGTCACATAATATACCAATATGTCGGGGGAGCTCGACTCTACAGTTTTTTTCGATTCGAGACATACTAGCTTGAAATTCCCAATCCTCTTCACTAAAAACACACATTTTTAAATAAGTTACCAAAAATAATAATTTTTAAATCTAATCTAAGTTGTGAAGTAAAGCATAGGGCAGTAGGCGGAGTGAAGATGTTATGCACACACTAATATTCTCAAACCTCGCACATACATTAATAAAATTTTTATACTGACACGTTTCGTGGCTCCTAGCTCAGCATTAATCTAATTTCAAATTTTCAAAGTAGATTCAGCGTATCAGAAACAGAATTATTAGCTCACTAAATCAGACACGTCAAAGTGAGCTAATAAAATGTCGATATCTAAGATTTAAAATAACGGTTTTCCGACAAGTTTCACTTATAGACGGTTTATTTTACATCCAGTTCGTCTAGTTCTATGCATTTGTATGTCAGATAACTTCGCCTGTTGAAAAGAAACGGAACCACATAATATGAAAACGTAAGCTGAACGTTTCTGGAACTAGTGGGTGAATGTCTACACAAAACGATTTGAACATTTCTATATAGATTATATTCGCTGAATCAAATTAATCGAGAACTTTTAAAAATGCTTTTTTGGAATACAATGAGTAAATGACTTAAAAAGCTCCGTACTTGCAACTAAATGTTTCTGCTTATACCAGAAACCACTGGGCCGATTTTGATTAATAGTATATTACACTACAAGGGCAGAAAGTTTCAGATTCTTGCATTGCGCAGCTCAAGGATCTCAAACTTTCTGCCCGTGTGGTGTATACTATTTTTCTTTATATAAATAAAATTGTCGACCAATTTTTCTCAGACCAATATATTGACAAAAAATATAAAAATAACAAATCAATATAACACAAGATGACGTTTCGATCCGGATTTGGATCTTCTTCAGAAATATCTAAAAAATATAAAAATTAATTAGTATTAAGCTATTTATTATCTAATAAATTGTACGAAAGATTGAAAGTTTGATGATTAAAAAAATAATGAAAAATTGATTTATATTTATTTGAAGTGTTCTATTCAGACGGTTATCAAAGATTTGTATTTTTCTTTATTCCTCGGTCGAAAGTATGCTTATTAATTACATTAATTACTTATTAAATACATAAAAACACAGATAAATAGATACATTCCAAGTAAGCAGCAAGTTTATACGTAAAAACACGAATGATAGCTGTTCGCCACTATTGACTGGCGGCCGTCACATGTAGCGGTGTACATGATAACTATTTTTCTTTATAGCCGATCGAAAGTACCACCAATGCATAAATTTTCAACCTTAAAATTGATGCCGGAAGTACGTAATTTCGACCGAAGTATGAAGAAAATTTATATTTTGCGATTGGGTTACGGTATGTTCTTAACCATACGTCGACATCAAATCAACGACTATTGTTACTATTTTTAAATTTTTTTTATAAATTGCAAGGATATATTGAATTCGAAAGAAACATTTTTAATTGTAAATTAAACAATTTAAAAATTGCTATAATTTTTTTACAAATAATTAAAACTGTCATTATTAATGGAGGTGTAGTCCAAATATATGGTAAATACAATAATTGCTGTCTACACAATAATTAAATATCTATCGAAACTGGATTTGATCGAAAAGTTTCAACGAAATCCAGTTTCGACGATTGCATAATCAGTTATTTTTATGGCATCATTCACAATGAATTATGATGATGTCACGCTTTTTGTACTGTAATAGTGCTAACACACGGTCGAACTTGGTCCGGTCCGACAACGGACATGGTACGGCGGATCTTGCAACAGACGACCGAATCTGTTCCCATCGAACCGGGCGGACACGCAGACTACTGTACAGACGAACAGATTTGGTACGGAGCGGACCAGATCCGCTGTCCACTTCGAACCAAGTTCGACCGTCTGTTAGTACTATTATCTATAAATGGTCAAAAGGTTATCTGAATATGGTACAATGATATCGTGATGATGTCATGCCATTGAGTGTTATCTATAAATGGTCAAAGGGTTATCTAAATATGGTTACAGCAGCAAATTAGCGGCCGCGAAATCTCTTTAAATTTGGGTTTCAAAAATTAGAAAATCATTAAATCTTCGACTTTCACATTTATTGGTCGCCTACGTAATTCTGATTTGTTATTTTTAACTTCCCGCTTTAAAAAAAAAAAATTTTTTTTTTTTCAAAAATTATTGGTTTCACCCCGATTTTCGAAAATCGAGTTTTCGCCAGATCTCGACGTTTTGAGGTCCTAGGAAGCTATTGAAACTATTTTGGCGATGATGTCCTTAGGGCTGTGTGTGTATGTGTGTTTGTATGTATGTAAACCTTTTATATCTTTTGAACGCAGTGTCCGAACGAAACGCGGTTTGCGGCATCTCACGTGATCTTGGTGAACTTAGACTTCCTGAAAATTTGAAACGATTCGGTCCAAAAAATTTTGAGAAATCTTAAAAAAACAAGTTTCAAAAATTTTTAAAAATTTGTTTTTGTAAAATATTTTCTAAACTACTAAACCGATTAATTCCAAAATCTAATCAGCTCTTCTCCTTAACAAACTGCGTCGATTTCCGCAAACCGCATCAAAATCGGTTCATTTGTTCACGAGATACCGTGAACGAAAAATCGTAAAAAAGTGTTTTTTTAAAATGACTCTTAAAATTGTTATCAGATCGATTTTTTTGTAATAAATTACTTTCTTAGGCTAAAAAAACTGCGTCGATCGCCGCAAACCATATCAAAATTGGTTCATTTGTTCATGAGATAACGTGAACGAAAAATTAGGAAAAAAGTAATTTTTTAAAATTACTCGTAAAATTCTTATCAAATCGATTTTTTTGTAATAATTTACTTTCTTAGGTTAAAAAAACTGCGTCGATTGCAGCAAACCGCATCAAAATCGGCTCATTTGTTCACGAGATATCGTGAACGCCCCGGCCGATATAGCGCAAGGCATGAACGCCATCCACGTGGCGACTAACGACGGAAAAGAGGCTCCGTGGATAAAAGATTTATCAGATTTGAAGCAAATAATTGTTAAAAAAGATGAGATTATAGCTGTAAAAGATGAAGAAACCAAGAAATTAACTATGGCGTTGACAGAATCAAACAGTAAATTGATTTTTTTTGCTAATGCTCTTGTTGAGGCAAATAATGGACTTTTAGAGTGTAATAAAACTATTAGTAACATGGTAAACCGCATGGCCGACATCGCCCAAGACGTGATAGCCAAACCGTCCGATCCACAATTGTTACATTCGTTAGCCGTATGTGCGATGGGTGGAGATTAGTACGCGTTTCTCAGACCGCAGAAACGAAGTCTTAAGCGAAGCCTCGACCGCCTGTCTGTCGACGACAGAGACATAGTTTTTAAGAGCGACTATGTGCCCAACGCTGTTAACATATTGAACAAGGTGAAAGAAAACCTGCCTAGGGACAAATTTAAAGCTCGCCACAACAAGATAACGCTCCTCGAGGACTCGACCAAGGAGGATCTCGTCGACGCCATCAACTCTTCTTTCACTCAACGCCAAGTGGCCATCATTACTAATAAAGTTAACAAAGAAAAAATGTTAATAAAACTAATAAATAATAAAAACTGTACAACCGAGTTTGTTTATGTTTTATTTTAACGAAACTAGCGTTCATTGAAAACTTTCAACGAAATCTATAGTTTCGACTGTTGCACAATAAGTTAATTTTATTGCATCATTTAAAATGATGTCATGCTATTGTACCGTTATCTGAGGATGACACAATTCAACTTGATAAACTATAACCTTTTGCATCATGAACAAACGATAACATCCTCTCATAACAAGGCGATCTGTTGCCTCGCTCATGGTACTATCGGACTTTGCGGTGTTAAGATCGTTGAATAATATAGTGTATAGTTTGTATTGTCGATTGTTAACATGAATCATATTGTAATATGTTTTGGATATATAATATGTACCATAGTTGCGGTCCTATCAACAGATTGTCCGTCGACGGAGATTTTATTTGAAAAAAAACAAGGCCAGTGTAGCAATTACGAAAGCGGCTCCGTCAGTCACACTACTCCTATTATGAAAGATTTGTACAGAATCAATTATTTCACGGACAATTTCCTGCCTTTTTGTACAACCGTTGTTTGTGGAGACGGCAGACATCATTTGTTTTGTACAAAATCCGGTGCCAGTGATGGTGAATGTATCGACGGCGATGCGGTCAAAAACTTTGAAAGCATATACGCCGGTAAAGTGAGCAGCGTGGCCATTAAGCGCAATAAAATGTTTACTGTTGTAGATTTGGCAAACGAACTTATACACGAATTTACCACTGACGATCAAACTATAACTTTGTACGAGCATGGTAAACACAAAGGTGAAAGTTTAACAATAAAATCTAAAACGGGGCAGTGCATTAATCTACCTGTAGAATGGCAAATGCGAGTGTCGTCATATTCAGCAAAAAACCTAGCAAGATTTTATACAGGCGAATATTGTACAGGACATTCGGTCGTCGCGTGTCGTGATTTTGCAGTACAAAACAATTTTTGGACTAGATCCGATAACCTATGGGGACTGTTGTGCTCCATCGATCAAATGAATGACAATACTAGATCATTTAAATTTGAATAAAATGTGTGTGTGATTATTATTTTGTGCTACGTAAACAAAATGTATTGTCGATTTTAATACAACATATTGAACATAAACTAGATTTTTAATTCTACACTGATAGAAAAAAATATGTTGACACAAATAAATAAGGGTTACCTCAAATAAATTATACAGTCATATACGAGCAACGATATTATATATTTATAAACACCATATTATTTATTTAAAAAAAAATATATATTTCAACTACAGATTGTTTGGTTTTATAATTACTGCATATACTCTTAAAATAGTCTAATAAAGTCAAGTTAACTATATTATTTTTGTAATATAATATATACGTCCCGTGTTAAAATCAAACAGTTAAATGAACTTCATTTATACAGACCAAGTTACGTTATAAATGTTAGAAATTGTTAATTTACTTGCTTGAAAAACATAAACCAAAGAGAATTTTACATTAAGGTATATATTCAGAAAATGTCATATCAAATATATATGTATACTAAATATATAGGTAATCTGATATATTTAAACCAAACATATTTTTATTTAAATTGTATGAATGGCTTATTCAATCTTCAGCTTCATATATATTTGTTTCAAAAGTATCATTGTTTCATTTTAGTGAACGAAATTTTTAATTTAATTCGTTGATATTATTGATCTATCAAAATTTCATCAGTAATTTATACAAGATTTGTTTCTTTTAAATGTATTATTTGTTTAATTTAAATAAATATTTGTTTCATCTATACTTACCACTTTTTTGATGTAGCCGTACAGTTTTGTTAATTATAATAATTTTATTATTTGTTTATTATACAGAGTGTTCCTAAATATCGTGTACATAAGGAAAGGGGTAATTCTTTGGCTTATTTCATGACTAAAACTTCGCATAAACATAGGTCCGCAAACGCTTCGTTACCGATCTACAGGGTGTTAAAATTTCAGAAAAGGGGGCATGACCCCTGAAAAATTGTCGTAGATTCTCACAACCATTTGGCAAGCCCAATGATGTAAGCCCTACAGCGTAACCTATATTCCAAATTTGAGCTAAATATCTCAAAAACTGCAGGAGCTATAAAGAAACAACTATAAAAATCTTGAAATTTTAACATCCTGTAGATCGGTAACGAAGCTTTTGCGGACCTATGTTTATATGAAGTTCTAGTCACGAAATAAGCCAAAGAATTACCCCCTTCCGTATATGTACATGATATTTAGGAACACGTGTAAGTATATACAGGCTGTCCCAAAACCAATTTGACACAGAGCACGTGGTTATAGTACATGTGGAAGAGGGAAACGGTTCGAAAAAGTTAAAAAAAATGATAAATCAAAAGTTGAATGTCAATTAAACTTTAATATTGTTGCGCATTGTTACCCCATAATGCTACGCCTATGGAATTTCTAGAAAACTCCATAACATGCTCGAATGTCAACGAACAAACAATAAAGGCAGGTAACGGACTTCCGACCGTTAGAGGCGCCCACGCATGCAACAATGAATGCAGGTAGTCAGCAGTGGGATATAGGAGACTCGGACGCGTGGTGAGGCAAGGAAATGGCTTCTCGAACGTTCTGGAACATAGGCCAAAATCTATAAAAGGCGGCCAGAGGAAGGGCGTCAAGTCAGTTGAGTTCAGTCAGTTACAGCGTGTTAACAGCGAGTGGACGTACAGCTAACTGTTTTACATAAATTGTGCGTGTTCTGGCATTATTACATAAATTCTGTTACAATATTGAGAAAATAAATATAACGCTAGTGAGTGCGGTAAATAAATAAATAACTTAGTGAATAGACAAGTGCGCTGATAAACTCTGTGTTGTGTTTTAGTGTGTTGTGAATATTTCTTTGTACATAATTCTTTATTCTCTATTACTTAGTCCTACGTTGTATAATTAGAACTATTAGTTTTATTTCTGTTTACGCTATACGCTTTTGTTTGTGTGTTTTTACTGTTTGTTAAACAGTTAATATCTTAAATAAATACTTTCCGCCACAGGCAATAGCAGTTTTGTTACAATATAAAAAAATACATGACTATAGTTTATATATGTACCTATATTATATAAACTTTTCACAAAAATGTGTACATAGATATACGTAAAAAAATAAGTATATTATTATTGTATAGATATTTAAGTTCAGTCTTGTCTCTGAATATCATGATTTAATTAACTTGACAGTAAATATTTGGTGTTGAAATTACGTAGAAATCCTTTTCACTTTTATGGCATTTATAAGGAAAAACAGAACAAATTTCGTGAATTTGTTTTATACAAAATGAGTTAAGCGAATCTTCGATTTTATAGGAAGCAATGTGGTCATTATAACCCACAGTAAAATATTTTTTCAAAACAAATAGTTTTTCATCATTCTCTAAAATGAGAATATAACAAATTTTTCCAAAAACAGGTAAAACATCTACATCTGATTCTAAAAATAAGAAGTCGTTGATTTTGTATTTTATGCTGCTTACACAACACCACGACAAAGATGTTAAGTAGTTGCTGTCAATTACTAATTTAAAAGTATTATTTGATTCTAAAGGTAATTGTAGAATAATTGATCGTTTTATAAAATCTGATCGCCCAAAATTATTACTGTCTTCAGTATCAAAACCTTGATTGCTGATTACATAATAACAAAAATCTAATTGATGCCTTAGTGCAATACTGTAAGTTCTATTTATATTACATGCCACAACATTCGAAATATTCTTCAATGCTCTATGTTTACCTTCTAAACGCATTGTCCAATACAAAACTGGTGGACCAAAATATTTAATTATAGTTGGATAATGGATGAGGAAATGATGCTTTGGCTTCAAGGTATTTCCAGTAAGTTCGATGTATAACATATTGTGTTCTTTTATTAAAACTTGCAAATAATCTATCATTGCATCATTGAAACCTCGACTAAGCAATAATTCTAGAATTTCTCTTAGCGATAAATATAACTGCCAAAAAGAATCTCCTTCGGGTATTTTATGACCTATAATTATTCCTAAGTACATTATTAGCGTTATCATTTCTGATGCAGAAATTATTAAATTGCCATGTTTAATTTTTGTCATTGTTAACTCTGGAATTGTGTTTCCCATATCGACGTCAGTGTGGGAATCATTAAATTTTTTTAAATTTAGATTAAATTCCTCCAAAGAAAATATTTTATTTTTTATGTAGGTAATACTGAAGAATATCTGCAATTTCGTATCTACAAATACCTTCACATAAATCGTGCATTATGTCACATACTGTATTTTCTGTCACATGAAAGTATTTCAAATCATTCCATATGCATTGATCTTTGATACCAAATGATTTTTTAGTTAAGTCGCTATTATAATTAGTTTTATTTCTCAACAGCATTGGATCCTCTTCTAAAATTCGCGATATATCTTTTTTGTGAATGCGACAAAAACGACAAAAGTAATTCGATGAAAAACTTTCGTTATATCCAAAAATAGAATGTAAGCCCAAATTATCACCTAAGATAAATATATATATATATAAAATCGCGAGCCCAAAAAAATTTATAGTCGATACGATTCAAACTCGACACATTGGTGTTGAACGGTTGTATGCAAGTGTTGACTAACAGCGATATACTTGACGGTGCCAACATCGATTGGCCGCTCAAATTGTATACGGCGAACACGTTATTTTGTATGGAACAAGAGCAATAGTAGTGCGTATCGCCATCGATTTCGACATAATCAAGAAATCCGTTTACCGTGCGACCCGTAATTGGATCGATCGAACACGGATCCGGAACGCATATATCTTCCAATCTCAAATGTTGTCTGTACGTTTGGTGTAAAGCGGGATGGTCGACGCGTATGAAACCGGCGCGGCAAGGGGCTCTCGGAAAGAATCTTTCATCGTACAATACATTTCTGACACGCAAAGGTCTACAATATGGAGTTTCAGTTTCCTCGTTGTAGTCAGAGACGAAACCTTCGTCGCAGGCGCACGTTATGGGCGATTCGTTAATGTCAGAGACGTAACCGTTAGGTTGACAACCGACAGGCACATTGCAGTCTTCGTACATGTTTAATTGGGTGACCAAACCTGGTCTCAGACAACTACAAAGCAACGAAAATCCCATCGCGCTTTCCGCCAAAATCCACACGCCCGTGTTTGGATTGCACGATCGCGCGCGGTCTCTGTTCAAAGCCAAACAATAAGATTGGCCAGGAAGTATTGTGTGCTGCGTTTCCTCGCCGTTCTCATCGTGAAACGTAATTACTGCAAGTTCGTCAAAGTATTGACAATTGGCTAACCCCTCGCGGCACTGATCGCAATCCATATGCGTAGTGCACGGAGTTAAACTTTGTGACATTCACGCGTATTTCCCTCTATGATTATTTCAGAGGGAGGTTCGATTAGTAGGATATTCGAATTGTCAAACCGTTCCAGAGGCACATACACGTCGTTTTCTCGATAAACGTCCTGCAACACCTTCACATAATTATACAAAAACAGTACGACAAATATCAAAAGCGCTAATGCGATTATTGCGTAGTAATAATACATTTCTAGGCTGTCTATTCTTACAAATGTCACAAATATTGTATAGCGTAATATTAGGCATCGCTTTTAATTAGGAATCTGGCACGTCCCGTCTCGGTATGTAGTTGACGCGACTTTTTGTGTCTATGTACAATCTCCAAGTAGGCTCGTCTATCCCGTTGCCGGATAGTGGAAAAGATCCCGGCAAAGTAAAAATAAAAGCGTTGTCCGAATTTTGATTGAATATTTCAGGTGGACAAAACAGTTTCGATTGCGAAAACTCGCTAATCGGCATGTCCAAAGTGGTGCATTCTACGCGAAACTGATACGACATGTTGTCGCGATCGAAACCGTCTACCACACCTGCACATATAGAACTGGGATCGTTTCGATCTACGTGTCGCATTTGAGTGATGTTGAAATCGCCACATTCGCAGGTGCCGTTCTCAAAGTTAGGGCGAACCTGCGACGCAGCGTAATTTACTTTAGTACACACATTGGGTACACATTCTATCGGATTCAAAGGGTTGTTGAACATGACGTTATAATGATCGTCTAAAGCGTTACATCTCATTTCAAATCGGCGCCGCCCACTTCCCTCTGGAAACTCTTCGTCCCAATGTCTGCGAAAAGTGTTGCGCGATACGTCTACCTCCGTTCCGAGTAAATGATCGAACAAAACGTTTCGCTGAATTTGGCCGGGCGCAATTCGTGCTGCGTGCTGTCTGCCCGCCACTTGAGACATATTTTCCGTGCCGGCGAAATATCTAGGATCTTCGGCTAGACAAGTCCATTGATTAAGACTGTGCAACACCACGCTGGTTTCTCTATTACAATTACGCGGCACGCTACGAGTGGTGCAATAGCCGCCGCGCACTAATAATTCCCCGTTGACTACAAACTTGTCATATTCGCCCAAAAGAAATACGTCGCCGCCGGATTGTCGCATAGAGACGTACAATCGAAACTGGGAGTTTGCGTGGAACCCACGTAGACCGGTACCGATAAGCACTTTGCCTCGCCATCATTGATCGTGCCCAAAATGGTGTTGAATTGAATGTGCGGTAGTGCGTTTAGCGGCACATATTTGCGTCGTTTTAGTACATTCTCCATATACTCGATTCTGTCTTCGACGGTATCGTTGTATTCGATCTGAGCTTGTTTAATTCGCGAATGCGCATCGTACATCGGTCTGTATAATAGAAAAATAAAAATAATCACACACACTATTAATAGCATATACATGTTTGTTTCACTTAGTTTGTAAACATGTTTTATACGACGGGTGCGGTGATGATTGCCAACATTATGGTTGGCGTGGCCAATATCGTTTACGGCATCGTTGGCATTTTGGCTCACAATCGAGCCGTGGTGATCGATTACGAAAACGGCGGCGACGCAATGAATTGTAGCGGATTTTTGTTACTGTACGGAGTGTTTGTAGTTTTGGGTGGCGCGGCCGCTTTGATTTTCTACCACAGTGTACGATATTCGGCATACATTATCGCAGTTAGCCTGTACGCTTTCGTCGCTTTATTTTCGTTTGTAATTTTGGGCACGCTAAGTTGGATAATTCGATTTGGTCACATTGCCAGTTTGGACGCAACAATTCGCCAACACGATAGCGAATCTGTTTGTTGGCGCGGCATAATTCCATACGAAGAAAACGACTTGGCCAACGCCGGCTCGCCTCCGCCGCGCAATTGTTTCACCGCGGACACTCAAATAGACATGGGAAAAGTCGTTACTATGAGATCACAGTGACTGTTATTCCGGTTACACAAAAATCACAGTGAAAAATCATCGTGACTTTGTCACGTCGATCACTCACATCACAATAAATGTTTCCTAGTTTTTAGGATTTTTTAGTTGATTATCGTTACAGTTGTCACTCCGATCACGAATACACCATTTAGTAATAAGTTGTCATCTGATACGGCGTTACTTGTCTGTTATGATGTTTAGATGCAAAGATATAGTTAATTCAAAATAACCTTCACACTTGTACAGGCTTAGGACTGTCGCATTTGATAACATAACGTAAATATTCTTTTTTTCATGGGGAAACGGCAATCAATGCAAGGTTTTTTGCGATGCGTGAGCTGTTTTCTCTAAACATTTAGCGGCATTATATTTTTTGTGCCAAATTTAAAATTTTACCTAAATGGTTAGAAAAAGCCGTTTGCAAGCCGCAGCTTTGTGTTGATTGCTGAATTCAGTGAGTAGTGACTGCGGTGGCATGGAACGACATACGTTACTTTGAAACATAGATCTATTGGAACTTGGAGCGAGCGTCGTGACTGCGGTGACATGAAACGACATACGTTACTTTGGAACGTAGATCTATTGGAACTTGGAGCGACCGTCGTGACTGCGGTGACATGAAACGACATACGTTACTTTGGAACGTAGATATCTCGTCAGATCATAGTGTCATGTTTGAGCGACAGTGACTGCGGTGACATGGAACGACATACGTTACTTTGGAACGTAGATATCTCTTGTCAGATCACAGTGATTATTTTAGACGGCTTGTCACAGTGATTTTTTCATCGTGAAGTTATTTTTTCCCCAACTCTACACTCAAACTCTGTGCGCCAGTTGCCGCCTAGAATATTATCGCGACGAGCCTACGTTTTTTAAACACCATCGTCCTGTTAGTTTTAAGTGTGTTGTATGTTTTGATGGTGAACATTGCCCAATTGTATTACTTGTACCAAGTGTACAAGCATGAACGCCAATTTTCAAATGCCACTAACACCAGCAAACATGGAAACGATTATAGCGAAATTGACACCGATGATTGCGACAACGATCATCACGATGCTCATTACGATGGCGACTATAGAGCACACAATAAAAATGTTAATTGCGACGCTGAATATTGTGTACCTAAAAAAAAAAATTGGTTGTCTGTAAAGTCGGTTTACGGACGATAGTTTTACGTGATAACGTATTCCGTAATACATAACCTAAATTTATATAATAATTATAATAATTCGAATCTATGATATTGCATCTTTCGCTTCAAATTTAGGTTAATTTTATTTATTTAAATTACTCACCATATAATATAATTGTTTTTTTTTTAACTTTCTTTCTTTCGTATTTATTTTAAGTCTCAAAGATTAGCTGTCATAATATTTATAAAACAATTGTTTCACTGTTTATATAAAATTCCAAAACCTACTTACAATATTTAAGTATTTTCATACGTCAAAAAATTGATTTTTATAATGATAAAATTTGTAAGAAAATGATTTTTTCGAGAGATGAGACCTAGCTAAAACGATTTTTTGCCCCCCAAAATCCCTTTTCAGTAAATTTCATCCAAATCGTTAGGGCCGTTTTCGAGAAAAGCACGCACAGGGTCAGGCGGAACGTGTCGAACGTTACGAACGTTACGACCGTTAGGAACGTTACACTTTTTCGTACATGCAGCCGGTGTTTTATCAATTTATAAGATTGGTGATTTATCAATTTATAAGACGTTATCACGTCAATAATAAACCTGTAGCAAACGTGTTCAAATTTGACACGACAAACGAAACTATGATGTCCACTTTCAATTATACTAATAAAATCATCAAATAAAATTGTCAATTGTTTTATTTTTATATTCAATACATTTACTATTTTACATTTGATACACTGCAGTATATTAATATTATCTATCACGCACGATATACATATAGTATTTTTTGCATGTATATACCCCCTATAAAATAGCTGATTTTTACATAATTTTCAAAGTTTTTGACAGTTTAATTTTGAGCAAGTTCCATAGAGATATTACAATAGAGTACGCGAGAGAGCAGTGAAAGTGTCTGCAATTAAGAGAGAGAACAGTTCCTTATCTCTATATGGTAACTAATGATGCAAAACAATGCTGATTTGAGTAAACAAATATCTGGTTTTCTGGACTTTTTGCAGCGTTCTCTCTCTCAACTGACGACATTTTCACTTATGACAAGCATACACACAGAGATATAAGTAATTAGAGTACGCTAGTTCGTATGCTCGCCATAAGTGAAAATGTCCTCAGTTGAGAGAGAGAACGCTGCAGAAAGTCCAGAAAACCAGATATTTGAGCATTGTTTTGTATCGTTAGTTACCATAGAAATGCTGACAGTTTCACGGCTCACTCGCGTATTCTAGTCTAATATCTCTATGTGCGTACACACTAGCGTACTCTAGTTACTTACCTCTCTATGGCAAGTTCACTTGCAATTTTAGGCTGCGTTGAATTTTAATTAATTAAATAGTGTTTAAAAACTTGAAATTGTTGTTTCAAAAAAACTATACTTAAAATTAGAAAAAGAAATTGTTTGGCCCACGGTCAAATTTTCATCCGCAATGTGGCCCGACGATCAAAAGATTTGCCCACCTCTGAGCTATAGGGATACCTATGTAAACAAATATTTAAACATTTTCAGTACTCTATTGTTTCGATGAATTCAGTCTAGTTGGATTTATTTTAAAGAGAGACATTGAATCGTGCACGACTGTTGAGACATGTGGACACCTCCGTTCGTGTGGACCGGTCGGAACATTGCTAGGACTGTTCTTGTTATCACGTCCCACTGCCCGCATTCACTTCATAGGGACGTTTAGATTTCCTTTCCGCCCCACGATACATACCTATTAACCGTATTATAGATGTGTATAAAGTATACTTTTGAAGTTATTAGATACTATTTTGAGTGTATTTCTATACTCAGAAAAGTTCTGAAATATGTTTTTTATCGCGCCCTGTATAAAAAAAAAATGAGCCTGGTAGATGTGAAACATAAATATAAGCGAAATTCTAGTAACTAAATATCGCCTTGTAACTAAACTTCACCCTGTAACAAAATTTTGCTCTGTAATCTACTAGATTTTGACCTGTCAACTAACGAGATTCCACTAACTAAATATAGCCCTGTAACTAAATTTCACCCTGTGAGTAAATTTTACCCTATACCTAATCTAGTTGTCGCCTTTAGCAAAAGCCAAGTTATAATCCAACGCATACATAAAGCAAGCGTCACGCACTGACATCTAACGAAATACTAGTAACTAAGCTAATCACTAAATTTCGCCACGTTATTTAGATGTCGCCTTCAACTAAAGGCGTGTTTAATCCAACGCATCACAAGCGTAACGTCCTCCCATAAAAATGTCGCGCCAATTGCACGGTTTTATTCCCAAACAATTCACATCAAAAAGAAACTGTTTATTTTACACTACACACTACAGAAGTAAAACTTCTATGCAACATTCACATTCACGGTAGGAATACCATACGTAGGTACCTCTCTAAATTTAATATTATTTAAAGCAATTCGCTGGAAGTATTACCTATATATTATAATAGCCCAGTACGTGGGGGTTTTTTGAATGCAAAAGGTGGGGTAGTAGTGATTTTTTAGTATGTTGTTAAGCTTGGGGCCCTAATGAAAAATCCAAGTTTTCGACCTCGAGGCGCATGCGCTCGAGCCGCCATCTTGGATTTTAGGTACAAAAGTTTGTTTTTTTGATAATAACTCAAAAACGGTGGCTTTCACCACAAAAGATGTTCTATACAAAGTTAAAGAGGACAAAATTTCCTGTATTTGGTTTATGAAATTTTTTTTGTAGCACACATATGTTAGGAGTTACAGCTCCGTGAAGTTGCACTATTTGAAAAAAAATGCGGAAACTTTATTTTGGTTGAGTTTTATTTTATTATTCTTATTATATATCATTATATTTGTACATAATTATAAAAAAACTAAAAGGCACTTGAATATTATCATTTAACAGTATTATACTTATCGTAAACAAAGTTAAAGGCGAAAAGTATATCGCATTTTTTTTGACGTGATAACGTCTTATAAATTGATGAATCACGTCAAAATAAAAAGATGAAACACCGGCTGCATGCACGAAAAAGTGTAACGTTCTGTAACGTTCCGCCTGACCATGTGCGTGCAAGCGAGAGCGCAGTAATGTATTATTAAATATGATATTCGAGCGGAATACTTTATCACGTAAAACTATCGTCCGTAAACCGACTTTACAGACAACCAATTTTTTTTATTTAAGAATAGTAAATTATGATTTTAGAGCGTTACAAAAATTAATTTCTACTACATTTTGCTACGTGTCGATGGTCCGGGTTGGTTATTGTTGATGTCCTGGTCGTAGTTTTGGTCCGTAGCCTGAAAAATGTCGTCATCCTCGTCCTCGCTTTCAATGCTGATTTGCGACGCTACTTGAGGTTCATTATCGTTTTTACGACAATACGCGGCGATCAGTTTTTCATTAATATAATTTTTTTGACATGCGCCATGCACAGTTACAGAAGATAGTGTTCTCAAAATGTGCGTATGTGCGCGATTACCTCGTAACTCACTCGATTTTAAAAGTGTCTTTACACATCTTTCCTTTACAACGACAACGTCACGTTCACTTCAAGTTTTCTCACAAATAAAGCACAAATCAACTTGGGGATTTTCCATTATAGATAGATAGATAGACAATTTATTTGTGAAGCTATATTATATACAATATAGATACAAAACGTCATATGCAATAAATAAAATATAAAGTGCTAAAATAACTATAAATAATTAAAACTCACTAAAAATATATCCTTGCAATTTATACACCGGCTTTTTAACAAGCATTTTTTTTTAATTCTTTTTTAAATGGTTTTATATCTATTATATTTTTAAGTCTTTCCGGTAATGTATTATATATGTCAACACCTGCAATTGATGGCGAGACTTACAGCAAAACGTTTTTGAAAAATTCGGTTTATATAAGTAACTTGCTCTGGCGGGTTTTTCGGCAATATAGAGTGGCCCGTTTATAACCATTTATATGCATAGAGTTTACTGTATTATCTGTCATCCATGTTTCAGAAAAATACAGTATTGTTGGATTCTGCTGATAACAGCAAGCTAGACAATAAGCACACTGACGCATACAGACTTTCTCAATACCTACAGTAGCTGTTCTCTAGCTACCTGCCTATCCGTTAAGGTTTAGGGCAACCTATTAATATAAAATTAAAGTAGTCTCTTTAAAAATTATTTCAATATTATTGGCATTTGTTTAAATTATTTATTTTAGTTATTAACAGCCAAATAACAAAATATAATACTTTTTTTTCAAATAGTGCAACTTCACGGAGCTGTAATTCCTAACATATGTGTGCTACAAAAAAATTTTTTTAAACCAAATGTTGGAAATTTTGTCCTCTTTAACTTTGTATAGAACATCTTTTGTCGTGAAAGCCACCGTTTTTGAGTTATTATCAAAAAATCAAATTTTTGTACCTAAAATCCAAGATGGCGACTCAAGCGCATGCGCCTCGAGGTCGAAAACTTGGATTTTTTATTAAGGCCCCAAGCCTAACAACATACTAAAAAATCACTACTACCCCACCTTTTGCATTCAAACACCCCTTATTGATACCCACGTACTGGACTATAATACATATTGTATACTGGGTGCGGCAAAAGTTTGGAAACGGTCCGATATTTCCGGAGGGTTAGGTTTGCGAAAAAAAAGTTTGGTATAAAAGTTGATTGGTTTTCAGTTTGCAATCGTTTGGTCACTGAATCATCCCCCAACCCCTCACGTGGGGGTGAGGGTGACTTGGAAATTTCGCATCGCGGATTCGGGTTCAGAGAGAGAGACTTTTGGCCGAAAAATTTTTCGAACAAAAGTTGCCTAATTTTGCTCTCTGAACCCGAATCCGCGAAAGAAAATTGGGGTCGCGATTTAAAATTTCAAAGTCACCCTCACCCCCACGTGGGGGGTGAGGGGTTGGGGGATGATTCAGTGACCAAACGATTGCAAACTGAAAACCAATCAGCTTTTGTACCAAACTTTTTTTTCGCAAACATAACCCTCCGGAAATATCGGACCGTTTCCAAACTTTTGCAGCACCCAGTATAATAAATTAATGGATTCGTTATAACAAATAATTAATTTTGACTTAAATAAGTACTACTTCCCACTTAAGTTTAAATAATGATGAGAGCTAAAGATATTAAAAATAGTTGAGCCGATTTTCATCAAACATAACTAAGCACCATCTCGCAAATACCAGTTTTTAAATAAAATAGCCATATTTAAATCGGTTCATCCATTTTAAAACTACGATACCACAGACAGACAAAGGCTTCGAAATTTTAACAACCCTCTTTTTGCAACAGGGGTTAAAAATGAAACTATTTTGATAAAAATTACAATGTCAAACATAACAAAATGACCTTATTTGTTCGTTTTATAATATTTCTTAATTTAAGGTTTCATGTTTGCGAAAATGTGTTGTTTGTCTTCAACATAGTCAGATAATACGTGTTTGGTTTTATCATTATAAATTATGCATGGAATAATTTTCTATGACAATCTCATCATAGAATTATGTATAGATAGATTGTTACAACGGTTTAGTAACATTATAGTATCTATCATACAAAACTTAAGGCCCCCATACACCTCGTTATTTTTTGGCAGTTTTAATGGCACGGGTAAAACTGTGCGGGTAAAACGGTCGGTGTGTGGCCAAAAACCGTCCTTCTTACCGGCGTTCAAAATATCTGCTGCTGCTTGATTTAAACCGTCCGTTTTAAACGTGTCGTTCAAGTCGGCCCGTGTGTGTGACGACGGTTAAAAAGGACGGGTTTTGTTCGACTCTGTAACGTTGTAGGATCCATCAAAGCAGATCAGATGATGCCACGACTTCAGAAAAACTGAACGAAACAACGCCTAGTGTGTGGATATGGTCGTTGTTCGTGTTTACCCGTACAGTTTTACCCGTGCGGTTAAAACTGCCAAAAAAGAACGAGGTGTATGGGGGCCTTTATATTATACAAAATGAGGTCATCCAACGTATCAAAATTTGATAATTTTGAACAGCGCATAATATACATACATAAACAGATAATGTAAAACAAACGTTTCGTTCTTATGTCCTTACTCTTAATTGCAAATATTTTAAAACGCTGATCATAAATCGCCTTATGAACCTAGGGAGTGACGACATCCCTACAAACCCGGTTATTCTAAGTCACTACTAAGCTTGACGGAAATTTGATTTTGTTAGAATATTCACGCGGTAATACGTTTCAAATTATTTTTGAAGAAAAACTTCTTTAGGGGCGTTTTACGAATTTTGCTAAGGAGCAACTCGGTATATTGGCGTTATGAATAAATGTGACGTCTTTGCGCGGCCTACTGAGTCTTTTTATGCAGTACAAATATTAGATAATATATCTATAATTTACTAAACAAGATAACAATTTTCTGATATATATTTGTTTTTCATTAATTAAACAGGAGTTATTCAATAAATACAAATAAATAAAATCATAACATAGTTTGTAATTCTACAGTTTTAAAGATTCCTAGAGCGAATTTTCAGCATTCGTCATTTTTTCCTGTTTATTTGTCTGTGTATACGTATAAAAAAACTTTAAACTAACAATAATGTTTACATGTTTTACTTCAACTGCACGTAAAGGTTACATGCACACTTTTTTATGAATTTAATTTTGTTGAGATAAAATCAGTGTACCTATAGAAGAAATAAATGCAATCGTATTGTAGGTACAGTTTTTGGCTGTATATCTACACATTTTACTATAAAAATATCATTTTATATACAGTGTTATCTAGTCCTAAAAGCCATATTGTAATTCAAATAAATGTTACGACCCTCATAGTCATATTTTTATTTAAATTTTATGTCAACTGCAAGGATATCCAGTAGAAACAAAATTTTATTATTATAGCACATATATTTTACAGTTATTCGTTGACGGTAAGTGTCCTTTTCGAAATTGTAAATATTTGCTGAATTTTTTAAAACATTTATTCATCTATAACAGTATCAAAAGAATGGACTTTTTATAAAGGCAATATAATATTTATATTACTTTTTAGAAAGTTGTTAACTGGTTATATAGTCAGTGCATAACCTTTAGCTACCGTTGGATATTATAAGATGACACTAGTCCTGCCCAACTGTAATATTATTCCGGAAAAAACGACCCTAATATCACAAAGGCTCAACTATGTCTACCTAATGTGTCTGTTCAAATCAAGAATGTGGTTTTGTCATAATATAGTTAGGCATTTGGAAATATCATTGAATAATTTGAGCAGATTGCAAAAATTAAAAGTCACTTAATATGTGATTTGTATATAGGGTGACCGGTAATTGCTCGTATTCCTCTCGGGAAAAGAAACTATGACTAATTTGGAATTATTTATAGCCTTATCACTTGGATGTCGGAAATGCGTCATTTTTTATGATAATGACATTTCTGTGAAAAAATTATTTTTTTTGTTTATTGTAAGTTTTAACATACAGCATAAAATCTAACAGTAAATTTCGTGGTTTTTAGCTTTAGGAAGGCTGGCCAATTAGTGGGCTATCAGATCATGGAAAAACTCAAGCCAAAAAGTGAGAATATTCTTTTTTTTTATTTTTAACTCCCAAAATTCGGATTTTTGTAAAAAGAAAACCGAAGTAGATTTTCTCGAAAATGACGCATTTCCGACCCCCAAGTGATAGAGGTTAATAAATCATTCCAAATTAGTCATAGTTTCTTCTCCGGTCACCTGTATGAACATACCCGGTAATTATTCTCAGGCCCGCCAATAGTGTAATTGCCTATATATTATGTTAACGCAATTATTAAGTTATAGCACAGTGTTTGTTATAATTATTACAGTTTTTTTATAGATTTAGTTTTAGCCTGACTCTTGCCAGTATTACACTTGCATGCTTTATATAAAAAAAATTACATTCCAACAGTGTCTTTGACTCAAACCCGAACTTACACTATCGCAGCGGATGACTTAATCAGTTAGTCAACAACGACACTTTCCGAAGTGTATTTGTATAACTGTATGCCACATACTCCGAGAGCTAATTTTTTACATTAGGCACCACATATTTTGAGCTACACTCTAGTGAGAGCTACTTTTTAAATGTGAATCAAAGGTGAAATTTTTCCTATTTGTTGATTACAGTTAAAATTAATCGATTGTTTCTACATCGTTTTTCTACTCCTAAACTATAGAAAAGGACATTTAATTTAGAGATTAATTACCAGTCTTATCAAGTTAATCGTGTTATCATCAGAACCAGTGCCGGATTAAGACTCATTGATGCCCTAAGCATTTCTTGACTATGGACACTCATCTCTAACAGCAGTCTAAAAAAATTCTATTATCTTTCTCTGTCATGTTAAGTTTATAAAAAAATAAATCAAATTGTGAATGTCATAAGCTTAAAATTGATAGAAAAAAGTTAAAAAGCATAGAATTTTAAGGAAAAAATTGAATTTTACAATTATTGCTCTCATTGAAAATTTGACTGTCTATAAAATCGGTCCTTAGGCATTTTTATACAGTTAATGGAAAAAAATATAAAGTTAAAAAAAACATTGCGTTTTCATTTTCAAAAATAAATTATTATTTATTTTTAATTTATGTACTTCTGAAGACAATTTTATATCAGTAGATCACATTTTTGAGAACATGACAAAAAGAAAAAATAATTTTTGTTGACACGGATCTGTGCGAGGTACTTTTTATTTCTGAGTTGTGATTTGTGGTGCCCCCTGAGACGTGATACCCTAAGCAGTTGCTTATTTAGCTTACAGGTTAATCCAGCACTTATGTCAAAAATACTTGTTTTAGAAAAAACGAGCCGGATAATTCTCGATAAGTGTTTCTGCCGATCGAATATTATGCATGTATACGATAGCATGTGATCTTCTATTCCCGAGCATCGAACCGAAGACCCTCTCTGCGTGCAATGGATAATATAAATGTTTGATCGAGCGCCTTCTTCAATGTCGCCAGGGCGAAGAGTCGACGTAGCGCCGCGACGCATTCTATAGGACCAAGTGTGTGCGGGTTCTTTCACACTGCACATATTATATTCAACGGGGATCAATGGGCACCGAAAACGATGTATTTTGTTTGATCTAAAAAAGATTATATTTCGGCTAGAGTCAAGGTTTCATAATATCAACTCTACGTTAGTGTGTTTTCTTTCTATATACATATATCTTTTATCAATTCTATACGATAAAATGTTTTTCATACAGAAATATTACTATTTTACGGTTAACTATTGCACATACCGCTAAACTAGCGGTATGTGCTCTTATCGCTTTGCGCTTCAGAGCTGACTTTCGTTTATACAAGAAGTTATGTCCAGATTAATTTGCACGAAATACATTCAAATTGTAGCTTTTTAAAAAGAAGAGGTTCAGTTCTACAAAACGGAACCATTTTTAAATTGATTCAGGTTCATAATTAGTCCTAAAATTGTAATTGAAAATCTTGAATAGCAGTTGTCGGTTGGTCTGTACGTATGTACGTACGCATGTGCGTATGTACGTACGTCACAGCTCTACAGATCGCAATTTGGGTCGGATCGCCTTGGTTTATATTTTATTCAGTTTGTTTACTATCAGAGTAGACCATATTTAAATTCAATGAAAGGCGTTCAGTAGTTTATTTTTTATAAACAGTTTTATAAATTATTTTTTGGCAGCTAATAGTTTGAAAAAACAATATAATAATATTACTGTGTAAATAGTAAATACTGTGTAAATTACCATAAAACAAGTGCTACACTTCTATACGGTAATGCGCGTTTTCAACCCCCGACAAAATATCCCCGACAAAATAGCCCCCGACAAAATATCTCCCCGACAAAATATCCCCCGACAAAATATCTCCCGACAAAATATCCTATAGACAAAATATCACCTGACAAAATATCTCTTACCCAAGAGGCCCGGGTTCGATTCCCGGTACCGGAATCAGTTTTGTTTTTACTTTTTATTTTTTTTTCACTTTGAGACCAACTTAAAACTCACATTTTCATGAAGATTGAAAACCATCGCTTTTTTTGATAAAGGGGTATGCGAATTGTCTCGCAGTGAAACGGGAAGGGGCAAATGTGGAGTTTTTAAAAAAAACAATTCCGGGGTGAACGATAAACGGGTATGCGAATTGTAATTCCGGGGTGAACGATAAAGGGGTATGCGAATTGTCTCGCAGTGAAACGGGAAGGGGCAAATGTTGAGTTTAAAAAAAAAACAACTCCGGGGTGAACGATAAAGGGGTATGCGAATTGTCTCCCAGTGAAACGGGAAGGGGCAAATGTTGAGTTTAAAAAAAAAACAATTCCGGGGTGAACGATAACGGGGTATGCGAATTAGATAGTTAATTGTTTGAATAGAACTGCGTTTTCTAAAAAATTATATTTAATTGACAGTCAATTAAATAAATATTTTTTAGAAAATCAGTCTCAAAGTGAAAAAAAAATAAAAAATAAAAACTAAAATCAAACGTCGAGATATTTTGTAGGGGGATATTTTGTCGGGGAGATATTTTATCGGGGGATATTTTGTCGCGGAGATATTTTGTCGGGGGATATTTTGTCGGGGAGATATTTTGTCGGGGGATATTTTGTCGGGGGATGAAAAGTCGCGGAATCCTTCTATACCGTAATAACACCGGCACATCTAGCAAGCTTCGTGGCGTAATGGTTATGGCATTAGATCCTCAAAGTCAAGGTCCTGGGTTCGATTCCTTCCGAAATAATTGGTTTTTATTTATTTATTAATTATTTTTCTATTCGATTTTATTTCAATTTTATATTATGTATAGTTCTTAAATTTTTTTTATTTTTTCAAACTTAAAAAAACTATTTTTTCAATTTTTAATTATTTATAAAATATTTTTTCAATTGTTTTTTTTTATCATACAGTGAAAAACTTACGGAATGTGTACTTTTGGTTTTTCCAACTATTTTATGCTTCTTAATGCAGGTTTCGGGAAAGGGAGTGAACTGGGAAAAAACGAGAGAGCTAGAGAGATCGCTCTGAAAATAAAGGCGCACATACGTATTTGTGTTGTGACTTGTGATCATAGCTTAGACAAGGAAATAATCGTAGAAATGATGCGCACATACGTTTTTGTTGTTATATGCTCAATGCATCAGGCCATTCTATTCTATCTGTGAAGGGGTGACTTGATATTGTATACTTAACGCAGCTTTCGTATTTGTGTTCAGACCGGTCTATTATATCTATAAAGAGACATGGGAGAGTTCAAACTACTATGTATAACTTCAAAGTTTCATGCTCTTGCAATTATTTGAATTTAAGGCCCAAAAGTGTTGTTTTAAATAATGACACTTTTTGATGTAAATAAAATAGTTTAATTACAATATTAAGGTTTAACAAAATGAACTGTATTTCTTCTTACATATTTATTTGTTTGTGACGTAGCCGATGTTGCGACTCACGTCTTACCACTTAGACTTGCCAAACAATACTGATCTAAAATTACATAAGATAGTGGGGAATCTTATAACACAAGGAGTGGGGGTAAAATTTTTAAATCAAAGGAGGTGAAACTCTAACATGGCCCCCACCTTGAAAGAAGTCTTTCAAAATACAAAAATAAATGAATTGAGAAATTATAATATTGAAATCACAAAAATATTCAAAGTCTAATTAAATATCACTGGGCATTTTCTTCAGTGACGGTAACTTGATCGTCGATCGGCAGGGCGCACACTTTGGTTAGCGCACGACGAATAGTACCAGTTGATGTCTTGATGGAAACGACACGACAGATGCCGTCAGGACCATGGTGTAGTTGTATAACACGACCCATTCTCCATTTCAAAGGAGGCAGGTTGTCTTCTTTTATGAGTACCAATGAATCTACTGTGACTGAGCGTTGAGATGTCTTCCATTTGACTCTTTGCTGCAGTTCGGAGATATATATTTTGCTCCATCGAGCCCAAAAATGTTGTTGAAGTTGTTGTACTCTCTGAAATCGAGATAAACGATTTTCAGGTATCTCTTTCATGTCAGGATCTGGCAGCGAGGTAATAGAGCGTCCTATCAGCAAGTGAGCTGGGGTCAGAGGGAGAAGGTCATCAGGGCTAGACGATAATGGACAAAGTGGGCGTGAGTTTAGAATTGCTTCTATCTGGGTCAACAATGTTGCCATTTCTTCATAAGTTAAATGAGCGTTACCAACTACGCGTTTAATATGATGCTTAGCAGATTTAACTCCCGCCTCCCACAATCCACCAAAATGAGGTGAATGCGCAGGAATGAAATGCCAATTGATGCGTTCACTAATCAACGATTTGCATACTTGATCTTGGTTCGAATTCAAAAAGCTACCCAAATCCTTTAAGGTCGACTGAGCACCCACAAAATTCGTTCCATTGTCTGAAAAAATGTGTAAAGGCTTGCCTCTACGCGAAACGAAACGCCGAAGGCACATAATAAATGCTTCCGTAGATAGCTCCGATACCAGTTCTAGGTGTACCGCTTTGGAGACAAAACAAATAAATAAACATAGGTAACATTTCGTAAATTTAGAACCTCTACCTTTTCTTTCTTTTAAAAGAAAGGGACCGGCGTAGTCAACACCAGTTTTGTAAAAAGCCGGTGCCGGAGTCAGACGATGCTCTGGCAAATTACCCATGATCGGATAACAAGGTTTTGGATTTACTCGAAAACATTTGACGCAATCGCGTACAACCTTACGCGCTAGATTACGACCATAAACAGGCCAATAATTTTCTCTAAGAGATGCTAGAGTCATCTGAGGACCAGCATGTAACAAACGTTTGTGTTCTCTAGTAAAAATTAATTTCGAAAAATGGTGCTTATTGGACAATATAATAGGATGTTTTTTGTTAAAATTAAAATCGGAATTCTGTATTCTACCACCTACTCTAATTGTTCCATCTGTATGCAAAAAAGGATTTAAACTAAGAATTTTGCTTTTGTTGCTAATTGGTTTTGACTTACGAAGATGCTGTAATTCATGAGAAAAACACTCTTCTTGTGATAATTTGATCAACACTAAATGTGAAGCGCTTAAGTCGTCAGCTGTAAGTGATTCTATTTTGCGATTTTTCGGATGAGAGCAATTATAAACAAAACGAAAAAGGTACGCAACTATTCTTTCTAATTTTTCCAAATCAGAATACCGTTCAAAGGGAAACTTGTAATCATGTTTTGCAAGTAAAACAATTGAGTTATCTTTCTTTTTTAATTCAGGCAAGTTTTGTTGAGAATCCAAATTTTCCACATTAGGTTTGAAGTTTGGATCAACTAAAAAATCTGGGCCGAACCACCACATAGCACAATCTTTCAATCGGTCAGGGGGAACTCCTCTGGATAATATGTCAGCAGGATTTTGATCGGTAGGTATATAGAACCAATGATAGGATTTGCAAATCTCTTGGATTTCAGCAACTCTATTGCTAACAAAAGGTTTCAACAAGTGATGAGAAGTTTTCAACCAAGAAAGAACGACTGTGGAATCGGTCCAACACGACACTTGATCTACCGGTAATTTCAAAGAGTCTATTACCCTGGAAAGAAGTCTAGCTAAAGTAAGAGCACCGCATAGCTCTAAACGAGGTATGGTTAACGGCTTCAAAGGGGCAACCTTTGACTTTGAACAAAGTAGACGAACTCTAATTTCATTACTTCGACTTATCGATTGAAGATATATACAAGAACCGTAAGCATTTGTGGAAGAATCGCAGAAGGCATGGATCTCGATACGGATTGGATCACGAACTAGAACACATCGAGGTATGACAAGATGTTTGAGGTTTTGAATCTTTCTATAAAAGTTTATCCATTCAGAATGAAGACTTGAGGGTAAGGATTCATCCCAGGACAATTTCTCCAGCCATATTTTTTGTAGGAGAATTTTTGCTTGTATTACACATGGAGATACTAATCCCAAAGGATCGAATATTGACGAGACAAAAGACAATATTGAACGTTTCGTTGTACATCCGTGTTTTGATTGAGTATCAAATGTATATTTTAGGAGATCGGTATCGCACTCCCAAGACAGACCTAATGGTTTCGCGTTGTAATTCTCACCTAAGTTCATTGTTGAACTAGTGGAGACTAATTCATCTATATTTGCTAGGATTTCGGGATCATTAGAAATCCATTTTGCTAATCTAAATCCACCCTTTCTAAGAACACGTGAAACTTCTTTGCAAATTTGAATGGCTTCCTCTACATTGGATGCTCCGGTGAGGAGGTCATCCACATAAAAATCGTGTTTGATGATACTGGATATTCGCGGACTGGAGAGCTCGCACTCATCTCCCAATTCCCACAAACAGCGTATGGCTAAAAAGGAAGCTGAGGCGGTTCCGTAAGTTACGGTGTTCAAATTGTAAGTAGCTAAGGGACTAGAAGGATTTGCCCTCCAAACTATTCTTTGAAGTGATCTTTGTTCTTCATCTACCAGAACCTGACGATACATTTTGGTGATGTCAGCAGAGATTGCATAGGTATGCTTTCTAAATCTTAATAAGATTGAAAATAAGTCATCTTGGATAGTGGGTCCTATCATCTGAATATCGTTAAAGGATATACCAGTTGAACTAGGAGCTGAACCATTGAACACTACTCTAAGCTTGGTGGTTGAACTATCCTCACGTATAACGCCATGATGAGGCATGTAATACGATACTAAAGAACTATCGTCGGTATCCGCTACCTTAGTCATGTGACCAAGTTGCTCGTATTCTGTCATAAAGGACGTGTATCTATCTCTCAATAAGGAGTTTGACTGAAGTTTTCTTTCAAGTTGCATAAATCGTCTAATAGCTTGTTCTTTTGAATCACCTAATCTTTTGATTGAATCACGAATTGGAATTCTAACTATGAATCTTCCAGTCTCATCTCTTCGAGTATTTTGAGTGAAACTTTTTTCACACTCTATTTCTTCGGAAGATAAGACTGAGGCTTTGGGAATCTCTTCTACTTCCCAGAATTTTGCTAACTGATCTTGCACATCACAAAGAGTTTGTATTGTATGACAATGAGTTGGTTGAGAGGTTTTGGTACTAATTGAACCGGATACTACCCAGCCAAATTTGGTTTTTTGTAACACAGGTTTTTGGGGTCCGAGATCTATTTGACCTACACAAATTAAGTTCCAGAAGTAGTCTGCACCTATTAACATATCGATGGGTCCGGGTCGATTAAATCCAGGATCTGCTAATTTTATATTTTGAGGTATTTGTATATGACTGATATCAATTGGACTATTTGGAAGATTTCCTGTAATCTTTGGAAGAACATGACATGTGATGTTTGTACTAAAGCTATTATGATGGGCACGCACAGGTACTTGACACATTGAATTGCTAATTGAAGTCGAATGATTTACACCTATGATGGTTAATTTGTGATTCCAAGTTTGCAATGATAAGGTTTTACAAAGACTTTCAGTAATAAAGCTAGATTGAGATGCTGCGTCTAGAAGAGCTCTAATTGTCGTCGACTTTCCATTTGTTCCATCTGCTCGCACACTGACTGTGCTCAGAAGGACCTGGGAACAACCTGAGGAGCTTGAAGGTAAGGAAACTGATTTTTCAGCAGGCTTTGGATTAGACTGTGTCTCTATGTGGAGAAGTGTGTGGTGCTTTTTATTGCACTTTTGACATGAACCTCCAGTGCATTCTTTTATAAAATGACCGCGATGTAGGCAGTTGATGCAAAGTTTCTTTTTCTTGACTGATTCTAGTCTATCGTTAATACTAAGATCTATAAATTTGGTGCATTTGAATATCGAGTGAGATTCTTCGCAATAAAAACAATTTTGCACAGTTGAAGCTAAGGTATTTGAAGTTCTTCGTTGTTTTGGGCTATCTATGATTTTTGTGTCTTGTTTGCTATCTAATTTTTCTAAATAATCGGCTCTATCTTCTAAGAATTGAATGAGGTCACCTAAGTTTGGTTTACTGCAAGGTTTGGGTCTTTCCCAGTCTTTGACTGAGGCACTATCTAGTTTAGAAATGATTAAATACATGATAAGAGTACCCCAATGTTCAGTGGGTTCATTCAATGACTGTAGTGATCTCAAATGTTTTGTTACATTGTCTACTAGTTGTCGCAATTTAACTGAAGATTGTTTTGTAATGGACTCCAGTTCGAATAAAGCTCTGACATGATTGTGAATAAGTAATTTGTCACCACTGTACCGTTTGCATAATATATCCCAAGCAATGGAGTAATTTTCGGCTGAAAATTCAATTGATTTGATCACCTGAGCAGCGTCTTTGCCAAGCGCCGACTTCAAGTAATGGAACTTTTGAACTGAGTTTATATCAGGATTATCATGCACTAATGATGTGAAGCTATTTCGGAATTCAAGCCAGTCATCCCTATTTCCATCAAATTTTGGTACTTCAACTCTAGGCAGTTGAAAACTAGTTGGTTTTGCGGATGTGGCAACTAAATTTGTATGATAAGTTCTAGAGTTTGCTATTGAGATTGAATCGTCACTATTGTTTTCACCTATAATGTCGCTGACAGCGGAACTAACTACGTTTTCCATTTGCTCGTTTCCCGTTTGTGGTACTTCTATGTTTACAATATTTGTGATATTGTCTATATTGTTGTGATTTGAAATTAGCTTCTTTGCCAAGGCTATTGCGTAAAAATATTGATTTTCAAATTCTTCGCGCTCTGTGATTTGAATTTCTAATTCTTGTGGTGCTAGCTCTATGTTTTCTATTGTTGTTTGTACGACATCAAATTCATCAATTATTGGATAAAAACGATCTAGTCTATTTTGCAATTCAATTTTTGTTACGTCACTAAGCATCACATTTGCACTTAAACTATCTTGTGTGATCTTTTTTAAATGATTTCTAAATATTGTATTTTTTGCCTTTAAACCCGCCCGTTTACGTGTTAAAAGCTCTAATTGTTGTGTATGAGGCATTTTTACCGATAACTATAGCTAGTAGCAATTCTAAACTAATGAAATGGATTGGAAAATAACAAAAAAATGGAACAGACTCACCGCTGAATACGCGAATCTACGCCACTGGTGTATGCGAAACTATTTTGACTGCTATGATGACGTCACTATGATTGTTGTTGCACCGCTCTCTTGTGTCGGCGCGTCTATACTTGGTTGCCGTGCAGCGTCAGAACTGTGTATTCCACCGCTGATTGACTTGTGCTTGATAAGATGAATGCTTGCTAATCACTATTCACAATGTTTTATTTTCTATTGCTTATGTTTCCATAATTTAGTTTGACAAAGAACTATGTTGTCGCTGATTGTTTACTATTGATGTTTGATTGTTAACACTATGCAAATTTCACTTTCGAAATACTATGTTTCATGCTTCTATAATTCGGCGACGAAGGACCATGTTTTAAATAATGACACTTTTTGATGTAAATAAAATAGTTTAATTACAATATTAAGGTTTAACAAAATGAACTGTATTTCTTCTTACATATTTATTTGTTTGTGACGTAGCCGATGTTGCGACTCACGTCTTACCACTTAGACTTGCCAAACAATACTGTTCTAAAATTACATAAGATAGTGGGGAATCTTATAACACAAGGAGTGGGGGTAAAATTTTTAAATCAAAGGAGGTGAAACTCTAACAAGTGTTATAATAGACTGACAAAAATTTGGAATTTCAGTATTTTCAGCATTGACACAAATAAGACCAATGACATAATGTATAAGCACTACACATTTATACTAATATATAAAGCTGAAGAGTTTGTTTGTTTGTTTGTTTGAACGCGCTAATCTCAGGAACTACTGGTTCAAATTGAATTTTTTTTTTTGATGAAAAATGTTGCAAAATATATCTCAAAAATAAGCTTCTATTCAGGTGAAATGCACTAACTAAATATACTCATATTAGCGTTGCCAGAATACAACGCCGGCTAGCTCAATCGGTAGAGCACACGACTGTCAATATCAGGGTCGTGGGCTCGAGCCCTACGTTGGGCGAATATATTTTTATTTTTTTTTATTTTCCACATTGCTTTCTTCTGAGGCTTACATTTTAATTTATTTTAATTTAATTTAATTAATTTAAAAAAAAAATTATTAGTTACAAAAAGTATAAATACTGCTTTTTATCGACAAAAACTTTTGGACGGTAACTCCGATCATCATGAAATTTGGACACAACATTCATCTCGATAAAGTAAGATGAATGTGTGTACTCATGTTCCTCCCTTCCCCATTCGTTCTTTTACACCCGGGTGAAACCGGACGGGACCGCTAGTATATTATAAAACAAAATCTCCCCCGCCGCGTCTGTCTGTCTAAACGCGATAAACTCAAAAACTATCGAACGGATTTTCATACGGTTTTCACCAATGGATGGAATGATTCAAGAGAAAGGTTTTTGTGAATATGACGATGATTGTTGAAGATGTCGGAAAAAATCAAGGCGACTGGGAGCTTTCATATAAAACAAAACAATGTATGGTGGAATTGTTCCTCTTTTATAGGTCTACAGAAAAGTTCGCGATGATAATATATGTCTATCTTCCAAGGATAGCTTACTAGATCCATTTTTATGTTAAGCGCTTTTCGTGAATATCAATTTTGCAACGTAAGTCGACGAAAACACGGTGGCAATCTACAAATTCGAGCGAAGCCGGTCCGGGCCGCTATTATAAATATATGTCACGTATATTTTTATTAAAAATTATACATATGGATTTATAGATGTGCTGATTATAACAAAAAACCTGTATAAACCGGAATTAGTACCTACACGGAAACAGATTTCGGGTTCGTGCGTTTCCGACACTGACATGCTTAACTATATAATCAAATAAATGCCTGAAAATGTTCATTTCCATGATACCACCCTATATACATTACATAAATCCAGTCATGGAGGATAGAGAGAAAGGAAACTAATCTTGACAGGTCGCAATGCGAAGCGCGTATCCCGAAAATCGATGACGGAAAGGGTTTAGAAGATCCCAAGTCTTTTGTAATGTTGCATCTTTCTGCACGAGGTCAGTATCCATAGTTCTATGAACGAATCTACGGCAACGTGGTATTGTTTAATCTTAGTTAACGTGCGTTTTTACTACGTTTTATTTAACTCGCTTTCTTGTGTGTCTGTCCGGGTGGACAGATACATATAATTCATTCTTACTTGTTTACTATTGTAAGATACTTATTAGCCATTGGTCTATAGCTCAGTTGGTTAGAGCGTCGTGTTAATAATGTGAATGTCGCGGGTTTGATCCCCCATGGGACAAATAACATTTGAATTTTTTACGATGTATTTTTGTTTTTTTTTTACAAAAAAGTATAAAAATAATAATAGAAATAAAAAAAATAATATACCACATTTTTAAAGCGAACTAAAAAGTATAAAATAATTTATTTACAGAGAGATTTTTAACTTGTTGGATTTGAAACGAAAAACGTGGGGTGCATTCCTCGTTTTATCTTATGCGCCCCACATTTTTCGTTTCAAATCCTACTAGTTAAAAATGTCTCTGTAAAGAAATTATTTTATACTTTTTAGTTCGCTTTAAAACGCGGCATATTGAATTTTTTAAAATTTATTTTATTATTTTTTAATTCAGTTTATTTTTATTTTGCAAAAAAACCAATGGGCAATTAATTCTACTTGGGATATTATAGCTTCAGCGCTTCTACCGCCGAAATAGGAATCCTTATTTTCCTCACTTTGTATACAACGACGATGGCATAAAGTCTCCCTTTTCTCTATTCTCCACAAATCCAGTGTTAGCAACCTTCGATACCATAGTTACTTTATCGTGACTCAGTATTAAATTTATACAACAACGTTGATAACAGTACATCAAACAAATGGTATTGTTCCTCAAAATTTACGTACTATCACAAAAAAGAATGTGCATCAATCAGATAGACACCTGACAGAGAGGGTGAGCGAGCCGAACACTGTGTTTGTCATTTTGTCTCCTTTTCGCGCGAAACGGAAATGCGTTTCGTCCCTGCGACACGACGTCAAACGACGGTATGTAAGTCGGGAGATTGTTGCGTTGAGATAATATCAATGACTGCAAGTTAAAATCACCTATGTTGACTTTTTCATTTCTTTGTCGCAAATTATAAACGCTACAAAACTAATAGTTCAAACTCTGATCTTATCAAATGTAATGGACAAAACTACTGAAATTTTATTATTTAATTTAATACATAATAAAAATGACGAAAAAACATTAAATCGCTCGCAGCTATTTAAATTTTTTTTTCTTTTTTTGTTGTCAGTATCTTGAATACAGCTCAACACTCCTTGATGAATTTTATTTATTTTTTATTTATTTATTTCAATAGGATTTAAGCATATACAATAAACACAATTATCAGCATTGCATATAATTTTTTTTAAAATATTATAGCGGTGTCAATTTTAAAACAAACATAAGAACCTTATAAGAAACAAGAACATTATAAGAACAAGTGCTTGGTGCATCTATAGATACAGCAAATCTTCCGACTCCTTCTCAACCACCATCTCATTGTCAGCTGCATCCGTATACACTGTATACACACCATCATCATCGCTTCACACA
This sequence comes from Xanthostigma xanthostigma, assembly GCA_963575645.1. NCBI lineage: Eukaryota > Metazoa > Arthropoda > Insecta > Raphidioptera > Raphidiidae > Xanthostigma > Xanthostigma xanthostigma. The sequence goes on along the minus strand of OY754472.1, from coordinate 19,072,219 downwards.
TTTTAATCAGGATCTCATCTTTCAACCAGTAAACAGCAGAACTCCACCGGAAAACATCACCACAACATTAATGTTTTACAACTTAACTCAATAATATAACGCATATAGCCACGCTGCTGCGTGTTTACAAATAAAAAAAAAACAAACAAAATAAGTCCTTAGGTGTACCTTATAGCGTTGGTACCTGTTGTGTTGCTCTAGTTTTTTTTTTTTTTGGAGCCGGAGCTATAAGGGTAATACAAGAGTCAGTAAGAAGAAAAGAACCATGCTCAACGCAGTATGGCGTCATTCACGACATTCGTGTAATAAGAAGCTTTTGACAATTTTATAATTCTACCCTTTGCTGCTAGAATCGGAAATAAGAATCACTATTATATTCCATAGGCCTCTCTTGAGAATTTTGTCGTCATCTATATTAATAATTACGTCGCGAGGTAAGATACACTTGATTGATGACAACTATTTTATATAGACAACCGCCATACAACTATCCAGCGCTCGTCCCTGTCAATAAAACAGTCAACTGTCGAATGCTGTTTTATCCACATCAGTCGTTGATAAAGCGCTTCGATTAGACTTGATTGAAATAAATCACCAATTAGTAATTTAATTACTAAAATCATTGTTTAGGTACATCGTTATCCTGCAAAGAATTGTTGTCACTATTTCGATAAATTGACACAATTGCTTTTTCGAAGCGACAATACATTTGCCCTGTATTGAGTCCATGATGTCTGGAAGACCATAAAGAAGGCGGAAATATCCTACTCTATTTAGTTAGGACTATTAACTCCGCAGGATCGGCACTATTTCCGATACGACTGTAATTATCATATACTTTTATTCTATACTAAGCATAGTAATAAAATCGCAATCGAACTATTAGGGTGCAAACATATACTTCTGTATTTTTTTACGCCGTAAGCACTGGCGTATTCAGGACGACAAAACAAGCACGGGGGACCCGGCTTAAGAAATTCCTAATTTGCCCCCTCCTGGGCCAAAAGCTGGGTACGCCCATGTTAACGTCATAGAAAAAGACTAAGCTTTGAACCAGAGATACTTTATTCAGATTGAATGCAAATACATCAACCAATCCTATCATCGGAGAAATCAGGGAATTACATCGAAGAAAGAGACGCAGATATGTTTTCTATACGCTTTGTTGCGTTCACTCACCTCACATTGAGTAGATAGACAATGATTTATATAGTTAATTAATAGATATATGGTAATTATACACACAGAACTTGATCCGAGCGAAGCCGGGTGCGCGACTGGTTAAATAATATTTTATCAAACATCTAAGATGAGCCATTTTGCCTTGCGACCATAGATCTACGTGTGCCTTCTATGCGTATGTTGATATTGTACGCGACACTTCTATGGGTGAATTGCACCAGTCAAACTTACATACATGCGTAAACTTCAATGGAAGTTTATACTAGGGTTGTTATTGTGAATCTTAAGGTCTACGCTAGAATCACGGCTGGGGCTTGTGATGGCTGGTGTGCGGGCTACAAGGATGGAAATGACGTCACTGCAGACTCACGTGCGTGGTCACAAGATGGATTTCAAAATTAGAACCGGGGCTATTTTTCGTGCTTGTTCGTCTGTTTGTTTTGAGCAAGAACCAATCAGGAAACAGTTTCTTTGTCACGGGGGCATTATGAGCAAACGCCTACAAACAAACACGGCGTCACAGCGTGTGTTTTGCTCAGAGACAATAAACGTTCACTTTTGTTAACATTGAAACTATCACTGCGCGCGCACCAAACCCATCTACAAAGCAAGTTGAAATACGTGCATCGTGTGAAGCGAACACATAAAAGCCATCGCGAAAACCAACGTTTGAAAACTAGCAGTCAGATCTTGCAAGAGATCTAGTGGCAAAACCAGCTTCGTGTGCAGCGGCCTTTACGCGCGATTCCACTTTCCTTCCGCACATATGTACTTTCGTTGGTCGTAATAGGAAGGCAAAACAAAATTTGCCTGAACGTTCATTAGTAAAATAAGGATAATATAGGCAGAGAATACAAAAATATGACCGCCACTCTTTTTGATGATTGCGTCTTTGACTTTAGTTTTTTCATTTACAGTAATTTTTGGACAGCCCGCTGTTGTTAGTCGTCCTGAAGAAAATGGGGATTGTTGCTGTCAGTTTGGACATGCTGATATGGATAATGGGATACAAACAGCAAGCAAGTGATACGAGTCAACTATGCAGTATATGTAATATGTGATAATATATATCTATAGACAAATGACAAAACCGCTTAAGCTGAAATTTGGAAATTTTACCGTAAGTGCAGAATGGCACTAATTTAGATCAAAATTCATTTTTAAAATTTATTTTGTTCTCGAAGTCCTCAGAGCTCGATTCCTGTTCGTCTATCAACACGATTTCGGGTAATTGGCTGAGCGAATCGACTTTTTAAGTTCGACAACAGCTAGACTTTTTTTAAGTCTATAGGACCACTTCATAATTTCAATATTTTATTTAATATAATAATATATTGGAAAATCCAATCGATACTTGGAATTATTGAATTTGTAAAAGAACATAATAACATTAAACCAATTTTTAGCCAACGTCAGGGCATTTTTTTATTGTAGTTCGTCAGAATCTATACTAATATTATAACGAGAGAATGCGAATCTCCAAAACTACTCATTCGATTTAAAAATGTTTCTCACCAATATTTAGAATGGACATACGTTATACAGTGTGTCCCCGGGTTGAGTTCACAATAGGTAAGATTGACCAAAAATTTTCGAATTGGAATTTCATATTTTGAGATTTCGCCCTGCGTGGTCTGAAACTTATTTTTAGTTTACTTTCGATTTTTTAAAATCAAGTAGGCTTTTACAGTTGAGCAAAACCTCTTTTCGTTTCAGGTAAAGTACCTTTTCCGTTCATAGTACTCAAAAATGTCACTAAGAAAAGTTGTTCACAATGAAAAATTATGGCGTTATACAAATTTTTAGAATGATCGGCCCACTTTTATAAAATTCGCTTTCGCGTGGAGGAAGCCAAAAAGAGTAATTGGAGTTTAATTTATTTTTTGATAAACTGTAAAAAATTGAATTTTAATTTGAACATTTCTAATCACCCTGTTTTCTCATCTAAGATTTATTAATCGTTAATAATAAATATTTTTCTCCTATTTTCTACTTCTATTATCAAAGTAGGCTGATCATTCTGAAAATTTGCATAACGACATAATTTTTTATTGTGAAAAACTTTTCTTAGTGACACTTTTGCGTACTATGAACGGAAAAGGTACTTTACCTGAAACGAAAAGAGGTTTTGCTCAACTGTAAAGGCCTACTTGATTAAAAAAAAATCGAAAGTAAACTAAAAATAAGTTCCAGACGAAGCATTCAATCCGGGGACACACTGTATATTATCGCGTTAAGATAAAATTGCTTTTCGCGGAGACCAATTTTGCAACTACGATAAAACGGCGGCAGTCTACAAATGTGCCTTTGCGACGCTGTTTGTGACTAACTTCTGAACCTTTTAGATCTGTGGCGCGTATTATAGAGACTGGATTTGAACATGAATGAACCGTATAGTATTCATGTCCGACGTACATTTCACATCGTTTGTTAGGTGAACTGGACCTATACAGGTCCGACGGACACGTACCAAGGATGCAAATCCGAAGGGCTGGATGCGAATCCGGACCTGCATCCTCAAAAACCTCGGACCTACCCATCTCTAACTGTAATTGATCTTATTTCACCGAAAATTTACCATAAACGATTTTGTCTTTTGGGCGACGCATGTATAACATTCCCTCAGCGTAGAGCAAAGCTATAGGAACCGCCTCCTCATTGCTCTGAGCTCAACTTTGCATTCCTGTCAAAGTTCTGACTCTTATGAACTTCTCGTATGCCCTATTTGTGCACCCGGAGTCTTCTTGCGGGAATCATCGCCATACCGCACTGATCCCCCTAATAGATAGAATATTATTTTAACATGTGGAAATTTTGAACATATATAGCTGCATTTTCGTTGTTCCGGTTTAAAACCGGAATACAGGCTATTCAAGCTGTCAGGTTGCGCAAAAGTGTTTGAAATATACATTGCATAGGAATATTTTATTTTTCTTACTCAGCTGACTTCAGGGGAACCTCCTGCGTACTAAACAAAAACATTGTAAAGGAATGAAAGGCTTTGGTATACCTAATATACCAAAGCCTTTCTTCGTCACAGGCCGTCGCTTTGTTAGGATCCCAGACAAACTCAGCACTTTGGTTGACATACATATTGATTACGATTTATAAGTCAAATGATTAAATTACATTTTCTATAGAAAACGAATTCATACTCTCGTTAGCAAAATAGTAGATTGTATATATCTAGTGTTGTAATTACGGAATACAATTCCGCAAGATAATGCAATACTGGTATATGCGGGACTGAACCTTCTTAGTCCCCCTGGATCCAGGTATTTGCGGGATCCAGCAGGGTGGACTTAGACTTCTGAATGCAATCGTAATAAAGACCAAATAGACCTCATTTTCATGGTTTTAATTTTAACCTAAGATATTAAACAAATTTTTGATACATATTAATGGTTTATTAATACTTTTAGACATAAAGATCAAGACATAAATTGACATAAAATTGATCAAAAAATGTTACTGTATATGCTGCCATCGGGACAACCGGTTTTCTTTGACTTCTGCAAGATCTGGCTCCAAAAGGGCGCTGGGTGAGTCGCCCATAAGGAAATGACTAGAAGTTAAGGAGTTAAAGTCAGAGGGATTACCAGATATTGGAGTTATGGTTCACAACTTCAAACAAGCTTCAATTTTATTTAGGAGTGTACACATTTCTTCAAACGTGAACAATGCATTTTTTTTTACTCGACGTAAATGATACTCATACAACTCTTTATAGCCGCCTCCCACAAACCACCGAAGTGGGGTACGCGAGGCGGAATAAAATGCCAGGAAATTGAACTATTAGATCCGGATCGAAACGTCATCTTGTGTTATATTGATTTGTAATTTTATCATTTTTTGTCAATATATCGTTCGGTCTGAGAAAAATTGGTCGACAATTTTATTTACTTATTAGATGTAAAGTTTGACATTTTTGAACTCTGACTTATTTGTTTGAAAAGTTGTTTCTCTAATTTTGTAAGCTCACGATTAGCGCCAATAAAATAACGCTCGCTTGTCAAAGGCCAGTCAACGCGCCGCCGCGCGTCGAGTAACGCGTATGAACCACACTTCTTCGTAATCCCGCCAGTCTAGCGGGATCCCGCAAAATTTTCGACCGAAATTAGTCCCGCAAAATGTATGCGGGATCCCGGTATTGCATTCCCTAATTGTAATGGCTTATATTACGGTTTGATGTGATATTATGTTTTTTCAATATTTTTATGTAAGTAGGTACTGCAATGTTCAAAATGTACAAAAATTAAATTGTAAATGTAATTAACGAAGGGGATAATTTATTAATGTACCTACATTGATAGCCTAAAGGTTCGTTTATAAATTTGACCTGTGGCAGAATTTTTTTTTATGCCTTTGGCAAACTAATAATTGTATTTTTGTTATTTTATCCTCTTTGATAATTTAATTTTGTTTAATTTAGTCACAAGAATATGCGATTGGGGCCTCACAAAACATGGATATTTATGCAAAAAAAGTTAGGCAAATTAGCTCTTCTCAATTAAAACTTTTAAAATCTAATACAATAATCGTAGTTAGGATATTGATATGTATTTTGAATAGTGAAAAGATATTAGCATTCCAACCCACAAGTGAGGAATGGTACTAGTTTAGGTCAAAAATCACTTTTCAAAAATTTTACAATATCTTTCCGTTTTGAGTTCCCTCGAATTCAAAAAACATATTTTTGAAAAAACTCTGTGCGTCTGTTAGTCTGTGAACACGATACAGGTCAAACGGATGAGCGGATTGAAACCAAATTTTGGGAGGATGTTTGGTATATGCAAATATATGAAGAGCCCTATTGCTTTTGGGGAAAATCGGCGCATGCGCAGAAGAGATATATTATGCTATAACGGTGTTTTTTTTAACGGCATACTTTTCATAACGGCTTATTATTCTATTTATTATTTTAAGAAAGTTTAGTTAAATTTTGTTTTTTCTAAACTTTATAGTTTCGGAAATATTTTGAAATAAAAAAAAAATCAGCCGCTCTTTTGTTTTATGGATCTGTCAGAAATAAACTAGTTCGGCATGCTTTGATTAATGTTTACATGACGTGGAACATATTATGTAGGTAACCATGGCAACAAATAGCAAATATCATATTGAATACTAGCTATTACCCGCGTCACCTCACATGATTTCAGAAATTTTATTTTCTTTATTATAATCAAATGTCAACATTTTTGAAATTGGAATGGTCCCATCGCCCAATTGGCTGGAATTGTTTTTCCTAAGTGAACCCAATATGGTTTTGAAATTTTCTCGAAAACTGTAAAATGAAAAGGGGTTGTGTCTATGCTTAATTTTAATAATTTGTTTCTAACGGTTTGGCTTATAGTTTTTATAAAAGTCACCATTAAAAGTCTAATACGCATTGGAGCTCAGCGGAGAAATTGTATTACATGGGTGCTAGGCGACATATAATTAATACGTTAGAAATTATATACATTACACCAAAAATAATTTACGTCTAAACATTATTTTAAAACCGTTAGTATTATTTTAAAATCATGCTGTGTATGTTTTTGTAATCTGCCTGTTATTATTTTTTTTTTGTATTATATTACGTTTTTTATTTAGCTTTGCACAATATTTTATCGATTGACGTAAACGCGTCCAGCGTTTGAAAGCTTGAAAAGTCTACCTACATTATAAAATATATCAATCAAACATGTGGACGCATCTTGTAAAGCATTTACTTCAAAGTACAATAAATGCCCTTGTTTTGGTCGGGGTTCTGGATGTTTTGCACGAAGGGTGGCTATTATAAAACGCATTGAAAATTGATCTTTTAAAGGTTTTAGCGTTGTTGAGTAGATTTTAGCAAATAGCTTGTCATTGTATTTCCTCACTCAACAATTTTAGTAAATAAACTGTTTAACTGATTTAGAAAATGCTTTCGCATTTTCCATGTCTAAACTTTGCCATTAATTTAGGGTTTTTGCTGGTGGCACACCGAGCAGTACCGAAATAATTTTGTTTTCATTTCTTGTATTGAATATTGTAGTTTAAAAAGATTTCTTTTTACTATTTTAAGAACGGAATAATAATTACTAAATGAAGCATTGTCTATTTACTCAATGTGCGATGAGCGAAGACAACAAAGCGTGTCGAAAATATATCTACGTCTCTTTTTTCGAAGTAATTCCTTGGTTATTCCGACAATTTAAATATTATACATATAAGCTTGGAGTGTATCTCTCTTTATAAAAAGTTTTATGTCTGTATCTATGGCAGAACCAACGAGCTATTAGGGCTTAAACAAAGACAGAAATATATGTTTGCACCCTAATGGTTCGATTGCAATTTTATTCCTATGCTCGGTATATAGTAAAAGTATATGTGGAAATCAATAACAAAGATTCGAGTGAATATATTACGCGATTTTAAAACCAAATTTAAAGAGAATTCGAACGAGCATCGTTTAATTATGACTATGCGCTAATGAGGTCGTAGCTCACCACGCAGTTTCAATTCTGTTATTTTAAATAACTACGCGGAATTGCAGAGTAACGTAAAGCTGTGTCCTGACTATGCCGATCGGCATATAGTCAGGACATAGCTTTAGTGCTTGAAGCATCGAGCATTTTTATAAACACTCGGTTTATTCAAGCAACAAACATTTTCATTTTAAAGTAACTTAGCACTAGACTCGCATTCGGGAGGTACTGGGTTCGAATCCCGGCGGGGGCAGATGTGGCTGGGAGTTTTTCCCACTGCCTCTCGCCGAGAAACGGCAATTCCTGTACCGGCCATTTTGTTGAGGTTTTCCATGGTTTTCCTCAACAATTTCAGATAAATATCGAGATGGTTCCTTATTCTAGGCCATGGCTGATTACCTGTCAAACTCCTATATGCTCAAAATTTGCCCGCCTTATCCTAATTTCCTCAAAACTCCTTCATTCGTCCATTGCTATTAATTAAGTTGAAGTTTAATAATTGTAGAAAACAACGGGAAGTGTGGTAGAAAAAAAATAGTAATAGTGCGAATGGCGTCTGTTATGATATAAAGTCGAGAAACGGACGTTAAACGCATTATTATTATTATTATTATTATTATTTTAAAGTAACTTCTTAAATCTTGACTTCCAATATTAAGTTATTACATAAATTTTGCACATGAACAATGGGATAGTTTCGGCTCAAACAAACAAGAAATCGATCTTTAAACGAATTATATGTTTGACTAACTCTTATTAAGCATTGAAAATGATTATCAAATTATTATTGAAAGCTCTTATTAAGTATTTAAAATCTTGTTAAGTATTTATAATGCTTAATAAGCTTGTTGAATGCTTATTAAGTAATTTATAATCCTTTCGTACTAATAATAGAGTGCCCGTCGGCAAAAATTTTACTGACACATACTCTCCTCAAACTTTGTATAGGTATGGCTTCATTAGGCCTAGTCTGACACCTATTTCCTTTATGACTTTTCTTGATTTTGGGGCGTTTTCCCTCTAAATTTTCCGAAAGATGTCGTTTTGACGACATGTAAAAATTTATAAATAAGTACTGTTTGTTTTTTTAATTGGATAGCTTAAAAACTTCAACCAAAAAGCTAAAATAATGTTCTCTGACAAATAACATGAACAATTTAAAATGTCTGACACCTCGAATATGTTCGACATATTCGAGGTGTCTGACATTTTAAATGGTTCATGTTATTTGTTTTGGTTGCAGTTTTTAAGCTATCCAATTAAAAAACACACAGTATCTATAAATTTTTTACATGTCGTCAAAACGACATCTTTCGGAAAATTTAGAGGGAAAACGCCCCAAAATCAAGAAAAGTCATAGAGGAAATAGGTGTCAGACTAGGCCTAATGAAGCCATATACAAAGTTTGGGGAGAGTATGAGTCAGTAAAATTTTTGCCGACGAGCACTCTGACTATAAGTAGCCAGTCTTTATTCAAGTGCTCTAAGTATCAAGCATCGAGCATCTGTTTTATGAAGTACAGTGCTTTAAACATGATTGCAAGTGAGTATTAATACAAATGTCAAGTTCACAGCACTGACCAGCTCTGATCTCTGATTAGTGAAAATATTGCGTGGAACCCCGTGAAGTCATGGGTGCTAACTACTGTTTATTATTATAAGTCGCCTTTGCGGTCTTTGATGATAGTTCTCTGATAATTAATTGATAACATCCATTTCCTGACTTGAAAATCAAAGTAAAAGAGAATTCTTGTGCATTGTTTCGTTCGTTTAATCAGACAGCGTGGATTTAATTGTGTTTGTGTTGTTTTTTATTGTGCGTAGCGAACGGCGATATAGGTAGCTGTATATAAAGGATAAATAAACGAGAAATAATTACCTTCTTGATAAAGGAATGGATTAGAAAAAAGAGAAAATGGAGGAATTGATACACACGCGGATAATGTATAGTGCCTATATATTGGACGGACGTATTGGAAAACCGCGTTGGCAAAGTAGCGAAGAAAACGAAGAATGATTACTTTTCATTATGTACCATAGTTTGTTCAGAATATTGCTTAACTCTACATAATCACTTTTAGGTCTGCAGCTCAGCCGTATTTTTTGAAGCTACAAAAAAGACGGCGAGTTATTTAAAATTATAGAATGCATTTAAGAAGGTTTATTGAAAAACGAATCTAAATACAAAATGTTCCAGATATTTACGATAATTTTGATCCAGGGCAATGGCGTAACTATAGGGTGGCAATACAGGCAAAATTCCACGGGTCCCTGGCCTGATGGAGCCCCCGGCCCGAAGCCCGTTAGGACAGGAAGAACCTAACATTTTTTACAAAATTTGGTAAAAAATATTAATTTTGTATTTAGTCAATTTAAGTTAGGTATTAACTCAAGAACATACACGAATTATACAAATATCTACTTTACTGCGTGATTTATAAAGATGAAACTACAACGTGAAGCTTTTATATATTAAGGGAGGGCCCCATTCGATGAATTTGCCACGGACCTCAGGTGGTATAGTTACGCCACTGGTCCAGGGTATATTGCGACATAGCTAAACCGAATTTTTTTACAAAAATTATCAAATTCAATGTGACTCGTCCTTTTGCAAAATTGAGGCAAATTATCTTTGAAGATATATCTATGTATTACACAGAAAGTTCTAGCTCAGTGTTCTGAACATTCTGCATACCAAAACTATTGACTTTAAATGTCTGTCAATATGGAATTTTTTGTAGGAATTTTTGAATTTTGCAACAATAATGTCGCTATGTCATTTCATAATATTTAGCACGATTCTCATACTGTTTAGAGTGGCAGCAGGGAAAACATGTTTATTTCGAATTTCTTCACCAGATGCCAATGCAGATATTTTAAGCAAATTTGGTCTGGTGTATCCTTATCTGACTTACTTTTGGTAATTTTGTGAATAACGACTTATCTTGAATTTGCCGATAAATTAACTTTTTTTTTTGAAGCTTTATCGCTGATGATCTCAGTTGTAGAGCATCTATAACCTACAGTCTAGAAGCTACATTATCATTAAGTTTGAAACTTTTACAGCTTATGTTCCAAATCTCCGAAAGAAATATTTGGAATTTTTTTTTTGTACAATGGATTGAAGTTAGTACACGTGTGATTTCGTATTAATAAGTATTCCTTTTATCCAATTTGATAACTGAACATTTTCAATAACTAATTTAATAAAAATCAAAGGAATAGGATCAGGAAATTAGTCATAACTTCATGCTTACTCGAGACGTTTCGGCTTTAATTAAGCCTTCCTCAGTCGTTCTGAAAATACATGACAACATAGTACACATTAGTATAAATCTTAAAACAACAATTGATCCTATTCCTCTGATTTTTATTTAATTAGTTACATCATCAAGAATCTTAAATAGTATCACAATTTTCAATAACGTGATAAAAGAAACACTTATTATTTTTTTCAAATAATTTCAGTAGGTAAAGGTATAGGTATTCTTCTAAAACACTTCTGCTCCATTGGCGTTGTGTACTTCGTCCTGCACTTTCGTAGAAAATGATTGATTATTGTAATATTTAAGTACCTACCCTGTGTGAATGCATACCTGTATGTTCGCAGCTTTAAACCTGAATATGCATTTTTTTCATTTTTGTTTACATTTTAGTTTTGTTAACATTATTTTTTCTATATACAGTCGGTATTTAAAAATGCTCAAATATTGCATTGGTTGATGAATTGTAATGCTTTGTTTAGCATATTTGCGATTGGAAAGTAGTATTTTCCACATGGCAGAATTCAGGCACTATTTGATTGTGTCTGAACACAGACAGATTGCGCTGATGTAAAATTCACAGCTGTCGCCTGCAGGGCAGGGGAAATCTATGCAGTTTTTTTAAACACAATTTCCTTTCTTCGCTCGCGTTGGTGTGTACGAATTTATGTTACAACTTTAAATGGTTACAAACAAAGCTGTCACATTACACACCCTCAGAACGTTGTGTGTAATCTTAGTATGATTTAAGAATAATGTTGGTTCACACGTTTATTTTTTTCTTTTTTTTATAATAACCATACTTATGACTACAAAAGTAGGGCCGTATGTGTTAGCACGAATTTTGCAAAATTATTTAGTACTAGCTGCATGCCTTCAATTCGTACATAATGGTATTTTGTAGCTTTGTGATGATTTTACGCTGCTGAGTAAAAAAAAAATACGTTTGACAACATTTAGGTATAACCTCTAGTTTTTAAAGGCTTTTTTCTGATTGGTCTATGACTGCCACGAAGTGAGGATGAAGTAGAAGTTGAAAATACAGGTTGAAAGTACATGGGTTTTACTATATTATTATTAAACAATTTTCGTTGAATTCTGATAAATTTAGTTTTCTCATCCATAAACTAGGAGGTAGGAGGCGCGGATGCAACGGTCTGTCGTCGGAGGCAGGGCATCAGGTGTTTAATGGAAAACTCTAGTTGGTTTTGTGCTGTCATGCGTTTCAAGTTATCGGTGTGAAGCTATACTGTACTATGCATCAACCGAAAGTTTTCGCAGATTCACAGTCTTATGTTATGTCAAAGTGTGCATAGACTTGCAATAAAATAATTAACTGCAAGATAATATAATTCCTTTTTTAACCCCGGATGCAAAACGAGATGTTATGCGTTTGACGCGGTGTGTGTGTGTGTGTGTTTGTTTGTAGCTTTTCGACCGGTGATCCGACTTTGATGTGGTGTGTTTTGTTTGAAAGAGTATGACTGCAAAATGGTTCTTACTTCTAAGCTATAGTTCAATTTAAAAATTCCAGCCAATTGAGCGACGCGTGACAGGACCATTTCAACTTCAAAATGTTGACATTTGATATAGTATAATAAATAAAACAAAAGTAATAGACGCGAAGCAAAAAATTGGTTGTCTGTAAAGTCGGTTTACGGACGATAGTTTTACGTGATAACGTCACAAAGAAACATTGAACCATACTCGTAAAGTGTTGAAAAATAACTTTTTTTATTTTTCACATTATACGTATACGTTTCCAAACATTTATTTTAACATATTTAAATAGTAAAATTAGAGTTCTAACCAACTGTAGAAACGGTTTTTTAAATATAATGAACCGTTTTCAAAATACACGCAGTTTTAATAAACGGACGGTCGGGTGGTGTGGATTTTTCACTCTCTGTAAGTATATATACGAGCAAACTGTGGCAGTTTATTGGAAGTTTGTGTCTTGTGATCTTTAATAAATAAATTTTTGTAGCTGTCAAACTTGGGCCGATCGTGCTTCTCTATCGCTTATACTGCGCTCTCGCTTGCACGCACAGGGTCAGGCGGAACGTGACACATTTCGGAACGTGACACTTTTTCGTACATGCAGCCGGTGTTTCATCAATTTATAAGATTGGTGTTTCATCAATTTATAAGACGTTATCACGTCAAAAATAAAATACATGAAATGGACTTCGGCAGGGCATATAGCAAGAATGAGTAACGATAAATAGACAAAGATAATGGTACCCAATAATTACACATTATTTTTGTTACCAATATATTCAACTTTAGCTGTATTTATTAAAGGTATTCGTAATAGGGAGAAATGAAGTAAATCATCTATGTCAGTATAAAAAATCAGTGTCGGTATCAGTGTAAAGCAGTGTTAATCTAAAGTTTGTTTATATACCTATATATATTGTAAACTACGTACATAATACATATAGGTATTGTAACTCGTATGCAAGACCGATGGTGCCGAGCGCCGACAGATCCAATTATTTCCACACGATTGCCAACATTGTGCGTGCGAAAAGAAAAGAAGACCGTGAACTTGTGAAGACACTTCGTTCTCAGCTAACATTGACTCAACATGTCAAATAGATCGTTCAAAGGAAGAAAAAGGACGCAGTTTCATTGTAGATTTCTCAAAAGATATAAATGTACATAACCATAATTATACACGATCTAAAGAAGACATTAATTATAAAACTAGTAACTTAAACATCACACTTAATAGTCCTTACAATATAATAGCTACAATTTGTAACAAAGTACCGGAAAATATTTTAAATTTAAAAGCACCCAAATTAAAAAATACTATAAAAACATTCTTCTTGATAAGCTAATATAATATATTTTATTATTCTAAATGAATACTATGACATAAATTTTAAGAATATTATGTAATTGTATATGTACGTACTACTTTACTGATCCTTTTGACGCATTCTATGCTCTTTTTAGTTGCAAAAGTGAATAAAGTATTATTATTATTAATATACCAGCGGTCCGGTTCGGCTTCGCCCGAATTGTTACCATTTGTTCTTTGATTGTCGTTGCAAAATTGGTCTCCGCGACAAGCGCTTTATTTTAATGCGATAATAAATATAGCCAATGTCCATCCTGAAAAACCTTTTTACATATTGGTGTAGTTTTGGAGATTACCTCCTATATCCTTTACAAACTTTACGTCGTTATACTATTAGTATAGATAACGTTTAAAAGCGTGGGACACTCGATGAATTAAATGAATTATAGTAGACCCGGCCACGCGTCGCTGTGACTCACTTATAGAACATTAAATTACTATTTAATTCAGTAAAATTAATATCCAATAATAAAAAAAAGAAAGTTTTTTTCCGATCGAAAAACCTACAGGATTGAGAATAGCGCGTTATAGGTTAAGAGTCAAATTTGATTTGCGAAGAGCTTTTTGACATTGGTAAATAAGCGCGATCCAACAATGATACACAAAAAACTAAACACATACGTTGTTTACATCGTATTGTTTGTCTATGAAACACATGTGACGTGGAATTAATTGTAGGTATCAGATTTGTTTCCGAACTAATAGCTTTGAGCAAATTGCGAGTTCCAACAAATGTCGCTTATTTGGTACTAAAACAGCTTTGTTTGTTTGCTTCTGAACTAATATTAGTTCAGAAGCAAACAAACAAGTTTTTTGAGAAAATACCGTAATTTTGTACAAAATATTTAATGAAAACTATCCTTGCAGCAAGCTAAACACATTTACAAAATTTCATTAAAATCTGTTCAGTGATTTCGGAGATAAGCGCGGCCAAAAATGTGACACGGGAATTTTATATATATGTACAGATATGCAACGTCCAGCACACCTTTTTTTCTTCTTAAGCAATTTCATCAATTAGGTAGAGGGATAATTAGGAAGGAGGGAAATTTTTCCCCGCTGCACTGATAGACCTTCAAGGTTCTAATGTGCTTCCCCGACAACTAACTCGGTCTGTTAATACTCCTGAACACTCCTGAAATGGTACTCATTTCATTTGTTATGAGTGATCCCTGTTATTTTTTTATTGTCAGGATATATTCCCGAGCAGTTCTGAGTCCTCGCAAAAAGAAAAACAGTCTTAGAGAACTCTTGAAAAATATTGTTATTATTTGTGCTAGAAAACATATTTCATAGAATTCTGGGTATGGTTAAGGAACACTTGAAAAAAGATGAAAATATAATTTTCGAAACGTTGGCCACAAGCCATACATTGGTAAAGCTTCTTTTTTCAATATTATTGTTCCTCAACCAAAATAAATTTCCTTCAAACGTATGGAATAAAACTAACAGCTAATTTTGGATTCATTGCCTGTCTGTACAAGCAAAACTCAAATATGAATCGATTTATCGACGAAATAGGTTATGCTTGGAGTTTTCATCTAAAACTGATGTATTTAATGGCAAAAATGACGTTCATGCAAGGCAAGCCGTAAGGAAAAGCAAATATGTAAAATTTCAAGTTTTAAAATAACTTAGGATATGTCCATTTTCCGGGATTATTATAGAGAAATTATTTTAATATATAGATACCTATTAGAGAGAAAAAATGAAAAATGTTGTCTTCTTGACTAGTGTAATAAAATCTGTTGTGAAGTTAAGCGCAAAAAAACAATGAGGTTATGAAACAAAACTGTACGATCTGTCTTGTATCGATTGTCAATGGTTGAATGGATATCTTGATCCGCGTAAAAATAGGAAACAACACTTTTCAATAAATTAACGGATTGATTGATTCTTTTTTCATTCATTCATTTTCATTGTAGACAGTATTGAAATATTTAGTAAATTAAATGTCGGAATTCGAAAGTATTTTCTAATAGATTTAGTTTCATAAATTTGCTGCATTACTTGTCTGAAAGAAAATACAATATAAATTGAAGTTAAAATTGGAATTTTAAAATTGCAGAAAGTGGATGTACATTACAATAGACGTCTCATTTTTTTTTTTATTAACAACTAGTTTTTAAATTAGTCTGCCGGTATGCATTTTATATTTGATACAACTGGTAGGTAACTTAAGAGTAAATTATATTTCAATACTTTTATTATAATGCTAGTTACTAGCCTTATTCTCCGCCGTAGATTGCTTTGCTTAATTTTTTCATTGCCAAATCGCCCGTTTAAACCTTACTATATTTAGGGGAGGGAGGGGGAATGGCGCTCACTGGGTAATGGCGCTTAGAATAGAATAGAATAGAACTTTATTATGGCGGAGTTCAGTCGAAACTGATCTTCCACTCAACCATTATTAACATCACAAAAATCATGAATAATACAATACATATAAATCAAAATTGAAAAATTGACATTGTGTATATATGTTACCGGCAAAGCCCGTTACGCAGTCATACCTAGGTTTGTCTAGGCAAAGTCCGCATTGCCGGGCCACTTTAGGCTAAGTCGGAAATTAGTTGATATTTCCGACATTGCCTGCACTGTTGTAAGACAATCTTAGGTTTTCCAAATATGTAGCAGGCAAACTCCGAAATAACCTACCGCATTACTATCCAACCTACTGTCAATATTATACCTATGTACGAGTAAGAAGCACAGTTTGCGATAGGAAAAAATAAACACTAATTTGTTGCTTAGTGCTTTAATCATAATATCTCTTCCAGCATGACCACATTCCTTGTGAGCATTATCTAGCACCTCAAACAATTCTTCATTGGGGACAAAGCATTTCACTTCAGTGATTTGCGCAGACAATGGCAAAATTAACTTTTTAATGCCCCCAACAAGTAACACATCGTAACGTTTGAGACGCCGGTATTGAAGAGTTGTTTTTTTGGCAACCTGCTTGGCTTCTTCAACTTCTTTAATTAATGCCTCGTACTTCTCTATCGATGGAATGTAAAAAGAATTTATTGGTTTCTGCATACTCTCTAATTTCTCCAAAAATCTCGCCTTCATTTCACCCACGCCACTCATATCTACTTGCATATGTCTTGTTGGTCACAAATCCAATAAAGATTAAACCCAACTGAACACAACGGCCGCTTAACCCAACTAAACACAAAAGTCAATGCAGAATGAGAATTCAGTGACGTCGCCTGGAATCGGAATATCAACTTATTTCGTAGTTTGCCTGCTACACATCTAGCAAACCTAAGATTGTCGTACCACAGTGTAGGCAATGTCCGAAATATCGAATAATTTCGGACTTTGCCTAAAGTGGCCCGACAATGCGGACTTTGCCTAGGCAAACCTAGGTATGACTTCATAACGGACTTATCCGGTAACATATATACATAATATAGGTATAATAAAAAAAATAAATAGATATCTGATACATTAATGAATAACAATAATTATATAAAAGTTTTACTTATAAAATATTTTTAATTTCTGTTTAAAAGTGCTGGGCTTAAGTGCTTTATACTCTGTGGGGATTCTATTGTACATTGATGCAGCAGCGTAAGAAAACAATTTTTTAAAATAATTTGTACTGTGACGCTGAATATGTAAAACATTTTGATAGGTCCTTGTCTCTTTACTATTTGTATCAGATAAATACTGAAGTTTATCACGTAGATAAACTTCAGTATTTATCTGATAGACAGCGATGCAAACGGACAGTCAGCTCGCGTCATGCGACCGTGAAGAGCGTTTCTTCGTTTGCGGCCGCGCTGATCTAATTTTTTATTAGGTGCTGAACAAGTTAAGTTGCTGGACTCGCTATACTATGGACTCAGTGTTGCAGATTTGCGTAAACTTGTTTATAAATTTGCTGAGCGCAACAATATCAAAAACAATTTTGATCAAAGCAGCAAAACAGCCGGATTGGATTGGGTACACTTCTTTATGAGACCCTGAGTGGCATTACCCAAAGTCAGGGGCAATGCCGCTCAAACATGTTTTTTTAATAATGTTTTCCTATACTACTAGTAGATGAAAGATATATGCTTTTGTTGTTAAATTGTTGATTACTCGATAATTAAATATTTTGTTACTCTTCTTAATTTTGATTTATAATAAATAATTTAAAAAATACACCATGTTTTCCTTAAGTGAACGCCATTCCTCCGTCCTACCCTTACCTATTAATGAAAATAGCGTTATAACTAACATGACCATATATGTTCAGCTTTGAGCGGGTCAGTCCCGCTTTTAAGCTAAGTGTCCCGCTGTCCCCAAAATACGTAAAAAAATGTCCCACTTTGACAAAACAAAAACTTAGCAGCAAGCAAGTCTTGTCGCCCACAATAAAGCGATAGATTAAGAAAAAAACGGTAGATTCAAAAAGTTTACAAAATATATTATAAATATTATAAATAACTTTGAACACTTGCACAAATGCGTTGCTTATAGTCAGTTTTGACAGATGCTGATTCAGTCTCACTACTAAAGTCTTCATACTCTGCTGATATGTCAGTTCAATTAACAATAATAATTTAAGGGTGTCCCGCTCTGAGAAAAAAAAAATAAATGATCACGTTGTTATAACAGATTGACAGATCCGTTTAGTCTATAATAATTATAAAAATTCCAGTCAATTGGGTGACGGGACCATTCCAACTTCAAAATACTGACATTTGATGTAGTATAATAAAGAAAATTAAATTTCTGATAAGGCGTAAGGAGACGCGGGTAATGGTTAGTATTCAATATGATATTTGGTTTTCGTTGCCGCATGACTACCTACATAATATGTTCCACGTCATGTAAAAATTAATCAAAGAATGCTTAACTAGTTTATTTCTGACAGATCTACAAAACAAAAGAACAGCTGATTTTTTTTTATTTTCAAAATATTTACAAAACTATAAAGTTTAGAAAAAAATTGTTTAACAAAACTTCCTTGCAAAAATAAGTAGAATAATATGCCGTTATGAAAAGTATACTATTATTATATAAAAAACATCGTTATAGCATATATCTCTTCTGCGCATACGCTGATTTTCCCCAGAATCAATAGGGCTCTTCATATTATTTGCATATCAAACTTCCTTTTAAAATTTGGTTTCAATCCGTTTGTCCGTTTGACATGTATCGTGCCCACAGACAAGCAGACGAACAGACGCACAGAGTTGTTCCAAAAATATGTTTTTTTGAATTCGGAGTACCACAAAACGAAAAGATATTTTAAAATTTAAAAAAATGATTTTTGACCTAAACTAGTACGATTCTGCACTTGTGGGTTCAAATGGTAAAATCAAATGCCGCATGTATGACGGAACAACATTTGAAAACGGCTCGACCGATTTGTCTGATTTTTTTGTTGTGTTCGTAATTGTTAGGACAAGGTTTGTATGAAAAAACATTTTTAAAAAGTCCACCGGAAAAGACAGAAATTTGAATGGCATTTTTATATGAAAATTTCAATAAAAAAATGTGACGATCAGTTTGATAGTTCTGCTGTGTGATGGGAAGGTCAATACAATGTATCTAAAGAGATAGAGAAACAGGGAGAGACTATGTATTAATGAACTTTTAGTTTTGCATCTGCAGGGTGGAACCGGGCCGGGCCGCTAGTTTTAAATAATTAAGAAATGCGATCCGCTAAATTAAAATCACGTTTCTCATATAATAACTAATAGTTATCCTTACCTGGTTAATCTTAACTTTTACCATATTGTTTACGATTGTTTTAGAAAGGATCTTAGACTAGTCAAAATATCCCATAAACGCTGATGATCTTAGCTGTCGAGCGTCTATAACATATCTATGTTTCAAGTTAATCTGTTTTGTCCAGGCGATCCTGTTTACTTTAAATGAAAAATATTTCAAATTATGTGGTGGAAGCTCCGTGATTAATAGTTGCACCTCCACCACATTTATATTTGTATCTAGGTATGTTCCAAGCAGCCAGCACACGAAACCGTCACCGTCATGCGAAGGTAGCTAAAACGTGTTCCAAAACCGATACAAGCAGTTTCGTTTTAGCTACTGCGCATGCGTGTGACGGTTATAGTAATAATAATTTTAATGTATGCATTATGCACGTTTATAATAGATTCATAGTCTTTAATTACGATATAAAATTAAAGCACTTTTCAGTGATGCATAAACAGTCTTAGTAAATATGTAAACACATAATATTTCTGTAAATAATGTAGTGTATGAAAATGTTTAATAGTTATTGTTGACCGTTGAAACGACTTCGTGATCCAAGTCAACTGTGACTCTGTAATATTATAATCGTTAAAATAACATATGTAGCTGTTACATATAGGTACTTACAATCTACATACATATATAGATATGTAACAACCCTCTATCACTTCGAATAACATTCTCTGCCGGGGGTGCTACCAACTAAGCCGCGCGGAAATCGACAGTAGCGGAACATTTTATTATATCAAATTATTATTTTTATTCTAACTCTGTTTCTATAGGTGAAATAATTAAAGTGACTGCTCACTAATTGATCAATAACTCTTATTCACCCGCATAGCTTTATATATCGAATATTTGAGTGCATAGTAAACAGTTCCGGAAATCTCTATTTTTTTTGAAAAACGTTCAATATTTGATAGAAATTCTTTCAAAATAATCTAAAGTATTTGACAACCAAATTTTCATATATTAATGTTTGTTATAAATAAATTACTTAAAATCAGGTGAAAATGTAAGTATATACAGAAAATAAATTTAAAAAAATTGTTGGACAATCCTAAATTTATCAGTACCTGCTTTCAGAATGCGCCTGTAAAGAAGAAACTTTAAAATAGACTTTTATTAAGCACATGTTGTGCTGTAAAGAAATATCATAGTCCCGAAGCAAATCAAAATTTGGTCAATTATTTTTTCTCGAACGATAATTAGTGAGACGCATCAGGGAGTTGTATCATAAAGCCTCGTGAACGTCAGCTGCTGTTCCGAGGATGGAATGAGCGGCGGTAGCCTCCCACGCACGGAGAAAAAGAAATATTTTTAGTAATTTCCGCCTGACTAAAAATTTGTCAAACTATAGTTAGTCCAATATCTTGAAGAAAAAAAATTGGTTGTCTGTAAAGTCGGTTTACGGACGATAGTTCTACGTGATAACGTATTCCGCTCGAATATCATATTTAAAAACTCGGGTCGCAGTGCGAAACCCTGCCGACAATATAGTGTATTTGCTAATATAGGCAGTGTGGCTTTATTATGTGAACTTAACCCTTTTGTTTTTGGACAAAATACAAATTTTAACCCCTTAATACATCCCTTAAAATAATATTTTTTTCTTAATTTTAATATTACTATCAATTTAGCAAATTAAATTCACCCTTCACTAAGTAAATCCATGTCTACAAACAAACTTTTTCATAATTTTTTTAAGTCCGGTCCTGTCTGGCCGATTTTAATAAAATTTTGGCAGCACATTTTTATCTTTACTAATGGGTTAAATTTCAATTTTGAAACGATTCGGAAACTTTTTTCGGCATTTTTGGGCCCTAAAATATTTTTCAACCCCTAAAACCTACCCCTAAAGTGGCCCGATTGGGCCCATTTTAAATAGGCTTCGTGCGGTGATGGATTTCAATATGTGGTTCAAATTTTGTTAAAATCAATTAACTCCTTCGAAAGTTATAGCCCGTACACATATATATATATATATATATATATATATATATATATATATATATATATATATATATATATATATATATATATATATATATATATATATATATATATATATATATATATAAATATATATATATATACATATATATATAAACATTTCCAAAAATGGTGCCAAAGTGTTTAGAAGGCTATGAAACGTCGAGAAATTTTGGTCCGACCCCTAGGTCCCGCCATCCGACCGACGCCAATAGTGTAAGTGCCTTATGGCAAATACACTAATAATCACGCACAGGGTCAAGCGGAACGTTACACTTTTTCGTGCATGCAGCCGGTGTTTCATCTTTTTATATTGACGTGATTCATCAATTTATAAGATGTTATCACGTCAAAAGTCAGCTTACAATAACATGGTGTATTATACGTCAGCTGGTCGCTTGAACATGAAAAACCGAGTACAGCCAGCTAACATTATTATATTATGAACATTCACAGTAGCATATAAGCTATCATCAGGAAATCATTCAATGTAGATATAATTTTTTTTAATGTTCAAGCGACCAGTTGACGCATAATACAGCATGTTATAGTCAGCTGACTTTTTTTTTCAAGATATTGGATTAGCTATAATTTGACAAATTTTTAGTCAGGAGGGAATGACTAAAAATATTTTTTTTTCTGCGTGACTTTATGATACAACTCTGATGCATTCCACTAATTATTCCCTGAGGGGGACTCGATCATGAAAATCTGTCGCTGGCTCCTAGACTATCATATTTTGATAAAATTAAATTTTTGAGGCTAAAATATGTTTTTTTTTTTATTTTTATAGAAACATGACAAATTTTATTAAGCTTAATAATGCTTAATGACAGCTGATCAAAATAATAATAAAATGAATTTTGAAAAGTTACTGTAAAGATAAGAATTTATTTAGCTTACGCTACTGTGTTTACACGCACTCCGATGCGTGTTTACATTACATAGGTACCACCCGCCCACTTTCCCATACGCATAAGCATTCACGGACAAGTTGTTTATGTACAAACTTGACAGTGCCGTCATCTGCAATTTATAAAATTCAGTGAACACCTTCCAGGAAAAATAGTTAGCATTTCTTAAAATAGTTTCAGATATTCGAAAGCGAACTTTAAAAACTCTACACTGACTCGATGAAAAATAAACATTTTTGCACGATCCCCCATAAAACAGCTGTATACGTGCAAAAAATACTGCTTTTTAAGTTGAGGAATTTTTTAACAATGTGTAGAAATCAAATAGACAAACAAATATTTAATAATAATAAAAACACTTTGGCTGTACTCCTGAAGATAGACTGTCCGAAATGATCGTCGAGAGAAAAAATATTTTGCAGAATTTTCAAGTGTTTTTTTATTATTTGTTATTAATCATATTCTATCAAGTTCCAAGTGAAAACTTAGTGCAAATTAAAACTCAAAAATAAGAGAGATACGGCCTTTTAAATTTTAAGTAAATTGCGGCGTTGTTATATTTTTTCTTGTGGAGGTGGATGAAAAGTTAAGTCTCCAAAAATCCGGTTAATACGCGCGAAGGACTGATAGCAAATGCATCTCAAATAATTCACGCAAGGCCTTTTTCGCTACTAGTTTAAGTTATTTCGTAATTTTTATTTACTCGATCGATGTTTGAGTACTTTTACTGCCTGATTGATGGTCTGTTTAATTTTATCTAAATATAAGATTATTTTTATTTTTAATACACGTTAATTTAAAATATTCTTTTTAAATTGAGCAGATGAAGTAGCCATGCTATATAGCAGCACTTATCGTTTAGAGAAGATATTATCAAAGTGGAGAATCCGCGTAGAAAGAAGAGTGGAACAACGATCAGAAGCGACGTGATTTGTAATTTCAGGGACAATCATAGGCGACATCTGTACTGTCTTCATTAGCGACCAATAACTAAATGGCCATATTAATAGGACCACCCCACCTAATGTTAAAAAAAACATAAACTGTCTGAGCCGAAATGCATTTGTGCGCAAAAATAACGCTACTATCTTTTCTAAATGATACTACTTTATATAAGTAACTCAAATATAACCATTTATGTAATTATAACTGTAATACAATTTTAACAAAATAAATTCTAATCAAAAACATATTCGATTTTTTGAGTACTAATTCTAGATTTCAGTAAGTTTAAAAGGTCTGACTGTACCGTCAGGGGACTAAGGGTTAAACAGTGCCGAAGCTAAGGTAGCCACAGTTGTGCGTGTATTTTGACTATGTAAAGTGCGTTTGTGTATTTTGATTTCTCGCTTATGTTGATTGTTTGTTCGTCACATGAATATAAACACGCTCTTATAAAACAAACACTAGTAATGCCTGTTGTCAGTTTGACATAAAATACATCGTTTCTCATCAAACAGTAGACAGTCGAAGCTATCAAATTACACATAACCGAGGTAGAACCTCTGAACATGACATGTGATCGAAGAGTAAGTACATACATGATTTTACCAATTGATAGAACGAATTTTAATGGAGGTTAGCTAAAAGTTTTTACACGCTTTATATTAACTTCACTTGTAAGTTTATATGTATGCATGTTTGTTTGTAACCTTCGTTTGAACTACAGCAAGTGGTTTATTACTGTAGTATAATATGCTAGCACTGTAACTACAGTGGTTAGCCGTGCGGTCTAAGGCATGGGTCTTCGCTGACGTCAATTCTCGGATTCACTGGTCGTGGGTTCTAATCCCGTCCACGCCGAAATAAAAAAAATGTTTTTTTCGGCAAATTTTTGACAATAAATCGAACTAAAAAGTGGAAAATAAATATAGTTTAAAAAAAAACTAAAAAACACGCTTTATATCAAACTAAAAAGTGAAAAATATAGTTTGAAAAAACTAAAAAACACGCTTTATATCGAACTAAAAAGTAAAAAATATTTTTTTAAAATAAGCTTAAAACAATAATGAATAAAAAATACAAGTATTATTGTGAAAAAAAAGCGTGGGGCGCTCGATGTACGAAAATGTGGAACAAAGCACCCCACGATTTTTTCACAATAATACTTGTAATTTTCATTCATTATTGTTTTAAGCCTATTTTAAAAAAAATATTTTTTACTTTTTAGTTCGATATAAAGCGTGTTTTTTAGTCTTTTTAAACTATATTTATTTTTTTATGTATCTAGGTTGTGAATATTTAAGGAGAGTAAGTGACATTATAGACTTATAGAACAATATAACACGCTGAATAAGATTAATTTAAATACTGTAGGTAAACTTTTGCAGACAATTGTGCCATTTTTAAGATCTTTATTGAGGTAAATTATTTTTTGGTATGATATCGATTCATGAGATTGAAAATGTATATTAAAAAAACAGGGGGTCCAGTGCGATAACTCGATGTGCCCAAATTGTGACTTTTCTTTGTTTGTCATAGAAAACGCTAAATTTTGACGTTCCAAATAA
This sequence comes from Xanthostigma xanthostigma, assembly GCA_963575645.1. Classification (NCBI taxonomy): domain Eukaryota; kingdom Metazoa; phylum Arthropoda; class Insecta; order Raphidioptera; family Raphidiidae; genus Xanthostigma; species Xanthostigma xanthostigma. The sequence continues at coordinate 19,047,317 of OY754472.1, read as the reverse complement.
AAAAAAAAAACTTTGCGCATTAATCACAAATTTTTTCAGAAATATGTAAATGTAAATGTAAGTACTTTTCATCTTTCACTGTCATTTTTTGAATCTAACCAATCAGAAATCACATACCCGTCATAGCAACTGGTGTAGAATTACTGTATTACCATCTCACATTGTATACACGACCCAATAATGATTTTTTAAAGAGCTCCCCCAAAACTCCCTCCCCTTTTCATTGTGCAAAAAAACTCCATCGCATTAACACGACCCCGTAATTGTTTTTAAAGAACTCCCTCAAACACCTCCCCCTTTTCACTGCGCAAAAAAACGCCATCGCATCGACGCGACCTCGTAATTGTTTTTTAAAGAGCTTCCCCCAAACGCCTTCCCCTTTTCACTTTGCAAAAAAAATAATTAAAACAATAAAAATTTCCGCACTTACAACGGCTAATAACACTGGTATATTTTTATATAAAATAATAATATTGTGTATTTTCAATGGATATTTTGCACATCGAGTTATCGTACTCTAACCAAAACAGGCTGTAGAACGGTTAAGGTGATGGTGAGGTAGAGAGGTTGCCTCGCAATTTAAAGGTTATAGGTTCAAATCCGGCGGTCGGTGCCATCATTATTTTTTTTTGTTTTTTTATAATTACCTATACGTGTTTTACTTCTGTAGTGTATAGTGTAAAATTCACAGTGTCTTTTTTTATATACATACTTATGACTTCTTGGATGACTGAGCAACTACTTTTCTTGACGTCACCTGACCAGTGTAGATTTTATTCTAATAAATTGACCAACACGTAAGCAATTTTATTGTACAAGGAGCGAAATTGTTTCCGAGTAGCGTTACATATTATATAACACAACATCCATCAAACTCTCCAAGCGTAACATTTGACTGTCGCAAACAGTGCATCCATATCCGTTTCGTAGCAATGCACCACAAAACCATTGACTCAAAACAATAGACTATATTTTATATTATGTCTCCGCGTTTTGAATATAGGTGTTTTTGTAAGCTATATCTGAACTGGTTAAAAACTATCTAAATTTTAGTTTAATTTTACTGATTTGCAATTGTAGATCAAACAAGCCATGGCATGTAGAAGTCAATAACTCGTATTAAAAAAAAGCGTGGTACAACTATTCGAAAATGCTGCGTATTTGTTGGTCAAATTTTCGGACTGTTTGAACTTAGTTTTAGCAGTGCTAGACTTCTAGAGTTGCTAGAAGCCTGGAACTGCTAGAACCAAATTCAAACAATCCAAGTTCGAATATTTGACCCATATATACGCAGTTGGCTCACTTTATAGCAGTTCAGGGAATCAGGACATACCAACAAACACACCGTGAATTTGATATGCCTCGCCGTTTCGATTTGTTTCGTTTAAAATGTTTGTACGAGCTGAATGATATCGACTTTTCGAGGAGGGTATATTTGTCAATAGTTTGTTGCACAAAAAAAAAAAAACAGTTGAACTGATTTTGATAAAATTTCTTTCGGATCATCGGTACTGGCGTTAATACGCTTCGATGTATACTCTAAAGAAGTCGATATAATTTTTTATTCGCCATATTTCATGCTAGAAAGAAGTTATTATGTACGTATACCTACGTACGTATACAATTTCACACAAACCTTTTTCAAAATTAGTGTAAAAATACAGTAGTGTCCTTGAAACATAAAACTATGTTGATTTCGATTTTCGTACCCATTAGTATAGCTTCTTTACGTACTGGGAAGTTTATTAAATTAATTTATTAAAATAACAAGGCATCGCTCGGATGGAGGGATATGTGAGTCAAATTTTAGAAAATATATAAATTATGCTTGTATGTAATTATATCGAATGAAAGTTGGAACTATTTGGTGATATTAAATAAAAATGAATAAATAAAACACAATAAAATTCGATTTCTCAGACCAACGTACAAAACGTTTGTTCACAACGAAATTGAGAATTGAATATAACTAATTCAATCTTTGATTAACGTCTGATTAGAACTCTTTAATAAATAAAATTATCGACCAATTTTTCACACAGATATATTAACAAAAAAATATAATTAATACATTAACGTTTCGATCCGAATTTTGATCTTCATCAGAACTGATCTAAAACTATAAATTACTTTTTATATTTTTAGATCAGTTGTGATGAAGGTCCAAATCCAGATCGAAACGTTAATGTATTAATTATATTTTTCTGCTTAATATATTTGTCTGAAAAATTGGTCGATAATTAATTTTATTTATTGATGAATCTAATTAATTTGTTTCTGAAACGTATTCAATAGAAATCCAAAACAAAACAGTATTGTGATCGGCAATGCTGAGTATTGATATTATAGTTAAAAATTTGAAAATAGGAAACTACAACAAAATATTTTGTCAATTTGACACGTGATTTTGATCATAGATGTACAGTGGACACTCTACTTCGGATAATAAACTGGTGGGATCTACCAATGTTTTAAGTCAATGATTATTAAACATATATCTGATATACAGTGTAACGGCGCAATTGACAATTCAACTGAAAATAAATTGCAACTATAAAACAACCGTGCAAAACCGTTGATAAAATATTTTATTTAAACGGAATTTATTGCACATTTTATATTTTTCAATTTTTCAAAATTCTTATTATTTATTAATTACATACGTTACATAAATCAGGACCTTTGTAACTCGAATTACGTGTTTGAATTGACATAGCAGGTATTTTTAATTATAGTAGTGGTCAGATATCGACTTTCGATATAAATATAGTTATTATTAATTTGTAGTTTAGAAATTAGAGAACATTAATTTTCAAGTCATTATTTTACTTAAAGTTCCACGGCTATTATTTTTGAGGTAATTTTTGGAGTTAGATAATAATGAAAGTATGAGTCATGGAGAAAAAAAAGACGAATCTCCGCGGTCTGACAAACAAAGCTGACGGCATCAAAATTGGTGTTTTTTGAAGTTTGAAAAAAAACCACGTGTAGCACTGTTCTCATAGTATATGAACAATACATACTTAATACATATATCTAGTACCTATATACGTTTTTATTTTATTATTTTAAAAAAATTTTAATTTACCGCGAAATTTCATTTAAAAATCACTTTTTTACTCAAATAAATTATTATTTAACATATTCATGGCATGCTAATAACAAAAATATGCATGCTAATGACAGAAGTTCTTATATTTCGCTTAGTTTCACTGTGAGGTTTGATCCTTAGCCCTCTAGCGGCAAAATCTACAAAAATTATTCCTCTTTTTTGACCCGTATCCAATATGTGTTTCCTTTTTCTTTATCCTCCATGGTACGAGTGATCATAGCGCACGAAATGCGCCGGTCAAGTCTTCGCAAAGTACTGTACTATATATTCAATCAAACCATTTGGAGCTTTTTTCGACTCCCTCCCCTCTATCTCCGAGGCTAGTTACGTTACAGAACTGATTTTTCAGGGCGGTTAAGAAATGCATAGGCGGAAAAATATCCAAGATATTAGTGTTCAAAAAATCACGATTTTGGGTCTTCACTGACTTATAGATCATCATAAAGTTAATTATCTTGGCCGATTCTGCAGCCAAAGCAAGCAAAATTTTCATGCCTGAAATCAAATGGTTGAAGACTACAGATGGGAGCTAGGACTGAAGGCTAGGGGTTGAACTAGGGTTGAAGGTTAGGACTTGGAGTTAGAGGTGGGAAGAGTCTTTTGTTAGCAAGGCCACGTGTGGCGTCAATGGTAGGGGTAAAAACATGGAGTTTCAGGCTTGAAAATTTTGCTTGGAGGTTGCAGTCTGGCCAAAAAAATTTCCTTCAAGCGTCTAGATGGGTTTGGGAGAAGTCCGTAGACTACTTGCGTCTAGTCGGTGCTGGAACATGGCGTGTGATATAATGAATTATGGTCTGTAACTATTAGTTCTTATAAATGACTTGTGCATGTAAGTCTGCCAAGTGAAAACTTGATACCTTCTTAAATCTGACTTCTTTTTTTCAGCAAAACTACTTGTTCTATGTATTGAACTTGGCCCTTTTTTCACATTTATGTTTTTGGTGATATTTTAAATAAGTGCGATCTATCTGTATGGTTTGTAGATATACATATAAAGTTCTACCGATCATGTTACCGCATTGGAGAACGGCATTTTTTACCAACATATCAATCAAATTCAGAATTTAATCATTTCAAGTGACGTGCGTGCCGAATTGATTGACTTTCGATCAAATTAGTACTTCATGTAGTTGTGCGTTCTCCGCAGCTCACTTCCAGTCATTTCGATTGTTTCCTTTTGTTTTTACAACTCCAATCGATGCGATTTCAATATAAATAGGGTGCAAGCATTGTGTTAAAGAACACAAATGTACAAAACAAGTTTTCATTTTGAAAAGTATTTTGATAAAGCATATTACCAAATATTTTAGTTTGCTCTAGTACTGAACAATACAAAAACTATCGTCTTTTTACCCGACTACTATTCATATTGAAAACTCGAACTTTTGTGCTAGACGCAATCGGGTTTTTTGTTCTTTTAATAATGTTTACGGTTTCGTTTCAAAATGATGAAAAAGGAACCGTTATTATTCTAAGAGCTAGCAATGTCGGAGAATACGTGTTCTTAGCAAGGCTCATTCTTTTATTAACTCACTTTTTATGGCGTTGTAGACGTGCGGGCGGTTTGACAATATAATAAATTAACGTCAAAAATTCCAGTCAATTGGGCGACGGGACCATTTCCCTTAAAAATGTTAACATTGGATTTAGTATAATAAAGAAAATAAAATGTCTGATATCGCGTGAGTTGATACGGGTAATGGCTAGTATTCAATATGATATTAGCCAAAAGTCGTACCTTTCTGTTGGTGTATTCATTTTAGACAAGAATACACTAGGTCAAAAGTTACAAGCGTTGAAAGAAATGCATCAGCAAGTAAAATAGTACGATCTTAAACACTTCAAAATGCTCTCCTGCACAATTTACATTTTTTGACAAACCGCCTTCTTCCCGTGTACCCTTCATATGTTCTACGTCATGTAAAAATTAATCGAAGCATGCTTAACAAGTTTATTTGTGACAGATCGACAAAACAAAAGAACAGCGGATTTTTTTAGTTTCGAAATATTTCCAAAACTATAAAGTTTATACAAAATAAATTTAACAAAAATTTCTTGAAAAAATAAATAGAATAATAAGCTGTTATGAAAAGTATACTTATATTATATCGAAACATTGTTATAGCATGCGATGATATTCCCTAAAAAACAATAGGGCTCTTCATATTTGCATATGAAACATCCTCCCAAAATTTGGTTTTAAACCGCTCATACGTTTGACCTGTATCGTGCTAACAGACAAATAGACTAACAAACGCACAGAGTTGTTCCAAAAATATGTTGTTTGGATTCGGGATTATTGGGAAACCTCAAAAAGAATAATATATTACATCACAAGGGCCGAAAGTTGAATTTTCGGCCCTGCGCGTCATGAGCCCGAGGCGAAACCGAGGGCATCATGACGCGCAGGGCCGAGATTTCAAATTTTAAGGCCCGTGTGGTGTATAGTACGATTTTTATTCATATCCGCTCAAAAGTACGTACTTTCGTCAGCAGGGACGAAAGACTGACATTTACTCCCAGTGAGAACGGCGGGAGGAAAAAATTTCTCGTGCGTATTTGTACTCGCAACTAGGGTTACCGCTGTCATTTAATATAATAAATAACAGGGAGTAAATGTCAAACTTTCGTCCCTGCTATAAGGGACGAAAGTACGTACTTTCGATCGAGGTATGAAGAAAAAGATATTGTAAAATTGTGTTTGTTGGAATGGTAAAAAAATTATATAAACAAAAATAATGCTATTACCATATAGTTTTGTAATTTTTTCACCTGTATAGCTGCTTTTCTCGCGGGTAAACGCGTCTCACGCCAGCCAGACCGTTTGCACGAACACCACTACGCCACAAAAAGGGAGGGGATAATTAAGAATGAGTCTAGCTAAAATCAAGTACCTAAAACGTAGGTAGCTCTTGACTAAGTGAGACTTTGTTGTCTGTCTGTCTGTATGTCATTGTCGATTTTTACATTTGACGACTGTATCCTTACTATTGATTTTAAAAATTAAATAATTCAGAAGTCTATTTTAGTATGATAACGATTTGAAATTCGGCGTAGCATAAGAGCTTGTGGTGCTCACACCTAGCTTTATTTAATTTGTAATAGGTTTTTGTTCTGGTTGTACGTAAACACGGTTGCATTAGATGTTTTCACGACTAAGAAGTCTATGATTATAAAATATGGTAATCATACTCGTAAGTGCATTTTCCTAGACATAATAGCTCTTATGTGAACTTTTCAGTGAGCTAATAAAGCTAATTACAAGGTTTTTTTTAACTACCCCTGCAACGTTAAAACAAGCTTGTGTTTAAATGATTGATCTTTAGCGTAGTAAAATAATTAAACAGCTCCTACAAAAAACTTAATTTCTCATCAGACCAGTTATTTGAGTACAGACATTCATCTAGAATAATCTCAAAAATTATGGTACGTTCTAATAATTGTTGTGTTTTCAATCTTTATAATATTCAATAAAGCGGGCCGATCCACGCTGTACTCTTGTTGAAACGCAAAAATAAAATGTCATCAAAACCATTTGTGTGGGTTATCCAAAAATTTTGCTTCCGAAAACCGAACAAAAAAAATTGGTTGTCTGTAAAGTCGGTTTACGGACGATAGTTTTACGTGATAACGTATTCCGTAATATATAACCTAAACCTCCCAAAATTTGGTTTCAATCCGCTTATCCTTGGTGTCGGAATGATAAGAAATGTCAAAAGTGACGTTTGCAACTGTCAAAGTATTATGTTCTAATAATAATTAGTTATTCCAATACTTAACTTAGAAGGCGTTGCATTTCACAAAATACTAATGTCAAAAAATTGAATTAAACATTAGAAATGCAGCCGTTTTCATGTTAAGACAAGACATACGTTATATTCTAATTTCCATGTACGGCAAACAAAGACGACCGACCGCGTCGCGCCATGCATTAGACAACATTGCATTTATATTTTATACAGCTATTTTTCTATATAAATTTGTATAAAAAAACTGTTTAGGCAAATTCTGTTATACGAAATCTATGTAAAATGTTCTCCTCTTTCGTTTAAGACTGGTTTCAAACCGATCTGATTTAAATTGAGCGAGAAATTAGCAAAAAGCACGCACAGGGTCAGGCGGAACGTTACGCGTTACGCGTTACGAACGTTAGGAACGTTACGACCGTTACACTTTTTCGTGCATGCAGCCGGTGTTTTATCAATTTATAAGATTGGTGATTCATCAATTTATAAGACGTTATCACGTCAAAAAATAATATAAATGAACCCTACCCATCAAAATAAATATATTAACTTTTATGATTTCTATATCAACTTTCATATTTGAAAGAGAGATAAGTGCGGCAGCATATGAGCGTAAGCTAATGATTAATTGATGCGTGAGTTAGTTTCAAGAAATGAAGACAGAAAATGAGTTTTCGGTAAAGTGTAAACTTGTAATTGATGTAATGTATGGTACAAAATAAACATCATACTCATTTCATGTTACTATGTCTAAACATGTTTTTCATGAGCCCCACCCATGAAAAAATTCGTTCCGACGCGACTGTAGACACCTCATTGATTAAAACCAATTCAGATGTTGGGATGCTTCGAAGGTATAAAGAATTCCACATACATACATCCATACCTTGGTACGCGTGAAAAACATAAGCTTGTCTTAGCTTTCGCGCAGTCGGGTAAAAAATTCCTGATAGTAGAAGATTGTGTGATATGATGATAATAATTTTCAGACAGAATTCAAGAATAAGCTGCTAAGAAAGTTGCACTAACTTTGAAATCCAGTTCTACAATGTATAGGTACACGTCTACTATTTCCGAAAAAAAAAACATTATATCAGCAATAAATTAAATTTTATCGCAAATTATTGCATTTTTAGGCGCGAATAGCGTAAGCTAAAGCGCCTATATGTACTCGCTTTGTCTGTACGTCTGTGAATCTGTGAATCTGTGAATCTGTACGTCCCACTTTTTTGTGTCACGCGTACAGCCCAAACGCCTTGACCGATTTTAAAAAACTTTTTTTTGATCGATTCGTCTCCGGGTAACTTAGATCCTAACGTCGCCCGATTTTTGAATTTTGGCCCCAGAGGGGAGAAATTTAGGAAAAACGAAGTTTTTTGCTTATAGCTCGCTCATTTTAAATCGGATCGGCTCGAAACCTGTCTTAAACGAAAGAGGAGAAAATTTTACATAAGTTTCGTACAACAGAAAATGCCCAAACAGTTTTTTTATACACATTTATATAGAAATAAATTCAATTTGATATAACCGATGGCAAACATCTTTCGGTTATCTCTCTCTGTTGCACGGTTTAACATGGCAATTTAAAAATTGCGTATGTTCTGTCTTCAAATAAAATTGGTCGATAATATTATTTATTACAATAATGAAATTAAAAGATAGCATTTGTTCAAAAACGGATGCCGTTTCGAATATTTGTGAAAAGCAACGCCTTCTGAGTTAACAATTTGAATAACTAATATTATTATTAGAACATAGGTAATACTTTGACAGATGCAAACGTCACTTTTGACATTTTTTACCATTCTGACACCACGGATGATCGGATTGAAACCAAATTTTGGGATGATGTTTGATATGCAAATATGAAGTGGCCTATTGTTTTTGGGGAACATCGGCGCATGCGTAAAAGAATATATCTCTTATAATGTTGTTTTATATAATAATAATATAGTTTTTAAAACGGTTTATTCTTCTATCTATTTTTAATAGAAATTTTTGTAAATTTTTTGGGGAAAATCGGCGCATGCGCAAGAGATATATGCCGTCGTTGTTTTTTTTTTTTTAATAATAGCGGTGTACTTTTAATAATAGTTTTTTATTCTATTTTACAAGAAAGTTTTGTAAAATGTTTTTTTTGAGGGAAAGTCGGCGCATGCGCAGAAGAGATATAAGTTATAAAGTTGTTTGTATATAAGAATGGTATACTCGATCGAATAAAAAAAAAACTTGGTGACTGATGATGAGATACTGTTTTAATAATTTGAGATATTAAAATATATAATAGTTGTGTGACTAAATTAATAAGTGAGCGACTGAATTACTAAGTGACTGACTAGAATGCCTTCGGTAATTTTGAAGCAGATATCTTCAACCGATTGAAATGAAGATTTGTATACACATATAGTTTGGATGACAATGCATGGTTAGCTGTGTGACGTCACTCTAAATCCAATATGGCGGACTTCTAAATATGGCGGACTAATTTTATTATGCTTTCCTACAATATGGGTATCAAATAAAAGGGCTTGCTGAGAATAACTCGAAAAATAAAGTGACGTCACTCTAAATCCAGTATGGCGGACTTCCAAAGATGGCGGACTAAGTTTTTTATGCTTTCCTACAATATGGGTATCAAATGAAAAGGCTCAGTGAAACTAACTAAAAAAAAAAGTGACGTCACTCTAAATCAAATATGGCGGACTTCTAAAGATGGCGGACTAAGTTTTTTATGCTTTCCTACAATATGGGTATCAAATGAAAGGGCTTACTGAAACTAACTCAAAAAATAAAGTGACGTCACTCTAAATCAAATATGGCGGACTTCTAAAGATGACGGACTAATTTTATTAGGCTTTCCTACAATATGGGTATCAAATGAAAGAGCTTGCTGAGAATAACTCGAAAAATAAAGTGACGTCACTCTAAATCCAATATGGCGGACTTCTAAAGATGGCGGGCTAATTTTATTATGCTTTCCTACAATATGGGTATAAATGAAAGGGCTTGCTGAGAATAACTCGAAAAATAAAGTGACGTCAGTCTAAATCCAATATGGCGGACTTCTAAAGATGGCGGATTAAGTTTATTATGCTTTCCTACAATATGGGTATCAAATGAAAGAGCTTGTTGAGAATAACTCGAAAAATAAAGTGACGTCACTCTAAATCCAATATGGTGGACTTCTAAGATGGCGGACTAAGTTTTTTATGCTTTCCTACAATATGGGTATCAAATGAAAGGGCTTACTGAAACTAACTCAAAAAAAAAGTGACGTCACTCTAAATCAAATATGGCGGACTTCTAAAGATGGCGGACTAAGTTTTTTATGCTTTCCTACAATATGGGTATCAAATGAAAGGGCTTACTGAAACTAACTCAAAAAATAAAGTGACGTCACTCTAAATCAAATATGGCGGACTTCTAAAGATGGCGGACTAATTTTATTAAGCTTTCCTACAATATGGGTATCAAATGAAAGAGCTTGCTGAGAATAACTCGAAAAATAAAGTGACGTCACTCTAAATCCAACATGGCGGACTTCTAAAGATGGCGGGCTAATTTTATTATGCTTTCCTACAATATGGGTATAAATGAAAGGGCTTGCTGAGAATAACTCGAAAAATAAAGTGAAGTCAGTCTAAATCCAATATGGCGGACTTCTAAAGATGGCGGTTTAAGTTTATTATGCTTTCCTACAATATGGGTATCAAATGAAAGAGCTTGCTGAGAATAACTCGAAAAATAAAGTGACGTCACTCTAAATCCAATATGGCGGACTTCTAAAGATGGCGGACTAAGTTTTTTATGCCTTCCTATAATATGGGTATCAAATAAAAGGGCTAACTGAAAACAACTCGAAATAAAAGTGACGTTACTCTAAATTCAATATGGCGGTCTAAGTTTTTATGCTTTCCTACAATATGGGTATCAAATGAAAGGGCTTGCTGAGAACAACTCGAAAAATACAGTGACGTCATTCTAAATTTAATATGGCGGACTTCTAAAGATGGTGGACTTAGTTTTTTACCCCGGAATTGTTTTTTTAAAAACTCCACATTTGCCCCTTCCCGTTTCACTGCGAGACAATTCGCATTCCCCTTTATCGTTCACCCCGGAATTACAATTCGCATACCCGTTTATCGTTCACCCCGGAATTATTTTTTTAAAAACTCCACCTCTGCCCCATCGCGTTTCACTGCATATATGCTTTAAAGTTGTGTTTATATAATAATTGGGTAGTTTTCATAACGGTTTATTTTTCTATCTGTTTTTACAAGAAAGTTATGAATTTTTTTTTCTAAACTCATAATTTCAGAAATATTTTGAAAAAAAAATCTGTTGTTCTTTTGTTCTGAAGATGTTAGTTAGGTAGTTCTTTGTTTAATTTTTGCATGACATAATAACATATTACATAGAGAACCATGAAATTATTAAAATTATTTTTTTCCTTTCTGTGTTTCATTATTTTCAACTGTTATTTTTTTTTTAGATTAAGTAATTTAAGTTATATTATTAAGCTCCAAGTGTCGTTAAATATATACACCGATTTTCAAACAAAACACCAGGGTATATGCTGTAAAATTTCGCGCCTTGTAATTCTTGAATTACTTGGGCATATACTCCCACTGGTTATCTTTCTATTTTGAAGTTATGACGCTTGTGACGTCACGCCTCAGTGACAGCTGACATTGGACGTGTAGAGCTGTGGTTCAGAGGTATTTGTTAGAAAGGTATGTAAATTTACTTATTGATATGATTTATATTAAATATTTTTTTAAAAGTAAGTACTTTGTAGTAAAAATAGTAGGGTTTTCTTTAGTTGCAAGTTAACTAACCTCAAAAATAACCTATGACATATTAAGTGTTATAAAATATCACAAAAAACACAATAATCAACTAATTAAATGATGCAGAAGTGAATTATCGCAACAAAAATGTAAGCGACACGGTGATTATTTACTTCAACATGGATAATTTTATACTTTTATTTTAATAAAAATATCATTAACCTCAAAATTTATATTAACATTGGGTCATTTTTTAGACTCCTTTCAACATATATTTTTCTCGAAAACCATTTATTCTTTGATTCTTTTATACTGTCATCATGCCTATTGTCCAATTCCCTGCGATTTTCAAGATTAATACTTATTCGATTATAACAAATTCAATAACTACTTAGCCCTATTAATTGGCATTCGTAAGTTTTTTAATATTATCCCATTAACTGTCTCAACCCTCAACATATCCACTACAACTATTACTTCGCTAATAATATATATAAGACAGAAATTTTACTCATCTCAGTTTACTGTACAAATAAAGTATACATACTATATAATCTGCATGAAACTCACTTTCTGCGTTTCCTTTGAAAACTTTCATTTAATTAAGTCGTGTACAGCTTCCTCTGTATAATACTGAGCCTTGATTCAAACCGTCGTTTTGTTGCTTCACTTTGTATGTTAACTTGCGCAGAGTACATTGTGTGTGTAAAATAATCTTGAAATATCCGCTAAGAAATTTGGCGTGGCCACGAATTAAATTTGCAGAAAAAAATTGGAATGTTACAACAAAACTCTTTTTTTAGCTGGGATTATTTGTGGCTAGTACCGAAACATATTTTTGAAGTAAAACTTCTTTGGACACATTACGGTAGAATCGATTCATGAGATTGAAAATATAACCAAATGTAGAACATTAAGCTAATATGGCGGCATAGTAGATTGGCTGCCATACACAACCTAAAGATTGAAAGTATAGGATCCCGACGGTATAGTTTTCTTTTTTCACAATTATACCAGTTTTGCTTCTGTAGTGTGCAGTGTAAAAGATACAGCCTCTTTTTACATAAAAACTAGTAGCCCGGTACGGCTTCGCCCGAATTTGTAGATTGCTGCCGTTTATTCGGCGACTTACGTTGCAAAATTGGTCTCTACGAAAAGCGCTTTTATTTTAACGCAAGGAGGAAAATTGAAGCCGTGTTTCTCAATTATCAAGCTACAACTTTAAGCAAGAAATGTAATTCGAAACAAAATATTGAAATATTCCGTCGACTGAACTAATATTATTGAGCTTAATATGTAAAAACACTATAAAAAAATTTGAAATATAAAAAAAACTGAAATGTTACTTAAAACTACTCACTAAAAATATTAAATTGGTGATTTACACCGTGAATCGTAATTATTTTGACGTTTCTAATATACATTGTTTTTCCAGGGCCTGCTCGTAATACATAATTTATTTTGTTAGGTTCCCTCTTCGCATACCTGAGCGTCTCCCACGCGGACATCCTCGGCAACGCTGACTGCTACCAAAATTATTTTGTCAATTAATGTTCTAAATTAAATACTTAAAATAATAAACAAATTTATTTAAATATAGATTAACACTATATCGGTTAAAACAGCTCCGTAAATAGTTCATTATTTATTATCAAATTTGAAAGATAAAAATGGTTTTCGTAAGTTATCCTTAGAAGATGAATATATGCTGTCGCGGACTTTTTTTTAGAACTTTTCAGGAGGAACAATTCAGCCATACATTATTTTCGTGTAACTTTAACTATTCCCGCAGCGGACGCCGTGGAAGCTCTCAAGAGGCACGACTTTTTCCGACTTAGTTGACGAATATCATCGTAACTTTAGCTTATTTGCACATAATATACATAATATATAGCCTATGTTGGTTAGGAGTAATGTACCTTTTAAACGATGAACGAATTTTTCAAATAGGTGCAGTAGTTCCGGAGATTACTCTCCACATACACACAAACTCACAAAATTTGCTGTCTCTCTTTATAATAGTAGTATGGATAAATTGGTTTTTCCAGTTCTCGGATTATAGCCTAGGAACTGGGCGCCATGAAAATACCATATAAACTACGGCAATTCATTTTGTTCTCTACATTCCCAACTGATTTAGTTTTTTTTTGCAAAAACCAGACAAAATTGATACTTTTACTTAAACAACGGAACGGCGTAAGACCTATAATAACCAGCTTATTTATAAACGTTGTGTGAATGTAATATCACTAATAAATTACAATCTAATATGTAGGAATTAAACAGCATTGCTGACCTACGTTGCAATCGCTTCCAAGTCGTATCTCGTTCACAAGTTGAATATTCATTCAGTAGCAAAACCTTGCCATTCTCAACCGAGACCACCACCTGTAATTAGAGTAAATACGATAAACGATCGACTGTGTACGTATGCTTCCGTTGATTAACAACTGACAGTCGAAAGCAAGATGCAGAGTTTGTTCAGATCTTTGACTATTTATAAATGGACCAGCAACGCTAACTTCACACTTGTTAAGACTTCTAGCGCCACGATGTTCCAGTTGCAGCCAAACAAAGAAATACATTTATAATTTACAATCTTTTACCATTCCAACCCACAAGTGGGGAACGGTACTAGTTTAGATCAAAAATCACTTTTCAAAAATTTTACAATATCTTTCCGTTTTGAGGTCCCCCCGAATCCAAAAAAACATATTTTTGGACAAACTCTGTGCGTCTGTTAGTCTATTAGTCTGTTTGTCTGTTACTCTGTTAGACTGTTAGACTGTTTGTCTGTGAACACGATACAGGTCAAATGGATTAGCGGATCGAAACCAAATTTTGGAAGGATGTTTGGTATGCAAATATGAAGAGCCCTATTGTTTTTGGGGAAAATCGGCGCATGCGCAGAAGAGATATTTGCTAAAACTGTGTTTTTTATATAATAATGGTATACTTTTCATAACGGCTTATTATTTTATTTATTTTTTAAAGAAAGTTTTGTTAAAAAAATTCTTTTCTAAACTTTATAGTTTCGGAAATATTTTGAAAATAAAAAAAAAATCAGCCGCTGTTTTGTTTTATGGATCTGTCAGAAATAAACTAGTTAGGCATGCTTTGATTAATTTTTACATGACGTGGAACATATTATGTAGGTAACCATGGCAACGAATAGTTAATATCATATTGAGTACTAGCCATTACCTGCGTCACCTCACGCGATATCAGAAATTTTGTTTTCTTTATTATAATCAAATGTCAACATTTTTGAAGTTGGAATGGTCCCGTCGCCCAATTGGCTGGATTTTTTTTTTAATGTAAGAGAACATTCTATCAAATTGTGAAACGTTAATTTATTGTCATTTATGATGGATCCAGTTTTCAAAACCATAGAAGTTTAATTTACAACCCACATCAATTTTAATGTGAATCTTTTTTTCAAAAAAAAAACTCAATTTTAACAAAAACTGTAACCAAAATAACCAGATGTGGTATTTCACACAGAAAAAAACAGACTACACAACTTTAAAACTCCCGCTTGTTTGGAACGTTGGATGACGGCTAATGTAAGTACCAAAAAAGCGGAATGATGTTACCGATGATCGTTTTACATTGCTACTATCAGAAAATAAGGTACAACTAGCTGTCCAGTTCTATTAAATAGTCAAAGGTTCAGATCTGTTCACTTCTAAAATGTGAGTGGTGAATCGTGTATTCGTGTATCTCGAGAAAATAAAGCGTTGGATTTCAGTCATCTATAAAACTTCGCCCTGTCAATTAATGAAATTCTAGTAACTAAATATCACCCTGTAAATAAATTATGCCCTGTCATTTAGTTGTCGCCTTTAACAAAAACCAAGTTCTAATCCAACGCATACACAAAGCAAGCGTCACGCGCTGTCATCTAACGAAATACTAGTAACTAAACTAATAACTAAATTTTTCCCAGCTATCCAGATGTTGCCTCCAACTAAAGCCATGTTTAATACGACGCATATAAATATAACGTCGTTCCATAAAAGTGTTGCGGCAATTGCACGGTTTTATTTCCAACCAAACGCGCCATTATCTGTTTCATATAGAAAAAAAAAAACACGACTTCAATTTGATAAAACCAACCAATGTCTGCAGTCGGCAGAAGTTCCAAACTTCTTCTTTGTTTATTCCCTGAGAAGCTGAAACAAAACTATTTTGCGGTGACAATATAAATATCGTTAAAGTAGTAAGCATATGGCGCAAGATTTTCTGATTGTTAATATTTAATCTGACTTGAATCTATAATATTTGATCAATGGAGCGCGCTTACATAATCGGAAAAATCTTCTTTCCGAAGAACTAAAATCTAAGCAACCATCGATGTGACAAACTTTTGCTAAGGCAATCTGATACCGTTGGCTAGGGAATGAAAGAACCATTCATTTTATTAAAAAATTGATTAAATAACTGATGTATATATATTTTTTTTTACTGAATCTCCAAGATATGCTGGTGGTAAATTATGTAATCATTTGCCAAAAGAAATTAGAGATATACAGAATTACAAAAAATTTATTCACATTTTTTTTATGTTACTGACAGATGTAGGTATATACAACATTCAAGAATTTACTGATATTGTGTAACTATTTTTATGTTTGACGCTATTTATACTGTGTATACAGTCTTCAATAAAGTCTTATTATTATTATTAATAACGCTTATTTAACCTATTTATACCCGGCAATTCCTTGTGTCATATTTTTTCAGCTAATACTCGATTTTTATGATTAACACATCGAGAAAGTCGATTCAAAAAAGTTAATTAGAATTTATTTTATTTAACAGCATCGGTATGCTATTTAGCTAGGCAACCCATTTGCAATTTATCAACTAATATATAATCTTTTTCATCATCAAATAACAGATGACGGTATATATTTCTAATACCGGATCTTAGACTAATAGAGTATTTAGACATCAATGTTAAATACAAATTAGTATTCTCATATACATAATAATATAATAGTAAACATGCAAGTCGTATAGAAAATCAACAGAGCGTAATTCTGAAACGCGTTAAAAGGAACTTTGAATTAAATTCTTGTAATATGTAATGATGATAGGTATGTCTGTGTGTATGTCTGACCGCTTCGAAACAGCAGGAGTACAGATGAAAGTCCGGCATCAAAGTGCACTTCACCATTTCAATCTCTCATTCCACTTACTGTGTGCTTTCCTCGGCCCGCTGCCGAACCGATTTCAATCACATACACACGTACAAATACACTCACACAATTTAGTAGATTTATTTTATAGAAAGCGTTTTAATGAATGAAACTACAGGATGCGTCAGTCAGACGAGCAATTGTAAGGATCTTTTTTGTACCTAATCGTTGTAGGGTGGAGACTATGTATCCAGCTGGAATAAACGCTAATTACCGTATAGTTGTCGAGCGTTTACAGTCTCTTCCTCTCTTTTCAGCTGCAATGGAGTTCTAAAGGAGTAAATCGGTATATATTTACTTTCGAGCGATCATCCAAAGGGAGTCTTGTAATGGCGACAAAATAGAACTAGAGATTTTGATGAAAATCTAAAATCGAGTTTTAGATGTCACACCCTGTTTCCACAGATCGAAGGCAAATTTTAAACTTATAAAAGATACTCCTCAGTAGTTTGGGCCTGACTAATACGCAACAAAAACACAATATCACTTTTATATATGAGTAATTTTCTTCAAGCTTTTTCTTTACGTTTTTTTTTTCTAGCCCTCTTCATTTATATCTATGACGTCCCATAAGGAACTTCGTTCCAAAAGTATTTTGACGGACAAACAGTTGGCTTTGAATTAAGGAAGCCTAAAAAACAATACCTACTTCAATTCAATTCAATTTTATTTGTAAAATAAATAGATATTTACAAAGCGTCATAGTAAACCCTTAGAACTAGATAAGTAAAATTTAAAATAAAATAGTGACTGTTATTATGATTTATAGCAGTATGTTACATTGTGACAAATTCATTGACCTCATAGAAGGTTTTACTTAAAAGAAATGTTTTTAAGTTACTTGTAAATTTTTTATAAGTTTTTATTTGCTTCAATTCGGGCGGTAAACTTGTTATTTAGTTCATGAATGTTCGGATAAACCACATATTCTATTTATTGGAACTAGCGAGCGTACTTCATTTTTATTTAATTTTGTCGATAGCTTTCCAATATTTAATTAATTAATAATTTTACATGATATTCAACTCGTTATTGGTCGTATCAGTTAACATTACACAAATTCTGTACGTATAATTTAATAAGCTGTTGCATGGAGATAGTTATCTCGTGCACTAAAGAGGAATAGCGCGTTCGCCTCTTCGCCTCTCTTCCGCTTTTGGCTGCCTTGGAACGCATTCTTGCCATTCCGGAGCTCCGATGCCCTTTATATGGGGAAAGTTTTGTAAACCATCCACACCAGTTTTACAGTGGTGGAACATGTTTCGCTTTTCTCAAAATTATTGTAGACAATATTTTTGCCAAAAAAAAATCGTTTATAAGTTGAACAGTCTTTACTACAGTTACGTAATAATAGTTAGTGAGTCACAATCATAGTGGTAATGCGCGTTTTGATTCCCCGACAAAATATCCTCCGACCAGTGCCGGATTATACCAAGTGCCGCCTATACGCTAAAACAGGCTTGCCGCCCATACTTAAGGCTAGCGTTTTCCCGACTTTCAAATCATTCCATCATTCCGCATATATTTGCTTTAGTAGCCCACAAATACACCAGGTTTGAACTAGGTTCTCATTTATCCTACCAAGACTCATGTTCGAGGGAAAACGTTGCCTCTCGCCCCTGATAACGTGCTGTGTATATTTATATTATATCAGTTAGTAATATCTGATTCCGATTGGAGGTTCAAGACAGACCGTCATTTCGTTAGAAATCATTTTATGTTTTTTGCGACGAGTGCCGCCTTACGCTTCAGCGTAGTTAGCGTATAGGTTAATCCGGCACTGCTTCCGACATAATATCCCTCGCCATAAAAACAATTAGGGGGTCGTGTCGATGCGATGGCGTTTTATTTGCGCAGTAAAAAGAGGATTGCGTTTGGGGGGAGTTCTTTAAAAAGCAATTACGGGGAGTGTCGATGTGATGTCGTTTTTTTTTCCCCAGTGAAAAGGTGAGGGCGTTTGGGAGTAGTTATTTAAAAATGCAACTATAGGATCGTGTATACAAAGTGAGATAATAATACAGTAATTCTACATCAGTTTTGCTGATAGGATATTTTGTGGGGGGATATTTTGTCCGTAGGATATTTTGTCAGGGGATGAAAACTCGCCAAATCGTTTATAGTATGGTTCGCTTATAAAAAAGTAGAAAACAGGCTTCCAATATGAATAGTCGGGAAACCTAAACTATCATCTTTTTAATCTAAGTTTTTTTTTAAAACGAGTTATCACATCCAGCCAGAAAATGTGCTGTGTCAAGAAAATTGTTTAGATTTTTTGAACGAGAATCAAGTTGTCTTCTTTTCAGTCAATTTGACATTAATTTCATTAAACGTAAGTTGACCGATTTATTTTTTTCAAAAGAAATTTAAAATTAATATCCTGTTTCTACGGCACTGTGATAAATTAAGACTAGGCTGTTTATGCAATAGAGGTAGACTGTATTATCATTCGTGTTTCCAGAGGCTGTAAAACTATTTTTTGCTGTAATAATTTTAACACGGATTTTATAAAGTAAGTCAATCCTCTATTTGTTACTTATCAACAACAAAAAAATTTCTCGATTGAATCGGTGACTATAGACAAAATATATATTAGATATCGTGTCCATCGAGACAATTATAATTAATAAGAAGAATCGCAGGATTGTGTACAAAAAGTTAGATTTATTTAGTTTTATTTTTTTGAAAAAGTCTAAATCTATAAATGAAACGTCGTACACTAAATAAATCAAATTTTTTGTCCACAATCCTGCGATTTTTCTTATTAATTATAGACAAAATTTTGGGTGTGGTGGTCACCTTTGTTCGGGATGAAACTTTGGACGTTTGTTGACCTCCCAAGAGATTTTTGAGCAAATGCACCATAACATTTTTATGCGGGGTTTAAAGTTTTACTGCTTTAAGTCATTTATTCATACGAATTTTGCGTTAACGCTATGTGTGTGTGCGAGCCCAAAGTTCCATTCCGATCGGAGATGATCCCTCCCCTTCCACAGCGTTAAATCAAAATTTCTATGAATGAATGGCTTTAAAAAGTAACTGGACTCCTCCCATACACACACCCATCTTTAAAACAAAATTCGTATGAATAAATTAATGACTTAAAACAGTAAAAACTTTAAACTTCTATAAAAATGTTATTAGGCACTTGCGCCAAAAATCCCTTGTGGATTTGTCATGTGCCACCAAGGTCAACAAATGCCCAAAGTTTCATCCTGATCGATGATGACCGGTATTCAGAACTTTATCCATTGTATTGTAACAAAACTGTTGTAGTCCGTGGTGGACATAATTTATTTACAATAATAAATCTTTAACAAAACAGTTAAACACACAAATTAACAGCAATAATAACGTTAACAGAAATAAAATAACGACAGTTCTAAATATTAAAATAAAAGACTAAGTAACAGAGAATATGGAGTCACTAAATTAGGTACACAAAATATTTACAACACAGGAACACCACACAAAGTTTATCAACACATTTGTGTATTAACTATAAGTTATTTATGTAAAACCAGATTTATATAATTGCAGTCACTAAAGTTTGTTTATCTTCACAGTATAACTGAATAATTTATGTCGTAATGCCAGAGCACTTGTATCACCACATGAACAACACGAATAACTGACTGACTGAACCACTCCGCTCGCATTTTATAGCTTCGCCCCACGCTTCTCGAATGTTCTCGAAGCTCCGAGATGTTTTCCTTTACATGTATTGGTTTCTCCAAGCGATTCTCTGAAGGTCGGGTTTTTTACCTGTTTTCCATTGTTGTTGTTGCTAGTAGATTCTACAGAATCCATAGTCGTCCCAACGAGGGGCACGCAACAGTATTTAGTAAACCAGTCTGAAATGTATTGTAGATATATTAAGAAATAAGTTGACCAAGTTCAATGATTCATTTGACATACATCCTTAAACCGTTAGGTGTTTCGGTACCTCTGTCATAAAACCGTAGTGCTATGTATGTCAGAATAACCGCTGAAATCATAACACAGTATCGGTTACAATGTCAGTTACAAGTAGTTGTAGCTCGTGCAATGAACCCATTGTTTGAAATAGCACGGCGGTGCATAGTTTTTGTTTAGTTTCGAGTTATTTGGTAAGATTAATTATGTGAGCCTAAATCAATTAGGTACTTTATCGTCAAATGCAATGATTTGCATTAATATTAATAGTTGCATAACTGTATACTACAACGTTATACATATATAACTAAAAATCTTCTATTTTAAAAAATTCAAAAAATACTGACATTTGACATAATATTATCAAAAATAAAATAACATTTCTATTAGCGCGTTATCAAGAGTCTATAATTTCGAATATTTATAAATCTATTTACTAACCGAGCGAGGTAGTGTAGTGGTGAGAGCCCTAGACTCGCATTCAAGAGGTACCGGGTTCGAATCTCGGCGGGGGCAGATGTGGCTGGGACTTTTTCCTGCTGCCTCTCGCCGAGAAACGGTAATTCATGTACCGGCCATCTTGTTGAGGTTTTCCATGGTTTCCCTCAATAATTCCACATAAATATCGAAATGGTTCCCTATTCAAGACCATGACCGATTACCTGCCAAACTCCTATGCTCAAAATTTGGATACCTTATCCTAATGTCCTAAAATTCCTTCATTGCTATTAATTAGTTGAAGTTGAAAAAATGTATATAAAATAACGGGAACTGTGAATAGATGGAAAATAGCAATGGTGCGAATGGCGTCTGTTATGACATAAAGTCGAGAAACGGACGTTAAACGCATTATTATTATATCTATTTACTATGTTAACGGCCACGTACCCCGTATTTGAATTTTAAATTTGAACGAGTACCCGAACTCGGAGTTGAGTAGCTAGGTATCTGTTTTTTTGAAAAATGAGACTTCGGTACAGATTCATTCGATTGTACCTATATTTTAACAAACCCTGCAAAATTAACCCATTAAAATACCAAAATAGAGTTTGTAAATATCGACGTAGTTGAATCAAAACATGTTTTTACTCAATAATCGTTTACAATAATAAGTTTAGTATGAATGTAATTAATGAATTTACGTATACAAGCAAGTAATGTCATTGCACAACGAACTGAAGGCAATTTAATACTTCAATTAGTGAACGTTGTCAACTGGGCTCGCAGTTACAACGAACCTAGGGTTGCGTTCCAAATAGCGCCCGCACGGCTTACAAAACGTTGAGGACGAAACTTTAAGTGAAACGACTTGTGTGCGGTAATAAAAACATGGCTACCATTATCACGTGAAAAAGAACAGACTATTTTGCAGCAAAGTAAGGTTATTTTTTTTAAGTAAAACTATAGCCGCGCTTTGTGAATTTGGGTTACGAAAATCTTGAGGTGTTTTTGCGCGGCGTACTAAGTCCGTTTATGCATTATAGCACAAAACGTAAAAAAATCTTTATAATATAGCAACGGATTATATAGTCCAAATACTGCGAGAGTCGTTTTTTTTGTGTATTATACAGAAATTAGTTGAATGAATACAAACAAATAAAATCGTAACATAGTTTTTAGTTGTACAGTTTTAAAGATTTCTAGAACGAATATTCAATTTTCCTTATTTTTTACAAGCTTTTATTTAGTTTCACCGGTCCTGGTGTCTGTCTGTCTGAAATCAAATCTTCTTTTTTATTATACATAAGAAAAAAAAATAATTGTGCTTCAATCATAGGATTATTAGCACTGTTACAAAAGTCAAATTATAAAATAGGTACATTATTAAATGTTTTATAAGGTAAGTAGGTACATTCTTATGTTTTACAGATTGATTTATATTAGTTTAATATGAAAATTTAGTTATTAGATTATTTTACTTTGGTTTCATTTAGTTTTTTTTTATTTATTTTTATTTGTATATTTCAGATTGGCTGCGATAGAGTTTTAGTAATTGTGGGGTGAGTAATTAAATTTTGTTTATTATTTCGGTTATTTGCAGGAATTCTATTATTTTTTTCATATTATAGGGGCTGGCAAATTAAATTTGACATACTTTCCGGTTTCCGATTGAGCTGAAATTTTGCATACGTAGGTATGTAGTCCCGATGACAATACAATATTATTATAATTAATCCGGCTTTCACCTGGGTGAAAATCGCACTTTTAATAAAGCACACTAAAAACTTAAAAATGAAATAGGTAAACAAGCTTTTTAAGTTAAACGGTTTTTAGTTCGGATGACAATACAATATGATAATAACTAACTGACCGATCTGACTTTCGTCCTGATGCCTATCTCACTTTTAATAAAGCACACAACTGGAACGCACCCTTAGGCTGTTACATTCCTGCGAACTCTGTTTCATTCACAAATATATTGTCTTTTCAATTTCAGCGCTTTCGCTATCAATTATTTATAACGAAGCAGTTAATAATTAATTTTTGAGATCTTTGAAAAACTGAAAACTATTAATAATCTTAACAGTATGTTTTTCGGATAACACAGTAAGCTATTTAATTGGTTTTGGATTAAAGTTGCGACCTTTGTGTAATTGCTCTTATTATGAATCAGCTTGGACTGAAACTTATAGCCAATTACATCCGAGATCTTCTAGTTAGGTTGGTAGCGGTGTTTCCGAATCTCTGTTGACGTCTTATAGTTTCTTGTGAACGATATGTTGGTATCCGTCCAGATTAAGTGAAAATGGTTAAGAAAGTCGTTTTTGTAACTAACTTTTGGTGTATGTCAATACAGTAGATCTCAAAATTGTAAATGATCCATCCGGCATTTTTATAAGGTATGTTCCAAGCAGCCAGCAAACGGACACGAAACCGTCACCGTCATGCGCAGGTAACTAAAACGTGTTCCAAACCGATACAGTTTCATTTAAGCTACTGCGAATGTGGGTGACGGTTTCGTGTCCGTTTGCTCGCTGCTTGGAACATACCTACAGAATCATCAGAGAGCTCAAACCCAATCTAGAATATTTTAAAATCCTCGCTAAGTGCTCATTTTATGCTGTTTTTAACCGATTTAAAAAAGAGGTTATTAATTCGGCATGTAGGTATACATTTTTTTAAAACATTTTTTTTCTTAGTTTAGTCATAACTTTTTGGGGGGGCTAACCGATTTATAAGTCACTTGTAGAGAGAATAAGTATTGATTGAACCCATAGACCCTAGTTTGAGCAATTTGTATCTTTCAATATACTGAAAGTGGTTACACATAGTGAGAAAAAGCGGGTGCATTTTCTGGTCGATTTCCCAGTCCATAGGTATAATAATAAATAAATTTTATTAAGCCAATAGTACATACTAGATGTGGACAGGTCCAGGGCCCTCGTAAAGCCTCACGCCGCCCGCGTGCGGATTCATAATTGACGCCCCTTATTGGGGATAAACTCACTAGACGATATGTCAAATTGAAAAATGTTAAAAATCCTAAATAACTAAAGTGCAATTAATAGAAACTTTGTTTCGTTGTCTTTTTGCAAATACTTCTTCATAGAATCACACATTTTGTTTTTTTCTTCTTGCCTAATTTTCTTAAGTTGCCGAAATTGTGCACCCGAAGGTTTTTTTCTTTTATTACTTTCCTGAAATGCAACAATGCTTCACTTCACATCGTCATTACAAAACGATTTGGACAGGCATAAATACTAATAAGATAATTAATTTTTGAAAACAAATAAAAATGTGAAAAATGTAACAGTGAAAGATACTTTACAAATGCTAGGCTAAAAGTAAAAACGAGTCAAATTTTTAATCAGGACAAAAGCGGGATGAAATAATTTTTAAGCAAAAATGATTTTAAAAAAGTCGAGCACAAAAACGAAACACAATCATTGAAACATGGAGCTAAATTTGATTCTGAAATATATTCAATTAAAATGAAACACATTAAACAGTGAATTTTGAAAATTCACTCCGTACAGAGTGAACTTCAAAAATTGTCTCTTCACGTTAAAAAAATCACTCCGCGAAGTAAACTGTTCTCTACAAAAACAGTTTACTCCGTGCGATTTTTCACGGCGTTCTTCTCCTGTCGTACTTATGAATGAGAGAAAAATTTAGTTTCACCGCTGAGCTGAGAGAATTCATTAAGTCAAAATAATCATTAGTTTATCAATTAGTAAAAAGTATTTGTTGATTGAAAAATACTTTACTTCACTCGCACTCTTGCAAGAATCGACAGGAAAATTCAAGACATAAACATACGCGGGAGTCTCCCGATAGGGGCGCCCTGTCTACGCGCTGATGTGAACTAACCACAGAACAGTTATAGGATCTGTGGAACTAACTATCGAATCGAAAACTGCGCGCGAAATATTTCGAATTCGAATTTCATTAAAAAATAAATAACTACTCGTAAGTTTTCTCGCAGGCTTGAGTATGCAAATAAAATTGATATAATATCAGTTATATATTTTTTCTATACAGTACAAAAAACATAACACAACTAGGCCATTTGCCGCCCCTTGAATGTGCCGCCCGCGTGCATCGCACACATCGCACTATAGGGCGCGAGGGCCCTGGACAGGTCATACATAAAAACACAATTAATTAATGCAGTTAGGACATTCTTCCAGAAGATAATTTTTAAAAATGTTATTGAAGTTTTTATTGCCAAATTTGGCTTTGATGTGATCAGGCAACCCATTATAGATGTTTACAGCAGCATAACGCAAATTTTGCTTATATTTTGAAAGGCGATGAACCGGGACCTCAAGATCTTTTCGTCTAGTATCATAAGAATGTGAAAAAGTATTAGAAAATAAGTCAGGATTGTTTTTTAAAGAGTTCGAAATTTTGACCTTCAATTATGACTGTTCAAGCAGGTAGGGTCAACGATGGCTTCAGAACTAGATCAAAACCATCAGACTAGCAAACACATCAGTTATTATATTGTTCAGTTGTTCTCAGTGTAAGAGAGTTCGTTTGGAACACGGAAGCACTGTATGCAGGGCGCAATGATTGGGGGTCCGCCATTGTACGGACAAGAACTAGGTATGTAGTTTATGTGTAGCAAATGCACAAGGTACTACGCAGTACACATGTATGCGGTGAAATATGTATAAGACGGTGCGCTCTCGGTTTGGAGGAGGTCTAAGTGCGGTCGGGTGATGAATCTCGCCGCCACCTACAGTCGGAGGTGAGATTTGTCTCCTGCCCTTAATTACAAATAGTCAAGGAGGATAATATGTAGCGTGTGTGTTGTGGAGCGTACTGGCCGACTGAAGAAAGTGCGTCTACTAAAGGAATGTGCATGGGGTCCGATAAGAAGAAAAAAAAACGAATTTAATTTGCAGCTAATATGTGTTAAGTTATACAAATCGCTTCTGTTACATTGTAACCCAGATATACGCAATATGCAATTTCCAGTTGTGCCAATGTTGGCTGTTGATCTAATGATGCAGCTGCAGTGCTAGCGCTCTTCAGGGGAAACACTGGAATGTTTTATGGGAATTAGCACTCCCAGGAACCCGATTTCTTGCCAGTAGGTTGGTGTATGTCGGCTGGCAGATTCTCTAATACACATAGACGCTGATGACCTCAGCTGTCTATAATATACAATCTATTTGAAGTGCCAGTGGCAGTGACGTATGAGTATTTGAGTTAACTTATAGTTGATGAGATCAATTATTGAAAAGATTTGTCCAAAATATAAAAATCGTATCACCCACCATGCGGAATACTTTCTCCGCCTATGTTTTTTTTTGTTGGCATAGACCTTATTTTTTGAGGGTTATCAGTACTGACTGTGCAGTCAAAGAATGACTATGACCCGTTGGCATCATTGACATGAACGATGGTGGTCTAAAAATTTAATAATGTTGAACAGTGCACATTATTCCTGAGACATTAGCAAACAATGTAAACCAACTTTTCCGTTCTTATTCATCAAGCCAAGTAACTTGATATTTTTTTAATTACTTGACGACCTGAACAAAAAGTTCTGTATTAGAAAATGTAGAGTTACTAATTGTTTTAAATTATCTTTTATAAAAATAAGATAAATCAGTTTTATTTTGATTTAGAATATTTATTGAAGTAATAATATTAACAGAAAAAAACTTAAAGTACATTATTCCATGAACTAGTGTGACTTGTGCGAATTATTCGCACTAAATAAGTATAATAATTGTCACTTTACAAAATTATTTTTTAAATATGATTGCAGGTACTCAATTCGTTTCTAATTTTGCACAATGCTTATAACGTTCTTCATTTTGTTGTATTACAATATGAAGCTCAGATGACAGATCGAAGAAATATTTTACTAAAATTGTCATATAGAGGCGCAAGTAGCAAAATCGTTGAGCTAAGCCGTCAGATGGCGTCATGCAGCATTGCTGTGACGTTGTTCAGCGTTGCTCGCTGTTTCAAAATTAAAGCCGTCAGATGGCAGTATGCAGTATTGTGTCTGTTGTATTACAATATAAAGGTCAGATGACAGATCGAAGTGTTGAATTTGTTTCAAAATGAAAGCCGTCAGATGGCAGACGTTGTTCAGCGTTGCTGTATTTTAATTAATTTACAAAAACAAAAGCAATAATAAATTTTTTAGTTGTCGATGTCAGTAGAGCAAGCAATTATCTGTAAAATGATATATAATTTATGTGGAGAAATTGCGAGGTTTTTTCTAAAAAGGGAGGCAAACATCTTTAACCTTAGCTTATTAATATATATGATTCTATTTCAGAACTAACTTAAATTATATTTCTAATTAAATTTACTTTTAGATTACATAATACTTGAACATAAAATTGAACTTAGGTAATCTATACAACACTAATAAATAGAGATGTATCAAGTCAAGTAGCTTGATGTTATTACAAACTACTTGTCTTGAAAGTCAAGCTTACATAATAAAGCTGCAATGTATGTATTAGATTCGTGTTTTTATTCTTTAAATCAAATAGAACTTGGTCGATAAATGAATGGAAATAATATTTGCAGAGAAAAATATTTAACAAAAAATGTTTTGCGATCGTTCTGTCAAAAATTAATTTTCAAGAAATGCTGTAGTGGCGATTGGAATTATTTGAAAAATCTGAATAATCCGTCGTCTCAAAGATAAATGGCGAATAACGAAGATAGGGCAAAAGAAAGAGAGATCAGCGGATTGGTTCGTAGATCTCGCAAATATCCTACACAGAATGGGTGTGAGCACTAGATTAATAAAAATTAGAAGGTAGGTATACTCTGACCAAAACTGGTACGACAAAAAAAGGACTCGACAAAATAATTTATATTTTGTGTGTGTATATTGAAACTGGCAGTAAAATACTTATTTTTTTTACCATTCCAATACCTTAATGGTGCTAATCCCCTATATTATTAAACGAGCTACATAGGTAGGTACATAGATGTACGTATGTACCTACATAGGTACATAGATGTACCTATGTCCCTAAATATTAGCTCGAAAACGGCCCTAACGATTTGGATGAAATTTACTGAAAAGGGATTTTGGGGGGCAAAAAATCGTTTTAGCTAGGTCTCATCTCTCGAAAAAATCGTTTTCTTACAAATTTTATCATTATAAAAATCAATTTTTTGACGTATGAAAATACTTAAATATTGTAAGTAGGTTGGAATTTTATACAAACAATGAAACAATTGTTTTCAAAATATTATGACAGTTAATCTTTAATTACTATCCTTGATCCCCGCGCCGACACAACTCCGATAAAAGCTTACCACAGCATATCAGTATTTTATTTAACTTTCCGAGCAAAGCTCGGTCACCCAGGTACTAAACCTATTAAGCCGTCATCGTATCAACATACATTCTTGAATTTGATTAAATAAATATTTTTCATAGCAAGGAGCAGACGTAGGTATATAATATTTGCAGCGAACGCACTTTGACTCTAATGACGTAAGTAGGTATTAAAATTAAAAAAAAATTATATCTCTATAAATTCTCAAAATATTGAAATGAACGGTATTGTATTTGTGGCAATTGTTTCTAATATGAAACAGTTTTCTTAACATTTTTTTTTTAATTTTTACAGCCATAGCTATAGGTCAAAAGTATAGTTCACAATATGATGTCTTCTTGAAGGCTTCGGAATGCAAAAAAACATGTTTTTGCAAAACGGTTAAATTGTGGGAGACGTAGGATGATTGACCAAGTAGGAACAGTTCTAACTGACAAAACAACACTTCGGCTACCGCTTCGGAAAATGAATTGATGTAAGCATATATAAGTGGTGTCTATATGATTGTAAAGATTTGTTAGTAATAGTAATTTCAAAAAATTGGATTTGTCAAGATTTTTGAAATATCATAAGTTAAATAAATGACAATCCATTATTCCATACACGAAAGGAATTTCTCTTATCGGTATACTTGAATTTTATTTCAAAAGTTCGTCGAATATTTTGGATATTTAGATTTACATACTATTAATTCTTAAAAGGCGTCATATTATTTAATAATCGGTTATGATGTTTTTGAATTTTCTCAACTATCTGTTCAAGGCGGTAGATCGCCGAGTTCGTGTTCGCTACTAAAAGCCATATTCAATGTAATTCAAAGACAAATTGGATGTTCATTTTTATACCGAGAGATGGCGTTAGTATATCTATACTAATATATAAAGCTGAAGAGTTTGCTTGTTTGCTTGTTTGGATAGCCCATTTATCGAGGAAGGCTATAGGCTATATAATATTACGCTACGACCATTAAGAGCGGAGCTTTAATAAAAAATGTTGCAAAATGTATCTCAAAAATAAGCTTTTATTCATGTGAAATGCACTAACTAGATATACTCTTATTAGCGTTGTGAGAACACAACCTCAGGTGGATCAATCGGTAGAGCATCAGGGTCGTGGGTTCGAGCTCCACGTTGGGCGAGTATATTTTTATTTTTTTTTTATTTTATACATTGCTTTCTTCTAAGGCTTACATTTAAATTTATTTAATTAATTTAAAAAAAGTTATTAGTTAAAAAATGTTTAAATACTGCTTTTTATCGACAAAAACTTTTGAACGGTAACTCCGATCATCATGAAATTTGGACACAACATTCATCTCGGTAAACTAAGATGAATGTGTGTACTCATGTTGCTCCCTTCTCCATTCGTTATTTTACACCCGGGTGAAACCGGACGGGACCGCTAGTATTATATATATTATTAAACGCGTTTTTTCTCGGCAATGGCTCTAACGATTTAGATGAAAACTGAAAATAAGTTTGCACTCATGAACTTCATGTTTACGTGGTAAATGTTTTTTGAGGATTATAACATACCAGACAAAATACACGATTCTATTAAAAAACGAACTAGAAATTGAACATAACAGATTACTGTGACGCGACACTGTGACGCGGACGTCACATTGAGTGGATAACACCCTTTTAATCTGACCGTGGGTCGTTCTGTGTTCCGAGGTCGAGAAGCCAATTTCGTTGTACGCAGAGCTCACTAAATCAAAGTCCGAAGACTACAAGCGCTCGCTGTAAGCAAGCAACACTTTTGTGTGTTGTACCAAAAGTAAGCAAGTTTCTATAAGAGGCGTCGCTGCGAGCTGAGCCTTCGATACTTTAGCGCAGTGTTTTTCAAAGTGTGGGTCCCGACCCTCTGGGAGTCGCAAAGCCTCAACAAGTGGGTCACGGAGGATCGCGAAGCCTCAGTAAAAAAATCTAAGTTCTGTTTTAGGTACTTAATTATGTATTTATCCCATACCTAAATAATGAAAATAAATAAAAATGTTGTACGGAATTGATATTAATTGTAATATAATAAATTATCTATACTGGCTAGGAACAGCGGAGGATAGGGGATCTTAAAAATATTTTTTCATACTACGGGGATCGCACCATGAAAAAGATTGAAAAACACTGCTTTAGCGTAAAGTTTCAGTAACCTTAAAACGCCCACTTTTTTTAAATGGATACGACATAAAATGCGCGAATTGCTATTCTTAAATTTAAAATGCGGTGAGAGTGAATTTTTATAATGTAACAGGATGAAGTTGCTCGCTTAAACGCTTAAGCGCGCGCACATCGTAGTTCGTAACGTCAAAACTAACGGGATTAAGTTGCTCGCAGAATGAAGGTATAGCGACCGTTGATTACACTGAATGAGGAGGATAGAGTATGGTACAAACTTTGTTCGAATGCGAGTAGCGTCTAACACATCTAGCATCTGTATTTAGGCTAATCTCACTCCAAACTTTATTATTTTATTTCGATAAATTATTTGCACTGAAATTAAAAATATTTTTTATAATCACGCCAAAGAAATAGGGTATAGTTTCTAATGCGCGTGTATAACACACGTAGTTAGCCATTTTTTAATCTTTTTTTTGTTAAAAATGACAATTAACTGATAAAGGATATTTAAAATGAAGATCCTCGATCTCTGTCGAAATTTACTTCGTTACTTTGTTAAGAGTGTCGCGTCTTTTGAAAACACCTAAATAATACTAGGATGTACGTACCCCGACCGCTATACCAGTGTACCAACCCTCCATAGGCTTCATCCTCGCCTTTACTACACCGGTCGGTGTTTTATTGTTTCTGCATGATCAGAATTTGAAGTAGCCAAACAGAATTATGCATTCATTTGTTTGTTTGTAAGTATTCTGTACCTGTGCGTGATATCTGTACTCAGGGCTTTATTTGGGAAATTAACTTGATTTCAGCTTTTCAAAAAAAAAAATCCAAGCTCGAAATAAGTAGTAGTTTATGTGTTAAAAAATTTCTGTTGACGCCGATAAAAATATTTAGTTGATTTAGTGATTGCGCACATAATATAAAAGACAAAATTAATTATCACCCTTGGAACTCGAAAAAGTGCTGCACATTGATTGCAAGTTATGTCAAATATTAGGTTCAGCCCATAAAAACCGTTGCCATGATTTTGAGTAGATTTCAGAGTTAGTGCTATTCAAAAGGAGAAAATTAACACTTAAAGTCAATATGTTGATAGAAATCAGACGCAAACCTATTTAAAAATCTCTTTGAATTTTGAGGACACTAGGTCCCAGTCGCTTGTGATCGCCACTGGTGGATCCTTAACGCCACCGACCGCAGTGGCTCAACTTTGTACAAATTATCTTTTTTGAAATAAACGTGCTTTTTTGCATATTTAATTTTTGACGTGATAACGTCTTATAAATTGATGAATCACCAATATTATAAATTGATAAAACACCGGCTGCATGTACGAAAAAGTGTAACGTAACGTTCCTAACGTTCCTAACGTTCGTAACGCGTAACGCATAACGCATAACGCATAACGCGTAGCGTTCCGCCTGACCCTGTGCGTGCTTTTTGCTAATTTCTCGCTCAATTTAAATCAGGTCGGTTTGAAACCAGTCTTAAACGAAAGAGGAGAACATTTTACATAGATTTCGTATAACAGAATTTGCCTAAACAGTTTTTTTATACAAATTTATATAGAAAAATATTTTATACAAATTTATATAGAAAAATAGCTGTATAAATGCATTGTTGTCTATTGCATGGCGCGCGCGCGACGCGGTCGGTCGTCTTTGTTTGCCGTACATGGAAATTAGAAAATAACGTATGTCTTGTCTTAACATGAAAACGGCTGCATTTCTAATGTTTATTTTTTGACATTAGTATTTTGTGATTTGCAAAGCCTTCTAAGTTAACTATTGGAATAACTAATTATTATTAGAACATAATACTTTGTAAGTTGCAAACGTCACTTTTGACATTTCTTATCATTCCGACACCAAGGATAAGCGGATTGAAACCAAATTTTGGGAGGTTTAGGTTATGTATTACGGAATACGTTATCACGTAAAACTATCGTCCGTAAACCGACTTTACAGACAACCAATTTTTTTTAAACAGCAACAAAAAATTAAACAAGTTTTCTCTAAGAATTAGAAATAAATCATTTTCGGGTTTTTTTCATTCTTTACTTAATGTGCTACGAGACCTTCCTTCGTGCCAAGTTTTAAGAGTCTATAGATCAATGGGAAGTACCTATCTATAAGTTTTTATACGTGTTTTTTTATCTTTTATTGCGTTGAGTTATAGAAGCTTAAATTTTTTACAGGACAATAAAGCCGCTCCTGAGAAAAAGGGTCTTGATGGGTATAGACCGACGGGCAACAAAGTGATCCCATAGATAGGGTTGATAAGTATTCTATTTTTAATATGTGCCGCCCTATACCTTTTTGAAATTTAATTGTCCATCCATTTGGATGTGCTTTAAACTTTATGTCAGTTATGTTCCATATTAAACAATTTTTGTTATGTACTTTTAATAATAGGTACCTACATAATTTATTGAATCTCTTATTATTTTGGTAGATTAAAAATTATGGCAACCGTACTTATAAGGGATTATTTTTTTTCATAGTGAGGTACGAGATTCTAAAAATGGAGTAAAAAATTTTAAGACAGCCTTCAGTTGTTTAGTATGGTTTATTTGTGCTAACTTTATTTCTTTAGTAACTATTAGTGATGTGTCGCTCCTGAGCGAGTTGTTCATAACGACTCGTTTCTCGGAGCTCTTTTTTTGTGACTGACTCACTCCGAGCGCCATTGCTCTGTGCTGAGCTATTCTGTATTGTTGCATTCGCACATTTGCCAGAGCGCACACAGCACAGGGCACAGAGACACTAGTGAACTTTGCACGTACGGAGTTATCTTTGCTGCGTCGTTTAATGTTGAATGACACACTGTTTACAGTGACTTAAACCATTCACATTGACGTCGTTGACAAAGATAATATAATATTGTAACAATAAATATTATTATTGTTAAACTTTTATTATACTTTATAGTTTATCCAAAATGCGAATAATATAAGATCAGAATCATATTAAAATGAACTCACAGCTGAGTGTGTGTATTGTGCTGTGCATTGTGCAATTCTATATGACTCCTGAGCATGTATGATGACAGTTTACACATCTGCAGTCTGCACTCTTGACAGTACGCACTGTCTAATGTCGCTCCTTTGAACGACTCGCTCTAAGCGACTCTTTTTAGTGAGCGGAGCGCGCGTAGCCAGCTCCCAATAAAGAGTCATGTGGACACATCACTATAATATAGTTCGCTCAGAGCGAGTCGTTCAAAGGAGCGACATTAGACAGTACGCACTACACAAGAGTGCAGACTGCAGATGTGTAAACTGTCATTATACATGCTCAGGAGTCATATAGCATTGCACAATGCACAGCACAATACACACACTCAGCTCTGAGTTCATTTTAATATGATTCTGATCTTATATTATTCGCATTTCGGATACTATACGTAT
This sequence comes from Xanthostigma xanthostigma, assembly GCA_963575645.1. Lineage (NCBI taxonomy): Eukaryota > Metazoa > Arthropoda > Insecta > Raphidioptera > Raphidiidae > Xanthostigma > Xanthostigma xanthostigma. Next base: position 19,013,252 of record OY754472.1, on the reverse strand, counting down.
GCATTGAGGACAATACTATCATCATAATTTCTCGACCTGTGTTTACGACTGTGAACTTATTACGTAATATACGTAACGCCGTAGAAACGTGCCATTGAAATACTTTATTCTTAGATACAACTCCAGGATTAAAGTATCAGTGGAAAAGTAGTAAATGTATCAATGATTGCATTGTTAGAAATCGTCTATAAAATAAAAGAAAGCAGTTGAACAAACGTCACAAAAAGCGAATATCTTTGAAACATAAAAACGGCATAATAAAGAACGTGACATTTTTGAAGTCGTTTGCTAGCAGAATGTGTACAATATTAACAGAATTCCGTGAGTTCTTTACACCCATCACGCGTTCCCTTTTTATGTGTGTTCTTTATAAAGTTTGCAATAACTTGCGGGATTGGCAACCGACACAAGAAAGAAAAAAAAAGAGCTCGTCGCCGCTAGCTATTGATATACTTTCAATTAATAACTAATAAAGTATCAGAGTTAAAAAAAGCATTCAACTTTCAGTGGTCGAGTTTCATTAAAAATTAATAAAGGGAGACATTTCTGTATAGATACTTGAGGTAGGTAGATGAGTTCTGAAACTTACACCGGAATTTTAAGGGTTCTGAGAATTTTTATACATACAAAGTGTCATAACTTTATTATTAGTCCGGTCAAAATAGACAAAAAATAATGGTAAGTTTACAATAGTTCTTATAGAGCTGAAAATTGACACAGGTCTTAGGTAGGCTATTACAAATGAAATATCAAAAGTCCCCACCGATTATGCATCTCCTTCAAAATTTATTCTAGGTCAAAGGTCAAAAGTATCGGTTTTTGCACTTTTCTCGTAAACGGTAAATGTTACCTAAAAATAGGTCAGACAGTAGATCATGCAATTGTGTACAAGAATTGTTCTTATACTTTTTTCCCTACGAATCACCATTCTTTTGAAATGGTGATTTCATACATCGAAAATACTAATATGCATAGTAATAGTCAACGTTTTTTTGATAAATACGTTGAGTACGTACATAGATAATATGGATCCATATCTCAGGAATAGTGGTTCGTAGTAAAAAATATAAGAACAGTTTTTGTAGACAATTGCATGATCTACAACTTTTGTCTGACCTATTTTTAGATAACATTTACCGTTTACGAAAAAAGTGCAAAAAGCCGATATTTTTGACATTTGACCTTGAATAATTTTGAAGCAGATGTAGGATCTAGGGATGTGACATTGAATGAAAAAAATCGATTAATTAATAATCGATTTTTTTAGTTTGAATATAAATCGATTTTTAAAAAATCGATTTTAAAAGAAATAATCGATTTTTGTAGAAAAATCGATTTTTTCTATATAACAGAGCTAAGAGAATAATGTTAAAAATTTATTAGATTGAAAATAATTTTAAATGGCAAGTATAATAATAAAAACTCGGGTCGCAGTGCGAAACCCTGCCGACAATATAGTGTATTTGCTTTTATAAGCAGTGTGGCTCTATTGTATGAACTTAACTTTGTTTTTGGACAAAATAAAAAAAAATATTCCTTAATACACCCCTTAAAACACCATTTTTATACTTAATTTCAATACTATATAGTATATACCAATTTAACATCTGTACCAAATTATATCCACCCTTCAGTATGTAAATCCATATCAATAAACTTGCGTTTTCATAAAATTTGTAAGTCCGGTTCTGTCGGGCCGATTTTATTAAAATTTGAGCAGCACATTTCAATAATTACTAAAGGGTTAAATTTCAAATTTGAAACGATTCTGAGATTTTTTTTGGTATTTTTGGGCCCAAAAACATTTTTCAACCCCTAAATACCCCCCTTAAAATGGCCCGATCGGGCCCATTTTAAATAGGCTTCTTGCGATGATGGATTCCAACATGTGGACCAAATTTCATTTAAATCGATTAAGTCTGTCGAGAGTTATCGTGGTCACACATATATATATATATTAATCGACGCCAATAGTGTAAGTGCCTTATGGCAAATACACTAATAACCAAAATGCCAACCTTATGGTTATTAGATTAGATTAGATGTTTATTAATTGTTAGTTAAATCGAATAACAATGCGTCATATAATCAATATTAATTAATAGATATAGATTAGAATTGTTGAAACAATTTCTAGTACAAATTGACATTTTATTACAAATTGTAATTTACAAGAAAAATAAAACCAAACGATAAGAATCAACAATAAACCGACAAGTTTTTGGTATGAAAACTAAAATACAAAACAAATCATGCTTTAAACTTTGAATTTAAAGAATCAAAAAACTAAAAAAAATCGTCTGTCGCACAGATGGCACCATTTACAAAAATCGATTAAAATGTGTAATTTTTATAATCGATTAATTAAAAATCGATTATTGTCATAAATAAAATCGATTACAAGAAATCGATTATAAGAAAAAAATAATCGATTAAAATAAAAATCGATTATTTTTTCACATCCCTAGTAGGATCGGTGGGGACTTTTGATATTTCATTTGTAATAGCGTACCTAAGACCTGTACCAATTTTCGGCTCTATACGAATTATAGTAAATTGAAATGTTTATTTTGACTGGACTAATACCGGGTATTTTTTATTTTAGATGCTTTTTAAGCTATGTGGTAAACTATTGAAATTTTTTATAGCAATACACTCTGCCGATAAAGAACCAAATAAAGGAGCGCGTAATTAATTAAATTATTTTTTTTTCATACTGTAACTATGCTACCATAAGATTTCCAAATCGATTGTCAGTTTCTGCTCGAGTATTGAAAACCTGTCAAATTTTTAGAGAAAAACTTCAAAGCTTTCAGTTGTCATCCATTTCAGTGGTATCAAAAAAAAAAAAACTAACATAAGCCCGCTGGCCGTTTAACATCATTTGCACTAATTTTATATAATGTCAACCCTTGACTTTATTCCATAATAATTGTTGATTTTGTGGTTATAATTTTTATTGCTTTTATTTCGATTGTTTGCTAATGATTGATTTTACCGATCTGAAGGTTAATCCCCGTTTGTTAGCGAACACACGTGAAGCCTGACATACCTATCAATGCAATAGGTATTTGACCTGAAAATGTTTTATGTATTTAGTAATATTTTCCAAGTTCATAAATAATATAACAAACTATGGAGTTGTAAGTTTCATTTAAGTTTCTGTTATTACATTTGCATATTTTATATTCAAACTTCGACTATAAAAATATCAACTAATACTCGAGTTTATTTTATTTGTAGAGTACTACCTACTTTATACATGAAGAAAGTTGTCACGCGAATAAAGTACAATCAGAGCTGAGCAGTGCTGAGACCTTAGTGCTTGCAATAACAATTTAAGTACCTACTTAAAATGCTTAAAGCACTAATCACTATGCTTAAAGCACTTTATCAAACAGATGCTCGATGCTTGATGGTTCGAGCACTTAAACAAAGACTTGCTATTTTTTTAAGCACGTGAGTATTATAAATTGCTTAATAAGCATACAAGCTTATTAGTGTAATAATGACCCTCCATATAAATCATAATACCTAACCCATAAACGTGGAAATATTATATCTGCAGTTGCTCTTGTAAATTTATTTATGCATTGTTTTAACCTTTTATGAAGTGTATAGTTGTAAAACATTAAAGTTAGTGGAAGTTTTGTGTGCAATTGGGTTAGAATAAAGCATTATTATTTTAATAAAACTTTTTTTTGACGTTTACACTAACGCCATCGGTCAGATTTTTGGGTGAACGTCACAATATTCAACAAAAATACCAAGGCGTATAGTGCAGTGTGTATTTATTCTTCAACTAACTATTTTACCTGATAAAATGGTTCGTGAATTAAAAGTAAATTTTATTGTAACGAAAAAAATTGATTCAAGATTAGTAATTTTTATCTTTAACAGTGTTCGATGAATATGGCCATTAATCGATTTAAACGAAATTCAGTCCACATATTGAAATCTATTGCAAGAAGCTTATTTAAAATGGGCCCAAAAAGACGTGGCCAACAAAAAAATCCACATCCGCATTTGCAGATGTGAACTTACAAAAATTCGCATCTGCAGACATCACTAGAAAACAAATATCTGTATGATTCCTGCTATCGACCAAACAAAACGATGTTTCTCCGATCCTAATACGTTTATTGATTCTCGAGTTAACATAGGAGTACTTACCTCTTTTTTATAGTCGATTTTATAAATCGGTTGAAAGGGGCGTTTTAAGTTCCCCCTTGTGGTACGTCTATGATACCAAAACACGCGCCGTGCAGCTGGCTGATGTTTCCCTTTTTCGCAGTTTTGTTCAGCATTGAGTATGTGTGAAAGTAATTAACGTCAGACAAAAAAATCTGGTCGGCAATTTTTCTGAACCGCACGCATACTTACACACACACACACACACACACAATCAGTCGACTTCACTTCCTCCAGGGCTGGAAGTGTTCATTACAATAGCATAGTAACGGTGATACATGCTGGTAGACTCAATGTTGCCAACCTTTCGGAAATTTCCTCTAACGGCCATACATGCCACTGGACTCTGTTTCTAACCTTTGGGAAATTTCTCGTAACGGCGATATATGCTAGTAGACTCAATGTTTTCAATCTTTGAGAAATTTCCCATAACGGCGATAATAGACTCAATGTTTCCGACCTTTGGGTAATTTCCCGTAACGACGAAATATGCTAGTAGACTCGATGTTTCAACCTTTGAGAAATTTCCCATAACGACGATATATGCTAGTAGACTCAATGTTTTCAACCTTTGGGAAATTTTCCGTGACGACGAAACATGCTAGTAGACTAAATGCTGTCAATCTTTGGGAAATTTCCCGTAGCATTGTCAAAAAATGCCATTTGATAATGATCCTAGGTTATGATTATATAATTATAGTTTTTATGCATGCTGCAGGAGCAGTCTATTGTCATGCTAGTAGATTCAAATTAAATAATTTAATCTCAGAAGGCCATTAAAAATATCCATAGTTTTAACGATCGGGTGTATTATGTGAATTTCGCGCCTTGAAATTTTTAAATTAGTTGTATGCTCCATTTTTTTTATATAATAAACTGAAATTCCAATATACTGAAATATGAGGTGACTGTAATTGGGCTTTTGAATGAAATTTTTTTTTGTCATAAATGGAAAGATCGTATATAAGTTTTATAACAAAACTATTTTTCTTTTTTTTATTTTCGTTATAATTCAAAAGTTATATCAAATTAAAAATAAATGTTTGTACCCACTTCCGAGAACGCGCCGACATTTCCCGAGCATAATGTGACGTCATAATGTTAATTTCTATTATCATCACATGCAATTGACACAGTGTTTTAACACTTTTATTGTATCGTTATTGCTTTGTACAAAGGTGTACGAATATTACATAAAAAAACTCCCCACAAAATGTTTTTAAATGTACCACAAGATGTTACACGTCGAAAACAATGGTGTCAACATCACGAAACATCCATTTTTTGTGTTGCAAGGATCATTTTGATGTAAGTATTTTAATATAATACTGTAATTAATAATAATTTATATCAACGTATTTTAAATATCTGGGTGACCGAACTTTGCTTGGAATAGTTCAATAAACATATTATTAATTTGCTGTGATTTGTTGATTTTGTACTATTTTTTTTACAAAACGAATTAATTTCAATGTTATGTATTTTTTAATCAAGAAATCCAAGATTCAACTTTACCAACCATTTTTCCCTATAATAACAGTCGTTCCCTTTGTAAATATTATTTAGGTCGTCATTTTGAAATCTACCGCCGTTATTTTAGATCCTTTAAAAATTGTCGTTTCGGATGTAATTTTACTCACCCATTGTCATTTCTCGGCACTCATTTTTAAGCATAATATGGTATATCAATTTTATCGATGTATTTTTTTTAGCAATGTCTTGTATAATATTTCAATAAATAATTATTTGTTTTGCATAGGTCACAAAAAAACTCACAAAAATCGACATTCAAGGAAATGCAGTACTTACATAGGTACATAATAATGCGTATATACATTTTAATATAATGACGTCACAATTGTCAAAAACAATTTTAGTGCGTTTGCAGTCACGTGATTTTTTTTATATTTTATCAATTTTAAATTGCTTATAATTAATTTAAATAAATTTTTTTGAAAGTTTTTCGCATCGATTATCAATATTATTTATAATAAAGTTTTAAAATACATTAAAAAAATCGATAATTTTTTTTTCAAAAGCCTAATTGAGGAACCATTCTTAAGCCCTCGTTCACAAATCTCTTGAGAGTAACTAGGAGCCACTGTTTTTAAAGTAAAATTTCTTTTAGCACAGTAGGGAAAAATTGATTAATGATATTGAAAATGAACGTGCCGCAATGTAGAACATTAAGCTAAGGTGACGGTGAGGTAAAACAGTTATTTCGTAGCCTAAATGTCGTAGGTTCGATCTCAGCGGTCGGGGCCATTATTATTATATTTTTTTTTTGTTTTCATTTACAATTATTATTTTTTGCCATTGCAACGAAGTGTGGAATATGGTAGGTATTAATTTATGTCAAAATTCATTTTATTAAATATTTGTTTGTTTTAAGGTCTCTCGAGTCCAAAAAACATATTTTTGGAAAAAATTCTGTTTGTTTGTTAGTCCGTTTGTCTGTGAACATGATACAGGTCGAACGGATGAGTGAATTGAAACCAAATTTTGAGAGGAGGTTTGATATGGAAATAGTTATTATTTTTGGGGAAAATCGGCGCACGCTCAGAAAAGATAAAATATACTGTAACATTGTTTTTTTATATAATAATGGTATACTTTCCATAGCGCTTTATTATTTTATTTGTTTTTACAAAAGAGTTTTGTAAAATCTTTTTTTATTAACATTGTAGTTTCGGAATTATTTTAATCTTATATGTTCTATAGATTTGTCAATAATAAATTAGCTAAGTAGTACCTGATAAGCATGCTTTGGTTAATTTTTACATGGCGTGATAACATTATGTAGGTAACCATGCAAACGAATAGCAACTAATATATTTAATACTAGCCGCTATCCGCGCCTCCGCACGCGTTAACAAAAATGGTATATTGTTTATTATAGGCTGTCCGGTAAATACCACACGGAATTAATGGCAGGCTATAGCGCGCATCTGTATTGGCTACTTACTTCAATAAATTGCTCATTACCTGTACGCCGGGTGAAAAAATGGTAAAGAACTTTTCGCTTCAGAATTTAATTCTCTATCCAACCCATTAATCCCGTGCGGTACTCACCGTATGTCAAATGCCAATATTTTTGAAGTTGAAACGTCGGCAAATTGTCTTTTTATTTTTTTTGCGATAATACTGGTTTTTCTTCTGGTTGTCGTAAAAATACAGTCTCTTTTTTTGTGAAGACAAATGATTTGAAAAAAAAAATATTTTGTCATCGATTATAAAATCTAGTTAGTCGTTATTCTGCAACTAATAAAATACATTGCAGAGTGGCAGATTGTGGCGGCCGAACCAGCCGTTACACGGCCAAGACTGAATTGCACACACACACACACATACATACACACGGTAGCGACTCGTAAGGTAGGCGGTATAGTGAAGGTCTGTGTATGTGTAGGGTTGAAGCGCAGGGGGTTGATCGATGCACAAGCGCCGGCCGGCTGCTTAGCGCGCGTCGCGGTGCATCATTCTACGTAGCGACGCTGCTACGGAAGGACGCTTTAGACGCTCGATGCTACGCTATATTTTTACGCGCGCCGGTGGTGACATTACGCGAAGTATACGAGCCGATGGTGAACACGTTGTGAATAGCAGGTCGTTTGATCTGATAACTGATAATTTAGCTATGTGATTTGTGCTTTATCAACTCTTATCGTGATCGGTAATTTGAATTGATTGTGTTTTAAAAATTTTATTTTGATTTGTTTAATATAAATTTTCAGTTGAAATTTTTTTACTATTGTGACAGTGAAAGGACGTACTTTAAGTTTTCAGTTTTCGTAAAATTTTTTAGCTGACAGTGTTTTTTTTTAACTTCTGAAATGGACTGTTGATTTTGAGTTTTACTGTTTTAATACACGCTTACGATTTTTTTGTGAGAGAAGTGAGTTTTATTTTTTTTATATTTTAACGGATATATTTCCAGACAAAAACAAAGTTTTTGTGGAGAAATTGTTTTGATTAAAGTGACTGTGAACTCGCTGAAAGAGACGATACTGTATGAGCTTCATTTTCCAAAACATATTTTACCTACATATTTTTTTCACATTCTTATATGTAGCAAAACTTTTCATTTCTAAATTTAAAGTTAAAAATTCGATGAACTTACCAAACTGACTGTGACCAAAGTGAAGTTTTTTATTTCGGTATCTTTTTTAAAAGCTATTTAAAATTTTATGTTGTATCATATTGTCGAAAAGGTGTGAAAATTTATTTAGGAAAATCACAATTTTAAGTTTGAATATTTATTTAAAATTAATTCCAATAATTTACTTGTGAAAATAAAATCAAAAGTTGTGTAATTATTTTAAATTTTATTGGTGGTTAATGCCAATAAAATAAAAAAAAACTATTGAATAGATTTTGAGTGATAGTATCTACCTGCAGTGAAATTGGATTTAAATGAAAGCTGATTATAACTAAATTGTTAAAAATTCCGACCATAGTTTAACAGTATAGTCGATATATTTGGAAATTAATGTTTCGTTTTTATTTTTAACTTAAATTTTTAATTTAACAATTTGTTACGTTTTTAATTAAAAGTAAAAGATTTTGATATGCATTTATAGATCACGTTTAAACGTGACATTACGGAGAAATACTAATAACTTTGTTAAATAATAAAGAAACTCAGTTGTTTTGTGGCGTCCTTCCAGCGTTGTGTGTCAACTATTATAGACTTTTTATGTGGAGTAATTGTGCATATTTTAGAAATGCTAAAACATATCCAAATATCAAGTGTTTACGAATTTATCTACTGGTACTTAGTAATAGTTACTTAGTTATACTAATACATAGTAAAAGTTACTTAAATAGAATAAAATAAGTTTTATAATAAAAGTAGTTCACGGTGGTGTTTTATATGTCATTTTTACACATTTCGTACTAAAATAGTGTATTTTGTAAATCCAAATATACAAATATAGCAATAAAATATCGTGTTCCATATCAAGTATATCAACTTAAAAAACAGCGAAATCTATAACTGTATATTATTTTTAACGTCTTCATTACGTTGTGTTCGTGTATAGGAATCAAAATAAAAGTGTATAAATCAACTATCACGATTTAGTATTCACAAAATATGTATGCAAATAAATTTTACATTAAAAGTAAATTGTTATCGTAAAGAATATCGCCATATGCATCTGATAAGAATTATTAGTTGTACTATAATAATAACGAACACTATTTAATAAAATCTAAAAATGCATGTTTGAAGTGGAAGGAACTTATTTATATAACAGTTAAAAACAAAGTTGAAGTCGTAAAAAAGGTATGGTAATAAAGTTGTAATCAAAAGTGTAACGTGTAATATTCACACTATTAAAAAAAGTAAAAATATGGGACCAACCACTTAAGGTAGTTCACTCGCGACAGCCGTAGACAAAATTATAGCGTACCGACAGTTAGAGATTCCCCGTGCCTTTTTGTAAGAGACTGTACCCGATACATCTAAGACTCCCCTATACAATTATAATATTGCAAGTACAATAAAAATAGTTTTATTTTAAAAATCTATATCTTTTAACAAATCGGTAAAAAATGCATAGATTTTACAAAAAAAAAATAATATTTCAATTTACAATGCATTCGTTTTTAAAAATTATACTAAGAACCGTTTTTGAGATATTCTGGAATGTACTTGTTTTCTTTATACGTGGTATATCTCCAGCATGTTAATTATGCATATTTTGATTGTTCATATCGCGTTTTGCAGACGATGAAAAAATTCATTTTTTATATAAGGCACTCTTATTAGCCTTATACTTAAATTTTTTTAAATTCCTAAGAAAATCCGTTTCACGAGTGAACTACCTTAAGTAGAATATTGTTTCAATTATGCGTAATTACAGTCAAAGCTCTGTCCGTACAATAGCACATAATATGATGAAAAATATCAAATCGGTGGCAGGCAATTTTAATTTTTCGTTTCGTTTGTTGGCAGTAGATATCTCGAATACGGCTCAACACTACTTGTATACAGATTATAGAGAATATCTATAAATAGATATTTGCAGTTTACTATTATATTATGAAACACCAATAATTTGTTGACGTTGCAATGCAATATTAGAAAAAAAGTATTTTCCAAATAATGTCATTGTCGAAATTTTCCACTATCACGGCGGCTGAGTTCTTATTCATTCTACAGTGCCATATCCAAACAGTCAACCATTCTCATATTAAAGCATATTTGTAACGAAAATTATTAATTATTATTACAGAGGTATAAATTATACACCTATAATATATTATCGTCATCTAGCTTTCAAATTTTTCTTACATACATGACATATATTTAGCATTCGCTTGGGGAGAGATCTGCCAAGAATGCAAAAAAAAATTAAAGACATGATTATAGTTGCAGGTATATAATTGACACATTCTCTATAATCTGTATAAATTTCATTATTGTTGATTGTTGAGCCACATTCAAGACTCTGACGACATAAAATTATAAAAAAAAATCATTGGTTTGTCAGTGATTTTGGTTTTTAGCATAACGTTATCAGTTAGATTCATTAAAATTTGTTTAGAGTTTTGCATGGCAGGAATTAAGAATTATCTGGCGTGTCCATGGCTCCTTTATTACAAGCCCCCAATTCTCAGGTTCTTATTCGACAAAATTAAAGTATCGATTGGATTTTAACAAATATAAATTAGCCTTACAAGAAGAAAGAAAGATCTCTAGACTCTAGAACTAGGTTTTCCAATCTTAGTTTGTCCTATACGGTTTTCCAAACGTCACGGAATTCATACTATAGCTATATTTTAGGTGTGTTCTATATTTCCATTATTCCATTGAAGTTTTCTTTCTCTCAATTGATTTTTTACAAACTCACGGTAATATTTTATAAAAAAAATAATTTAATTTCTGTTAATTTTCGCTAAATTTATACGGATATTGCTCGAAATAGTGTATATTACACCACAAGGGCCGATGGCATTATGACGCGCTGTGCAAGGATCAAACTTTCGGCCAGTAAATATACTATTTTTCTTCATACCTCGGTCGTAAGTACGCTTATTAAATATATTAATTAATTAATTAATTAATTACATAAAAACACAGATAAATTCCAAGCAAGCAGCTTTGAGGTTATACGTAAAAACACGAATGCCAGTTGTTCGCGACGATTATAGCTGAAATGTAATAGGGTTGCTATGGAAACGACATCTAAACAACAGTTGCTAACGTGCTTTTTTTTACTGCCGCCCGAACGGACGAACTTCCCGCATTGGTGCGTATAATCCCACCAAGGAGTAAATGTGACTTTCTGCCTTGCAGTTGAAGCCGAAACTATGTACTTTCGATCGAGGTATGAAGAAAAATATATTCCAGGGATTTGTAATACTTTACGATCTTTTACTCCTTTGTAGAAAGAGATTATAGATGCTCAAAAACTGAGGTCATTAGCGTCTTTGAGTAATAAAATACAACAATTTGTATGGCGTACATTTAGTAGAGACATTTGCATACTTTTATAACATTTTCGGATTAAAGTTTTCTAAAGGTTAAAAGTTATTCAAATGTTCAAAACTAGGTATAAATATATTACACTCTTAATTTTTAAACAGCTTTTTAAAAAGCACACTTGTATTACACGTTATAAAAAAAACAAACATTAAAAAAAAGTATAAAACAACACAAAAAGTTATTAGGCATGTATATAGGTATTTACACGCGCTGTTGAGAAAATATGCGGTGTTAAAAATACATTTAGTGAAAATATATGTTCGTCGTTACTATGTCACCCGTTGTACAGTACCATTGTATTGTGAGGTTAGATGTGATTGTGACCGTCCCTTAACCGGGGATGTGACAAAATAATAGTATTAGTGATAGGTATTTGGAAAAAATTCCGTGACATAAGGATCGAAAATGAAGCAATACTGAATTTTTTTAAACTTGCATTTAATGCTGACGTTTCGATACGTTTTGTATCATCTTCAGAGTTTTCAAATGCTGTCAATAGTATTAGTATCTACTAGTGATGTAACTATTGTCAATTTTTAGACATTCGCTAATTCAGTTTTCAAATCTAGCGACATTAATTGTCCAATGTTAAAACTTGACAGCTGATTGGTCGCGCAAGTCGCACGCACACATTTGTAGTGGTTCTGGATACTAGGTTCATTATTAATACCAAGTTTAAAACTTTATTAGCTGTTATTAAAGTAAAAGCTGATAAAATACAAGATTTCCTTAGCGAATTTTTTTTTAATGAATATTCAGATTAATTTTGCGAATTGTTACTGGAAAACAAACACATCAGTTCTCAGGATGCTCTCGCAAAGAATATGTTCATAATTTTTTTTGCACTATCCCCTATAAAATTGTTGCTCAAATTCAAATTCAAATTCAAATATTTATTGTCAAAAGGAAAATTACATTTCGTATGACTTGTCAAGTACAAAAGCTAATAATCAATTTTTAAAATCATTTACTGAATATAAATAAAGAGAGCATAGTCGACTTTTTATTTGTGATTTAAATTTGGAATACGGCAGTGAAGTCACCTGTACTGGCAGTGTATTATACATTCTCAACGCCGAAAATTCAGGGCTTTTATAGCTGTATAGCGGTTCTAAAATGACCCTCTTTCGCACTAGTGCATAAAGTAAAACAATGCACAATTTGATTTTACTAATACTATTCAATAGTAATATAGGTATCTGTCACTTGCTATTTGCTCTATATGAGAAGCAGAGACAAGTGTAGTACCCGTTATCATCGTAAATGATGCAAATATAATTCCAATATAGCCGAACTGAATTGTTGAGACGAAACACGGATGAATTCCCATTATTTGGCATAGTTACTCCTTTCACAACGTAGACCCTTCTAATAAATTTTTAAATTGATGACATTCACGTGATCAACGTCTTGACAAACCTTGATAATGACACCCATGCTGTTTTTTAGGCTATTTACCTCTTTTCACCCTATGAAGGGGTTGCTTGTGAGAAAGCACGAAACACTTGTTTATTTATTTGTTGAGTTGACAGGAGTAATCTTGCGCATTTTCGAATTAATACATCGATTTTATATGAATTCTCCATGCAAATTTTGAATCCCCGCTCCACCCTTTTAGGCGTCGAATTTTCAAAAATCTGTTCTAAGCGGATGCTTACGTCATATATCTGTGTGCCAAATTTCAGCCCAATCCAATATTTTTTATTTTACACTTTATTTATATTTTTTTAATTTTGTAACAACTTTACGCACCCTTCTGTTTTTAGAGTGTTTTTGGGCAAAATATATTATGTGTTTGATATCTTCTTCCAGTATAAAAGTGCTGACACTTTTGACTTTTGTATTAAAAGTCTAAGATACACCGACCTGTTTAGTATTTCAATGTCGAACTAAAAGTGTGAACACTAGGAGTCCTGACTCTTGAGCATATATTGTAGATCATATGACAAATGTCTTTTGACAATATTTTGCTATAACATATTGACACTTTTGATAAAATTTTCATTGTATGTATAATCTTTCTCAGTTAGCTGCGCTATTTTTGACGTGATAACGTCTTATAAATTGATGAATCACCAATATTATAAATTGATAAAACACCGGCTGCATGTACGAAAAAGTGTAACGCGTAACGCATAACGCATAACGCATAACGCGTAACGTTCCGCCTGACCCTGTGCGTGCTTTTTGCTAATTTCTCGCTCAATTTAAATCAGATCGGTTTGAAACCAGTCTTAAACGAAAGAGGAGAACATTTTACATAGATTTCGTATAATAGAATTTGCCTAAACAGTTTTTTTATACAAATTTATATAGAAAAATATTTTATACTTTATATAGAAAAATAGCTGTAAAATGCAATGTTGTCTAATGCATGGCGCGACGCGGTCGGTTGTCTTTGTTTGCCGTACATGGAAATTAGAAGCAAACGTATGTCTTGTCTTAACATGAAAACGGCTGCATTTCTAATGTTTAATTCAATTTTTTGACATTAGTATATTGTGAAATGCAACGCCTTCTAAGTTAAGTATTGGAATAACTAATTATTATTAGAACATAATACTTTGTAAGTTGTAAACGTCACTTTTGACATTTCTTATCATTCCGACACCAAGGATAAGCAGATTGAAACCAAATTTTGGGAGGTTTAGGTTATGTATTACGGAATACGTTATCACGTAAAACTATCGTCCGTAAACCGACTTTACAGACAACCAATTTTTTTTTACTTGTTTATTCAGTTTTCAAAAAGCAGATTGGTCTTGAGAGAATAATTTAATCGCAGTGCTAATATAAAGAGGTATAAAAGTCTAAAAGGACATTGCTAAATTTGTTAAGTAAATAAATAAATGCTCGTGTAATATTATATTTATAAAGAACACGAATTTTACATTTGTATTTATTTTACAGACTTTAAATTTTTAATGTGAACATTTGTATAATTCATAAATCAATATTAAATTACTTTTTTCCTTAAAAAAAAAAAATAAACTCCGCACTATGTAACATAAATATTTTAACACTGCAGTTTTGAATTTTTATTTAAAATTGCTATTTTTTCGCCTCCGAATGTATGAATTAATTAAAATACTGTTTCGGCTTTGGGTAATGGATATGTCACATAAATATCAATTAACAAATGTGGATAATATTTTTGTTCACAAAAAAGGCAAATATTTTTGTTAAAATACATTTTTTCATATAGTCGAGTAGTTTTTGAAATTAATTGAAAACATTGTGATATATTATATTTTATGCGAATTGTTCTAATATTTAAACAGCACACTTAAATTAATTAAAAGTTTACAATGACCTTGACTTTAACATAACTAAAGTTATATAACATAGGTAACTGACAGGGGCGGATTCGGTCAAGTTTTGGTTCAATACATTGTGAAAAGCTATAAGGAAAATATCATTCGTATGTCTAAGAATATTAGATAGGTAACTGAAATTCGAAAAATAAAACTTGTTAATGAATAAATAAGATGTTTATTTGAGAAAGATATTACCAATGTGCCTTGAAAAAATATAATTTTAAATAAACAAAATTGAAATGCAGGTTTATAATACTGTTTTTAGACCATTTTCAACAACTTTGTTGCTAGGTTGCAGAAAGCGTTGTCAAAAAATCTGATTTAACATCGGCCTTAGATTGTCCCTAACCAAGTACATTTCTCCATAAAAAATGCAGTCTAGAATTTTAAATCGATCCTGTTCGAAAATAATAATTGATAAATGAACACGATCTTTTTTTATTACTGTCCGGCAGGTTGAAAACACATGAGTTCTACTTTTTTTTTCTTAAATCGATATCAACAAGTTAGTTTATTTCCTGTGGTTGTCGAAGTTATATTGTTTGCGCTTCTCGTATACGTCCTGCAATACACTCATTCTTCAGTTTCAGCTCTCGCTACTCATGTAATGTGTTGGCAGCAGTGCTTCTCAACTTTTACACGGATTTATTGGGAAAGAAAACTGGCTAACATTTTTATTCCTTTTACAATTGTCAACAACCGCTGAAAATGTTTATGGATTAGACAAAGGGTGTATAAAGTAGAGTTTCTGCTCGAGAATCCTCGAGGCGAGAATTCTCGAGAAACTTATTTTTAGTCGAGACGGGAAAAAAGATCTCAACCCCTCGAGAACTCGAGAAATCAATTCCATGCGCTAAGTAACTAAAAAAAACACGCATATAACAAATGCACAAGTCTAGAGTAGTTTCTTGATTTAATTTTACTAATTATTTTTTAGTTAATTAAAGATTGTTGTACATTTGGGACCTGATAGGGAACCGATAATTATAAAAAAATTAAGTACTACCCTACTCTTTGCTTTTTATATATACCAGCCGAGAATAGTTTGTGGAATTTATTGTTTGTTGTTGATTTGTTAATAAAATTAATAAGTGCAATTTATGGTAACTGAAAATTTACCATTTGGTTTAATTGATCTTATCTATCACTCTAATTTGTAATATGCGAATATTTGAAAATAACATCGTGTTTTATTAAAATTTTCAAAAGTTCTCGAGATACCTACTCGAGAAATCCTGGTCGAGAAATCTCGTGCCTCGAGAAATAAACAAGGTCGAGAAACCAGAAACCCTAGTTTAAAGTTCACATCACCTATGTACTAAATTTGACTGAAAATTAGTTTGTGGGTATTGCATGAAGAATACTTTTATTTAAATGGAAGACAGCTTCACGCGGACGATGTCGGATATAAAGTAGTCTATTCGTTATGTTGTGTTTCTAGTTCAAACAAAACTTATGACAACAACCAAAATCTGATGGCTACTGCCAAAAAATAACTATTTCATTAGTAAGGAAAATATAAAATAAAATAAGAGAATTTTTAACGGCATTTACAGCTTTGCATGTCAATATGTTCGCTTTTCGCTACCATGGGTGCTGTTAATGTCATTCTATAGCTCCTCAAGATCATAGCGATATTGAAATAGGATTGAAAATAGAAATTGCAGGTTTCACTCTTTTGGGGGATAATTTATTAAAGAGTAGTATATGCAATGCAAAGCTAAAGCCTTTAGATTTAGAAATAGCGTCGGGAGAGCTGTAATTGTTTTTAGGCAAGGGGAAGAATTTGTGTTAAAGATTGCAGTGGGTATTTTGTAGGTAGCATGTATTCTTTAGCCATTATTAATAATAATAATAATATATCTTTATTTTTTAGTACTTTGCAGTATAAATAGCGTCATTTGAGAAGCTCTGAATAATTTTATAGTATATAGTGCGTTTATGGGTAAGTCTATCTGTCTTACAGGAAAACAAATTCCGAAGCGTGTTTGGCATGTGTCGGTAATATTGTAATGCATTCAAATTACACTACTGCTCAAAGATATATAGTGTTGATGTTATACAGATTTCTGATGATAGTAGGCGTAGGTATACATTTTTTTTTTTGTTGGAAGGCATAAAGCAACAAAAAATCATTATTTTTTGTAAGTTGTATATATCA
Source organism: Xanthostigma xanthostigma (assembly GCA_963575645.1). Taxonomy (NCBI): domain Eukaryota; kingdom Metazoa; phylum Arthropoda; class Insecta; order Raphidioptera; family Raphidiidae; genus Xanthostigma; species Xanthostigma xanthostigma. The sequence continues at coordinate 18,996,091 of OY754472.1, read as the reverse complement.
CACAAGAATATTCACGAAGGAAGGTGTCAAGCAAAATATTAATTCTCAAACCAACTTTACAAATTTTTTTTCAAGAAGTATTTGTAAATTTTCGTATTATTTTCAGTTTTATTTTTTTATTGTTGAGACTTTGGGGGGTAATTACCCTCTTTACCCACCTCCTATCTACGCCCTTGTAGTAGTAGCACGACTACAGTAGTGGAAAGATTGAACGAGAGGTTGGAACAATCTACACCAGGGCTGCCCAACCTATTAGTAGGTGCGTAGTGTCATCGCGGTCTACCAATATGCGGGACAAAAATAAAAATCGCTTTTATAACGTTGCAAATATAGAAAGTTTATTAAACATTTAAGTGGGAACAAAATTATACAATATCGAGTATAGTCATATAAAGAAATAAAGAAACAAAATTAGGAATATAGTAAAGTAATTTTCATGAGATCGCTGACACTGTCCAATTTGAATTCAATTTGAATAAAAATTTCACTATACTTCGATTTAGTTTGAAAATTGAATTTTTTGATGTTGGAATAGATAAAGTATAAAGATCTACTTAAAATTACTCCGCGATCGACTGGTTGGGCACCCCTGATCTAGACGGTAATAGATACGCGCGTTGTTTAAAACGTACATTTAATAATTTATTGTGCTCCACGTTTTTTGCACTGTCAATACTTGGTAAATTATGACACAAAATTCAAACTTGTTAGATAATAATTGATTATAAATTTTGTATATTGTTGACCTTGATTACTCTTTCAAGTATTTTTGAGCTCAAATTTTATTCATTTCGCGCTGAGATTTTAACATAGTTGTATATTCTGCTACTTATTTCTTGTAGTCCTTCTGATAGTTAAATGAAATAATTACTGCCAGAAATTAAATTTTGACGCCACTGTTCTTTAGAAAAATAATACATATAAAACATTATTCTGTTTTTCTATAATAATTTGATGAGTGATACTGGTTACTACAATATGTTTTTTTCTTATTTTTAGATCGACAAGACTGGAGAAAAAAACTTTATGAGCAAAGTTAGCTTAATAATAAGAATAACTACTTAAATTTATATGTTGAAAGTGTGTGTTTTTATAGAATTTAATGTGTTTTTTATACATTTATAAAACTATTATCTATAAAAATTAGTTAATATATAGTTAAAAAAACAGCTAATAAGTGTTGTTAAGTAGATATGTGCAATAAACTTAGATTAATAAACATTTTAGAGTTTACAACGTGTTATCAAAAATATTAATGTTAAAATAAACGCAGTGTGATTTGAAGTGTGTTTACAATATGTCGGAAAGTGCATATAATTCGCCATTGGCTCTTCGCAAACTCCAAGCGGAAGCCAGTGGTCCGTCGAGTTGCTTCAGTTCACCGGCTCGTAGCATAGCCAGTTACGGCGATCCTGTATCGCTGACAGACTCCGAATTCGAAAATGATTCGGAAATACTCGAATTGGTCACCGAGGTTCCAGGTCAGCCCGATCAGACGATCGTCGATGGATGGGTCAAGTTCAGGGACAACAAACGAGTGAGTAAACGATTTTTGTAAACATTCAATTTGTGTATTTTAAATCAAACATACTTGATTTGCGTGTTTCACATTTCGTCCAAATCGAGCAAAACATCGAATTATTCTTTCTATGATGTATTTAGTCTAAATTTAATTTATACAGTGTGTCCATCCAGAAATGTAATTCATCAGAACGCATAAAGGGCTCAGTACAACTCGATTATTTATAAATTTCCTCAAAAATACGTAAAAAATGAAATTACTTTTCGTCTTTCACTGTCATTTTTTGAATCTAACGAATCAGAAATCACATTTATACCCGTCATAGCAACTGGTGTAGAATTAAATACTGTATTACTATCTCATTTTGTATACACGACCCCTTAATTGTTTTTTGAATAACTCCCCAAAAGCCGTCCCCCTTTTACTACGCACAAAAAGTTAATTAAAAAAAATCAATTTTCCAGTGTATTTCCAGTGGATATTTTACACTTCGAGTTATAACTCTAGCCTGCGTTAATGAAATACTGAATCACACGTTTGACAAGTGTTTCTTTACTTAATTTATTAAAATTAAATGTGCAAATACGATACAAAATAAAATTATCTTTTTCGCGTGTATTAAACTGTCTTGCATCAAATTAACTAGTAGAAAAGCTCGGAATTAATTAAAAAGTTATCTTTGTCTCTAGATCTAAACGCTGTTTATTTGTATATGACACAAAAAAAAACAAATATGACTGATTAATATATCAACTTCTAGTCTCAACCGGCGGAATATCATACTTTTTAATACATAGGCATGCACTAAGGAACGGTTTTCTAAATGGTGTGTGGTCATATTTCGAATCCAACGCGGACAAAGTCGTGGGCAACAGCTAGTTTAAGTACGAAAATCTAAATACCACCACTGAATAAAAGACCTCCATTCAATATTTAAGTCTATATATTACCTATATTCATTCAGAGTAACTTCTTAGTTATTTACCTTGTCCCTCGTATTTTCTTTTTTAAAAGAATATACCGTGTAAAATCTGAAATTAATATTGCATATTATTATCTAACCCAATGCGTGTAAAAAAGTAATAAGAGAAAATATTTATACATTAAATATATTTGTGTAGAGCGTTAAATGGGAAAAAACGTTCATTTTTTTGAAATGATACTTTTTTAGGCGCGCTAAGGTGGTAAATTGGCCTATGGATTAGACGAATAGTGGAACTCTTCCCTTTCTCCTATACTTCAACCGACAGTTGAGAGGAAAGAGTGGATAATCGTTTCTACTTTCTTTGTCAAATCGTCATGCGCAGTGTATACTGTGTGTATACGTATCATTATCTCTAGCTAGGGTAACAAATATCAAGCAACCATTTTCTAATCCTGAAATAATAAAATCGTCAACGCATACTAGAACTTAAGAAGTTGCACTTCTAACGCGCGAGAGCCTCACGCAGACTTTTTATTACTTACAACTCATTTTTATGTGCCTCGGCTTTCAGCTGGTCCTGCCTCAGGGCGGACCTGCCTTGCAGCATTTCTGCAGTCGCTTTACGATCAGACGCAATATTGAGACGTTAGATTAATCGTTTTTACATGGTTGTATATCTTTGTGCATAATAATGAAATAAAATTGGCTGAAGTTTTCAATAAAAGGGAAACTTGCAAAGCCGGTATAGAAAAGAATGTAAGCGAGTCTGGTTTCAAAATGAATGGCGGAGGAGGTATTGACGATGACGCGGCAGACTGCGTTGGCTAGTTGCATTCAATTATAATAAAACTTTGGTTCGAACTATGGAGGGTGGAGGTAAGGAGCACAATCTTATATGGGAGATAATTTGAAAAAGCGTCCATCAAAATGTACTAAATAACAGTTCAAAAATCGTCAGGAATGGCGCTAGTGCGGCACGGGGGTATTTGTCAGAGACATGTTCTCTGGTTAGAGACAATACGGTATTTGCAGTGATTAGAATCGTATGTAATGCTGTGAGAATTTTTTAGTCATTTTATACTCTTAAAACTTTTTAAAATATTGAACAATAATGGAAAAAGTTTGGGTAAAATTTTACTTATTCGTCGCTTTCGATTATGGCAAATTTAGAACGCACCTTAATAGTTATAAGGTGCGTTTTGTGAAAAGTTGCTCAAGTGGGCGTAAAATGAAAAATAATACACCTCAGTCTGTGTCCTTTTTCCAGTCAACAGTATGTAAAATAACTTTATACAAAATATTTATTCATTTAGCACTTTTAAGCTAATATAATTTTATTAATAAATAAAAAAATCAACATTTTTTTGTTTATATAAATTTACAGACACCAGCAAGATTAGAAAATTGGAAAATGTCTTTAGGCAACCGATTATATTTGTTCATATCGTTATAATCGTTTATTTATTACTAAATGCATAATAGCACGTTTAAAAATGACATTTAAATAAAAAATTATCATATTGTTTTCTTATTTTTGTTTTACTTTCGAAAAGTGCGCCATGAAAAAGCGAAAATTCTTCTTTCTTCCTTTACTTTTCTATCTTACTCTAATCATTTTTGCCCTCCATTCTATGCTCCATACGCTTGCTTTAAAATATCCTCCATACTTTAAAATTTACCCTCTTGCAATAGTGGCGGTCCCAATTTAGGGCATTTTGATGGACACTTTTTCTTACACAGAGATGGTTCTCCTTAAACTTCTACCCTCCATAGTTCGAACATACGATTAGTGCCTTGATACGTAAATTTCAGCTTGTCTCAAAGACATTTTGTTAATATTCCAAGAAATCTAAATAGCGTTAAAAAACTACAAGACAATTATAATGAAATAACTCTATATTTTTACAATTCAATGAGTCTTAAACTTAATTTTTGTATTGGTCATTCCTAAGTTTAGGTTAGATTTATACTGATTAACTGGGTTGTATAAAGCATTGGCAAAAAATCTGGTTTGACAATGATCTTAGATTGCTACCATCCATAAGTAAAGCATAGTAGAATTTTTATCGATTTTTCTCGAAAAATAATTAGTCGCTTGAAACGATATTCCTTTAAACATTAACAAAAATAATAAACATATGATTATAACCTAAGATAGTTGTCCAATCAATTTTTTGGCAGCAATAATCTTTAGCAAAAATTTAAAACTACATCTTCAGACTTTGAAAACAGCTTCGATCTGTATTAGAAACAAACGCTGAAGAAATTGGCGTAGTTTAAACTCAACAATCAGGTCCTGTTTAAATATGTTTTGACGTTTTATCTTTCTAGATTTTTTAGTTTAACCTTTAAGCATTGGCAAGAACAGTTCGTTCTGAAGCTAACTTATAGACGGATATTAATGACTCTTATATTGACTGCGTTTTGATGACTTGCATGCTTATACAATACACATAAGTGATGAAAGCGTATTATAATCTTCTGTATGAAAATATAGCTATTTTTATGACCCCATTTTGATAATAGTAGTATATATTTTGCTATTAAAAATTAAAATAGTTTTTTTTTATTTGACAGAGTGAACTTTATTTTTATAGGTTTGTTATATGCCTTTAAACCAGTGAAACTTCTTTTGATTTTCGTTATATGAATTTTATATTCTAATTATTTAGAGACCGAGGAACCTAGAAAAATTATTTAAAAAAAAATTTGTACACTTGCTAACTGTGAAAATAGCTCGCACGAAATAACCGTGCAAAGCCGGCTGCGTTTAAATTAATTTATTTCGCGGAAAAAAAGTGATCGTCACGATCGTGCAGGATTGGTTGTAAAGAGATATAGGCTATAGATTCGTTGAAAAGTAGTGACTTTAACGTATCTAAAGTTATATATCTTAAGTTACTGCGACAGGAGGATATTCGGCCAAGTTTTGGTTCAGTACATTGCGAACAGCTATAAAGAAAATATCATACGTATGGCTAAGAATATTAGATAGTTTGGTGAAATTCGGAAAATAAAACGTCTTAATTAATAAGATGCCTATTTGAGAAATATATTACTATAATGTGCACTGAAAAAAAAAAAAAATTAAATGAACAAAATTGAACAGTTGTCAGACTATTCCCAGACAACTATGTTGCCAAAGGTAGACAACTATTGCTGGGTTGCAGATAGCGTTGTCAAAAAATTTGTTTTAACACTGATCTTAGATTGTGATCACACATATTTCTCCATATGAAAACAATTCTAGATTTTTAAGTCGATGCTGTTCAAATAATAATTGATAGGTTGAAATTTTTTTAAAACTGTGTGAACATGTATTTTTCTTAGTTTATTCCACAAATTCCATTTTGAAACAATATTTTTCTATACGCATATTCATAAAAATGCAGCTTAAAAAATCGATTTTTTTCTAGACCATTTGTTCATCATTTGTTTTTTGTGTGAGTACAATCTAATGTTCTAGAGAGAGAGTTTCACAATGACATTAGACTTCTTCCTAAATTATAAAAACTGTAAATATATCATCACAATCTAAGGTCATTTTCCAATTATTACTTTGATAATACTTTCTGCAACCCAACATAAAAAATACATTTTCTTCATACCTCGATCGTAAGTTTCGGTCCCAATTGTAAGGCAGAAAGTCTAACATTTACTACAATACGGGAAGTTCGTGCGGTAGTAAAGCAACAACAACCAATCAACTGTTGTTCAGATGTCGTTTCCACAGCAACTCTAATACATTTTAGCTAATAGTCGCGAAAAGCTCTCATTCGTATTTTTACATATAACCTCAAAGATTCTTACTTGGAATTTATCAGTTTTTTTATGTAATTAATTAATTAATGTACCTATATTTAATAAGCATATTTACGACCGAGGTGTGCAGAAAATAGTATACACCACACTGGCCGAAAGTGTGATATCCTTGCGCTTCGCGCCATGATCATGCCCTTGACTTCGCCTCAGACATCATGGCGCACAAGGCAAGATTTATCACACTTTAAGCCCTTGTGGTGTAATATACTATTTTGTTGGTCGACAGTATTAATTTAATTTATCCATCTACCCCTATACGCTGTCCGTTTATCTGTTATACGTATACGCGATGTCTTTTACACTTTGATCTCTCCGTAACAAGTATAGTTTTGTCTGTAATCATTTCTGAATGACTTAAAAAAAAATCTTTTAGCGTTGATAGTTTCTGTATTGTACAAGATCGAAACCCTCACATTGCAATTCTACTCGATGTCTGACATTAGAAAAGCAATTTGTCTTCTCAGTTAACACCTTGGTTTCCCGTCGGGCGTCGACCGAATACCACCGACCGACAATTTGCCAACCGAACGAGACCAGACTTTTGACGTGACAAAGATAACGTTTGGTGTTCGGTAATAGATCGACTGCTGTTGCTTCGACTCGAATGTCACTATACATCAATGCCAAAAAACGGCCCGTCCCTCATTTGTTATCATCATGCAGAAATATAATTAATACTCTTTCTGCATTAAATAGACTTCTAATAGTGCTTTTTTTGCTGTTGACTGGTTTATAATTAAAAATGTGTTAAACATACCCCGCTTTTTTAGGTTTGAGTTTATAAATAGAGTGGATGTGTTGAAAAACGTAATTTAGACTGATGGTAGACATAAATGATGTTCAAATTAAATACAATAGGACAACCTGGCCACGTCGACACACCGAAAAGCGGAGCTGTGGAAACTCCATTTAATCGTTGCCATCGCTACACGTTTGGTTGTTCTCTGAAATTTAATCCTTCAATGGGTGTCAATTGGTTGCGGGAACAAATTATTATTATTATACAAGATTTTTATTTATGAAAAATCATTTTGACTAACAAATGTTATCTGAACATATGTCATTTTTTAATTGGTTACGGAACTACAAGCATTTGAACTTTCGATAATGTTAACTAATGCATTTTTGAACTCTCGTAGTTCCGTAATAATAAAACCATTCGAAATTTGTCATACAAAATGAACTGCTCAACAACCGGTCAAAATTTCAGATGAATTATCGGAGTAAAAATGTGGAAATGCAACACATTTTTTATCAAAAGCGACTTCAACACAAGTGAAGTCGTGAGTAAAGGCTACTAAATAAATTACATAGGTGCTTTATTTAACTTTACCTATATATTAATGTTCTTCCATTTACTCTTTTTAGACGCAATAATTAGTATAGTGCAGCTTCGTTGACAATTTAAGTAGTGTCAAAACTAGACTATAACATGAGTCACGTCAATAAGTTGAACCAAGTACGATAGGCAGAGAATTGCGATCTCAGATTAAATACAAATACTGCCTTTCGATTGTTTCGACCGACCAATCACAACTTAAGAATCAAAAGGAGACATGCACATTGCACATGTCTTACTTCGTGTGTCGATTTTGTTTCGTTCGTTTTGTAACCAATAAATAAAGACGCAGTTAAATAGTCAGCTAGTTACATCTAAAAACATAAATAGTTGTTTCGTTGACGATTGATTAACGATTTTAACTAGTTCGTTGAATAAACGCCACCACTAATAATTTGATAATATTTCTTGATTTTGGTATTAATATATATGAGAAAATTAATTAATATATAATTATTATTATTGTTGATTTGCACTGCGTGCCATAAATTTGGTTAGTTTGAAGGGATGACATTGCCAACACGTGTGTTTAGTTTATTGGAGTACAAAAACAGTCGCAAAATGAGCGTTGCATTCGCCGGGAGGAATCGGTCTGGGAGTAATTAGTAGGATAATGAAGCACTGGGCTGAGCACAGGAATACATGATTTATGGAAGCAAAGTAAGGAAAGGTTGAAGGAACGTTATTATAGAGGATGCAGGCACTAGGCATGTACAATGAATGTACTACGTATTACATAGGTAGTAGTGTGTGCAATACAGATGTGTGCAAGTTAAAAAGGAAACATTTTTACAATTATTACAACTGGCACGTTTTAGTTTATTTGATCATAGAATATCATATACTATAGACCAGTGGGTCTTAACCTTTTCTTTACGACGAGCCTCCTTCTGTTACCGCAGATCAAGCTGTTATTTTCATAACCGATTTTTATTTCAAATTCAGGACAGATTGGTGAACCTGGTTGTGTGTTGATCTTTGGATTCGGTTCGAGTTCCCACCTCCGCTCATGGATATTCTACGATTTCACTTGATTTTATTTGATGCTACTAGACGCTAGTAGTTGATAAGTATCTGTGATCTACAATAAAATAAATCAACTTTGTTTCATATTTCTATCTGAGGACATCGCGGAGCTCAGATTAATGGCCGCTGCAATATATACTTTAAAATATCGGCGTTGGTCGGATGACGGCGTATATAACTTTGGCAGTCATATTAAAAACAATTATCTGATATACTAATCGTCTGTACATATATGTTATTTGCTTATATACCTATTAGTGATGTGCCGGATCGTTAAAAATGTATATCCGCGGATACGGATCTAAATAATGATATTTGGTTTCAATCAAGCCTTGTGGTATTTTATGGTTGGCGTAGATTTTTTTAAATGGGGTAAACTTAGAATAACCTTACAAGACCGTTAATCCTCAAAGCACTATCGAATAATTTATAAAAACTCTGATATGAATTTTACTTCAACTTTGCCTTTCGCTGCGTACATCCTGATTCAATCCTGACCGAGACCATACTTGGGCACGACTTATTTGAAAAACCATATACAAATTTGGTCAGGTCCTTATTCGCGTATTCCTCACGAACAAATTCTAGCCGAGCTGTTACGGGAGAAGAATACGCAACTAAAGAGATTATTACACCCTTTTTACAGTGCTGTACATGCTGTGTTTATGTTACATAGGGGACGGCTGTGTAGAATGATTACAGCCAGGGAGATAGAAAATGAAAGAGAAATAATAAAAGAAACGACGCTGACATCACAGATCAATGAATAACAAAGATGTAATATTTGTAAAAAGAGTTATTCAGAAATCTGCATTCTGATCATAAAATATTTAATATATAATATAAAACCATTACAATAAGGCCTAGCACACATGAAGAGCGTTCAATTCGCGTTGGGCTAACGCGCGTTGAACGCTCTTCATGTGTGCTAGGCCTTAGAATTAGAAAAACGCAGTTATGTCATTAATATTGCCGATTTACATCAGTTACGTTGAACTCTACACGGTTTATTTCACATTAGCAGATGTATATTGTATATGTTACGGTCTATACCCGAATTCTGTCAATTACTAAAATTAATGCGCAAAACTAGTTTTGACCAACGAATATTGCCCAAACCCGAAATCTTACATTTAAACGGGTATTGAGTGTTATAAAATGAGCAAAACTAGTTTTGCGCAATTTCAATTTGACAAGACTAGTTCTGTCCATTTTTGAACGGACACTACTCGTTCTGCTTGTTTCATTCAATTAACGTCCGAACCCGAAAAAAAGTAGGGTTATGTTCTTGTTTATTACTTATCTATTGAATTGTTCTCCTGAATGTTATAATTAATATAATTGTGGGATATTCAGTGTGTTAGAAGGATTAAGGGAATTGAAAAAAATACAAGTCATTTTAAGTTTAGAATTATTATTTATTTGTTCTTATTCACTTGCTGTCGTCTGAGTTAATGAATATAAAAATGTATCGAAATGAAATTCGTTCGTAGGTACAGTATAAAAATGTATACGTGTCATTTTCTTATTAAGCATTACGTTGATAAAAATAATCTCATAAGTTTGATATGTTATGTAGCTGATAAACAATGACTTTATTATGGCCAATATTATAATCAATTGAATTGACAAATTTTGTTATGAACGCCAACGCAGTGTAATAATTAAGTAAAAATGCAAGGTAAATTCGAGTCTCAACTAGTTCGCCTATTGAAGGCTTCTAAAACATAATTTTATGACGAAACATAATTACCTTACTACACTAAGTGAGGTTAAGAATGCAAATGTATTGATAGCTGAATTAAAACCTTAAACCTTTGTCTGCTAAACGATACAGAAGAATAAATCGCTTTGGTACAATAAGTATCATTGATGTGGAAAAGTTAGTTAAAAAACGCAAAGAAGATTCCGATGCCATATTATAGTGGCTGTCCGTTAAAGGGACAGAACTAGTTTTGTCCAATTGAAAATTAGCAAAACTAGTTTTGCTCATTTTATAACAGTCAATACCCGTTTGAATGTAAGATTTCGGGTTTGGGCAATATTCGTTGGTCAAAGCTAATTTTGCGCATTAATTTTAGTCATTGATCGAATTCGGGTATAGACCGTAACATATATATTATAAAAATAATTTTATTCGATTGAGAACAGCCGACGGCGCTTATGTGATAAGGCAATAGGTGTATCGTTGATGTGCACACATACACACACAGAGAGAGAGAGAGAGAACGCAGTGACATCCACATGACTTACTCTCCAACTCCCATGAAGACGGGATGCACATCATCGGGATTTAAACAGGAAATTTTTAGTGTCGCTCTGGACACGTTTCTAGTTACTATAAAAGTTTAATTTAAAAAGGAAATTTTTAATTTGCATAATAAAATTACAGCAGTCGTTTTTGAGACAACTTGGAACTGACAGAACTATTTTTTTGAGTCTGACTTTTACCATCTATAACTAAATTTTCATTATTTTTATATAGATAAGAAAAAATATTTTATTCTCGTTTCAACGCGAAATATGTACGTATTGCAGTAAACTTACATAACAAATGTTCACCTTGGGATTTTGAAGTTAATTTCAGAAGCTTGCTCTCACCGTAGGCATTGCTGACAAGAACTGTAGCTTCGGTTAAGAATATATTTTGGAACGTTCGAAAATCGGGAAGCTCGGTTTTTATTTAAAACATAAAGAATTTCACTTTGTATTATTTCCACGAATCTTGTTTTCGTCGAATTTTGGAACAGTTTCTATATTATATTCAATTTTATTTTTATATAACAATCTTAATAAGCATAGTTGTCAAGTGTCTATAATCTGTAATCGTAATATTTTTAGAACGTTAACTTTTTTGAGATTGTAGGTGGTGCTTCATTGCCATTTCTACCTGATGTTTCGTCTATACAACTGCGATAGTATTATCCTTACCAGCGAGCCGCCTAAAAAGACACTTTGCTAGCTACCGCATCGCCTTTGATAATATCTACCGCAGTTTTGAACGAAACTTCAGGCAGAAATTCGAATGAACCACGGTCTACAAGTTCGGAAATCAAGAAGATTTGGAAAGCCTACACACTTGGTAAATATAAAATCGTTGGTTTGACTATATGAAGTAAAGTAATATTAAAAAAATCTGAAGAAAACATGTAGGTAACTAAATATAATATTATCTAAGTGAAGTACGGAATAGTTGTAAAAAACAAGAAACAAAATAATTGCGCCAACCGGAATCAGATCAGGCAAACACTTTACCTACACAGCTACCGTAGTGTGCACAACGGATTTTTATGGTTTAGTACCTACCAAGTATCGAATATAAGTATACAGAGTGGCCAAACAAAAATAATTTCAAATTTCCTTGATAATTCCAGGTTTCCCAGGAAATTTATTATACTTATCCATATACAGATATTAAGAGCACTGTAGTTGAAACAAAAATAAAAAATATAGAATAGTTACTTCTTACCACAACAGTTTTATTAGCGGATGTACATTTCGGGAGCTATGCTCTCATCTTCAGCAAACACTAAACTAAACAGTTTAGTGTTTGCTGAAGATGAGAGCATAGCTCCCGAAATATACATCCCCTAATAAAACTGTTGTGGTAAGAAGTAACTATTCTATATTTTTTATACTTATCCATGATTGGAATATCTTATTTCTATGATCGAGGTATTTAAAGTTTTGATTAAAGTTTTTTTTTTGTACTTTTTCAAATCTAAATTGAGCATCAAAACAATTTTCTCGTTTTTTTCAAGCATACATAACTTTATCTCTTAAAAAGACACAGTAAACTTTCTTTTTACTATACGATCATTAGTTAGAAATAACCAAAGGTTACATTTTACTTAATCGCCGATATCTCGGCAATAAACAGTCGCATAGAAAACAAAAAAATATATACCAAGTTGAAGCTTGAACACCAGGCTCAATAGCTTGGAAAAATTTTTTTTCTAGTCTGAAGGTAGTTTTAAAACAACAAAAATCTTCAAAACTAGTAATTTTAAACTTCAAAATGTTATTTTCTCTGATACTTTGTAAAATTCCCTGATATTTCCATGTTGAATTAAATTCCCTGACAATTACAGGTTTTCCAGGTCTGTGGCCATATTCTGATATAGAATCAGGGTTTGAATTTCTTCATGGGATCAGCCTAATTATTGAAAATATCCTTAAATATTAGTTGTCGAGAGTCTATAATCTGTGATAAAATCTTTGAAAAGCGCTTTTGAACAACTGCACAAAGATACCATTTACACAGAACATCTTGCATGATCTGTATATTTTCTCTGTCGTCTGTGTAGACTGCATGTTATACGTCATTCACATCTTTGAGGCAGGAGTAGGGCGGGCTGATTAAAGCCAGTCTCTATAGTTGGTACGCACTTGCATTAGTAATTAGAGAAACTTGACTCTTACTGCCCATTGATCAAAGTTTTCTTTATGTATAAATTATATATAACACATTTCCGTCGTTAATTAATTTGTAACTTTAATGCCCATATTCGCCGAACACAATTAAAGATACAAGTTTTTAACCTTGAAACAATTCTATTCCTTCGAATAAAATTTACTTTCAATTCACCAAGTAATATATCTGGTAGAATAGTTACTTGTAAAATAAATATATACTGCGCTATACGCCTTGCTCCTTTTGTTGAATATTTTGACGTTTACTCAGAAATCCGAATATGCCATTAGTGTAAACGTTAAAAACCACAGTTTAATAAAATAATGTTTAATCTTAACCCAATTGCACACAAAACTTCCAATAAATTTAATATTTTACAACTATACACTTCATAAAAGGTTAATAAACAACACATAAATAAATTAACAAGAGCAACTGTAGATATAATAGTCCACGTTTATAGGTTATGTATTTTGATCTATGTGGTGGCCATGATTGTTTTCTCAGGCGAATAAATATTTATACCCGAGAATTTGGACAGAATATATTTATACCTGTAGTAAACATAATTATGCTTAGTGAATCGAATTATCGCTATTTATTCGGAGGAAGAACAAATGAACTGAATACATAACTAATCCTACTAACGTTCGGTGAATATGGCCATAAATAATGCAGTAAAGTCAACTGGATTTAGTTAATGAATTATTTTAACATTTTTGTAATTTTGTAAATATTACAACCTTTGCTAAGAATATTCCATATTTATTATACGCTTTGATTGAGACGCTAATGATCTATATTGTAGAGTGTCTATAATCTATAGTAAGTATATTGATCTCGTTTAGCTTATAAGTATATTTTTTAAAGGGGAAAATGCCAGAAACCGCTTTGGTCCAATAGTGAAAACTTCGGTATCACAAAATCCAGCGCCGGAACGCTTGGAATCTAGCTGCAAACCCAAATAGTCTTGTGTGCAGGGACCTTAACATCATCGAGCTTCTCTGAACTTCTGCGCTCCAAGAACTTCCCCAGCCTCTCTTGCTCTACCGAGATAAAATTGCAGATTATAGACTCTTGATAACTAAGGTTAAGAGCCTGATATAGACTTGCGTGTTCTTTGGTCTTATATGTGAGAAATTGTAGATTATAGACACTCGACAACTGAGGTCAATAGTTGAATAAAATAAAATTATGGTTCCTAAGATTGTAGCACAATTTTTTTATTTTTGTTATTATTTTGTATTTTTATTTTGTTTTTCTCTATAATAAAAAAAAATTAGTTGGCAAAACCAAAAGTGCACATCCCGCAAGTTTTCCACTGTATGATAAAAAAAAAACATTGAAAAAATATTATTAAAAAATTTAAAATGATTTAAAAATTTAAAGAAATAAATAATTAAAAATTGAACAATATTTTTTTAATTTTGCAAAAAAAAAATTAAGAACTTTACATAATATAATATATAATCAATATCAAGTGGAATAAAATAAAATAAAATAAAAAGAAAAAAAAAATAAAAATCAATTATTACGTAGGGAATCGAACCCAGGACCTTGCTCTTGCGGGTCTAATAGCATAACCATTACGCCACGAAGCTTGGTAGGCGTTGCGGTGTTATTACGGTATAGAAGTGTAGCACTTGTTTTATGGAAATTTGCACAGTATTTCAATATTGTTTTTTCAAACTATTAGCTGTCAAAAAATAATAAAATAAAAACTGTTTATAAAAATTAAACTACGGAATGCATTTCATTGAATTTAAATAGGGTTCTACTTTGATAGTAATCAAAATGAATAAAATATAAACCAAGGCGATCCGACCAAAGTTGAGATCTGTAGAGCTGTGACGTACACATAAGTACGTACGTACATACGTACAGACCAACCGACAACTGCTGTTCGTGATTTTCAACTGCATTTTTAGTAGTAATTATGAACTCGAATCGATCTAAAAATGGTTCTGTTTTATAGAACAGAATCTCCTCTTTTCAAAAAGCTACAATTTGAATGGATTTCGTGTGAAATTTACTTAGATATAACTTCTTGTATGAACGAAAGTTAGCTCTGACGCACAAAGCGATAATAGAGCACATACCGCTAGCTAAGCAGTATGTGCAATAAATTATGGTGTAGCATATTCAATGCGCTCTGAGCAAAATTGACGAACACTTTCTGTTTTCAATATGAATTTCAATCTTAAAGTTACCTTCTGCATGAGTAAAACATGTTGTGTTATTTTAATATCAGCTACAGGATCGATGCATTTTCAATGCAAAAAGAACAATACAAAATATGAATTTTTATGACTAGGTATGTATTTCTTGTTAACCAAACATCAAGAGACTTAAAAATTACTACGGCGTAAATAGCAAATGAGAACTAATGAAAGTGGGGACCGCAGACGGAAAAATGGGCAGAGTAATATTTTGTTGTTCATTGCAGACGTAGAATTAGTTATTTAAAATTTTTATACAATACTAAGTAAAATATTATACCTACGAAATATACCTATATATTTGTGAAGTGTGGATTATCTTTTGTTTTCGTTTTCGTTCTTTGAATTTTATGGTTTTCATATTCTTTATAAATTAGCGCATGCACAGGAGGTTTCCTATCCACTTGAAATCTTCTCGTGGTCTACCAGGCACCGCCACCATAAAAATTACCCAGTTACTATTTTTATTTTCGGTGTTGATCATTTCTTTTTTGACTAACTCAATTCGTGACACCTTTTAGATAACCAACTATGATTCTTTTTGTATTGAAAACATGTGGCTTAGCGATTTGACGATTACTCGGCTGAGTACTCGAACTTTCTCATTCGATCGCGTGATATGGCAACAGCATGTGTTCGATCTAATTTTCGATACGCTTTTTTTGTGCAAAATATCCACTGAAAATACACAATTCTTATTTTATATAACATTATTATTATTATAATTATAAATTTTTTTTGCGCAGTAAAAAGGGGAAGGCGTTTGGGGGAGTTCTTTAAAAAACAATTATAGGATTGTGTCAATGCGATGGCGTTATTTTTTGCGCAGTGAAAAGAGGGAGGTGTTCGGGGGAGTCTTTTAAAAAACAATTACGGGGTCGTATCGATGCGACGACGTTTTTTATGCGCAGTGAAAAAGGGAGGGCGTTTGGGGGGAGTTCTTTAAAAAAGAAATTACGGGGTCGTGTATACAAAGTGAGATAGTAATACAGTCATTCTACACTGCAGTTGCTATGACGTGTATATGTGATTTCTTATTGGTTAGATTAAAAGAAATAACAGTTTAAGACGAAAAGTAGTTCTATTTTTTTTACGTATTTTTGAGGAAGTTTGTGAATAATCCGCAAAGTTTTTTTTGGAATGTCAACATTTAGCGTTTTCTATAACTTAAAAAAAGTCTAACTTTGGGCACATCGAGATATCGAACTGGACCCTTGGTTATATATATTTTAGCGAAGAATGTTGGCAGTTACACCTGGCTATTTCCAAACACGTGTTTATTTGTTAACAATCTTATATGATTTCTCCATGCAAATTTTTAACTCCCGTTATACCCTTTTAGGGGTTGAATATTTAAAAATCGGTTCTTAGCGGATGCCTACGTCATAATAACATCTGTGTACCAAATTTCACCCCAATCCGTCCAGTTGTTTGAACTGTGCGTTGATAGATCAGTCAGTCATGGTTTCCTTTTACATATATATTTAGATTTGAGCGTCTGCATCTTAAAACAAGATATAGTAAATGTTTATCTAAAATCTATTGGTTTTGTTTGTTTTGATACGTTATGAAAAAATCAAGTTTGCATTATCTACAAGAATATGTTAAAATACAAAAAACTTATTGTTGTAAATCCACTTTCCTGCATGCTTGAACCTATTTTGTTTATTAAAAATCGTAAACGCTGTAAAGTGTTCGAAGCAGTATATTATAAAACATAAAAAAATTCACAAAGCTGCCTTTCAACACAATATTTTAATGCATTTTCTCCATTTCCATACAGAATAAGAACGGTGGACGTCGAACTCAATGTATTCATGAAAAACATCCTTCTTTATCTGTCATATTGCTAACCCTATTCGAAATTATACAGGGTGTTACCGATAAGCTTGTATTATTTTACAATCGAGGTGTTTACATAGAGTGTTGCGCGAGAAAAATGACAGAAAGGGATAACGTTATTTGTGATAGCCATTCCGCTTTTGTTCAACAACAACAAGACGAGCGAATTTAGACCGTGTTGTTTTTTTACGCCTTAGTGCTGAAGGAGTCAAAATCTCCGTAATATTAATTAATTAATAAAATAAAATATTTGTTTCGTTTTAAACAAATAAAACTATAATATAGACTAAATGGTTTCTAGTTACATAAAACTTCTGTTTCTGGTACAAATTACAACGGCTATCCATTTTCAAAGTGTTTTAGCGCCAAATTGCCATGGTAAAATTCAATGCTAAAAGCACTTTTTTGCACATCTATACCAATATTACAAAGAGATGAGTTTTCTAAGTCTCCGAAAATACTCATCCGGTTTAAAAACATTTTCACCAATATTTAGAATGAACCTTCAGGATGGGTATAGGCTGTATATTATCGCGTTAAAATAAAAACGCTTATCGTGGAGACCTATTTTATAAGTCGATGAAAAAACGGTGGCAATCTACAAATTCAGGCGAATCGGGATCGGACCGCTATCTCCTAAAAAAATAAGTTCAAAAACTAAAACCCGACTACTGAAAAGTATGAAAAAAGAAATTATTTTCATAATATGCCCTAACAAAACATTAAATTTTAACAGTAGTAAGCGATCATAAGCTTTAGTGCAAAGTGCATCACGCTATACATCTAGAGACCACGACCACGGCTATCCTCAGAAGACAATATTTTCTTGTTTCATGCTTTTCAGTAGTCGAGTTTTAGTTTATGAACTTATTTTTTATTTAAATTTTTTTTGGAACTTATTTTTTATTTGTTTTCAAATTGCTCCCGTCTGGGACCAAAATTCAAAAATAAATGTGATCCATGTTATCCGGGCCATAATAACGAATCGATCGACACTTTATTTATCAAAATCGGATGAATAGTTTAGGCGCTACGGTGGAACATCCGTAAATACAAACATACATACATAGACTGCTAAACTCATAAGTCTTTCTTTTGGCTTCGCCGTAATCGGGTAATAAAATAGCAGTTTTTCACTTGTGTATAGCAATCGTAGTAGGCGATCTAACTAATTCGACAGTATTTTTCCTAAACTACATAAACCTACTCTTATAGTATAATGAAAAACAATAGTAAACACGAATGGTAATTTTGTCATCTTCCTATAGAACGCAACGACTTTGAAACTTGAAATTATTCAACTGAATAAACAAATAAATATAATATCTAAGCGTCAAACTGACAACCTCGGTTAAAAACTACTAAGTGCGCTGTTTTAATTGATTTAAAATACTTTTTAAAAACAATTTCTTTCAAACTAGCAGTAATTTAACGTTTCACAAAATTTCCAGTACTGTTTTCTTGTACTATAATTAAATCTTAAAATAAAAGGTAGGTTTCGCGTAATTCGTAATTATGTAGTTTTTAATAGATTTTAGCTTGGGACACACATGTGTCATCACGGTCGCAAAGGGTTAAATGTATTTTGATGTTGAAGTCTAGATATTTTTTTTGACTACATTTTTGAGTGGAATTATGTTTACGAGTGATTATATGTATAAAAAAATATATTCTGCTATCAAAAGCTTAAAAAATGCACATCTTGTATAATATTCTACGTAATACCTATGTGAGATTTTTATTTACATGCAAGTATGTTGTACCGGGAAAAGAAATTTTACTACCACCATATTTTCAATGAAATCTTTTGGGTATCACTAGCGTATACTTTCTACGTTTTATACTTATTTTACAGTACCCACTAAGCATTACACAGATACATATTATTTATAAAACAACTCGTCATGATTTATAAATTAACTGACTAATCTTATACTATTAAGATCATGTTTTTTATACTTGGATCTCTTGGAACACAAGACCGCGCACACTTGCCAAGCATGAACCTGCACAACCAGCACAGCACAAATCTGCAACCTGCACGATTTCGCACATAAAGCAGCACAAACTTACACAAACCGGTAAATTTTAGTTGCAGGTTATTAATGTGCGGTTGACATTTTGCAGTTTCCAAGTAGTTTTATTAATGCAAATTAATTAATGAGAACTACACATCACTAGCACACTGGATCGGTTCAACACGGCTAGACAGTCGAAATTGCAGGTTGCTGGTTGCAGGTACTGGTCTAAATGAGCGCTACTCCGTTTAATAACATGGATACCTTCACGAGCAGGCTTTTATGCTCCGTGCTGTGCTGATCGTGCAGGTTTATGCTTGACAAGTGTGCGAAGTCTTACTTATTTTACAGTACTACTAAGTATTATATTTGATATTTATTGAATAACTCATTATGTTTTAATTTTTTAATTAACTGACTAATCTTATACTATTCAGATCTCGTATATTTTGATGTCTTGGAACACGTATAATATAGTTCCAGGAGTAATATGAAATAGTATTTTTAATTTTACTTGATTTCTTTTTAAAAATAATACATTGAAAATATGGTAGGCTCAAATAACTGAGTTGCTAGTAACCTTAAAAAAATACTTTAGTGCCCGGATCCTCATCGACTTGAAATCGGCCATTTTGCGACCGATTTATATGCAAGAAAAACAGTTATTTTACAGAGGGTAGGATAAAAAAAAAACGGAAACACCGATCTAAATCGTTTTGAAGTCACATTTATTTTTTGGATTAGATACTAGGCTGTATGGATTTTTGACGTGATAACGTCTTATAAATTGATGAATCACCAATCTTATAAATTGATAAAACACCGACTGCATGAACGAAAAAGTGTAACGTAACGTTCCTAACGTTCGTAACGCGTAACGCGTAACGTTCCGCCTGACCCTGTGCGTGCTTTTTGCTAATTTCTCGCTCAATTTAAATCAGATCGGTTTGAAACCAGTCTTAAACGAAAGAGGAGAACATTTTACATAGATTTCGTATAACAGAATTTGCCTAAACAGTTTTTTTATACAAATTTATATAGAAAAATAGCTGTATAAATGCAATGTTGTCTAATGCATGGCGCGACGCGGTCGGTCGTCTTTGTTTGCCGTACATGGAAATTAGAAAATAACGTATGTCTTGTCTTAACATGAAAACGGCTGCATTTCTAATGTTTAATTCAATTTTTTTAGTATTTTGTGAAATGCAATGCCTTCTAAGTTAACTATTGGAATAACTAATTATTATTAGAACATAATACTTTGACAGTTGCAAACGTCACTTTTGACATTTCTTATCATTCCGACACCAAGGATAAGCGGATTGAAACCAAATTTTGGGAGGATGTTTGATATGCAAATATGAAGTGGCCTATTGTTTTTGCAGGGAACATCGGCGCATGCGTAAAAGAATATATCTCTTATAATGATGTTTTATATAATAATAATATAGTTTTTAAAACGGTTTTTACTCTATCTATTTTTACTAGAAATTTTTGTAAATTTTTTGGGGAAAATCGGCGCATGCGCAAAAGAGATACATGCCATAGTTGTTTTTTATATAATAATAGTGTACTTTTTATAGTGTTTTATTATTCTACTTAATAAAATTTACCTAAATTTGAAGCGAAAGATGCAATATCATAGATTCGAATTATTATAATTATTATATAAATTTAGGTTATGTATTACGGAATACGTTATCACGTAAAACTATCGTCCGTAAACCGACTTTACAGACAACCAATTTTTTGTAATAAATCTTGCATTGTGCATGTACAAATGTGTATTACAAAAACATATATGGAATATGCTCGTCGAAAATCCTTTATTATTATATCTGTGCATACAGCGAATGCTTACACAGTCATGTCCGACGTCTTTTTGCTCTATATAATTTTATATTAGACTTTACTTTTTATTGTGCTTACAGAAAAATATTTTTCTAGAATATAAACTCATAGAAATTCTCAATTTCCTAAGAAAACTGCATGAACACAATTTATTCGAAAACTTATATTGCATTTTGAAAGTGCATTTTGTTAAGTTAAACCAATCCTGTATGAAAATTCTATAGAGTACCTACCTACTTTGCTCCACTGAATTAAGCTGTTTGCAAAGAAAACATCTTGCTATGTGCTCTTTATACCGCAGTCGCGTTTTTGCTTTTTTTAATTGATCATTGCTATTATAATATAACCGCGATAATGTATATGTTACAGCACAAGTGATTAAATAGCCTTTATATAATAATTAGATTATCTAGTTAGTTTAATATATTACTTACTAGCGGTCCCGTCCGCGGTTTCACCAGGGTGTAAAAGAAAGAATGGGGAAGGGAGGAACATGAGTACACACATTCGTCTTAGTTTACCGAGATGAATGTTGTGTCCAAATTTCATGATGATCGGAGTTACCGTTCAAAAGTTTTTGTCGATAAAAAGCAGTATTTATACTTTTTCAAACTAATATTTTTTTTAAATTAATTAAATAAAATTAAAATAAATTTAAATGTAAGCCTTAGAAGAAAGCAATGTAGAAAAAAAAACGTACGGCTCGCACCTACGACCCTGCATATTGACAGTCGTGTGCTCTACCGATTGAGCTAGCCGGCGTTGTATTCTGACAACGCTAATATTAGTTAGTGTATTTCACCTGAATAGAAGCTTATTTTTGAGATACATTTTGCAACATTTTTCCGCTCCTAATGGTCGTAGCCTGATTTTATATAGCCTATAGCCTTCCTCGATAAATGGGCTATCCAACAAAAAAATTTTTTTCAATTTGAATCTGTAGTTCCTAAGATTAGCGCGTTCAAACAAACAAACAAACTCTTTAGCTTTATAATATATTAGTATAGATATAGAAGTATAGATAGATATTATTCATAATAGCCAGTATGAATTTGTCAATGTAATTAGAAACTGTTAAAAAGAATTACACCTTTTCAGCCGTGCAACTGTACTGGTAAATGTGCTTCTAATCGATGCAAATGCAAAAAGTTAAATCTCTTGTGTAATTCAAAATGTCACATGAACCTCATTTCCAAAAAAAGATACGAATAAAAGTGCAGGTATCATCTATCTTTGGTGTGTTGTCTCGCATCTTCCGTGTCAAAACAATACCTAGTTTTGAATTTTGTACCATAATTATTTTTTAATAACTCTTATTCTTAATGGTATATATTTTTACCCGACTGCGATGAAGCCAAAAGCAAGGGTTATGAGTTTAGCAATCTATGTATGTATGTTTGTGTTTACGAATGTTCCACCGTAGCGCCAAACTATTCATCCGATTTTGATAAATAAGGTGTTAATCGATTAGTTATTATGTTAAGTTATTATGACACATAGGCTATCTGTATTTTTGAATTTTGATCCCAGAGGGGAGCAAATTGAAGACAAATAAAAAGTAAGTTCAAAAGAAAGAATTTAAATGAAAACTAAGTTCAAGAACTAAAACCCGACTACTGAAAAGTTTGAAACAAGAAAATAGTCTCAGCTGAGGATAGCCGTGGTCGTATGCCATGTCGTATACCTATATGATGGAAGCCCCTCTAGATGTATAGCGTGATGCACTTTGCTCTGGAGCTTTATGATCACCTACTACTGTTAAAATGTAATGTTTTGTTAAGGTAGGTGGCATATGACCACGGCTATCCTCAGATGAGAATATTTTCTTGTTTCATACTTTTCAGTAGTCGGGTTTTAGTTTTTGAATTTAAATTTAAATTACTGTACTTTTGCAATATAAAATTACTAATTTTTTGGGATTTAATCACTTTATTTAAGTCCTAGTAAATATTATACATAATAGCTAGATTTTTTAATTTCGCCTCAATATATTACTTGATCCAAGTTCTACTAGACATTATGGATAATAGCTAGATTAATTACTTTGTCTATTTTTTGTAGATATTACGTATAATAGCTGGATAGTATACACAATGCCTAGACTAATAGATTTTAGCTGTAACATATACTTTTAGAATCTGCTCAAGACTTTTCATTTAATACCCCACACAAAAGGTTTACTGAATTTTTACGTATGGAAAATATGCCGTCTATCGTTCACTATATTGAATTTTACGTGACGTCATATAAACAGTGTTACTTGTGGGACTATGACTGATCAATTGACACCTCATTTTTGAAAATCCGTCGGACGGCTTATAGTCTACGTGGGAATAAAGAATCACAGATAGTGGATGCATTTTAACTCTTTCGCTAGTTGCAGTCTGCTAAAAACATTTTTTGTGTTACATCTTTTAATAAATTCATTTGAATACGACTGTTGAATTATTGCTCTTTATAATTTTATTTAGGAAATTTCAGTGTATTTATGAAGTTGCACACCTTCTTGTATATATCGACTGAACAAAATCGTTTTTCAGTAAATATAGCAAAATCACTTCCGTAGGTCATAAATTTTCTATCGATGTTATGAGATGGAAAAATATTGTTCAGATATATACACATATACAAGCTGTCCATTAGTTAACTTGTGCGTAGCAATTTCGTTTATCCCTACTAATGTAATAAAATTAAAGCGGGTTCTGCCTGTTTGTCTTTCTGTCAGACTTAAACGGCTGAACGGATTTCAATGAAATTTTGAATATAGACTATGCATTGTTATACTATTTTATTTTTATATCATTAATATTGGTTTTTTGCACTACCCTCTATGAAAAATAACTGCTTTACATGTAAAGACACAGGAATGTAAAATGACTAATTACGTACTTGTGCAGTAAAGTAAAACAAAAGTGGTTGGACTATACCAATTCCATAGTAAATTATTATTTGTCTGTCAGATGTTTTTTTTTTATAACTTACTTATTGCAAGTGACGTTTGTTCACAAGTGAACTGTCAAACATTTTGAAAATGAAGTGAAAAGCAGCCATTTAGTTCTTTTACAGAAAGCACGTTAAAAAAATACTATATATTATGTGTCGTGCGTAATGGTATTACGACTCGTGTGGCTTAATGATACATCTTATCGGAATATAACCCATAACATCAGGTGCAGAGTCTACTTATTGCATGAAGGGTAATTTATGTCCCGTATTAACACGTATAGACATTGTTTCAGGAATACAACAAAAATATATTTCCTGTTTGCTATTTCATCACGCTTAAAGGGGACTTTGGACAACCGATTTGAATAAAATGTTACACGCAGATAGTCTATGACCAGTAGTTAGACGTATGCTAGTTTCTCTAAAAACTTCCATGTTTTAGATTATGAATAGGATTTACATTCTGGTAGCTAGTTGGTATACTTAAGCTGGGTTACAGAAAACTGTTTACTTCTAATCGTGTTAGATTAGATTGTAACTTGGACTGGAAATCACACATTGAAAATGTTTCGAACAAATTACTAAGTTTTTTATATGCTCTTGCCTCTTAGAACAATTAACAATAATGTTAGTCGAGAGGCGTGCCAAAGTGCATATTATGCATTCATATTTGCTAGATTAAGATATGGTATTATATTCTGGGGCAACAGTAACGTCATCTCGAAACTGTTTGTAATACAAAAAATGTGCATCAGAATTATTTTTGGTCTTAAACCTCGCGATTCTTACAGGAATTATTTCATAAACAATAAAATTCTCACATTGCCTAGTATATATATTTTGGAGTCAGTCATGTTTGTCAAAGAAAACTACAGTTTTTTCTTTAAATATGAAATCAACCATAATTTTAACACCAGAGGTCCAGTCTGCATTCCTTTTGCGTCCACCAAGAACAAAACTTACGTTAGTTCAAAAAAATTGTGTAATACAAAGTATTAATCATTTATCCTGCAGACTAAAAAATTTGTCAACAAAAAAATTAAGAAGTGAACTCAAAAACATCTTGGACTACTACCATATTAGCATTATTTAATTTTTCTATGTATTTTTTGTATATGGATTGACTTATTCTACGCCAATTTTTTGGTATTTAATGAATAAATTTATATCTATCTAACTTTATGCTTCTTGGACATTCAGTATATTTTCGTAGAGAACTGCTGTGCGTTGTCCATTACACCAGTGTCGTATAGAGATATGAATAAAGGGAGTAATTTACTTGTCATTGATTTTTATGTTTTTCTGCTTCGTTTGAATAATATTTCTTCAAACCGTGGTACGTCACAATTGTGTATCGTAATATGATTTATTGTTTTGGAAATAAAATAAATGGATTGTTTTTATTCACGCGTTTTATATTATGCAGCTATTGTTTAAAGCAATATTTTTTCCTTGTAGCCAGATTTGTTTTATTCAGCGGGAAAAAACAAAATTCAATTAAGTCTCCACGCTTTACATTTAAAATTTGCGGTATTTATTTAGTATGCATAAACTAGTTTTATTAAGATCATTGGATAGTGATACTTATACAAATATCCCCTGCATTCATCTCCATTTCTTTCCCTGGTCTAAAAGAACGTTTACCAGCCCTGGGTCTAGGGGGGGGGACTTTCAGGGGACGCCAAAATTATAATATAATATGGTTGGAAACCACACCCAATCTGTCCTTTTTTCGATTTACTCAATCTGCTTGTTTTCTGACGACTTTACGCCCCATGTGATGGTACCCTTACAATTTTTTTTTAGTTTTTTAAGTAATTTATCTCAAACGTTGGAGAGAGGGGGCGCCATTATCAAGTTTCTGCCCCGATTCGAAAAAATCGTAGATCCGGGGCTGACGTTTACAGTTCTCCCAACGCTATTTTTAAAGCTGAAGGGTTCAAGTAAACGCCAAATGAAGGACCAAGAATCGCACTACAAATCCTACAGGAGAAAAATGGAAAAAACAAGCAGCTAAAAAAAACTTTGTAGGTAGGTAATTTTTAATACGCAGGCAAAACTGTTTTTTTAATTGCCTGCGTAAGATCTGCATTGTGATTTTTGAACTTTAATTTGGCGTTTATCTGCAATTTGCACTTAAAATAACGTCGGGGGAGCTGTAACTGTTTTTAGACGAGGGAAAAAAATCAGATGAAACGTGCATTTTTGGTGTTTAAACACCTTTAAAACCCCTTCTGGCAAATTTCTATCGAAAGAATTACTTGCAACTCCACAATACTGTTTCTTTGCTTGACGCATAAGTCACCTTCTACTTGTCTGGTCAGTTTAGTTATTTTTCGTAAAAATTTATTTAAAATATTAATGTAAACATTGTTTAATTAAAAAAAAAAAAAAACTATTCAACCATGAAAGTGCGAAACGAGGCTAAAGAAGTTTCACTAAAATTTACCAATTAAATTTAACTGACCAATTAAATTCTAACTGACGTTTATAATTCTGACTGAATTTCAGACAGTTTTGCGGCTATGCGTATATAGGTTTCGCTCGCACAAATATATTCTGTGCCCTATGTATAAATATAATTACATTAGTTCAGAGTTGCCAAAACCTAAATACACTGTGAATTAATTTACATATAGTATACGCAGGCATATTAGTACTAATATAGATAAAATATTAACTTAGCTTTAAAGACTTCGAAATGAAGGCATATTATGTTATACGCCTCACGAATATTTACCTCAATTAATGTTGTCGTTTGTCTATAGCAGAGATGTATATAGTGTGTTTTAATTGAACCGTCCATAGTTGTGTATTTGGTATACATTGGAAACTTAAGCACTAATGAATTTGTCTCTCTCTTTCTCACACACTAAAAAGAAACAACAATTGATGAATTATAGTTTCATGATAAGTGTTTAGTTCATCTAGTCAGTCTCTGTAAGAGTGGTGGTCATGTTTTTGAAAACACTTTGTATATATCATAATATATTACGCAAAACAGCGGAAAGCTTTCTGTACTAATATTGCTACAGGTTTAAAATTATTATAAATTTCAATAGTTGATAAAACTTTTATATCTCAATGATTATTATTTAGTTGATTTTCTGTTTCCCGTTATTTTTTATGGAATTATATGAAATTGAGTTCACAAATAGTGTAAATTTTGGCTTTGATTTAATAATAAAAGTGCTTTGAATATTAAATATTTATCGTAAGCTTTTATATTTTTTGTGTTAGAGTACGTTTTATTTTTGTTACAAGATCTGTAAACACACGAGGCTTATTTAAAATGGGCGCACTTAAGTCATTTTAATGTTTATGCTCTTTAAATTTCAATAAAATTGGACAAACAGAACCGAACAAAAACAAATTAAGATGCACGTATCTAATAATACATTAATATGCATCAATGTTTTTTTTTATTATTATCGTTTCTTCTAGAAAATACAAATGGAAATCATTTTTAACGATTGATTACAACAATGACATTCCTCCAACTTTCCTCTATAATTTAGACTTTGATCTTGCCATGCATAATTAAATTTGGCAATTAAGAAGCATTGAGGTATGACGGTGAAATATTTAGATCTGTTCAAATAGAAGTTAATATCGTTTATAAATATTGTTATTTAAGACATTCAAAAAGTAGATTAAATTGGTTTTCAGACAATAAAATTATGAAAGATCATACTGACTTCGTTTTCTGTAAGTAGAACGTCTTTCTTTGATGATATGGAGATATAAATCAATATATCCGCCTTCACTAGCGGTAAAATAAAACAAAATTCCATAATATATATTTTTAATAATAAGCTATTTCTTTCTTGTTAGCTAGGGAGTAATCTAATAATTTAATTTTGATCAACTTTCACATAATATCCGAACTACTTGAAACTTTGCTTACGTAGGTACGTAGTTCTGATCAGAATGTAATATTTCTTCGTAACCAGTTCCACCGTAAACGAAATTTCCGCAAGTATGCCGTTACTTCCACCATAAATGTTACGTTTCTTCCGCCATGTTCAAATACAATTCAGTTAGGAATCGTGCATTTTTAACCTGTGGGGACTAGACGGTTCGTGTATTTCAACCTATTGGGACTAGTTGACTCCTGTATTTTCAAGTTTTCCTTCATTATCACTTCGTGGAAGTCATAGATCAACCAGAAAAAAATCTGTCAAACGTATTTTTCTATTGGTTGAGCAGCGTAGGATGAGACACTTTGCGTGAGCAGTAGAGGCTAAAAACTTGAAAATGCGTGAGTCAAATTAGTTTAGATGGTGTTGAAAATGCACGAGTTAAAGTCTCACTGTATTTTCATATCTACGAGACAAGCTAATTGCTTAAACTAATAATAATAATAAATTTATTTTTAACAATGAATTATATTGATTAGGTATGTATTAATTAATATTAATAATCAATATGTTTAGATTCCTTATCGTAGCTTTTAAATTCACTTATCAGTGAAAAATATGATAATATCAAACGATTATTGTCATGATATGATTATGATGTTCGCGAATTTGAAAAGTTACGGTAATGAATATTGACTATTAATATTTAATAATTTATAAGATAATTCATTGTTAAAAGAAGGATTCCTTAAACCAATACTTTTGATGTTTATATCGATTGAGGTTATCTAGTATTTACGCAAACCATCTGTGAAATTAGAATATATAGGTACTAAAATTAGAATTGTTTGTTTTCAAATTAAAAACGTCTAAATAAAATTTATTATAATATCCATTTACAACCGGCGAAACTTCTTTTGTTTTTTTTTTTTTGGTATGAATTGTATATTATTAAGGAACCCAACACCTAGAAAAGTTAATAACAAAGATTACATACCCCTGCTTAGCTGTGAAAATAACCCGCACGAAATAACCGTGTGAAGCCGGTTACGTTCACAAAAATTAATCTATTTGGCGGTAAAAAAAAATTGTCGATTATCATGCTTGTATAGGATCGGTTGTAAAGAGTTATAATGAACTGAATCTTGGGGCAAGATTTTGGATAATTTTTCACGCTACTGTACGCATGTATCGTGTCTCATGTACAGGGAAGAGAGGTGATTTTAATATTTGATAACGGTTGAATTAGTAGTCTTGATATTCTCTCCCGGTTCTAGGTGAACGTTCAAATCGTCTCGATTCAGAGTATCAGAAGGTACTGTTGGACTATGTACATATAGTATGCCCTTTTATGTATTATTTAAACGAGGAAAAACCCTCTGAATAAATAAACTTAAATAATTATCCGCTTGGTCAACGAAGTACAAATAACTGAATGACACGGACTTATTTTAATTTTTTTCAAAGAGAATTTGTATGCTTATAAGAATCAACATCGACAATGGATCCTTTAATTATTATCCTTAAAATTTAAAAGTAGAACTCTAAAATAATGTTCTTCTCTTTTGAAGTTTCTTTTGTGTTTTCTACGGTGTTTAAAAAATATTAAAAGAAAAAATGTTCAAAGCCAAACGGACCTAACGGTTCTAGCGTTCAGAAAAATGAAAAAAAAGCGAGGGTTGCCCAACGAAAGTGTCCATCCTTTTTAAACGGTTTTATTTAACTTGACCCTGTATATTTGTTTGTTACTAACAACCTTCGATTCAAATTTTGCGGCAGCTTTTTTCATCTATTTACCTCCCGTTATCCGTATGTATAGTTCCGATGACAATACAATATTATAATAACTATAACTGACCGGTCCGGCTTTCGTTCGGATGTAAATCGCACTTTTAATAAAGCACACTAAAAACTTAAAAATAAAATAGGTAAAAAAGCTTATTAAGTTAAACGATTTAATTATACAATCACTGATGTACAAAAAACTAGAAAATACTCATGAGTCACCATAGGGAGCTTTTATTAAACTAAAATAAAATCGTGGGCGCATTTAGTAGAAAACTTTCATTTGTTTAATACACTATCAATTTTACAATAAAACCATTTAACTTGAAAACCTTTTTTACTTATTTTAATTCTGTATTAAAAAACTATCTTCTTTCAAAATTTTGGTTGGTTAGAAACTCAGGTGTAAAAAATGTTCACCAGCTCTTTGGGTATAATGTCACCTCATGACCTTTTTAGGATGAAATTAATTATTTGTTATACCATGGATTTTTTTATATTTTATTAATCAGTGATTATATATTTATAAACCCGATAGCAATGAACTGTTTTTATTTTTGTTTGGCGGCAGAATAATTACGGTTCATTAATTATTATCAGACTGTTAGTTTGTATCATTATAAAAAGTTGAACCTTTTAACATTTTTTAAGTAAATAAAAAATGAACATTAATGGTAATTAACTGGTAAAATAACAGGTTGATTAATTCTACGTTCTGTTTTAAAAAATCCATTGATGTATAATATATTATGGGATACACAATAATTAAATGATACTTTAATTAATGATAATGCATTCCTTGTAATGTAGTATCTTTTGTTTGTTTGTTTGTCTATAATAATACACAATTTTTTGAGTTTTTTTATGTTGAGCTAATTAGTAATTGATTATAAATTTTTTTTTTTTTAATCTATTTTTTCAATTTTTTTCATTATAATATGTACAGTGAAAAGCTCGCGGGAGGTGGTTTACCAACTATTGTATCTTTTTTTGTCTCAAAACTTATCTTACTCATTGGAATCAGCGTGGTTTTTGGATGTATAGTAATTTAAAAAAAGATTAAAAAATGTTTTTTAAAAAATGGTGATTTATGCTAAATTTACTCACATAAGTATTAATTTCACATATAATGGCGACTTTCTTCTATCTAATCCTTGACTAATATATTATGCTAAACTAGCCAACTAAGAATGTCTGGATTATTAAAGAAACGCGAATATTAATTTAGTACGATGATTAACAAAAATGAAAATCTTTGTGTAAAATAAAAATATTACAAAAGTACAAACGTCTGCCAAGAGCAATCACATAATATGGAATAATATAAATTCATTAAAACAAATAATTGCTTGTTCAGTCTTCATCTGATGTTTCTAATGACCCTTGGCTAGTACTTGTAGTTAGTGAAGCGGAAGACGGTAAGTAGATTTCTGCAGAAATGCACAATCTTAGATCGGAATCTTCAAATCCTCTTTCGATTGCTTCCGCCACAACAGTACTCGTAATTAGAGGCGAAAACCTCAATTGTTATTAATAGAAACTCCTCCTACATAATCCATCGCTAACTAGATAACTTATTAGCGAGAAAAAGAAGTAAGCACTGTACATTGCAAACAAACAAATCAATATCTTTATAAAGTTACTAGCCTTTCGATAGAAATCTTATCTTAAACCATTCATGGCGGAACAAAAGGTAACGTGTTCCAAATACTACAGATATTAAATACGCTTAACTAAATTTGCTAACATTTAACACCGGCGCCGCGTGCGTCTTGGGATACTATAAAAAAGTCTTGATATATTATTATCAAACACTATTTAAGAAACAATATTATAATGTAATGAGTGTATTATTTTTTTTATTTCCCGCGTAGCTAAGGAAAATATTTTAGATACGCACTGTTCTTTTTTTAATGTTTTGCGTACTCGTAGATGCACCAAATTTAATTAAAATCAGTTGAGACGTTCTCATACAACAGACACTTAAAAATGTTGTACTAGTTTTTCGTAAGTCATAAAAAGTTCTTAAAAACATGTTACGTTGTATAAAATCGATAGACTTTGTTACTGTTTTAAAAACGAAACTGTGATTTTTAACAGTAAAACTATTTTGCTGTGTTTATTGAAACGTATATTTTTTTATGCAACTATTCTATTGTGGTTTTATTTGTACACGTACCACTAAAAATTAAATTAAAAAATGATTGTTTCAAATGTATTTGTTCTACGTTATCTGTCCTGTGTTGATAAGGTAGTCTATTTATTTAAAACACCAAAAATTTTTTCGTCAAAAAAACTCTCATAAGTTTTAAGTGACTGGTTTCCATATTTAATAAATATAGGTTAATAGCTTAGGCAACGAATAATTCTAGATGGAAAAGTCGAAAGCAGAACATTTGACTTAGGAACTTTGTTTGGACTAGTTAGGAGATAAACATACTAAAAGTCCTTACCCCTCCGAGGTACGCCCGAAGGGGGGGAGCACAAAGAAGGTCCCGTTTTTTGGTATTTTGCTTTCATCTCGAAAACGGTACGTCGTACGAAATTTTGTTGGAATACATAATGAAAGCTGATAAAATTCTCTACAACTTTAGTTTTCACACTTTTTATCTATCTCCAATCTTTGCTTAGCTATGAGCTCCGAAAAATGGTCGATTTTCAAAAATGTGTTAAATTCTCTGTAGCACATTGTAACAATACGAATTTGTCAAAATCATTTCGTATCGCTCATCCACACTATTAAAAACACCCACACACTATTAAAAAATAACATAAGCTGGGAGTACCTCCACACAGGGCCCTCTTTCCCACTGGGCACTCTGGCACGTGCCCAGGGCCCCGCGATCGATAGGGACCCCCTAGTTTAATGGTATACTAAGTACCTAAACTGTTTTAAACAAAAATCATCAGTGAACTATTTTTCATATACTTATTTTTTTTGTGTCCTTCATGTTAAAATTGGGAACGTGATCCTTTTAAATATATGCATTTTATATCACATTCCTCGACTTAGAATCTAGAACCTTGTTTATCTATTTTCTTTGTCTATTCTAACAAAATAGTGCTCTGTTAAGGTCATAGGGGCCCCATAATCCTAATGTGCCCAGGGCCTTCAATAGGTTAAAGCTTATGTTATTTTTTAATAGTGTGTGGGTGTTTTCAATAGTTTGGATGAGCGATACGAAATGATTTTGACAAATTCGTATTGTTACAATGTGCTACAGAGAATTTAACACATTTTTGAAAATCGATCATTTTTCGACCATTTTTCGGAGCTCATAGCTAGGCAAAGATTGGAGATAGATAAAAAGTGTGAAAGCTAAAGTTGTAGAGAATTTTATCAGCTTTCATTATGTATTACAACAAAATTTCGTACGACGTACCGTTTTCGAGATGAAAGCAAAAAACCAAAAAACGGGACCTTCTTTGTGCTCCCCCCCTTCGGGCGTACCTCAGAGGGGCAAGGACTTTTAGTATGTTTATCTCCTAACTAGTCCAAACAAAGTTCCTAAGTCAAATGTTCTGCTTTCGACTTTTCCATCTAGATGCCCCTTATGAGCACTCATTGACTAAACTATAAATAAACTAAAAAATACTCTTTTATAGCACATCGAACTAAAAAGTGAAAAATTATTCTTAATATAAGCAGAAAATAATAATGAACAAAAAATATTAGTATTATTGTGAAAAAAGCATGAGGCGCTCGATATACGAAAAATATGGCACAAAGCTCCTCACGCTTTACTTTTTGTTCATTATTACTTTCTGCTTATATTTAGAATAATTATTATTTACTTTTTAGTTCGATGTGCTATAAAAGGCTTGATTATTTTTGAGTAAAGATGGTTTAACTAATAGTCATAGAGAGGTTCTGAGTACCTCCAGTTTGCAATTACCGTAAAACTAGACATACATACAAACATAATAATTTAATTCTGTGCGATCCTGATCAGGATAATGAGATAAACTTATCAAATTATTGTATTGTCACCGGTTCTTGATAAGTGTACAAAGTTTACATTAAATCTGTCCGTTTAAAGTGGGTCAAAATCGAGCCCAAATGAGTCGGTTACAACATAAGCGTGTTTACATACATACATCCAGGTTAAGCTAATATAAAGCGTGTAAATGTTGAATTCATCTTTACCCCCTCATTGACGGATGAGGACAACTAGTGGATAATTTAATTGCTCTTTTTTACAAGTTCAAACAGTGAACTTTGTTAATATATAAAAACTGGCAATACGACAAAAATTAATTGGTGTCACCAATAGGTCATATGCATAAAACTCCAAATTGGTTAAAATTTTTATTTCGAAATATATTTTAGTTCTTGATCATAACGTAATGGTTATTTTATTAATCTAATCCCTGAAAAAAATACAAATAATAAAAAAGAAATGCAGAAAATAACCGCTACTTTCGAATTTTCAAAACGCATCGTGACGTCAGAGTATATATCAACAACAGTTTTCATGACGACTGTGTCGTCTCACAGTAAGATTATGTCAGTATTTAGAGAAAACAACAAATAAACTTCATTTAGTTTAGAACATTGACAATTTGACATCAAGGTTGGCATGCATCGCATATCGTGACGTCACATAAGCCCGCGAACATGGCCGATTGTTTAAACTGTCTATTTTTGAATGTGGAATTTAATATTTTTTTTCTTATGATAATATTACATTTTTAAATGATTATCAATTTTTTTCCGTATTATGGTTGACTAAATAATCTACTAAAAATATAAAAAAAAAAATCATGCATATGAGCTATTAGCCAATCCTCTTCGTCCAATGAACCGACTATACAGTGGGCAATATTGGGTGGGTGTGTTTCCCATATAATGCTGAAATGTACTCGTTGGATTTAAGGTTTGCCGTAGGCGCAAAGAAAACCCTTCTGGAACGTCTCAAGGCAATGAAAAGCTTCTTTGGTCAAGTGTTTCTCGGGGTCTCTTTAACCTTGCTGCAGGTTATTTTCTTGATACGTAAGCTGTTCTAACTACCGGTGTGTTCACATCCTCAAAATACCTTCAACTAAAAATGTACATCATCGTCTTAATGCTATAATAGGAATATTATTATAATAATAATAATAATAATAATAATAATATATATTTATTCCATTAAGAACCTGTTACGGTTATTGGAAACGTCAGTACAAAAATCACACAGTATTAAAAAAATCATCTTGTGAATAAAAACAGCCATTATACAGAAATTTTTTAAGTGTTCCTTTGAACTTATCAATATTATTAATACTTTTTATATTATTTGGCAGATGATTGTAGATCCGTGCACAATTGTAACCTGTGCCTTTAATGAACATTGTCAAGTTCGGTTTAGGCAGTAAAAGTAAATCTTTATGTCGCGTACTGTAATCGTGACCTCTTGAACCATAATTTTCCATATTTGTGTGAACATACACTGCAGCTTTATAGATGTAAACCGCTGCCAATGTTAAAATATTATTTTCTTTGAAAACATTACGACAAGAGTCACGCGGTTTTAAACCAAAAATTGTTCGTATAGCTCTTTTCTGCAAATAAAATATACGTTTGCTGTCTCTTGAATTTCCCCATAGGAGAACACCATAGCTGATGTAAGAATGAACGAACGCATAGTAAAGTGGCAGTAAGTATTGATTTTCCATCAATCCCTTCATCTGACGTAGTAAGAATATACTTTTTTGTAATTTTTTGGCTAGAACATCCACATGATAACTCCATTGTAGATTGTTATCTATGTAGACGCCAAGGTAATTGAAAACCTGAACATTGTCAATGCGATGCATCTGCATAAAAATAGTAGGTGCGTTATTGATATTATACGACTGTTTAGTGCCGAAATGCATATGTTTTGTTTTGGCTATATTTAGTTTAAGGCCGCTAGTGTCACACCAATCACAGATATCTATGATAGATCGATTGAGAGCAAACATTAGGTTATTTAAACAGTTATCACGGCAGATTAATGCAGTGTCGTCTGCGTACATGACGACCTTCTGGGCTATCGTAAAAGAAGTAACTAAGCTGTTTCCATATATGACAAATAATAAGGGTCCCAAATTGGAACCTTGAGGTACACCACTATTTACTGGAAGTTGACACGATCTATGATTGTCAATTACGACAGATTGAAAACGTTGACTCAAAAAGGATTCAATCCAGTTCAAGCTATTTCCTCGCATACCATACTGATAAAGTACGTTTAAAAGTACTTGATGGTTTACTAAGTCAAACGCCTTGCTGAAATCTAAAAAAAATAGCTGAGACATTTGAACCATCGTTGATCGCAGTTAACACATAATCCACTAGATCTATCATCGCAGTTTCGGTGCTTTTGCCTGCTATAAAACCATGTTGGTTGCTGTGAAGAATGTGGTTGGTCTTTAGGAATGACATCAATCGACGACTAAAAATATTCTCAAATAATTTTGAAAATACAGATAATATAGATATGGGTCTGTAGTTTTCACAGTCGTATTTTTCACCTTTTTTAAAAATAGGAACCACTTTTGCTGTTTTTAATTCATTAGGAAATACACCACTGCTAAAAGATAAATTAATTAAGTTAGTCAAAACGTTTAAAATACACATAAAAGACTGTTTAAAGACATTAACTGGTATATTG
Organism: Xanthostigma xanthostigma; assembly: GCA_963575645.1. Classification (NCBI taxonomy): domain Eukaryota; kingdom Metazoa; phylum Arthropoda; class Insecta; order Raphidioptera; family Raphidiidae; genus Xanthostigma; species Xanthostigma xanthostigma. The sequence goes on along the minus strand of OY754472.1, from coordinate 18,959,884 downwards.
TCTAACCCACTGGACCAACTATATTTCATATTATTAATTGTGTTTGAAACTTCCCAATGATCAGTTGGTACTAAAAACATTGAGTTTATATTGTTAATTCCAAAGTCACAGTTAGGATTACTAGACGTACTATTATTAAAAACCGAGGTAAAATATCTATTAAAACAATTTGTAATTTGCTCAACATCAGTTATACTTTTGTTGTTGCTCACAAGTTCTTTTGGTGCTGTATCACTTTTGTTAGGCTGTAAATTATCCTTTATAATGTTCCAGGCAGTTTTTGGCTTATTTACAGAGTTACTAATACGAGTTGAATAATACATTGATTTTGCCGATTTAATAACTCTACGGTATATTGTTTTGTAGTTATTAAAATAGCGCAGAAACTGGGTATCACTGCACACTTTTTTAAGTTGATGTAAAAATTTGAGTTTATTGCGCGAAACAAGAATTCCTCTAGTAATCCAATAATTAGTCCGTTTTTCATTATGTCGTTTAGTCCTCTGGATAGGAAAAGCCATATCAAATAGAATACAGTAGTCCGAGTAGAAATGAGAAAAAATAGCGTTAAAAGATTTATCATCAATAAAAACGTAATCCCAGTGATTTTGACACAGTAAATGGCAAAAATACTGAATGTTATTCCAACTATAATCTCGACAATAAGTATAGGTAACATCATTTGTGGGCACCTTGTCATCACAAAATGTTACAGATTGCGCATAATGATCTGATAGCGCAGAGTCAATTATTCTTGTTTCTATATTCAGCATTGAGTTAGTAAGTATATTATCAATTGCTGTCGCTGAATTAGGTGTCACACGTGTCGGTTCATCAATTGTGATATTTAAATTATAACATGTTATCAGTTCATTTAGCCTTATAACTTTAACATCATTAGTATCTAAAAAGTTAATATTAAAATCACCAAGTATAAATAGTTGGCATTTGTTTCGACAGGTTTTATTTAATAGTTCATCTAATTTTATTAAAAATTCATTAAAATCGCTGTCAGGTGATCTATAAAGACATATAATAATAACAGTCCGATTATTTAAATTTAGTTTAATACCCGCACATTCGAAAACTTTATCGATATTCAGTTGCTGTAATTTATTTAACGAAGTAACGTTAAAGTTGCATTTGCTAAAGATGCATACACCACCATGCAAGAAATCAGTGCGGCAATATTTACCACGTAATTTATAATTATTAAAACAAAGTGTTTCTAATTCATATTCCTTACACCAATGTTCTGATATGCATAAGATGTCCGGTTTATATTCATTAAGAAAAAGTTCCACTTCTAATACTTTGTTTTTTAGACACTGCATATTTTGATGAATTACGTTTAAATATACCTTTCTCTTATTTTGTTGCTGAATTCTGCTGGGAAATTTCTCAATCGAATGTTCTAGCTTTAGGTGCTGATTTTCGAAAAAAATGAAACCTCGTAATAGTCACTCCTTTTGGCCATATTTTACAATCTTCAATCTGATCTTTCAGATCAAAATCAATGCCAACTTTAAATGCCAAGCTGACAGCTTCATCTCGTTTTGGCAATAATTCGACTGTAATATCAGAATCTGGAAACTTGTTCTTTAAATATTCAGAAATAGTACCAGCAGTTGTTCCTAGAGCAACTTTACCCAGACAAAACCATGCTTTCCGAGCAGCTGCTGCAAAGTTAACAGTAGTTCTATCTGAAAAGGGCCTATTGTCATCAGTAGCTTCACCCCGTATAATATTTCTTCGTTTGCGCACTACTTTTGTCCAATTATTACTGTTCTGATCAGACGTCTTTGGTTCTTCTTCATTTTGAATGATAATGTTTTCATTTGAGTTTTCTCCACTAACAATTCTATTTATTTCAGTAATTTCATTCTTCTTTTCTTCTTTCTTCTGGGATCTAGTTGACACAGTTTGTGTCGGAATAATTGTTTTATTTTTACTTTTAGAAATATTTGGTTTATTGCTGTTTGAGTCAGCAGATACTTCATTATTTTTATTTATTGTAATAATAAGGTCTTTTAAACTATTTACTTCAATATTTAAAGCATTGACAGATTTTCCCTGCTCAGATATAGTTTCATTTTGTTTATTAACAACATCCATTAATTCATTAATCTTCTTATACATATTAGTTACTAATTCCAGCATGCTGGTACTGTTACTGCAAGTTCCACAAAACCATTTTAAGTTGTCTTTTTCAGTAAATAATTTTATTTCACTTCTTTTTAAAAGTGAACACTCGCCACAATATCTCCTTGAACAAAAGCCAGCACATATGATTATATCTATGGTGGAGACGTGTTTATCACATCCATTGCACGTCTGTTCCGACATGATTCAACACTTGTCAATTTACACAGTTTTTACAAAAACACAAGCACACTCCATCAAAATATATTCAATGAGTATCCCGTGAATATGTAAATTTTTTCTCAAATCCACATATATTATTGTTCAGAAGAAACTAAACAACAGTTATAAATGTTTATCTTAAATTGTAATTAAAACCATACGTAAAAAAATCGAACTTATAAAAGCATCACAAATAAACACACTCTTCTCTCAATCTTTACAATTCGTACAGTATGATTTCAAAATCTTGTTCAACATTATTACATAAAGGGGGGTTACAGTCAGTGGCGGATTTTTGTTTATAAGGAGTAGGTCATAAATTTCTGCCGCCTCTGAAGAAGTGATATAAAATTGACATTATCAAAATAATTCACAGACTATATAGAGTACCTGGGTGACCGAGCTTTGCTCGGAAAGCTAAATAAAATACTGATATGCTGATATCGCCAAAACTTTGAGAACCGTAGGTTCTCTGTCGCTTCCCTTGGTGGAGCCTACGTCTCCACCTTTGTTACAGTCTTACCTCGCGGGGCTGCGCCCCGCTCGGTTGTAATCAACACTAGTCGAGCCTTCGGCTCTCCATATAAGAACCGTAGGTTCTCTGGGGAAGCTTCGCTTCCTTTTGTGGAGCAATAAGATAATATTGCTGAAACAGTTTGACTCCTTTGTGGAGAGGATTATCGGCCCTTATGGCAATCCGGTACTTGTAAAACTGATTCGCCGTCATCTTGATCTATGATATTGCATCTTTCGCTTCAAATTTAGGTTAAAAATTTATTTATTAAAATTACTCACCTATTGGGCTTTGACATGCTCACTCCTGACATCTGGTGGCTAACATAAAAAATAAAATGTGACTGCATTTAGTCGATCTATCATCTGTGAACAGTACTCCATTCCGCATTCGTACTTTTAAATTCTTATAAAATGAAATAAATAAAAAGCTTTGAAAATAACTGAACTTAAAAAATCAATGAACGTTTGCTTAAAAAGATGATTTTATGTTATCAAGTAAGTATACAAGTGTAACGTTACTATTATACTATATAACCTCATAGAGTTTTAATATAATAATTTATTGTCTATAATTAATTTTTTTATCTACAGATACTGCTAAAAAACCAGGATTTGAAAGAAAATGCTATACCTTCAGTCAATTTGTCTGGGAAAAAAAACACAGCTACTGATCAGAACCATAGGATTCAATTATTGTATGAATTAGGCAATAAAGAAAATGATGATAGTCTTATTGTTGAAAACTAAGATAATAATGAAGTTTATGATGATGATCATAACGACAATCAAAGTAATTATTTTACTAAAAAATTATTTTTAGTTACAATTTATTATTATTTTCATTGATGTTTGATGTACTGAATCTTTATTTTCCAAATTAAATTTTTTGTTCTTCTTTTCTCTTGTTCCTCTGTATCCTACGGTTTTCATCAGTAGCTGTGTTTTTTTTCCCAGGTAAATTGACTGAAGGTACTTATAGCATTTATTTTCTTTCAAATTCTGTTTTTTAGCAGTATCTGTAGATAAAAATATTAATAATAAACAAACTGTATATTATAACTATGAGGTTATAATATAATAGTAACGTTACAGTTGTATAGTCAGTAGCGTAGCTACCGAGGGGCTAGGCGGGGCAGTGCCCCGGGGCCCTCAAGCTCAGGGGGCCCTCGAATCCTTACCAGAAAATCTCGATCGAACTGAACTTTTGAAAATTTCTCCCATTTTCAAAATAAATTTGACAGGTTGCAACCCGACTTTAATCATGGCAACTCAGTTGAGAGAAATTCGAAAGTTATACTCAGGGAAATCCCCTAAATTCTTTCTGTGGGTTGGCAGTGTTGTCAATTTGACGGATAGCGATATGTGCGTTTTATTATTCATCGATATGTGTTTTATTGTTAATGTCAATAAACTTTTTAGTACTGGTTAAAATAGCGGTTCAATTTTATTTGATTTTACCACATTATTTGAGTCAGTATCAATAGAAATATTTTATCCAGAAATACTTGCAGAAGGCTGACTAAAAAACTTGTCAATTTTGGGCAATTTTTGTTTACTATCTTCTCTTTCTTGGCGTTCTTTGCGTTTAAATGCACCACTGGGTTTCTTCTTTTTGTCCATAATTTTAGTTTTCTAAATGTATAGATTTGACACGATTTATTGACGTGACGGACATCAATATGAGTGGTACTAAAAATTTTAGTACCACTTATATTGATGTCCGCATCAAGCCTGAATTTAATCGAAGTCATTAATATACTTTTCCAAAAACTAAAGCTGGAAAAAGATTGTAAATATAATTGTTATTTAGTCAGTTGGTAGGTCCGACCTTTATACATATAATAAACCCTTGAATCTTTTCTATTTCGTTTTATTGCCCAAATCTACACCAAGTATTAATTGTAATTTTTGTTGTTACTGTTTAATATTTTTATTACCTGCCCTGCAGTGCACAAAAAAGAGCTGATCATATCAATAAGAGCTTTATCATCAATGATAAAGTAGCTTAGCAATATTAAAGTATTTGTATATTTAATATTTTTACTTGATAAAACCTAACCAGTTTAGATAGCAGTGGGGCCCCATTTTTTAACTTGCCCCAGGGCCCTTGGTTACCTAGCTACGCCACTGTGTATAGTACTTACTTGAAAACATAAAATCATCTTTTAAAATGTGCAGAGCAAACTTTCATTGATTTTTAACTGCAGTTATTTTCAAAACTTTTTATTTATTTCATTTTTTAAGAATTTAAAAGTACGAATGGAGTACTGTTCACAGATGATAGATCGACTAAATGCATTCACATTTTATTTTTTATGTTAGCCACCAGATGTCAGGAGTGAGCATGTCAAAGCCCAATAATAAAATTGTTTATAACTTTCTTTCAAATACGTATTTATTTTAATTAAGTCTCACTTGGATAGTAATTAAAGATTAACTGTCATAATATTTTGAAAACAATTGTTTCATTGTATAAAATTCCAAAACCTACTTACAATATTTAAGTATTTTCATACGTCAAAAAATTGATTTTTATAATGATAAAATTTGTAAGAAAACGATTTTTTCGAGAGATGAGACCTAGCTAAAACGATTTTTTGCCCCCCAAAATCCCTTTTCAGTAAATTTCATCCAAATCGTTAGGGCCGTTTTCGAGAAAATATTTAGGGACATATATAGGTACATAGATACATAGGTACATAGGTACAAGATTAGCTCGTTTAATAATATAGGGATAAGACATTTTTTATTTGTAACATTCAATATAATCAGTTTTTCTCATGATAAATTCGTAAATAAAATTTTATTCACGTTATATTTTAATAACTTTTTATGCGATTTTTTATTGGCAACATCGTCATAACTCACAGTGTTCATTAATTCCGACCATTGAACATCAAAAAATGTTTCGTTTCGAGAAAATTCTCTTATTGAATAGTTTCTCCTAATTGCACTCACAAATATATAATTTTGTATCTTTATTATTTTGCGGCACTTTTTTCCAAAACTATGGCTTCTTAACATCTGCTACCTTAGGTCTTGGTCTACTCGCCCTATTGGTAAATACGCCACTGGTTACAAGTCTAAAGAATAACAATCTATACATACTGAAATCTTTATTGATCGACGGTTTCGACATCTTCAAAATCTTAAAAGTAGTCAAATGTATTTAGCAGCAATTGTTTAATGAATTTCGTAATTTTGTACAGTTATTATTAAACAATCGATACTCGAACAATTCTCTTGTTTGTTATGCTTCGGCATTTAAGAGTTTCATGCTTTGTTTGCCTCTCACTCCAAGTCCCTTAATTCGTCCATCGTGAGTGTACGTTTTTGTATTAACCCGTAGGATTGAAATGGGAGCGAGACAGCTAGGACTTCAGAATAATTGAGCGTGTGTAGTGACGCCGTTGTTTATATTACGTTCCTATGGATTTTTTATTGCAAGCCCCTGTTATAATCTCGGAACTGACATCCCTCAGGGAAACATTGAGAAGTAGTTAGCATTCAAAAGTTTAATGGGAATTAGCACACCCAGTCGATTTGTGTAATCTGACTGTCAGATTTTCGTATCTACATATAGACGTCAGCTCTTGAGCATTTATTATCTACAATTTATCGGAATTGACAGAAACACGCAGCAAACGTATTTACTTATTAGCCGATTTACGAAATTCATGTCATGGATTCCTATTTTCACACGTAAAGGCGACACAAACGCATTGATCACTAGATCTCGCGACGGCGTGCTTGAGTCTATATGCTTGTTGCCAAATCGCGCGATCGAATGACAGATTTCGTGTAGTTGACTATTCGTCAGATGCGATGCAGTCGCCGCCGGCACGTTTTCAATACAAAAAGCAGCATGTGATTGGACTGTTTAAATATAGTGTTATAAATTTATGATTTTTATAATTGACAAAATATACTTTAATTAAATTAGATTTTTATTCAATTTCATACAGAAAGTGTTCGTAAAAATAATTCACAATTCTATTTATAGGCATCATTACATAATAGTACAATAGATCAAATCATTAAATAATTTATTCATTTCTGCAGGGTTGAACAAATACACAACATATAGTTTGGACACACTTGTATTCGAACATAACGGAAATAACTGCTATTGATTGTCTGATTGTTAAATAGTAAATGAAGTTAATCACAGTGTGTTTTTCCTGTTTGTTTCAGTGGAAGCAGCGCTGGGGCGTCGTGACGAAACTATCTCCTGCTGCAGGTGAGTCAGTCTTAATATCTAATTCATTAGAGGTAGACATGCTATCCTCCCGCTGAAACTTTAACAGCTAACCCTGCATTGAATACACGTATTCGCTCATCAAAGATACTTGCGCAATATTAAATGACCGGTTTCAATTCTTTGCTCGCCTTGCACTTTAACCCTCCGAGAGTTCGGGTCTAATTTGATTTCTTCCGTTTTATGCGTATCAATAAAGTATGCCTACAATCCATTACTTATCTGGATAATATGATGCATTTTTTATGTGTATCTTTTTTTACAACTTTGTAGCTTTTACCCGAGACTTATTATTAATATCTATATTACAAGTAAGGGCAGCGTTTCTCAAAAATTTTTGACCGCGGCCCGGAACGAGGTTGTAAAATTTTACTGATTTTACTTTTTAGTCGGTTTGCTATTAAAGCGTGTTTTTTTAGTTTTTGTAAACTATAATTTATTTATATAATGTAGGTAAATTATATCAGGATAGGGATGTGGTCAGTCGTTATCATACGTCATATGTCAAATTGAAGAAGGTTACAAATGGTGTATATCATTCCGTACGACAATTTGATTGGTTAATTTTCTTTCTGAATTTTTCATGAAACGTTAGGCACGTTCGATAATTTAGAGTTGTTTAAGGGTAATTAATGTTAAGTGCATTATGGCGTACTTTCTAATTTTATATTAAATTCGTTATAAAATTTTCAATTTATAATAGGTATAGAATCTATACTAATATATAAAGCTGAAGAGTTTGTTTGTTTGAACGCGCTAATCTCATGAACTAATGGTTCGAATTGAAAAAAAAATTTTTTTTTTGGATAGCCCATTAAGTATTAATTAATCTATAGACTATATAATATCACGCTACGACCAATAGGAGCGAAGCATCAATGAAAAATGTATAACTCTAAATTTGTCCGTCCGACAAAAACTTTTGAACGGTATAACTCCGATCATCATCAAATTTGGACACAACATTCATCTCGGTAAACTAAGATGAATGTGCGTACTCATGTTCCTCCTCTCCATTCGTTCTTTTGCACCCGGGTGAAACCGGGCGGGACCGATAGTCAAATATGTACGAAACAAGTTGATAATAAGAGTACTGTCTTTTATTCACATGAAACGAACATTATATTATCGTATATAAAAATCATAAAAGCTTCCGCTGTGATTCATAATATGATAGTTGAGATTTTTTTGGAATGTTGATTCTATTGTGAAAATGTTAAAAATACTCCATTTTTATTTATATGATATTTTGTACCTGTTTATTAAACAAGTAGGTCCAGGTATATTGATATTTATTGCTATAATAGCCAGGTTACAATAACGTATAGGGGTGGTTATGGTTGCATTATAGTTCAGTAGCGGCTCGATAAATCTAGGAAAATTAGTGTATCTTAAAATGCAGCAAAACAAGGACGAATGAGTTGTTATTTAACTAAACAGTATCAATCTTAACATTAAAAATTTAAAAAAGGCACAAATTATTCATCTGAACCATTAAAATCTTTTTTATTGAAAATTACTGACACGTTTTATAAATTTGTCTGGACCAATATTTTGATGCTGCAGAGTAGAAATCAGCTATCGCTGTACATCCGTGTATGAAAAATAATTTATTATTATCATTATTATTAATCGATTGTGAAGGGATGTTGTTTATATGAAATTACTGTGACTCTACTATTACAAATCCTCCAGATTATAATTTGATAACTGTTAAAATCAACTTCAAAAATTTATTGTGAAGCGGTTTTAAGTGCTAGACAAAAAAAATCCAGCGATAAGTACTATATAAGTTAGATGGAGCTCATACAACTAATAAAATATATATGTGCAACTCGTAACATTACGAAGAAACTACATGTTTTGTACGTACGTCCTATAAAAGAGCTGATTTCATAATAATATATCTGACAGCTGTCATATTCTATGTGTGCAGCCATATTACATTTCATTTGGGTCGTTTACGAAACCGACGACTGCTTTATGTCGCTCTGTTATCATTGTCCATCTTATAGAATTAAACGGTAAGTGACATGTTGCTTTTGGAAATTGCTGTTGTAATGATAAGATCGCATTTTTTTGTTTTGTTTCAAGCACTATTGCGAAAGCAACTATTTTATAGGGGTGTTGTGCAAAAAGTCGTTTATGGTCTCATGATGGCTTAGGTACTATTCACAGCGTTATTATACAATATGTAATAATAGATTCGGTCGTTACTTGATGTAAATTATTATACAAAATATTATCTCTCACCATTTACAATTAATCACGAGTCGCCACTGCATTGTATTAAACCATAAAGAGGGATGAAAACCAGTAATATAATATAAATACAGCAGCTGTAGTATCTATCGGTTTTAGTCACGTGCAATTTGTATCAATTATTTTTATATTCCTATGGGGGAAGCGATGATTATTGTAAATAATATATCACCTATCGGATTTACTCCACTAATTGCTGCCTTACGTTTTGTGACTTATAGTTCAGTTGATTATATGACTCTCAGTATCCATATGGAATTTATATTTTTTTTCATGACCTTTACACCGTTTCTAAGACACATTTATTTTTATCATAATAATATATAATAAAGGATAACTTACCTCCTCCCTTCCGCCTTAAAACATTATATGTTCTCGATCTTCATAATAATATTTCTAACAGCTGGTGTCTTCGCTGTGTTCGATCATATTGCATTTCATTTGGATTGTTTACTGCTTTGTATTGTTTTGCGCTCTGTTTATCTTATAGTATTAAATGGTAACTGGCAAGTCGCCTTTGGAAATTACTGCTGGATTGGTTAGATGGCATTTATTTGTTTTATTTTACGCAAATCTATTAAATGAATCATTTTACGTACTGTTGCTATACAGGCATAAGAAAGCAGCTGATTTATAAGGGAGTGTACAAAATATACTTTCATACTAGATTTAGCATTGACCTTCTGATATGCTTATAGAGTAAATTTAGCGTACCAAAACCGCAGCCTTTTTTAATATGCATGTACCTATTGGCTAATGGTCATGTTCATAATTTTGCAGGTACTTGGTCTATAATGAATGTAAGTGATTTTTATTTACGAATATTAACTATACCTATGTGATTAAAAATACAACCGTAAAAATGTATGTTAGTAAATAAGAATCACTTACTTTTATTATACGAATAGTTAAATCTCTTATGTTTTAATACCTTTTCATTCGCTAATGACGTCAATTGTCGAGCGTCTATACTTCAAATTTACAGCCATTTTGATAACAAATATAAAAGCGTGATAACGTAAAATTTCTGAAAATCATTTCTCATATAATATTATATAAAATATGTTCTATGCTATAAGTCTTTGGAGAGATGCACAACAGCTGTCAATGACAGACGGTCGCTGGTCCTGTCAAGGGACGTCTGATGACACGTGGAATGTGGGGCTGCTTACATTTGTGACAAATGGATGCTTTATGGTGCTCCGGTATCGAATTATGCACGCTTACACTAAACTTCATCAAAGATAATTCATTTCATGTTCTTTGGGGTTTTGTACCAAAATGGTAAACAATACCGAACTTCCCTTGCGCTGACTTTCTTCTGTCCGTCTGTCTGTCTCTCGTAGATCTCATGAACGGTTAAATTAAAAAAAAAGTCAGACTAGTTCGGCTTTATTATAATGAGGTTTTACTGTTTTTCTTTAATTATATCTAATCAATAAATTATCCTTATGTCAAACAAATTTCAACCAGTTTTTTTCACACCTTCTAAAGAGCCCTACCACCAGAGATCCCGAGCGGTGATCTCCTGACTGTGGTATATTTATTGAACAGTTTCACCTATTATACTAAATTTATTTTAAATCTGGCGACCGATTTTTAACCGTTTCTAGTTATCCGATTGCGTAAAAATTTTGCACACTTGTGATTCCAATAACAATGCAGATCAACTCGGCTTCTAACTGGGTGCAAGTGGCACTTTTAATAAAGCACACTAAAAACTTGAAAATGAAATATGTTATGAAACTTTTTAAGTTAAACAGTTTTATTGTACATGCGTTATTGCTTTAAAAGCTTGAAAATAATTATGGGCCACTAATCAGATTTATTTAAAATTGTGGAAGTGCATTTACTAGAACACATTCCTTTGGCAGAGTTTGAAAATCACATCTGGATTTCGACCTATTTCTTCGACCATAATGTTACTAAATGTGCCCTGCGATTTTATTTTTAAACTAATCAAAGTCCTAGATTAGTGATCCAAAATTATTTTTGAGCTTTCAGTAAACTAACGCACGCGCAATAATACCGTTTAACTTATTTTTTTTACCTATTTTATTTACACACTGAATAATAGCGAATCTCAAAATATTAATTTTGAATACGAGATCTTGAACTATAATAGCCTACAAGAAAATTACAGCGAATGCTGTACGGAACCCTCGACACATGATGTACGATCATGCTTGGATTTACTGTTTTTTTTTTTTGACGTGATAACGTCTTATAAATTGATGAAACACCAGCTGCACGCACGAAAAAGTGTAACGTTCCGTAACGTTTCGTAACGTTCCGCCTGACCCTGTGCGTGCAAGCGAGAGCGCAGTAATGTATTATTAAATATGATATTCGAGCGGAATACGTTATCACGTAAAACTATCGTCCGTAAACCGTTTTTACAGACAACCAATTTTTTTTTTTTTTTTATTAGGGACGGAAGAGTGTTCTGAATCAAACTTATGTCAGGTATAGTAGATACGTCGAACGGTAAATGTGCTTCAACAAAGTTTGAAACATTTTGTCCGCATATAATTATATGATTCATTTAACTTTGAACATTAAAATAATGATTACACAGACATTAAAAGTTTGCTTTTTCTGCAATTTATACTATTTTAGGCTCATTTAGAAACATTTTTTTATGACTAAAATCAGGAGCGGATTTAGGTTTTTCGGAGCCTAGGGCTTATTGAGGTCCAGGGTGACCCAATTTTTTGTTAGATTAGAGTTTACATTTTTTTTAATCCCAGCAAAATCAGAGTTGAAACTTGGTGACTTGACAACAAATAATACTCTAAGATAACTCAAAAAATTGTCAAATTCACCCGGAATCGTTTCAAATATGAAATTTAAGCCTTTAGTAATTATTAAAATGTGATGCTAAAATTTTAATAAAATCGGCCCGACAGGACCGGACTTACAAATTTTATGAAAACACTAGTTTACTGATATAGATTTACATACTGAAGGGTTTATATAATTTGGAACAGATGTTGAATTGATATGTAGTAGTGAAATTAAGTAAAAAAAATGTTGATTTAAGGGTGTATTAAGAGGTAATTTTTTTATTTTGTCCAAAAACAAAGTCCACTTCGACAATAGAGCCACACTGCCTATAAAAGCAATTACACGTTATATTGTCGGTAGGGTTTGGCACTGCGACCCGGAGTTTTTTAACTTCCCGCTTTAAAAAAAAATCGGGAAGTTATTGGTTTCACCCCGATTTTCGAAAATCGAGTTTTCGCCAGATCTCGACGTTTTGAGGTCCTAGGAAGCTATTGAAACTATTTTGGCGATGATGTCCGTAGGGCTGTATGTATGTGTGTGTGTGTGTGTGTGTGTGTGTATGTATGTATGTAAACCTTTTATATCTTTTGAACGGAGTGTCCGACTGAAACGCGGTTTGCGGCATCTGACGTGATCTTGGTGAACTTAGACTTCCTGAAAATTTGAAACGATTCGGCCCAAAAAATTTTGAGAAATCTTAAAAAAACAAGTTTCAAAAATTTTTAAAAATTTGTTTTTGTAAAAAATTTTCTAAACTACTAAACCGATTAATTCCAAAAACTAATCAGCTCTTCTCCTTAACAAACTGCGTCGATTTCCGCAAACCGCATCAAAATCGGTTCATTTGTTCACGAGAAACCGTGAACGAAAAAATCGTAAAAAAGTGTTTTTTTAAAATGACTCTTAAAATTGTTATCAGATTGATTTTTTTGTAATAAATTACTTTCTTAAGCTAAAAAAACTGCGTCGATCGCCGCAAACCATATCAAAATTGGTTCATTTGTTCATGAGATAACGTGAACGAAAAATTAGGAAAAAAGTAATTTTTTAAAATTACTCGTAAAATTCTTATCAAATCGATTTTTTTGTAATAATTTACTTTTTTAGGTTAAAAAAACTGCGTCGATTGCAGCAAACCGCATCAAAATCGGCTCATTTGTTCATGAGATATCGTGAACGAAAATTTCGTAACAAAGTGTTTTTTTTTTGAGCTCGAAGAGCTAAAAAATAAACTTCTTGCTATATTTGATATATTTTTGAGCGTTTTGAACTCGAAAATAGCGGGAAGTTACAGGGATGGCCTGCAGGGTCAAACTACTTTTCAAATTTTTTTATTGGTTTTTGATAGATCTGTTACAATGACAATGTTAGTGCAGTAATAAACAGTATAAGTGATGGATATTTTAATGCGGCGTTGTTGTTTTCCAATTTTTCTCTGTTACACTTGTCCTCGGTGCACATAGTACAATTTTGTAAGGTGTATTGGCTGCTTTCAAACAGATCTCGAGCTAACGTAGTACAGTTTTCGAAAGGTGGGTGTTTAAATGTTATGCAGTCCCTTTTAACATGTAATTTCATTTTGTCTGAATTACCTGAAATCGTTAATCACAGTTAGACATAACCTCAAAATTGTTTTATAACAGATTGGTATAATATTGCTAATTGTGCACTTTTAACCCTTGCCTGATCGGCCTAGTGTTTATTTTACAAAACAAACATTTTTTTTAAATTGTTAAAAATAACAGCGAATTTTTAAATTAATCGACGAACAATTTGAATAACTTGCATTATTAACGAGAGTTAATCACTATTGTAGTTGGGGAGTTAATTTATTCATTGTATGTTCTGTAAAGTGGATGGCAGTTGGAGGAGTGCAGACTTCACGAAGATACTACCACTCTCAAATCTCACACATCCTAACTAATATTATAAATGCGAATGTGAGTTTGTTTGTTGTTACGCTTTCACACGTAAACCGCTGACCATATTTCGATAAAATTTGGCAAGGAGATAGATTACATCCTGAGAAAGGACACAGGCTACTGCTTGTCTAAAAAACTACTCTGAAGGGTTGAAATAGGGGATGAAAGTGTGTATGGAGAACCAATCATTTCTTAAGTTAGGGGTATGAAAATTCATATTTAGACTTTTGATAAGAAATAGAGAATTACAAGTGTCAGCGTTTTTGCAAAATCATTCCTCAAAAGGGTAAAATTGGAGATGATTTCAAAATTCACACGTAATATACCTACATAATATATACTCGTCTAGAGCAGTGCTCCGCAACCTTTTCTCACCTACGACACACCAAAATTCTTGCTAGATTTCCGCGGCACACCAAAAACTAAAATATAATTGATACACAAATACACGACTGAGGCGACTCAGATCGACCGAGGCGACACGACGGCAAACGTGCGTTCTACACACTGTTTTTTGTTCATATTAAAATAACAATTGAAAAAATTAGTAACAATGTACCAACAAATAAAAATTTTCAAACAATGAAAAAATAGTGCTAATTTATTTCAGTTACATTTTAATGATACCAGCATTTTTTGAGGGATATCTAAGAAATAAAAATTAATTGTCCAAATTTTGCAAAATGTAATATTGTAAATTATCAAATACATTGAATTTGACCGCGGCACACCTGTATCCGGCTCACGGCACACCGGTTGCGGAGCACTGGTCTAGAGCACGCAAAAACTACTGGCAAAAATGTCAAAGTGTATAAACATTGTTTTTTAAAGTGGTAATGCAATACGGTGGAGCCGTTGTCGCTGTTTCATCTCAAACGCATGCGGAACCACGGGTAACAGCTAGTGCTTATATAAAACACGATTCAATTGGTTCCTCTATCTCCATGCTCACACCGATATCTCTCGTGACTCCTAACCGGGAAAGAACTACTTTTGCAAAAAATTGTGAAGATTTTTTACATCTCAAAAATATTAAACATTGATCGGATTTTTGCAGATTGGTTCAAAAAATTTTTCAAGCCGTAGAACGCTTAAAGAGCTGACAGATAATTTTTATTTGGTCAACTGTTTAATTGTATTAGTAACTACCAAGCGCTCAGAACATGGGTTCACGTGCAATTGTTAAATACTTAGGCCGATTAAATAGTTTGTTGATCATTTACTTGGGTCGCTGAGTGACTAAAGAATTTTGCAATTAAAAATTGCCACTCAGCGGCAGGGTTTAGTCAATCGGCTTTGTTCAACTAAAAAAATTCGGAATTTTTAGAAAATAAGACTTAACGAAGCTTTTTCAACTACTTAGGATTAGTTCCGCACAGAACCAGTGCAGTGGTTCGGTTCTATGTTGAATCGATTAGTTTCTCTTCGTTTATTCTCAATTTCTTGTGTCGATAGTTCGGTTTGTGATGTAGTTTATATAGGGCTCATCCTGATTTACCCCACCATGAGACAAATCTTAAATTGCATAATTTTTTTGCTTACTTTTGACTACTATGGTTAGACATTTTCCAACGCAGGCAGATACTAGGTTTGAATCTGCAGGATCCAAACATTCTTCATCAATTGTTGAGTTACAATCATAGCATAACGTTTTTGCTGTCGAAAAAAATATAGTAAAATGTCAAATATTTGATATATAGCGAGAAAAACGATATCAGTCAGCAGTGAAGTAAGTGATTCATAAATTTTTTGCTGAAATGAAAAGAAACCGTCGAACGATATTCAAAATAGAAAACTGTGATTGAATTAATGTTTATGTAGTAAATGTCACTTCTGTTTAATGGATACTGTCCATTAAACAGAGCAACCACCCATGAGAATCTCAATTTTTAATTGCGACGAAAAGTAGACACTGATGTGAAATAAAAGGTAGGATCAATTTTTTTTTAGAATTTGTAAAAATCTTTTTATACGGTATTAATGGCCATAATATTCACCGAACGTAAGTAGTTATTCATTCCTACGAATAAATAGCAATAATTCAATTCACCAAACATTATTATTATGTTTACTGCAGGTATAAATCTAATCAGTCCAAATTCTCGGGTAAAAATATTTATTCGCCTTAGAAAATAATAACGGGCGTCATATAGACCATAATACCTAGCCTATAAACGTGAAAGATAATATCTGCAGGTGGTCTTGTGAATTTATTTAAATATAGTTGTAAGACATTAAAGTTAGTGGAAGTTTTGTGTGCATTTGGATTAAGATAAAACATTATTATTTAAATGAAACTTTTTTTGACGTTTACACTAGCGCCATCGTCTGATTTTTGGGTGAATGTCACAATATTCAAGGAGTATAGTGCAGTGTGTATTTATTCTTCAACTAACTATTTTACCTGATAATTTGGTTGGTGAATTGAAAGTAAATTTTATTGTAACGAATAAATTTATTCCAAGATTAGTAATTTCTGTCTCTCAATGAATATGGCCGTAAGCGAAACAAGGCTATAAATAATTACATTAATAATCCCCAAAATATAAAAATTAGCAACGTACCGCACTAAAAATTTATCGGTAACCACATCAGCGTATGGGAATGCTTAAATTGAGATTGTAGATGAAAAACATAAGTTTATGTGCAATTCTAGTAACTAAATATCGCCTCCATCTTGTCACTAAATTATGCCCTACTTAATTTTGCCCTGTCAACTAACGAAATTCTAGTAACTAAATATCGTCCTGCAACTGAATTTTTCTCTGTTATCTAGTTATGTCCTTTAACAAAAACCAAGTTATAATCCAAGTCACACACAAAGCAAACATCACGCACTGTTAACTAACGAAATATTAGTAACTTAATTCCGCCCTGTTATCTAGATGTCGCCTTCAACTAAAACCATATTTAATCCAATGCACACAAACGCAGCGTCCTCCCATTAGATGTTTCACATCAAAAATATTATCTTTAAAAACTTTCAGTGTAACGTCTCATTTGGGCGTTAAACATTATTTTTTGCAATGGGATGTTATCCCTTACAGTGAGCGATATAATATATCCATTCTGGGAGCGTATTCTCAAATTTTTTTCGTTATAATAGCGAATTCGTTATATTGCTAGCAGTCATTTATTATTAGTCGGTGGAGGAGATTTTCAGCGGTACTCAACTTCGACTAGTCAAAAAAGCTTAATGCGCATGTGCGCAAACCCACGTGTTTTATTTAAATATATAACTTCTATAATTTTTTTGCATCTAGTTATTACAATTAGATGCAAGAAAATTATATAAAACCTATATTTTTAATAAAAACATAAAAACAAGCGCATTGAACTTTTTTAATGGATCTATACTAGTCCGCTGAAAATCCCCTCCACCGACTAATAATAGCGAGCGCTAGCAATATAACGAATTCGCTATTATAACGAAAAATAGCTGAGAATACGCTCCCTGGAGAATGTTCACAATAACTAAGTTCAAATACACGGTTTCATATAAACATTAGTTTGAGAAATTTTAAAAGTGTTCATAAGAAGGGGTGTAGATAATGAGTGACTGCTCTGTTTTAGAAGGTATGAAAAACACATTAAAACATAAATCACCAAAACCTACCGCCCAACATAGATTTCTCACTTACCGACTGAACATTTAGTGCAAGCTGCATAGTTGCATCCGTCAGTATAGCAATCATTCTTATCCACTAATTTTAAATCTTGATGAGACATTTGCCAAAGTGTCTCTGTTAATTTGTTGATGTCAAAGAGTGTATTTCTTTGAAAACAACTTCGGGCCACAGAATAATTGTTATATATATCTGGAAAAAAATATTGAATAAACAAATAAATTGGAAGCTATTTAAAACTTAAGAAACGGGATACAAGAGTTCCACGAACAAATGATTAGGAATATAGTCCGGTGACTAACCTGTCACTTCCAGTTTCACGCAACCGTATTCTACGTTTCCAGAGGACGGTCCGATTGTTCCAAAACTGCCGTATGTACCGCAAGAAGTCAGAGCCAAATTATATTTTTGTGGATCATTGCATCCATATTCCCCAGCGCGACATTCATAGCAAGAGATGGCCTGACCTAAAATTAAATTTACAATTAAAAAAAAAAAACGCATTACAAACGCATTGATGTCGGTAATAGACGCCCTATACACTCAATAATATTTATGAACAATATCCCTATGGTTGTTGTTGATGACAAGATTAGGGATGTGGCTGCCTCAAACAACGCTACATTTCTGAGGCGCCTAAATCCCTGAAATCTACAAAAAAATCTCGATTTTTGTTAATATCAACTTCAATCGATCTATATCTCTTCTTAGTCGCGTCAATGAAGCCGTTTATTTCGAGTCCGCAAGAACAGCTTCGATTTGGATGATTCTTTTTTAAAACTTAGTTTTTTATATTATTGAAAATCAAAAATCTTTTGGGGCTAAGGGGCTAGGGGTAGTCAGAGGCATGAAACAATGTTTAATAATTTTTTTTCGACAAAATTTAATTTATTTTATATAGGTAATAATATTTCAACTTAATTTTACTAAATTTTCAAAATTAAAAATAATTTTGGACCAAGTTATAGCCATCTGTTGGACCCCTCTCACAAGTAGGTAATGCTTTGCGGTGACCATCATAACTTTGTGTTGGTTCATCCAAAACCAATAAAGCAAAGAAAAGTCTTTAGCTTAATAGTAAATCTAGGACTTAATCGATTATTTTTTTTGAAAATTAATAAAATGGCGGCTCCTAATAGCTTACACCCGAATTTGCAAGAACAGATTGTTAAAAAAGTCGAAATTTTTAACAAAAACAAAAATCCTTCTATCAGGTCCTAGTTTTATGCTTTCAATAAGCTGTAAAAAATTTACTAAAATACATCCAGTGGTTCATGAATTTTAGTGGTTACCGACTTCAAAAACATAGTTTCGAGAAAAACCCGTTTCCAGTTTTAGTCTTACCTACATCGTGTCATCTAATCCTGGGCCATTTAATAATCATCTTGGAAACTATTCATTCAATTCACTTAAAAATGGCCGAGATCTCGCAAAAACGAGATCTCGCGATTACGAGATTGCATTCTCTATAGTTACATACATACGTTCAGGGAAGCTAATATAAAGCGTATAAACGTGTGTTGTTAATATATTAAGTTATTGTATAAGTAAAACAAAATATAGAGGTTTTCACATTTACTACCAATTTTGAACAATAATATTGGAATCTCAAACTTTTTGGGAGAAAAAATTAACCGTTTTTTTGAAAATTACAAGTACAGACGAGTGTCTGACAGACCAATTTTTTAAAAATCAAAACTTACCGGAATCGCACGCGCCATTACAGCCTTGAACATTTCCGGGCGATTGCCCCAAGGGTAGAGAGAAGCGCGGGGGACACGTATTTGCAGATCTAACTAGACTTTTCGAACTATCAAAGAAATTTCGAGTAGCTGAGTAATCATTGAATTGCGATTCGGCTGCTAAATCTCGCGGTTTTGATAAAAAAGTGGCCAGTAATATCTTACAAAATATATGCTTTAATATTTTAGGACTCTAACATTAAAAAAATAAAATGAAAAATACTTACTTAAACATATTGAAGAACAGATAATTAACAATTTTGTGTACATTTTAATATTTCATTATTTTATTGTTTGTATCTGTGAAAAACATAATTATTAAATAAATAGTTTAACACATAAAAATTTACGCGTATCGAATTAGATTTTGTATTCTTGTCTGAAGGACGTCTCATTCATTTTAAGAGTATTCGTCCCTGCAAATACCCCCTCCACCCTTCATCTCAAATTTTTTCCCCTCGCCTAAAAACGGGTCGCGCTCTCCCAACGCTATTTTTAAAGCTAGAGGGTTCTGGTAAACGCCAAATGAAAGACAAAGAATCAGACTACAGATCCTCCAGGCGAATTTTTTGAAAAAAAAACCTGAAAAACTTACAACCTTTTGAAAAAAATAATAAGTTACGTAATGTTTCACAAACTGTTTTTCAAAAAATTCGCCTGAAGGATCTGTAGTCTGATTCTTTGTCTTTCATTTGGCGTTTACCAGAACCCTCTAGCTTTAAAAATAGCGTCGAGAGAGCGCGAGCCGTTTTTAGGCGAGGGGAAAAGATTTGAGATGAAGAGTGCAGGGGGTATTTGCAGGGACGAATACTCTTAAAAGATAATTAAGATAAACTAACTTTTCAAATTAAGTATCGATGCTATGATATTCAGTTTTTTTTACAAATGATAAGTCTAAATAAAAAACTAAAACTTTGATGAAAAAAACTAGTGCATCACAGTAGTGTTCACTTATGAATACAGCAACTCTTTGGTTGATAAAATACCTTTCCTATAATCTACCTATATATTTGCTGTTAACGATAAATATGTTTGTAAATGATGGTTGGGGGGAAATGTATTATGGTTAGTTTTTAAGTCACTTAAATTCAACGCGAATTTGCATAATGCATTTATTAGAGTGTTATTTTTGTGCTGTTGTTGAGCGGCGTCAAATAATGGTGCCACTGCTAAACGAAACTCTCAATTTAATGGACGCCTAATACTGCCCCAAAATTGTAAATCAGTCCTTAATACAAGGCATTGAGGTGTCGACAGGAAATTTTTAATTGTGCAATTATTTAGTCGATCGATCGACGGTGAATAATTTTATTGTTATGTGATCAGCGCACACAGCGACCCAACTAAGGCCTAGTTTATATGAGAGGCGTTCAACGCGCGTTGGGCCAACGCGCGTTGAACGCTCTTCATGTGTGCTAGGCCTAAATGAAAGAAACAATTGACTAAACAGTTGGTCGACTAAAATTTGTCTGTTTAGCTAGGTACTTGTCTATAAGTAGCGGGGTCGTCCCGCATTTTTTTTTGTTGGAATCTACATTACAAATAGATTATGAAATTATTTTTTGAAGAATTTTTCGTAAGCTTTTTCTACAATAAAAAACTCTTAAAAGGGTTCATCTTTCAATGGAAATTACATAGATAATATTATCAATCTATGAATAGCTGACTAGATCTAATGTAATTTATGTAGATAAAGAAGTCTGACTAGTATTCTACGTCTTATATGGCAGTTTAAGCTCAGCGTTAAAAAATTATTATTTCTTTTTAATAAAAAAATGTATGATCCATTTGTTGAAAACATGAAATGTTTCGACACGTGGAGCTGATAATTTTAACAATTATGATAGGTAATGCTATTATGACATTACGGACTGTTTAAATATAGGGGAAGATAATGAAAACAAACATTTTTTTATCTAAATATTTTAAAAGCATAATCGCAAAGAGGAAATGTCTACATTGTGTAATGAAAAAAAAAAAACAAAAAATGTGTACACTTGAGTAAAATTTAGAAATAAATTATTATATTTGTGTAATTACATATTTGTGAATAATTTTTTAAATTTTTATCTGTAGTTACTATCTATTAGACTAATAATGAAAAAAAAAACTCGGGTCGCAGTGCCTAACCCTCTCGGCAATATAGTGTATTTGCTATTACAGACAGTGACAGCTTTATAATATATTAATTTATCTCCCTCGTCAACAAACTCGATAAATAATTAAGAAAAATCGCAGGTTTGTGGACCAAAGTTATATTTATAAATGTACGATGTTTCGTCTATAAATTTAGACTTTTGCAAGTACAATATGAAAATTATTTAAAACAATAATTAATTATTGTTTTAAATAAAAATTATTTAAAACAATAATTAATTATTGTTTTAAATAATTTTCATATTGTACTTGCAAAAGTCTAAATTTATAGACGAAACGTCGTACATTTATAAATATAACTTTTGTCCACAAACCTGCGATTTTTCTTATTAATTATTATCGATGGACACGATATCTAATATAAAACTCCATAAAGACTGAAATACTAAATGTCTTCTACGAAATCCAGTCTGTTCAAAAGTCATTTTTATTTGGTCCCCATCCCATGTAGGAATTGACGGCAATGAAAAAGCTGAACTCTACAAATCTTCTCATAACCAACATTCCGTTCCCTGACGTCAAAAATCTATTCAAGAACAAAATCCGCGAAAGTTGGCAACCTGAATGGACGACAATCTCCAACAACAAAACTTTGAGTCATCAAACCGACAGTATTGAAATGAATCAACCTTCCCATGAATTGTAAAGAAAATACTGTGCTGACCCAACTAAGAATTGGCCACGCCGTATTAACACCTCATCAGAAGAACTGATCCCCACATGCAATACAACACTGACCGTTTAACACATCCTCACCGAATGTCAAGCATACCTACCACAGACTACAACTCCCCGCTCAACTTCAAGACATCCAGAGCGACAACAGAGAAAATATTGAAAACTTATTCCAATTCCTGAAAAATACTGAACTTTTCAACAAAATCTAAGCATCGTTTAAACAGTGTTTTTACAGCAACTTATTTTATACCTGGAGTTAATGACCTTGCTGCCGAAGCCTCTTTAAAAAAAAGTGATATTTTTGTAATTCAATCAATCCAAAATCTGCACCAAATTAAATATCCTCTCCAGTAAAGCAGCGTTAAAATTTTAGCATCACATTTGAATCATTAGATTCAAATGTGATGCTAAAATTTTAATAAAATCGGCTACTATGAAAACGCTGCTTTACTGGAGAGGATATTTAATTTGGTGCAGATTTTGGATTGATTGAATTACAAAAATATCACTTTTTTTAAAGAATTCAATTTCAATTTTGAAACAATTCTGAGAATTTTCTCATTATTTTTGTGTCCAAAAATATTTTTCAACCCCTAAAAAGTACCCTAAATATGATCCGATTGGACCTCAACTGTTTAGCGTCTGTAAACTACTCTCTCCCTCCTTCTCTGTATAACAAACTTGTTAAATAGTTTGGAAAGCGCTGCTCTAAGCTCTATCATGCAACGAAAGCTTAGAGAGTTGATATTTTGAACAGTCTGTCAGCACAGTAATATTTTCACAAAATGAATTGCAATAAAGTCGTATTATTGCACGGAATCTTCCCTTCCGATTCCTGAATCCTGTTTGGTTTTATTAATACATGCACCCTCTGTTGAGTTTCTCGCATTCTCACACCAACGCTTGCGTAGTGTGAGGTTTCCTTAAGAAATACTCTGTTTATATTTTTTAGCTTTGTGATATATTGTTGCCATGCGGTTTGGATTGTATATGTATGTATTATGTATATATTTAATACATTTTTTATTATCAAATAGTTTTCAGAATATACAAAGGGAATAACTAAGTAACGACTTTATATGGTTGGTAATAAAAATAAAAGAAAATTTTAACGGTAGTAAAAGGCTTTGAGAATATTTTGACTTGTCATAGGTTATAAATCTGCATTTTTAGGATTTATATTTTATTGTTTTTTTTTATAAAATAAACTCTAGAAATCTCTTAAATTAACTAAGACATATTGCTGTGATTTTAGCGCTGTACATTGTTTTTTTGAGGTTTCTTAATGCAAATTTTGATCATTGTTGAAGAGTTTAAAAAAAATACGAAACTTTTCCCTGTACTAGTAATGACAAACTAATTAAATAAAACACAAAGATCCCGATTTAGTGAGTTTTACATAAATTCTCAGTAATAAATGGAAGCCGCGCTTGCTCTTCTCCGCTTGTGTTCTCTTGAGGCTAGGGATAAAAGTCTGTAGATGGGAGTGTTTCTCTCTTGCACTGTCCAATAGTACACTAAGTGAAAGCAAGAGCGATATACGGGTAAGTGAGAAAGATAATGCAATGTTGCCAATACTTTTGTCCAAGTTGAAATGTATCATCTCTGAATAAATCTAACGAGTGTATCTTATTGTAGAGTTTTCCCCACATCGCGTACCCTGCAAAAGTACCTACCCAACCTCATTGATATATATATATTTTAATATTTATGGTGAGATTTTTCACAACAAGAGATGTTTACCCGCCTCCATTCCAAAAAAACTCGGTTATCTCATGCTCCTTCTTTCAATCTCCTCTCCGGCATCACTTCTCGTATGCCATCTCCCTAAATTCTGCGTGACTTTTCCCTTTTCTTCCTTTTTTTGGGTCCAATTTATTACCTTCTTAAAACATCGTTCTCCCGTTATTTGCCTTGATTATTTATTTTTTGTACAATGTTATTATTAAAAAAGAATATCATTTCTGCCTCTGTGCGTGACTATGAACGTTTATCTTTAGTTTAAATTTTGTATAAGTTTTAAAAATATAATCGAGACTTGGCTCGCCATTTTAAGGCGGTAGGATGGATGTATTGTAGTCTTAAAATAACTTCAGAAAAAGTCATATCAAATAATAACAAATTTTGTTGCCGATATAATTAAATTTTAATGTACGCGTCTTCTAAAAGCATTTTTCCGTGAATATTTTATACACGGTATCCCAACATCAACACCTGCGTTTTTGAAATTAGATTGTTTTGTAAATGAAATTATTTGCATAATCCGTGACGGCAGATATAAAAATATAAGAATATTAGCAACTTGAGGCAAGTGTCGGGCTCAGTGGCGTCACTAACAAGGAGATTTCATAACTTCATAGTACCGAAAAGTATAAAATATCATAGAGTTGCTAAAAAATCGGCTGGAATAGTCTTTGAGCCTCTGGTTTTATCCGAGTTTTCGAAGAACTACGTATTTCAGAGTATTTTAAAATTGCATTCTAAATAAAATTAAGCAACTCGCATGAAAAAATATAAATACTGATTGAAAGTATATTTATTTTTTACAGATTGTAAACGATTTATCATTCATCATTATGTTAAAAAGTGTTGCACCGTTGTATTAGTTTTTAGCGTATAACCTAAAACTTATTGATATTTTCCAATTTTTTTGAAATTCATTTTAATCAATAAACTGTCAACTAGAAATTTTAAAACTCCAGCGCATTAAAAATCATGAACTCGATGCACATTTCGTTAGCAATGCTAGCGTCGAGTTTTCAATTTTTTGTGTGTTCATTTTATTGACATAAAACATATTTCTGTTTGTTGCTATCGGCACTGTATAGAAGTTTATTTCTAATGGAGCAGTGTGGCCGGAAATTTTAGTTTGGCTTGTTTCTTCTAGATGATAGAACGATCGTGGTTTAGTGTCGATGTACAGAGGTGGGGACATATATTTCCATCTCTCATCTTCAGAAGTAAACATCGTAAAAAACAAATATAAGAAATTCATCAATTTCTGTCGAATTTTAACAGGTTATTGAAAACAGAACCGGCTTTCTATGTTTTACCGCCCCAAGCAAGCAAACATTCACAGTAAAAAAGGAATTTGAAATCTGATAGAAAATTGTACCACTTGTGTAAATTAACAGTAGAATTATCAGCGGGTTTAATGATTAAATCAAATCTTAAAATACTGTTTCTTTGGATTGTTTTACTACGCCTCTGATTGAAAAAAGGTATATATTTTTTTATAAGAAAGAGATAAAATATTAAGTAGTATAACACAAGAGAAATTAAATTAAAAGTGACATTTCGTTGTGCTTTTTCTATACAAAAATTCAATATTATTTCTGTGGAATTGATGGGTATTAACAATAATTTTTAATATCGTATAGCCAATAAAATTTAATACATTTTGATCACAAAAGCATTGATATTTGAAATACAAAGGCACGAAGAGGAGCATCTTTCACCAGGGATATCTTTGAAACTTGTAAAAAGCGTTGGCTTTTTTATTTAAATCGTAAAGTTAAAGTCTACTTGCTTATTAAAGCAGAAAAATTAAATTAATTTTAATAACAAAATCCTATTTCACATTCGATGTAGTTGATCAAGTTAAAACATAAAAAATATTGTCTGAAGACACAAGTAATTCAAGAATTACAAGGCGCGAATTTTACATAATATACCCCAACGTTATGTTCGAAAATTGATGTATATTTTTAACGACACTTTGAGCTTAATAATATAATTTAATTAACTTAATCTAATAAAAAAATAACAGTTGAAAGTATTGAAACACAGAAAGGAAAAAATCATTTTAATAATTTATTAATAATTAATTTAGGTTCATAAATATAAAAGCGTTAGCTGTAAACTCTATGATCGTTTATTAGTCACAATCAATAATATAATTGTGACCCTAAATTATAAAAATTATATTTTCGTTTTGGTACATTTCAATAAAAACTTTCTTTTTATTAGTATTTTATTTTTCTTGTTTTTATAGTCTTTCAAAATTTTAACTATTATGACATTAAATTATAAAAATTATTTGATTATTTTATTCAAGATGGTTGAGAAGGAAAAGGTATTCCGTCATCTTGGGGCATCCGCCATATTGGATATATACATTGTCACCAGACTTGCTGTGTGTGAAATTTCAAAGCTTTAGTTAATTTAATCTAGTCGAACAAATTGCAGCAATTAGATTATGGGGCCTTTCCAACTAATAAATTATAATATTGACATTTGACATATAATAACAAAGAAAATAAAATTTCCGTTAACGCGTATAGTAACGCGTATATAGTTACCACTAAATATTATAAAATTTGCTGTTCGTATATATTAGATATCGTGTCCATCGATAATAGTTAATAAGAAAAAATTCGCAGGTTTGTGGACAAAAGTTATATTTATAATTGTACGACGTTTCGTCTATAAATTTAGACTTTTTCAAGTACAAAATTGAAAATTATTTAAAACAATAATTATGAAAATAAACATTAATTACTAACCATAGCAATTAACATTATCTTATGTACCTTAACTTTTGTTAATTGCTATGGTTAGTAATTAATGTTTATTTTCATAATTATTGTTTTAAATAATTTTCAATTTTGTACTTGAAAAAGTCTAAATTTATAGACGAAACGTCGTACAATTATAAATATAACTTTTGTCCACAAACCTGCGAATTTTTTCTTATTTGCTGTTCGTGTTCATGGTTTTCTATATGTTATCACGTTATGATGTTAAAAATAAACAAAGAATGCTTGTCAAATACCTAACTAACATCTACGGAACAAACTAACATTAGATTTTTTTTATTTTCAAAATATTTCTGAAACTAAGTACAAATTTAGAAAAACACATTTTTTCATGACTATCTTGTAAAAATATACAGGCTAATAAACTGTTATGACATGTAAGTATATCATAATTATAAAAAAAAACAACATTGAAAGGTAGGTACTTCTTTCTCTGTTGCGCATGCGCCGATTTTCCCGAAAAATAAATTACAAAACTTTCTTGTAAAACATATAGAATAATAATCCGTTATGAAAAGTTTACTATTATTATATAAAAAACATCATAGCATATAATATCTTTTGCGCATGCGCCGATTATCCCCAAAAAAAATTACAAAAATTTCTAGTAAAATATGCAGAATAATAAGCCGTTATAAAAACTATATTATTATTTTATAAAACAACATTATAAAAGATATACTCTTTTGCGCATGCGCCGATGTTCCCCAAAAAACAATAAATCACTTTATATTTGCATATCAAACATCCTCCCAAAATTTGGTTACAATCCGATCATCCGTTGTGTCGGAATGGTAAGAAATGTCAAAAATGACGTTTGCAACTGTCAAAGTTTTATGTTCTAAATTAGTTATTCAAATTGTTAACTCAGAAGGCGTTGCATTTTACCAATATTTATAATGGCATTCGTTTTTGAACAAATGCAAACTTTTTATTTTAGTACTACCAAGGCAATTTTAAATGAAAGGCTTGCCTTTTTTTAATATTTATTTATAATTAAAAAGATATTTATTTAATTAAATATCTTTTTAATTAGTCGGGCACAACGGGTTTTTTTGTTTTCAATAATTTATTAATGTTTTAATTTTAATTTAAATAGTTTTTTTTTAATTTCCACCGACTAGTTTTGGAGAAATCAATGAAAACATATCATCCATCTACCGTTTTACCATAAAGCCAATGTTAAATATGCCTACTTTTGAAGTCATTTATTTATATAAATAATCGGGCAACCCCCCCTAAAATTTTCAGAATTGGTTTAGACTTAGTCCAACTTAAAAAAAAATCAATCCTTTCTATTTCAAATTACCTTGGTGCTCGTATTTTAAATTGTCATGTTAAACCGTGCAACAATTAAATTGAATTCATTTCTATATAATTATGTATAAAATGAATTTATTTCTATATAAATCGGGATAAAAAAACTGTTTGGGCAAATTCTGTTACACGAAATATATGTAAAATGTTCTCCTCTTTCGTTTAAGACTGGTTTCAAACCGATCTGATTTAAATTGAGCGAGAAATAAGCAAAAAACTTTTTTTTTCCTAATTTTCTCCCCTCTGGGACAAAAATTCAAAAATCGGGCGACGTTAGGATTTAAGTTACCCGGAGACGAATCGAACAAAAAAAAGTTTTTTAAAATCGGTTAAGGCGTTTGGGCTGTACGCTGGATACAAAAAGCGTGACTCACAGATTCACAGATTCACAGATTCACAGACAAAGCGAGTACATATAGGCGCTTTAGCTTACGCTATTCGCGCCTAAAAACTTGTGACCTTTACCAATGGGACTCATGGGGGAAGTGAAACTTCTTTAGAGTTATGTACTCGTTTCATTAATGCGTCCATTTTGCGTTACCAAGGTTTTTCTTATATGTTCTATTTATTGAAAAAAAAAACAACAGCTTCATCAGTTAAAAATCGCGATTTTTTATAATTTTGAAATATTTTGTGTGATGCCTAGTTTGGAAAAAGTATTTCCAAAATTTGTATCCATCTGGTTGTTGGTATCAACATTTTATTCGACCGATTTTGATGAAAGTTTGCATTTGTAATTGGAGGAAAATACCACGTAGGCTTTTGTTCATTACAAATTTTTTAGAAGCTTTTATTTAACTTCGCATGTATATTATATTATGTTAGTGTGTCAGTTTGGGTTAAATCTTGCAATCAAAATTTCGATAATTTGTACTGTGGTGGCGACTAAGTTTGGCGAGATGCAGTGGGAAAAACTCCCAGCCACATCTGTCCCCGCCGGGATTCGAACCCGATACCTCCCGAATGCGTGTCTAGTGTTCTCACCGCTACGCCACCCCGCTCGGTTAATCTTATTATATTAACCTTTTAATAGTCAAATTTTTGAAAGACAAAAAAGAACAAAATAAAGTATTAGTAGGTAAAAAAAAACTTTTTAAACAGCAGCTTTCATTTAAATGTACCAAAAATTTAGTTTCATAAATTATTATGAATGTTTGGATTTCGACTAATAAACGATCTTAAAATTTACAGACCGCGCTTTTATAATTATGAACTTAAATTGTTAAAAATTATGGTTTCCCGCATTTACATTTCAATAAAATTTAAAAAATTTAAAAATTTCTTTTACTAATATTTTTTCGTACATATCATGTTGTACTGGGAAAGTAGCTAAATGCACGTGATCAGGTAATATTTTAAAAAAATGAATCGTTGTGATCTTGAATTTCACTATTGTGACCTGGAGATGTTTTTTTTACCTTGAATTCTTACCGCTATGTTCTGGTCATGTTATCATTGCTGATTAGATCGAATAAAACCGCCATAATTACATTAAGGCACATGAGAAAACAAAATGCCGCGGATGTGGCCACGTATTCTGTAGTATGTACAAACACAGCCAACTTAACGGAATAAAAGAAAACAGAAAAACAAAACACATACACACAAAGAAGATTTTCCGATCGTTCATCCGATTTCCTCTCAATCTTCAACAAAGCATCTAGTTGGACCGCATGTTTTACTATCTCCCCCTACATCCTTTATGTATACACATACCCGCACTTACCCTGCCTGTATACGGACGTCATATAGATTATAGTGGACTCACTCTTAACTGATGAAACCATACGGAATAAAAATTAAGTTCAAACATTAAAACCCGACTACTGAAAATTATTAAACAAGAAAATATTCTCATCTGAGAATAGCCGTGGTCGTATGCCACCTACCTTAACAAAAATATACATTTTAACAATAGTAAGCGATCATAAGCTTTATGGTAAAGTGCATCAGGGCGCCATATGATCATATACATGAGGTGGCATACAACCACGGCTATCCTCAGATAAGAATATTTTCATGTTTCATAATTTTCAGTAGTCGGGTTTTAGTTTTAGAACTTAATTTTTATTTATGTAAATAATTTTTTCTGAAATTAATTTTTATTTGTTTCCAATTTGCTCGTCCTTGGGATCAAAAATCAAAAATAAATGTAGCCTATGTTACCCAGACCATAATAACTAATCGATTGACACCTTATTTATCAAAATCAGATGAATAGTTTAGGCGCTACGGTGGAACATCCGTAAATACAGACTTTGATAGACTGCTATATTTATAACCCTTCCTTTTTGGCTGCGCCGCAGTCGGGTAAAAAGTGAATCTTACCCAATTATTATGACATACTATAATACTAATCCAATCAAAAACATTTCATGTAAAATGTAGTCAAGTCTCGCGTTGATGTTTCCTAAAAAAATAATTGTCAAAAAAGGGTCCATATTCGATACATAAAGAATTGAGAACTAAAAAAACTTTCACACACGAGTCATTTATTTATAAATTTATATATATAAAATTCTCGTTTCAGAATTTTGACCGTGTTAATCTCCGAAACCATTGAATCGATTTTAATGAAATTTGTTAAATGTGTCTTGCTTGGTGCAACTTATGCTATAGGATAGTTTTTATTAAATATTTTGTACAAAATTACGGTATTTTCTCAAAAAAACTGTTTTAGTAACGTGTAACGGCATCTGATAGAATTTACTCAAAGCTATTAGTTCAGAAGCAAACAAAAAAACCTGTTTTAATACAAAGTAGTGACATCTGATAGAATTTGCTCAAAGCTATTAGTTCAGAAGCAAATCTGGTAAAATTTGCTCAAAGCTATAAGTTCAGATGCCGGGTTGCGAACGACATACATTTTGTGAAACCGAGACGAACCGCTAATATTATATAAATCATAAAATCTTGCCAAGTGAAAACTTGGCGTTTTTTTAGATCTCATTTCTTTTTGTATTGAGTATGGACATTTTTTTGTTATTAATTATGTTATTAGTGGAACATCTTTTTTCATGAAATGTTTTTGATTGAATGTCAATTCTTTTTGTATTATAATATTGTACCAATATACACGTTTGCCGCATATGTGCCGTGGCACATGCCAATTTTGTAACCCATACAAATCGTAACTCCCCACTTTGAACGCTTGGAAAGGGAAAATAACAGCTTTTTAATTTTCTCGCTACTTATACGTGAAACCCAGCCTGTATACCAAATTTCAGCATTCTGGGATTATTGGAATGACCTCTCTTACTACGAACCTATAGAAATCTACGCCCCCCATTTTTAGGGATTGCGGGGAGAATATCACCATTTTTTAAATTTTCCGTTACTTGCACGAAAATCCAGTCTGTATGTTAAATTTCGACTTTCTAGGACTACGAAATATTAAAAATGATCATTTGAGGGATACTTCACTATATACTGGGGACTATACAATGTTCTAATGTTCAGGTATTTCCCTAGTGGTCCCTATGACTGTCTGTCTAGCCGTCTATCCTAGCTATACTCAAGGCATATCCTATATATACGTATATGTTAACCAAACATTGTAAGCTCTTCTACACTCTGTTTCCGATTTGTTTCACTAAAATTTGGATTCAAAAAATTTAACATTATAAAAACTTAAAAAAAGTTGAACCTCCTTCAAGAAGTCACTAAAAGGAGAAATATAATAAAATGTTGAGGTCGTCACTAATCTACCTTTATTAAATACCTAAATAAAATTACCGACCAATTTTTTTCAGATTATATATTGACAAAAAAATAATAAAACTATAAATCAATATTTCACTAGATGACGTTTCGATCCGGATTTGGATACTCTTCAGAAATAATCTATAAAATATAAAAATTAATTAGTATATTTACTTATATTAAGTAATAGAATTTATTAAATTGGCGTTGACGTCTAAATTTTATTATTTTCCTCTTTTTCGTTGCTTTCTTGAAGGAGACATTTTTTTTACTTTTTAGTGAATTTGCGATACCTAGTTTGCACGTTTTAAATATTTAACGATTTCTTTTTTTACTAAACTTAGTATACCAGAAATATGTTATATAAAAAGCTCTTGGATTGATTTGAGTAAAATTTATATGGGGCCACCCTATTATATAGAATAAGAATAATTACAATCGGTTCACAACTTGCGGAGATATCGCTGAAAATACACAAAAAAAAGAGTAAAATTGAGACGTTCTTCTTTTTTAAAGCTGGTAAAATTATAATTATTTTGTTGGCAAATTCTGAACGTACTGGATCGTTCGTTTTAAATTTCCCCATTTGAACGACTTCCAACCCACATAGATATCTCAAAACACTTTAAGTCTTTCCGATTAAAATCAAAGAATGACCTTGCAAAATTTTGTTGAAATTGATCTGTGCAACAGGACATACAAACAACCAAAATGGAATTTCAAACAGTCGGGTGAAAACGGGTTAAAGAAATCAACCTAAACACGTTACGCAAACGTAAAATAAAGTTGAAACGACCTATAAACACAGTGTATGGTATTACTCAAACCACACAAAACCTATTGTTTTATTCTTCTTGTGAATCTCCGCTTTTATTCTTTTGTTTCCGTTTTTTAAAAGTTTCGATCGACGTAGGCTTTGTATGTTTAGAAACATGGCTAAGTATGTACATATGGGCTGAACGGGAGGTCGGGTAGTTCTGTATAAGAGGGAGACAGGAGTATAAGTGAAGAGGAACGGGAGAGAGGATCCTCCTCAGCCACTGTAATGTAGCGGTTTGTATATGTATTTGAGTACACATACAGACAAACGTACCGCAAACCCTTTCTGATATTGTCAGCAAAAATGCTATTATATTTTAAACGTTGTACTTTTTCGAAAGAAATATGATTTCCAGCTATAATCAAGATTAAATGCTACAGTAGAATACCGGTTTTAAATTTCCCAATGTACATTTTATTTTCCAATAAAACAACCAATTCAACAGCCCAGTAAATATAATTTAATAAAATAAATATAATTTTATATTATACGCGAAAAATCAAAGATTTTGCATGGAAACCTTACTATTCGAAAGCCATCATTTGACGAAAATACCTACTAATAAAGATAGTGCAGTCATCTCATGATAAAATATCATTTCGATATCTCTTATAATTCAACGGAGATATTTAATTTTTTGTACGTGAAATCGCAAACGAGACTGCGACGCCTGGTCAACCATTATGACACTCTCCGTCACGATTTGTTATATGTATTAGTAGTTATAGTAACTAATATGTAAAAAAATTTTAAATTATGAATTTTATACGCTAGAAAAGTATCTTTTGAAAGGCGACTTTTGCGCCCTCTCTTGTTTTTTTTTTTAAATCTGGTTCAGTCAAAACCTTAGTGTCATATGTTATACGTGCATTTTAATAAGGACTAATTGTCGAATAAAATGGGAAAAAATCTATCAAATCTGAAGTGCTGTGTTGTTGATTGTAAAGATACACCGCATCAGTTAAATCTCGTTATTTACAGCAACCTACTTCATACCTAGAGCTAATGACCTTGCTGCCGAAGCCTCATAATATTATATATATAAATAAAAGATACACCAACTAAACATCCAGAATTACAATTCCACCGTTTCCCTGGATTTTCTTATGAATTAGAGAGGAAAAAAATGGACTGCAGCAGTACGTCGTCAAGGGTAATTAAATTTTATTATAGATATGTCTGTAATCATTATTAAATACATGAAAAATATCATAATTGTTATTTTGTTAACAAAAATAAGATTTTAAAAATTTAGAAATTAAAAATGTATATCATTTATGTAGTTTTTTTACTGACATTTTGCGTAAATATTTTTTTATAATTAAGAATAACGCTGGTTTCCCTGTGTTTGTAAGTTTTGGGTGAACCACTTTTGAGAAAATCAAACACGAGATGGTGCAAAAGTCGCGTGTCAAAGATACTTTCCTATCGTATATGAAACTCGATAATATACTTACCTAAGTCGTCTACAATAATTATAATATTACTAGTGGTCCGTCCGGGTTTCACCCGGGTGCGATAGATATAATTTTGTAAAATATATTTCGTTTGCGACCCGACATCTGAACTAATAGCCTTGACAGAATTCTACCTGATTACCTTCTGAACTAATAGCTTTAAACGAATTCTTAAAGATATCGCTACTTGGTACTAAAACAGTTTTTTTTTGTTTGCTTCTGAACTAATAGTTTTGAATAAATTCATGTACAAAATTACGGTGTTTTCTTAAAACAGTTTTTTTGAGAAAACACCGTAATTTTGTACAAAATATTTAATAAAAACTATCCTATATAGCGTAAGTTGCACCAAGTAAGATAAATTTTTAAAATGTCATTAAAATCGATTCAACGGCTTCGGAGATTAGTGCGGCCGAAATTGTGACACGAGAATTTTATATATTATATAGATTGGTGACATTTTTGTTAAAGGATAGGTTTGTGTTCGATTGACTGCAGAATTCAAAATAAAACCGGTCTTACTGTGGTAAAATTCGTATTTATTAGTTGACATTTTGCGATATAATATCAAGTTTACTACCGTAATTGCGTTCTTTATTCTGGATCCTTCAATCAATTCAAGACATCTCGTTAAATGAAAAATTTCTTATAGTAATATCAACTGTTTTTTTTTCTTAATATCCGTCGTATTATTATCAAGCGTGAGTTTTTTCTAGCAACTTCACGATATGTAACCGACCAATCATAAAGGCAGTGTCAGTCAAAACGACCGAGGCGATGTGTTTTTGTTGTGGCGTCTTCTCTTATCAACGCTGGCCCAGTCTTCACCTACGTCTATATAAAATAATCGTTACCATGTTGGACACTAAACTATATACCTAATAATATATTATCTCGACTTACGGACATTTTTATAAATTAAGTGAAGACAAGCGGGTCACAAAATGTGCGGGTATCGAATCTAGACCGGACTATTCCAAAATCGAAATCAAGCACGTCTAGGAAAAGATGTATGATTTTTTTAATGGAATCCCGATTTTAAACTCAGAAGGATCTGACCCTTATAATCTTATCCTCGGATTAGATCATTAAAAAATTCCGATTCGAGATTCGAAGCAAAAGTTTTTTGCTTTTTTTAATCATGTCAAACAATTAATGATGGTTTTAATTTAAGCGGATAACCGTATGATAATAATTTTGAGTAGTTATGCTATTTCGTCCGAAAAATCCTAATTTAACGTTCTAAATAAATGTTTTCTGTGTGTTGTCACGTCTTTAAGAAAAGCTGCGTGTTTTCAACTCAAAATTGAAAACGAATTTTGAATAATTTTTGGGTTGGTACCTATCCAAATTATAGGAATGTTTCAGTTACGCGCCAAACTCGAGCAATATTTTTTATGGATTATTTTTTTGCTTTGTTATATGTCATAAACAGGAAAAAATGAAGAAAATTATGTTTGCCATTTTATCAATATCAAATTTGCAGTGCTATGTTTAGAAAAAAATTAAGAGATATCTTAATTATTGAGATTTACTATTATTCCTGAGAAAAATTTCAAAATAATAACTAATAAAAAATAAGTATAAATTTAATTTAGTAAAGATTTTTAAACGAAAGATTCCGAAGACGATAACGTTCGTTTTCACGTTTCTAATAGCCTAACGTCTTAGAGCGCTCAAACTGAATATATTCTAGGTGTGTGAACTGTATAAGGCGGACATTTGTTTACAGACTTATGTACCTCTATATCTTAAGCAAACAAACTCGAGTAAATATTACAAAATAAATACAAGATATAGGATCTACGTTAATACGTCAAAATCATGATGGAAATATTACATGGTGTGCTTATAAGGCAGGTTTTTCTCTCTAAAATCGTTTCAAAGTATAAATAATGCAGGTTAGGATTTAGTAGTTTTTTTTTGTTTTTTTTTTGTTTTTTTTTCTCTTTATTTTTAAAGTAATTGAACACTGGTATGTAGAAATAACTTGTCAATAACAAACAAATTAAAAAAATTAAAATAAAAACAGTTACTGTTAAAAAAAACCCAAACCCAACAACGTGAAAGATAGTCAGAGTGCCCGTCGGCAAAAATTTTATTGACACATACTATCCCCAAACTTTGTATATGGCTTTATTAAGCCTAGTCTGATACCTATTTCCTCTATGACTTTTCTTGATTTTGGGGCGTTTTCCCTCTAAATTTTCCGAAAGGTGTCATTTTGACGACATGTAAAAATTTATAGATACTGTTTGTTTTTTTAATTAGATAGCTTAAAAACTTCAACCAAAACGCTAAAATAATGTTCTCTGACAAATAACATGAACCATTTAAAATGTCTGACACCTCGAATATGTTCCATATTCGAGATGTCAGACATTTTAAGTGTGGGTTTCTTTTTGAAGAAAATAAAAAATTTAACTCCTTAATACATACCTTAAAATATTTTTTTCTTAACCGTCATATTAATATCGATTAAACATCTGCACCAAATTAAATAGCCCCTTCGGACCGATTTTATTTAAATTTTAGCAACACGTTCTAATTTCTATTTTAAAGGGTTATATTTTTAATTTAAAATGATTCGGAGAATTTTCTCAGTACCAAAAATGTTTTTCAACCCCTAAATACCATCCTTAAAATGGCCCTATTTTAAATGAGCTTCATTTATTGATGGATTTCAACATACGGCCCAAATTTTGTTTTAATTGATTAAGTCTGTCGAGATATATGTATTTAAACATTTTCAAGAATGCTGTTAAGTTGTTCAGGAGGCCATGAAACATCGAGAAATTATGGTCCGACCTCAAGGTCCCGTCATCCGACCAATGCCAATAGTGTAAATGCCTTGTGGAAAATACACTAATAAAAGTACATCACATTTTCATTGATGTAAGACGCTGTGGAATTACTTAAAGACAAGAGAATTAACGCGGCAGAAGCGGAACAGAATGACAGGATTGTTTAGGAAGAGGAAATCGTCAGGTGTAACGGTTTACTTTACTGCCAACAAAGCTCGTATCCTGAAGCTAGAGGTATTTGTGGACTGTGAATGTACGACGCGACGGCTTGACATCTCACAACATCTGAATGCAGTGGTTCAAAACCACTGGGGATGTTGATTCTAAGATCTCCGCGTACCAGGATTATCTCGACTGGTTTTTTTCTACTTTGCAGTGGCCTAACAATAGGGTGGCAGGACGGGTAAAATGCTACAGGAGGATCTTTATTTATTATTACAACATTTAGTAAAATTTATTAGTTTTGTAGTTAATTAATAATTAAGTTACCTACTGAAGTACATAGGTACACAAATTAAACAAAAAAATGTATAACGTTTTTTGAGCTTCTTTACAATGGGGAAGGGCCACATTCGATGAATTTGCCACGGGCTATAAACGGTATAGTTACGCCACTGCTACTTTGTAATATTAATATTAATTGTACAATATGTTGGTACATATTCACTAAAAATTCACTAATTCTTTAGTCCAGTCAAACTAGATAAAAAATGCCCAATCTGAATAACACCCAACTGAAATTTTGTATGAAGCATATTTTAGACAGTTATATTTTAATAGCTTTTATTCAGTTCGGGTCAAATCTTGCAATTCGAATTTAAACCATTTCCACTTGATCTATTACAATACAATAATCCAATATTCTTGTATGAGTTTTTTTCTTTTTACTTTTTCCTATATCCTTAACCAAGTCAGAATTATATTTAAGCTGATTACATGTTTACTAAAAAATTGCTGTGTATTGGTACGCAGAATTGTACTACTATGTATTAATTTTATATTTTACTACATTTGACAATAAAAATTTTTATCTATCTATAATCTAATAATCATGACCTAATGTTGCAGTCAGGATAGTGAGCTTACTGTGCAACTTTTTAACAGCCTATGGTAAACACACTAGAATAAACAAATAACCAGAAGCATAAGTCGAAGGCGATGCCTTTTTGTGGCTACTGGTGGACTCGTGACTTTAATTTGAAGTAAAAGATGACATTTTATTGCTTGTCCATAGACGTACATATCTAAGTAGTTTATATATTTACAGTTTTGTTTAAAAAAATACGTTTTACTCTCATAGCAAGTACAATTTTAACCTAGATAAAGTAACTAAATGTTAAACCCGACGAGTAAGAAGCAATTAGTTGTAAACCTTTTAACACTCGAAACGGTACAGCACTGGCCGTTTCAGGATAGAATTTTAGATGAACCGACAAAAGTGAATCGAATGGTGTGAATGCGGTCGAATATATATCAAAGGTATCAAAGACATGTGAATAAATATCCGTCCTTTGTTTTGTCAGTGTCAATATTCCATCTTTTAAGTGGTTATTTTAATTTAATTTAAATTTAATTATGTTAAAATATTTTTGAGATAATTCATCAAATCGACTATATAAACAATACATGACAGTCGATAATAATTTGTTCATTCGTTTATACATTTCTAATTAATTAATTTCAATTTAAATTTAAATTTAAAGTGAACATTTTGGTAGTCTTGTATCTACGCATTGCAATCGCTGGGGGGGCAGTGTTGGTGTAGTATCTACCTGTGTAAAGATCTAGCACTCACACGCGTGCACAAGGGGTTGTTGTTGGAAGCAAAAACAACCCCTTGCGTCAGTGTGTTTGTGTGTATGTGTATAGATACTTCCCAAGTTGACATGGTGAAAAACATGCCGCTGATGGAGTTGTCTTGAAACCGGATCACCGACATCTCACGACTTTTCTCATGTAACCGCAAACAAAAACTGTATTAACTGTTGGTCGTCAGTTACAAAAACGAACTCTATTTACTTGACCGTGAACATTGATAAACATCAATTAGCGATAGTCGGTTTTTTCCAAGTGAAACTTTTTTAGGCGCGGCAGATCGCAGATATGGCTAAAAACCAAACGCAAGGAGAAAGAAATACAACCGCGGTAATAGTATCGAGGAATAGGCATGATGACAGATTTTGAAATCCAGTTCGATAATGTAGGTTACACGTCCACTATTTCCAAAAAAAAACATTATTTCAGCAATGAATTAAATTTTAACACAAATTATTGCATTTTTATCTTTTTATTTTGAAGTAATCGCAAACATGCTTGTGACGTCACGCCTTAGTGACAGCTGACATTAGATGTTGTATTTATGGGTGTAAAACTGTGGTGCAGAGGTATTTCTTAGAAAGGTATGTAAATTTGATATGATTTATATTAAGTACTTTCTTGAAAGTATAGGTACTTAGTAGTAACAATAGTACGGTTTTCTTTAGTTGCAAGTTAAAAAATAACCTATGACATAAGTGTTATAAAATATCACAAAAATGCGAATAAACAACAAATCAACTAATTAAATGATGCAGAAGTGAATGATCGCAACAAAAATTTAAGCCACACGCTGATTATCTACTTCAAGTGTTTATATTCTCTTTGATTTAAGAAAGCCTGGATTCATTCGATTTTTTGGTCAACTTGGCCGATTGCAGTATTTTATACTTTTATTTTATTAAAAATATTATTAATTTCAATGTTTATATTATTATTATTATATTATTTTTTAAAATCCTTTCAACATAATATATTTTTCTCTAAAACCATTTATTTGATTCTTTTATACTGTCATCATGCCTATTAGTTAAACTGTGAAGCTTCGTTAGGCGCGGTAGGTAGAAGTGAGTCCGATCAAACGTTGTTAAAGCGATGGCGGTAAGGAGAATGTATACCTACAACTGCGGTATAAGTGTAGACGAATTACCTCGCTAATAGATGGCAGTAAAAAATAAACGAAAAAGTGTTTCGTCTGTTCCAAAGAATATCCTATAGATTTTACTAAATGTGAACGAGACCTGACGCATTGAATCGGTGAGCGAGTGAAAATGTTTCTACCGTGTAGTCCTAAACATAGGCACTCTTTTTTAACGAGTTATGTGTACTTTTGTATTTTTGTTAGTTGTCGATATTTTCCCGACTTTAACGGAGCAAAAAGATAATCGTCTTTTTTGTTGACACATTTCCCGCTATCTCCGTTTTCTAAGGCTGGAAACAGTGCTCGACCGACGATCAGTGAGTGCGTCGATCGGGCATAGCTATATCAATCCAACTGTATTACGCGTTCAGTGCAGCGCTGACAATTTGCTACGTCGCGTTGACGGGAATCGTCGGTCGAGCTCGTCGGTTGAATTGCGTTCGTCAACCGACGAGCCATGAAAATGTATGAATGCATTTAATACGACGCGTACGTCCTTTTGTACAGTGCAAACAAAATTACTCAACAAATTTTCGTCAGAATTCGCCATTCTACAAGTATTGGGTGAACATGATATCTTCTTTGCCTTGTCTTTCGTTTTCTATACTAATAAATAAAGCTGAAGAATTTGTTTGCTTGTTTCTTTGTTTGAACGCGTTAATCTCAGAAATTACTGGTTCAAATTAAAACAATTTTTTTTGTTGGATAGCCCATTTATCGAGGAAGGCTATAGGCTATATAATATCACGCTACGACCATTAGGAGCGGAGCATTAATGAAAAATGTTGCAAAATGTATCTCAAAAATGAGCTTCTATTCAGGTGAAATGCACTATAATCCCGAATGGCTCAATCGGTAGAGCATGCGACTGTCAATATCAGGGTCGTGGGTTTGACCCCCATGTGGGGCGAATATATTTTTATTTTTTTTAATTTTAACATTACTTTTTTCTAAGGCTTACATTCAAATTTATTTTAATTTTATTTAATTAATTTTTAAAAAAATCATAATTAGTTAAAAAAAGTATAAATACTGCTTTTTATCGACAAAAACTTTTGAACGGTAACTCCGATCATCATAAAATTTGGACACAACATTCATCTCGGTGAACTAACATGAATGTGTACTCATGTTCCTCCCTTCCCCATTCGTTCTTTTACACCCGGGTGAAACCGGACGGGATCGCTAGTTGTTTGTATAAATAGTATGCTCATTGCACATATTATAGATTTTACTGCAAAACGGTTAATTTCTGTTCGCAACTGTACAAGCGACTCAGTTTTTATCATCAGTTAAACACTAAATGCATTTAATAACGGTACGCGCTGACCGGTCGAGCGCTGTTTCCAGCCTAAAATAATAGACACGCAGCTTCGCGAAAGTACCCGTGCTGTAACCATAGTTACCGTGGTAACCGAACTGGTACCGTCGCAAAGTTGTGTATCTGCCCTTTGGAAAGACGAACCTAATTGTGTGTTTCTATCTTATTTCTTGATAACTCACGAACTACTATACCGATTTAATTTATGTCATGGTGGTCATTTTAAAAATATATTGCCGCAATAAAAAATAGAACACATCCACTGGTATGTGCAATATCAAAAACAGCTTAGCTATTGTTATCATAAAATATAGTTTTTTTTTATTTGCAACTGACCATTACATTAGTATAAGTATCTATATTTTATAAATGAAATATTTTTTTCACAAGAATTGCATGAGAATTTTAGCCAGATGCGTATATTTACAGGGTGTAACAAATAGTTAATAGCAAAATATCAGGGTTGGACTCAAAACTGCTCTTATTGGCATTTCGAAAGCAAATATGAAAATATAATATTTCGTCGTTGTCAAGTGAAAATCTGCTTCGTGCAAAATGCTTGTGTAATAAAATGATGCATAGTGTCCTTGATAATATTGTGCTATTAAATTTCCTGTTTACTCAAATTATATCTGAAAACGCAAAGACCCCGCACAAACCTTATTGGATTTAGTACTCGGTTAAATTGATCGAAAATGGTTTTATTTTATAGTTTAACGATCAGTAAGAAAAACTGTCTATGGAC
Source organism: Xanthostigma xanthostigma (assembly GCA_963575645.1). Taxonomy (NCBI): domain Eukaryota; kingdom Metazoa; phylum Arthropoda; class Insecta; order Raphidioptera; family Raphidiidae; genus Xanthostigma; species Xanthostigma xanthostigma. Next base: position 18,917,912 of record OY754472.1, on the reverse strand, counting down.
GCATAGTCTAATTACCAATAGATTTTTAGCTACAGATATGTTATCGCGAGATTTTAGAATTTTAGAATTTCTAATCTTAAAAAATCTGAAGCTCTAGAAATATGTTTTCGAGTGAGCTGAATCCGAATATGACATTATTATTTTATACAGTTTGACACCTTCCAACATTACCTAGTTTTCGACTATTTTTCTATTTCTAAAAAAACGCACAAATGTTAAACTTGGAACATGTTTGTGATTTCACTGGATATTCCTATATCTAAAATCTCGCTAAACATATCTGTAGCTAAAAATCTATTGGTTTTTAGACTATGCGTCCATTGACACTTTTTCTTAGTGCCCTTTAAACTATACAATAAAACCATTTTCGATCAATTTAACCGAGAACTAAATCCCATAAGGTTTGTGCGGGATCCTTTGACATTTATCTATTTTTCTCTTTTTCGTTTCTAAACTAAATTAATACAAAAAAATAACATGTGTGCGCTGACCCATTGACATTTAAAAACGTTTTTCTCGCAATTATTTGAGAAATCCGTCGGATGACGTCATCCCTCCATTATTATCCAACGGAACAAGGCAACCTCTGCTCTTCTACCTTAAGGCCGCTGCACACGAGGCTAGAAACGCTGTTAGGAGTTCTGGGTACGAAGCCGGAAATGACGTCACTGCGGGCTGGCCTGCTAGCTCAAAAGATATATTTTAAAATTAGAATAGGGACTATTTTCCCTGCTAGATTTGCTGCTAGGTGTGAGAAAGAACCAATCAGGAATCAGTATTTTGTCACATGGGCACTTTAACAAACATCCACACTAACATGGCGTCATTCTGCTCAGAGTCAGACAACAGACACGTTGTGCTCTGTGTTTATATTCGAACTGTCACTGCACGCGCACCAGATCTATCCACAAAACAAGCTTGAAAAGACGTCTCGTGTGAAGCGAGCACTTAACAGCAATCAAGAAAACCAGCGCTAGAAAACTAGTACCTAGGCAAATATAGCAGCGTTTCTAGCCTCGTGTGTAGCGGCCTTTAGTCTGACGGTCACTGTCTGTTAGACCCCGTGAAAGTCTATCCGCACATCACAGACATTGTATGCTGTTCTTTCATCAACGCCGTACCATTGTGGTGTGTGTGTGCGTGTTATTTTTTGTATACGTTCGGATCGAATGAAAAGAAATGTCACGAAAGTAAGCGTACGCGTGATGTATTGTTTTAAGAGCTTTTTATTACATTACATTGTTGAAGTTGGCAACATTGATGTGCAGGACTATATGGCTGATGGCAGTTGGTGGTGTTTCGAAACCTATATATCTACGACTGTGTCATATTTCTTAGATTCGCCGCATGTTTGAAGTTGAATGTTGAGGTTAGGCTTTCGAATTCGACAGTGTCTTGTATTTTTATAGATTGTTTTACATCCAAATAAAATGTTTTATATCATCATTTTATGGACGACTGAAGATAGACACTATAAAAAATTTTATTATCAAAACTGCATTTCGGCAGTTCTTAAAAATCATAAATAGTTGCAATTTTATGTAGTGGGTTTCCTGACATGACGTAATTAATTTTTAATTTAACCAGAGAAATAAATAATGCTTCGTTGAACTAAATGAACGATAATTCAATCCATTTCAATGTTGAAGTGACAACGTTGTAATACGAGATAAAATTAAGAAAAAAAATCATACGGCTAAATATAGAGTCAATCTTTCTAGGAATGATATGAATAGGGAATGCAATCTCGTTCTCGCGAGATCTCGGCCGAAAAATGGGATGGATCTTGCGAGTTTAACGAGATTGCACTCGAGCATAAAAACGTCTTATTCGAAGCTACTTTCAAAATAATTCGTAATAATGGCGTGTGATATAAACTGAACTAGCCAAGTCTTTCATTTGATTGGTATATTTTGTTAATTAATCTCTAATTTCTAATCTCTGAGTAGGTATAGTTTTCTTTAGTTGACAATATCTCAGTTTAATAGTCAACTCAACTTAGTTAATGAGTTTCATTTTAGTTTTTGACTTCTTGTTGTTTTGTTATAAAAGAACAGTATTATTACCTATTAAAAGATTTGTGTTTGATATTAGAAGAGAAAACTGGTTGTTTATTTTATATCTTATTTAATTAGATACGTCAAAGTTTACTACTTAAAAGTTTATTAAAAAAATGATACATAGATAGATCTCGAAATTGGCGAGATCTCGCGGTATTATTATTCATAAACTCGTGAGATCTCGCCTGAGCCCCAATCTCGCGAGATTGCATTCACTAGATATGAATTAATTCTTCTTTACTTCTCTTCACTTATAAAGAACATATCACGCTGTAGTGAAAATCATTAAGTATCATTGATTTAGCGCTAATTACCTCTCGGAGTGTGCGGAAGACAATCACAAATATGCGTTATTATAAGAATTGTTGATTATTTTGATGTGTCATTGTAGACTGATTAACTCATTCGCCGTGAGAGTGGAAGTTTCGGGTTTAAGTCCTGACAGTGACACTTTTGGAAAGTAAAATTTTCTTATATAATTTTAGCATTGAAACTGTATAAAAATGACTGTGTGTTTCGTACAATAACAATAGCAAACACTGTTTAATATTATTTGACCTTGCATTCGCAATTGGCATTTGATATAATATATATTATTGATTCAGATTGTGTTTTTTTGAATTTTCAATAGATAACTCCGTAGATCTAAGTTAATAATAATAATTAATAATATAATCCTTTCTCTAAACAAAAATAAATACTACAGGGAACTCTTACATCAATACAATCTTAATAATTACTCTAAAGTCTAACCGAAATTCGGTGGTTCATTCTTTATCATACGTACATTCGACCAAATCCGAAGTTTGGTAAAAACCTCCGAAATCCGGTGTTAAATATATAGTTTATATATACATAATTTAAGTATTAATGCGAACACTGAAATTACATTTTTTTAATTTAATCGTTAAGGCTAAATTTTATATTTCCAAATTTTTAATTGTTAACTTGAATAGACGACAGAACTCTCGATATTTATCAAAGTAAGTTTGAAATTCCTTACGTATAATTAATTAGATTCGTGTTTTTTGCTTGTTATAATTCAAAAAGTATAGAAAATATAAAAACACGTATAATTTAAATATATTTTTATGTCTACTTCCTGAATTTTTACAAGAATTTTTAAAGTATGGTTAATAAAAAGTTTTTCAAATTTATATCAATTTCTTGACGCAAGAATGGCTCACGTCGGAAATATGTATAGAGTAAGAAAAAAAAAACTGCAGTAATAAATCTGCTTCTCACACAATATGGTTTTATTTCGATGTGTTTGTGAATTTATAGTGGAGGTTTAACATTGGGCAGACGGATTTTTAGTGTTAAATTATGCTTCTCGACAGATAATTAGCGCACACAATTTAATAAATACTTCAGTTCATATTAAAATAAACATTTAACTTTGATTCGCTTCCGATCGTATTTTTGAACCGAAAATAATTTTCTTTACGTCAAATTGAAAAATCCTCTTTTGGGACGTTACTGGCCAAATTTTAAAAATTTTAAGGTCAGGCTGCAACACCACCAAGACTTTGTGTTGATGGATACAAAAATAAAAAAAAATGAATATAAAATTTAACAACAACGTAATATAATATTTATTAACGTATTAACGAAAGAGTAGCACATAAAAACTATTAATGTAAATGTAAAATCAATTTAACATAAAATACTGTGCACTTCTATTTTTTGTGAGCAGGAGTGATGTTTCTCAAATGAATGCTATCACCCTACTGCCTTAGCCGGTCCTCTTACTTACTTTTTTATATTACTAAGAATTACTTTGTTTTATAAATTATTACTATTGCCGATTGTACACTTTACTGATAAAGATTTTATTTAACCCTGTTCGGGTCGTTAAAAAGCCATACAATGTTCTTGGTTTTACGTCAGTTGTACCTACTCAAAAAACTAATCAACGTTTTGAAAAGTGCCCTGCAATTCATATGTCTAATCTAAACTTAAAAATATTATCTGTAGAGTTTTTCGCTTTTTTGAGTTACAAGCGACGCGTAGTATTATTTTCTGTTCCTGTTTTAACCCTGTACGGTTTAATTTATTACTTAATAATTTTAATCGATATTTTGTACGTACTATTAACCGAAATGAGTTCGGTATTTAGTCGTCAGTTTAAAACAAAAAGTTATTACATTAAAATGACTGAATGCTAATATGATGATATCACATTGTGTTTAGCGTTCCCCTGTAGCAATATTTTGAAGTTATAGTGATTGTAAAAGAGTTGAAATAATATTTTATCCGTTTCCTTTAAAACAAAACTATGAAATAAACGTGTAAAATTAAGTATATTGGGCGCATGCATCAGTTTAAAAATGTTGACACTTTTGAGACTATTGCGTTTGTTAAACGAAACTCTAACTGATAACTATCTAACGTACACTTTTCAGTAGTGATGGGAATATCTCGAAATAAAATACAGAATCATTCGATTATTAAAATATCTCGAGATATCTCGAGAGGTTATTAAAAATCACTCGAATGATTTTTAGTAAGTATATAATAAGTAGTAACATCTTTTATCTGCCTCTGTTCTATGAAGCACTGCATCCAGGCTACTCTATTGTATTAGCTATTAAAGTCTAAAGAATCGAAACCTCTAAGTCGAGATGAATGCAAACTTCATTCAGAATGTGTTTATACTGCGAATGAATTCAATCGAACCTCGATGCCTCGAACTAATATTTTAGGTCGAATGAAGTTTCATTTTGTATATTTTGTCTTCACTGCTCACGGCTAGCTTGCGGTAACCAGTAACATCGTTCGAGAACGTCCTAAACCACTCGAAATATACCTTTCGAGATATACAATGAGTGAATTCTGTCCGCGAGAGAATTTTGTCCAATCTCTCAATTGGTTTTATTGCAGTGTTTTGCGTAATGCGTTTACGACTACCAGAAATAGATGTACACACTACACAGTACCACACTACATTTTATAGTTTATACTTTTATAGTTTATTAATTATTTAGTAAAAATAAAAATATAGTACCTATAAATTGAAAGATTGCTATTGAAATGGAATAATTTGTTTTATATAATATATATTATTATGTATTTCTTCCAGTTAATTATTTTTGCTAATGAAATAAAAGTTTTGTGTTTTAATGTGTGCTGTAATATATTAGTATTAAGGTGGGTAAGTAGTAACTACCTATAGTAAACTAAATACTACGAGAATATTTGTTATACTCATTATAATGAAACATCTCGAAGGTAACATTTCGAATGAATCATTCGATTATCAAAATCATTCGAGTAGCAACCTTTCGATTATTAAAATCATTCGATTATTCCCATCACTACTTTTCAGTGTAAATTTCACTGAGTGACCTAGACTACACTAATAATTCGATCGGATAATCAACCTGCGCAAAGTCGGAAACCGCACAAGCATCGGTGCGGTGTGTAGGTATGTAGGCTTTATTGCCCAGCTCTACTCTATAGTCTATAATATTAATGCGTCGTTTAACTCGCTTATAAATGAGTTAAAAACTTTGCGTTTGGCTGTTGTAGTTTTGTAAATTAACTGCTTTCACCGCCGCTTGAATCAAAAATGCATTATTAGTATAAACGTTTGTGTTATGCTTCGTAAAAGTTGGCAAAGTTGTTCGTTTCAAAAGTGGAAGTGCTTTGTGCACAGGCGCTTACGAAATATGTTATTAAAGACCTTTACTTTTCATACATATACATCATACAGTGTGTTTTTATTTACCTTTTTGTACTACCCCCTATAAATTTGTTGCCTTTCATGCCTGTACAGTGGTTGTAAAATGACACATTTCGCAGTAGTACATAAAGTAAAAGAAAAAAATTCCAGCCAATTGGGCGCAGTGATATTTTGACTCATGTGACTGTTAAAACTCGGTGGTTTTAACAGAATGTCACATCCCGTCGAAAATATACTTGAAACCTAAATCTATACTAATATATAAAGCTGAAGAGTTTGTTTGTTTGTTTGTTTGAACGCGCTAATCTCAGAAACTACTGGTTCGAATTGGAAAGTTTTTTTTTTGTTGGATAGCCCATTTATCGAGGAAGGCTATAGACTATATAATATTACGCTACGACCAATTGGAGCGGAACATTAATGAAAAATGTTGCAGAATGTATTTCAAAATTAGTCTGTCCGACAAATGTTATCAGGTGAAATGCCTTAACTAAATTTTTCAATATTAGCACACGAAGACTACTAGCCCGGATAGCTCAGTCGGTAGAGTGTAAGACTCTTAATGCCATTTTTATTTTTTTTTTATTTTCTATATTGCTTTCTTCTAAGGCTTACATTTCAATTTTTTAAAATTTTTTTACGGCTAATTAAAATTAAATAAATTTAATTAATAGCTCATTTGAAAACTGTTACAACTATAGGCACCTATATAAAAATAATTTTCCTACAGTGTTTTCAATGAAATATTTATTATATTAAAAGAAATTTATTACTTAAAAAAATATAAATACTGCTTTTTAACGTCGATCATTACGAAGTTTGGACACAACATTCATCTCGGTAAACTGAGATGAATGTGCGTAACTGCGTAATCATGTCCCTTCCTTCCCCATTCGTTCTTTTGCACCCGGGTGAAACCGGGCGGGACCGCTAGTATTATATAATAAACTCTTTATTATCTTTTAACAATTTTTCATCGGGAAAATATCATTACGATACACGATTTGCATGTTCCAAAATTATTTTTCAAAAAAATATTTAATATGAAAAATGTCAGAGAAAACTAAAAAGTCTTTAAACGGCGGTGTGGAATTGGTCCTTCATTTTTCGAAAAATACTTTTTCAGTAGAGTTCTAGATTAATTTTCGTTTGTTCTGGAATTCCTTATGAGTTTGAATAGTTGTAACAATTATCATCACTTGATTAATTGAATTTGAAAAAATCGTGTATGAAAAACGTGAAAATATTTTACGAACATCCTGTAGTTTATGTTCGGTGTGTATTAATTTTATGCTTATTCTTTAGCCAATATTAATTACTATTTTAATTAGAAAATGAGTGTTTTTATTTAATTATAACTTGAAAGTACACGATGAATATAATGTTTACAGAGAGAGGTTGTGTTCTTTTATTTGTAAAACTTGAGTAATATAGCGTTTATAGTTTTATTTTTGTAAATTCCAATAACGCTGTTTATTTTACAAACAAGTAAAAACAACTGGTAACTTTAAAATCTTTTTCGTCAAATCAAATTTTGGGAGGATGTTTTGGTATGCAAATATTATGAAGAGCCCTAATTTTTTGGGGAAAATCGGCGCATGCGCAGGAGAGATATATGCTATAATGGTGATTTTTATATAATAATGGTATACTTTTTATAACGGCTTATTATTCTATTTATTTTTTTAAGAAAGTGTCGTTAATTTTTTTTTTCTAAACTTTATAGTTTCGGAAATATTGTGAAAATTAAAAAAATCAGCCGCTCTTTTGTTTTATGGATCTGTCAGAAATAAACTAGTTCGACATGGTTTGATTATTTATTACATGACGTGGAACATATTATGTAGGTAACCATGGCAACGAATGGCAAATATCATATTAAATACTAAGTTACTAACCATTACTCGCGTCATCTCAAGCGATATTAGAAATTTTATTTTCTTTATTATAGGTAATCAAATGCCAACATTATTGTAGTTGGAATGGTTCCGTCGCCCAAGTGGTTGGATTTTTTTTAACAATTAGGTCAATTTTTTAGCAAAATGAAAACAATGTTTTGAAAGATTGCTTTTAAAAAAATTGAAATGTTGGAAAATCAGAATTTGAGATACATCTAAACTACTTTTAGTTTGGTAAAGTTTTAAATAGATTGCAAATTTATAAACATGAAAAATAAAAAGTTTAGTCATTATCTGCAACACAACAATAAAAAAGGAAGACTTTTATATTGGTAAAAGTTTTGTTCGAAACCGCAATCTCAAACAGCAGACAAATTATGTTTAACATGTTTGCATTAAAAGAAATGGGTTTTTAAATGAACTTGTTTAAAAATTCAGTACATTCAAAGAGTTAAATCTGAAAGAAAGATAAAGAGATTCTATAAAATTTATTACGTTTTAATTATTAATGATGCCATAATGAGTTAACGAGAAAATGCGACAACATTGATATAATCTCAGAAATGTAAATATTCTTTTCAAGAATAAAGCTACATTTATTTTAACATTCACAAAATATTAACGGCACATTAAAGTGAATATAACAATGTTCATCTTTTCATTCTTCCAACACAAAAACGCATTCAGTTCCGTGAGACTGCTAATTGTCTTGTGTCTAGGCCGAACTTCAGAATACTGCTTTGTATAGGTCTTTCAATAAGAATGTACTCTTTTTCGTCGTCAACATCTAAGATGTGAATGGTTATTTTTTTTACCAATAAGGTCACATCAAAATACCGCACGCAACCATCAGTAAAAATACAAAATAAAAAAAATTTTAATTACGGAAACGGAACGTAAATGCCGCTGCACACGAGGCTAGAAACGCTGCTAGATTCCTTGCTAGATTTGCCTACTAGTTTTCTAGCGCTAGTTTTCTTGATTGCTGTTGAGTGCTCGCTTCACACGAGACTATTTTTCAAGCTTGATTTGTAGAGAGATCTGGTGCGCGCATAGTGACAGTTCGAATATAAACACAGAGCAAAACGTGTCTGTTGTCTGACTCTGAGCAGAATGACACCATGTTGGTTTCTGGGTGTTTGTTCAAGTGCCCACATGACAAGATATTGCTTCCTGATTGGTTATTGCTAGCAGCAAATCTAGCAGGGAAAATAGCCCTTGTTCTAATTTTAAAACCTATCTTGTGAGCTAGCAGGCCAGCCCGCAATGACGTCATTTCCACCTTCGTATCCAGCCTACCGGCTAGCAGAACTCCTAGCAGCGTTTCTAGCCTCGTGTGCAGCAGCCTAAGGTTATAATATGCAAATTCTTTGTTAACGTCCGATTTTGTTATTTAAATAAATAAAATAAATTTTAGTTTGACGTTTGGTTCGAATTGGGACCATCTTCAGGATTATAAAACCAAAAATATATAAAAAAATTCTATAAATAATCAATATAAAAATTAAAAAAATATAGAAACTATAGAAAATTTATTGTTTTTCTATATTTTTTTATTCTTTATACTTATTGTTAATTATAAAATTTTCATTATTTATTTTTTTTTGTTATAATTCTGAAAATGGTTCTAATCGGGGTCGAAACGTCAAACTAAAAAAAATTAAGTCTGAAAAATTTGTCCAGTATTTTATTTATTTAAATTATAATATACAAATATATATTATAGCAATAATTTACTGTTGGTGTATGAAACACAGTTACAATGCAATAAGAAAAATTTATTTTTAAACAATGTCACTTTCGGGACTCAAACTTGAAATTTCTACTATCGCGTCGTGTGAATTATCAATTATCCTATAATGAGTTATTAATTATCCTATAATGACAATTCCGGAAATTTCCGATAGTAGCATTGTTCGAAAATAATTTTTTCTTATATTTTACTGTAACTGTAACAGTTTGTAATAATAATAAAGAACAAATTATTCATCTACGTACATTTGCAATTTTGAAAAAATGTCATTGTTTACTTTTTGCAAACGCTTTTGAAAAAATCTTCAAGTTTCCACAAAAACTTATTTTGCGAGGTTTCTGCTAATTGTAAGGGGCGCACACTAGTTTCTTTTACTTGCATCATCTAAATACGACACAGGCTGGTGTCACACAGGAAGATATTTTGTGAAGATAGGCTTTGTTGAAGAAAAAATGGATATTATCGTTTTAGTATCGGTATATCGTCTCATTACTTAACGTTATTCGTCTCGTTTCGTCTATTAAAGCTCATTTTTTTATATATGCCTGATTTTTTTTTGTTCTCTATTATCGTATATAGACAACAAAATTGTTTTATCAATTTAAATTCGAAGCTACATAGAGTCTAAGCTAAATATTCTTACACGCACGTGGTTAACCCTCCACAATACAGCAGAAGAATGAACACGGTCATATGGTAGCTAAAGTGTAAAAGGCATAATCGATTTTATATATCATAATTTTATTTATTGCGCATTTTCATTTCAAATCCGAAGTCATAGCAAAACAGTATTCACTGTTAAATATTCACACACGCACGTGGTAGACCCTGTGCAAGATAAAAGGTAGTTTGTGGCAGAGTAACGGCGTGCTGAACTGCAGCTAATATTCGAGTGCTTAACATAGATAATGATCTTAATGAAGAGTGAAGCAACGGTTTCCTTTATATCATCATCTCACTTTTGTCCTGTTGCTGTCTGTCCTCCCTATCGTCAGTGTCGCCTCCTCACGGTTACTTAGTTACTGTACGTAAAGAGAGACAGGTATTTTTGACAGCAGGAAAGTTATGATAATATTATAATGCTCATCTTTTAATTCTTTAAGAAATTATAAGAAAGTGTTCTCGGTGTGTTTTTGACACCCACTCTTTAAATTAAGTGACTCTGAATGTTGGAATAGGAACTCGATAACTTAGAGCATTAGGCTTAATCATTTATGAACAACGTTCCTAGGTATTATGTAAAAGTTTTGTTTATAATTTACTTCTCCAAGTTTTGTCTTATGCCCATATTCACCGAACACTTTTAAAGATAGAAGTTACTAATCTTGGAACAAATTTATTCGTTACAATAAAGTTTACTTTCAATTCACCAAGCAAGATATCAGATAAAAAAGTTAGAGTATAAATATACACTGCACTATACTCCTTGCTCTTTTTGTTGAATATTTTTACGTTCACACAAAAATCCGACCGATGGCGTTAGTTTAAACGTCGAAAAAGAAGTTTCACAAAATAATAATGTTTTACCCTAACACAATTGAACACAAAATTTCCACTAACTTTAATGTTTTACAACTATACAATTCACAAAAGGTTAATAAACAACACATAAATAAATTCATAAGAGCAAACTGTAGATATAATACTCCACGTTTATAGGTTAGATATTATGATCTATGTGACGGTCATTATTATAATTTTATCAGGCGAATAAATATTTATACCCTCGAAGTAAGACAGAATAGATTTATACCTGCAGTAAACACAATTATGGTTGGTGAATTGAATTATCGCTATTTATTCGGAGGAATAGTTACCTGAAGAACAAATGAACCGAATAAATAACTATATTTACGTTTGGTGAATATGGCCATTACAGCTGAAATAATACCATAGTAGCTGTGTGTATTACCCGTCGATGACGTGACAAGTTTTATAGATGAATTCAACATTTAAAAAAATGTGAGCCATCGTGGGTCGTCTAGCAGATGTGAAACATAGATTTAAGCGAAATTCCAGTAGCTAAATTTCTAGTAAACCAAATATTGCCCTATAACTAAATTTCACTCTGTAACTTTTCTTCTTGTCATCTAACGAAATTCTAGTATAGGGTCAAATCGACCGATAGTTGGAATCGACCTCTTCCGATTTGGATGAAATTTGGTCAGAAGTTTTCTTTCATCCTATAACGAAATTTTACCAACGAAAAAGAATTAAAAAAATGTTTTCAAAAGAGTTACACAATTAAAAAATTTATCATTTTTTTATACTTACAAAATTTAACCTTGGTTCATTTTAAAGAGGATATTTAGGGCTACAAAAATACTTACTATTCATTCCTAAAATAAAGTACTGACTTTCTTTGACAAGTGGCCGTGAAGTTATTTTGTTAAACTGTCAAGTTACTGTTTCTCAAACATTATTTTCTTAGTTACTCTTTAACCAATCTTTCTGTTACTTTATAGTTACTTGTTACTGATTGACTCATCACTTCATTGTGTATATTTTCACAGCTGCAATAAACAAAACTTGTATGAACAGAAACTGTGGAAGTTTGCATTAAGTTTTCACTTAAGTAGTAAAGTAGTGTGAACGTTGCTAACACTGTGATATACAAGGTGTAACATAAAATTATGCCAGTTCACGGTTTTAGTATCTTTTCGAATTTGAATTTAATATAAAACAAAAAAAATCTAGCCAGTTGGGCGACAGGTTCATTACAACTTCAAAAATATTCGCATTTGACACATAAATAATATTTCTGTATTGCACGTGCGGGCACGTGGGTAACAGTTAGTAATAAAAATTATGTTTGCTATGGATGATTACGTAATATAGTTTCACATGTAACAATTAACCGCATGCTTGTCAGCAACCTAGTTTCTTTTTGATAGATCTTCAAAATAAAAGAACAGCTGATTTTTTAAAAATTTTTGAAAATTTTCTTGGAAAAATAAATAGAATAATAGACCGTTATAAAAAGTATACCATTTTAACAGAAAAAATAAAGCTATAGCTATTTTGATTATGCATCAATTCTCTCAAAAAATAATATGGCTCTTCGTATTTATATGTCAAATATCTTAGCAAAATTTAATTTCAATCCGCTCAGCCATTTGACCTGTATCGTGCTCACAGACAAATAAAACTTTTTCCAAAAATATGTTTTTTGGTATATTTTTTCGACTTTCTAAATAAACTAACAAACGCAGATTAAAAATTTTAAGTAATAATAGAAGGGGCTTTTAAACATTGTTATATCTTATTTTTTTTTTAATTGTAGCGATTCTGTTTGTTTCATAAAAAAACGCGAGAACAAAGAAGTCACAATTTAGAAAAAATAGTATTGTTTTGTAAGAAATTATATACAAAACAACATAAACAAACATATATTAGTAACATTTAGATGACTTTAATAGCAGTCACTTACTTTTTCCAATTATTTTTATTTAATTTTATGAATACTTCAATATATGGTGTATAATGACAGACAAAAAATACAGACATTTAGTACTCTACTAATTTTTAACTGCTAGTTATAAAAGCGACACTAAAATGTTATTCTTGAATCTTGAATTTAGTGTCATAGTGTATTTTATCGTATAGTAACCCAGATAACATTCACTACGTCTCGGTAGAACAACTACTTCGTATGTAAATCTGAAAATAAGCTTATTTCCCAGTTACTGTTGTCTCTAAACACATTACAGCTTAACCTATTATTACCCACAATTTACGCTAAAGTTTATGTCTTTCAAAAATATTTCATCTATACTTAATATATAAAGCTGAAGAGTTTGTTTGTTTGAACGCGCTAATCTCAGGAACTACTGGTTCAAATTGATTTTTTTTTTGTGGGATAGCCCATTTATCGAGGAAGTCAATAGGCGATATAATATCACGCTACGACCATTAGGAGCGGAGCATTAATGAAACATGTTGCAAAATGTATCTCAAAAATAAGCTTCTATTCAGATGAAATGCACTAACTAAATATACTCATATTAGCGTTGTGAGTAAAAAACCCCATCTGACTCAATCGGTAGAGCATGCGACTGTCAATATCAGGGCAGTGGGTTCGAGCCTCACGTTGGCAAATATATATTTATTTTTTTTTTATTTTCTACATTGCTTTCTTCTAAGGCTTACATTTAATTTTATTAAATTGATTAAAAAAATGTATTAGTTAAAAAAAGTATAAATACCTACTGCTTTTTATCGACAAAAACTTTTGACCGGTAACTCCGATCATCTCAAATTTGGACACAACATTCATCTCGGTAAACTAAGATGAATCTGTGTACTGATGTTCCTCCCTTCCCCATTCGTTCTTTTACACCCGGGTGAGACCGGACGGGACCGCTAGTGTTTTAATAAAGTATATAAAACAAAATTAAAAATGCTGAAATAATTACCCACGACCAATGTAAATGTAATAGAAAAAGAATTAAATAAAATTCTAAATCTACCGACATTACGCAGGTAAGTAACCAAAGAAAATCCGTCGGAGGCTGCCATTCGCTATAACGTTTGTTATGGTTTTTTTAAATGTTCAAGTGTATTGCTGTAAAAAGCACTAGTAAGGGATGCTTATTAGATTTGTTCGTGCGTAGCACGTTTGTTATGGTTTTTGAGATTATTTTTTTGTGCAGTGCAGCGCCCCCTGCAGCGTTACCATCGTAATATCTATCTAAGAACCATCGCAGATGAATTACAAATTCTTTACAGAAAACCGCATCTGAACTGATCAAACCGTTTTCAGATAAATGGCGACATTCGAGTGCGCAAACAAACGAACAATCTCTCAGGCTAAACGCATATACCTTCGTCGTTCCGTCGTGAGTAAAAAAGAACGTTGAGAGCATTTAACACGGTTGCTAAATTTGATGAAGATTATTTCAAATTTAAAGCGGTTTATCTACTAAAAATATCGGAAAATCTTGCTGTAAGTGATTTTGACAACATTTTGAAATCTTTCTACTTGACTGCAACAAAGGTTATGAATCTATGCATGGATGTATGTTTGTTTAATACTAATAAATAATAAAGTTTATTTATTCCGTTGACATAAATGTGTGAAACAAGTCATAAAATTACATTGAAATTACATTATATGGTAGAAAAAAAATTCTGAATGGAAGAAGGTGCGCTTTATTAAGTGACGCTTGACGGTCCGTTTGAAATAAGATAAGCTATTACTAGATCGAAGAATCTCGTTAGAGATTCTTTTCTGTTCAATAAATAAAATTATTATTATTATTATTAAAAAAAAGTGCACAGACGGCGTTTTTTTAGTGGTAACTAAAGGAGTTATGCGAACGCCGTCTTTGCATTTTTTTTGCTGTAGCTTTTATAAGCACAGAATTTCGAGGTTAGATTTCAATTCCTTGTCTGGCTCAAAATTCATTTTTTTTCGACGTCTTGGGCATAGAATTTCGAGCTTGATTTCAATTTCCTGTCTGCCTCGAAATTCTTTTTTTTTAAGTTATAATCTTGAGATCCAGTCGCTTCAAGTTTTTGAATTTAGCACAGAACGAAGTTTTTACTTCTCCGAAGTCTTTTTTTTTGAGATTTTATATAAACCGGTATTTTTTTATTTAAGGCAAAAAACGTGTTTCGACTGCCAAGGTCATTAGCACTATTGCCATAAGGTATATTATACAATAGAATTGGGGCGGTTAGCAAACAAATTTAATTTGTAAACTGATCATTATTTCGTAGAAAAAGATAAGTAGTGTGTATACTTATCATTTTCTCCGAAATAATGTTCAGTTTACAAATTAAATTTGTTTGCTAAAGGCCCCAATTCTATTGTATAAATAAATATTGACTTTTAGATTTCAAACTACTGGACCGATTTTGATAAATAAGATATCTATCGATTCGTCTTGATGACGTAAGTGTATAGAGTAGATGACATCACCCCGGTTCCAATATGGTGAATGATAAACGCAAATTATTGACTATTGAAAAAAGGAATAGAAATTAATAACGTGGGTATCAAATCAAAGGGATTCCAAAACTTAAAAAAAATTAATAAAAACTAAAATCCAACAAAAACAAGTTTTCAAAATGAAAATTAGTCGAGTTACTAAAATTAACATCTATTTACCCGACTACTTTTCATAATGTCTGTTTTTGAGAAAGGACTGTATTTATCTTTCACTGTTCTGTATAAAAATATATAGTAGGTATTTCTCTAGTTTTGAAAACGCTGTTTCAGGTGTACAGCCGGTGCATGTTTTGTGTTTGCGTGTTCATTACGAATTTAAGAGGAATTGGAAATCGACGTTTATACAAAAACAATCACGCACACAGTGATGGCTGGCGTCGATACAGGGAATTGGACATTTAATGTTGCCTACACTGCATGTTGGGGGTAACATATTATGTCGGTATTATTGCTGGGTGCGGCTGAATGACTCCATATCGAATTACCTCTACCAAATGGAAATGACTAACATCAATAGAAAACTCCAGGATAAATTAATAATGCTTTGTTGTTTCAAAAGGCAGTTCTGAAGACATGCATAATACGTGCATACTTATCACGAAATTCAAGAAAAAAATAGAAATTATGACGTAAAACTACTTACAGACGTACTTTATCTTATTTGTTTACCACGTTTTTATTCACTCGCTTTCTTGTATGTCTATCGAATGTCTGTCCGGGTGGAACTTTGTAATTGATTTTAAACTAACTTTCTGATGAGATAGAGACTTGAAAGTTTTAACATAACTCAGAATTAGATGACATAACAAAAAAATGGTAAAAATAAGAAAATAATAAAAGAAAAAAAAATAAATTTACGTACCACGTTTTATAAACGAACTAAAAAGTATACTATAATATTTTTTTTACAGACAGATTTTTGACTTGTAGGATTTGAATCGAAAAACGTGGGGCGCATTATATCTCAATAATAGATTTTTTCATTGATAGAGCTACTGTCTACACTTCTTATATAACTGTCGCATGCGCCCTACGTTTTTCATTTCAAATTCTACGAGTTAAAAATCCGTCTGTATAAAGAACTTATTTTATACTTTTCAGTTTGTTTTTAAAACGTGATATATTAAACTTATTTTATTATTCCTCTTTCTTACACATCATTAGAGTAGCTAGGATTTGAAAGTTGGGTGGGGCGCAGGTACTTGGGTAGCCAGATTCCAGTTTATCTGTTTGAAACTATAGAAACCATAATAATTTCGGTCAATGCGTCTGTCTATCTGTACGTCACTTGTCGTCTGATTCAGGCCAATAGGTCATATGCATGCATTTTTTTTATATTTTTAATAGATTATTTAGTCAACCATAATACGGAAAAAAATTGATAATCATTTAAAAATGTAATATTATCATAAGAAAAAAAATATTAAATTTCACATTCAAAAATAGACAGTTTAAACAATCGGCCATGTTCGTGGGCTTATATGACGTCATGATATACGATGCATGTCAACCTTGATGTCAAATTGTCAATGTTCTAAATGAAGTTTATTTGTTGTTTTCTCTAAATACTGACATAATCTTACTGTGAGACGACATCTTTGTCATGGAAACTGTTGTTGATAGGTATATACTCTGACGTCACGATGCGTTTTGAGAATTCGAAAATAGCGCTTATTTTCCACATTTCTTTTTTATTACTTGTATTTTTTCAGTGATTAGATTAATAAAATAACCATTACGTTATGATCAAGAAATAAAATATATTTCGAAATAAAAATTTAAACCAATTTGGAGTCTTATGCATATGACCTATTTATACTCCTATAGCTAAACGATTCTCTCACTCTTTTCTATCAACTGCCGGTTGAAGTCGAAGAAGGGGAATCGTTTCACTTTTCCTCTGATCCAGACCAATTTACCCCATAGCGCGCTCAAAAAAGTTTCACTTCAAAAATAAACAATGAAAAATGACAATTAAGTGTTTCGCTTGCATCCGATATATATTTGAATTATCTATAATAAATATTAGTTCTATTTATAATTACAAACAATTGTTGTTATTTATTGGAACGCATTGCACCGCGTTAGCTCTAGGCACAACAATAAATAGTGTGGCTAGACAATCGCTATGGCGTACTGTTTTTGTTTTTTTTTTTTTTTGTTTAGTCGTGTAATTTACATTACTGACAAACATTTGCATGCAACTTTCAATTGTTCAATAGTTAGTGATTGTATTTGTAAATACCTATAACCTTTGATATAATATCGATGTTTTTTTTCAATTATAAATTATTAATAATGAATATAATTGATAATTATTAATATATTTTGTTATATGGAACGTATACTATTGGTGTCGGTCGGATGGCGGAACCTAGGGGCCAGACCAAAAAGTCTCGATGTCCGAATCAAAATTTATATAAAATCAAAGAGTACAAAAATGACCATCCATAATATATTTCGCCCTCGAATATTTGTAAAAAGTATGAACATGCAAGATAGTATGTTTTATGTCAAATATCACACCAAAGTTTGAATATCTTACGGTCGTTCATTTATTAGTTTATTATTTTTTCAAGAGCTGTAGTTTTAAAAAAAGTGTTATATAGGCAGCTATCGTATTATTTTTGGTTTCTAAATCCAACGTGTCAATGTTGCACCATAGTTTTGGAACGTTTTGCTAGTTACAAACATCAAACTATTTTTTTAACACAGAGGGAAAACGAAAACAATTCAACAGCGATACGATATTCCTTCCCTGTCACTTCCTAGATAAGGGAGTGGAAGGGGTACCAACGGGCAATATGAAAGCAATCAATTGGCGGTGAACTCGACTTGGGCGATCTGAGCATAGGGTTGCCAGGTGTCCGGCCAAATATTTAAGTGTCCGGCCTGTCCGGCTTTTGTTAGATTTTTGGTCTTTGTACTTTTTGATACTTTTAAAGAGTTTGAAATTGTTATTTTTTAATAAAGATTTTTTGATTTTTCTCAAAAAGAATGGATATATTTTTTATTTAGTTAATTTATCAACTAATAGTCTACAAAAGACTTCATCAATATCATAGGTATAAATACAAATGATGATAGATAGGTAGGACTGTTTGTTGAATGTTGTTAATATTGTAACAAAACTGTGTAATAAACAACTTTAATACAAACCTGACAGAGTTTGTTTTATTATATAAATGTGATGTCCGGCTTTAAAAACGTATGTATGGTTTTACAAAGGTATGGCTTTTAAAAAAGATATGTCCAGCCTGATATAGCACGGAGTTTGGCTTTTGCATTTTAGCACCTGGCAACCCTATCTATAATCTGAGCAACTCGGGCGACGTGCACGGAAGCGCGATCTGAGCGACCTGTTCTCATATTATCGCCTGTTGCTATGGTAGCGTTTAATGCAAATTTACTTGGGGTTTCATGTACCGGTGCAGGTACAGCATTTTTTCCTCACTTGACTCAAGTCATTTTGACAACAGATGTAAGACTTTTATAAAATCTTTTGGAAAAAAACAACTACAACATAATTGTAGATGTTGTGGGAAATCCACCTATTTCGAATTGCTGTATCTACATTTTGAAACTGACCTGGTTATGACATCAAATCTAATAAAGTACTGTTACGCAATACAATATAAATTCGTAGATATTTTTGTAAAAGGCTATCCGAACTTATTAAAATGTGTACGCGATCGGTTATAATTGTTTGATTTGAGAATTTTGTTAATCATTTTACCTGATTTTGAAATTTCCTACAATATTCTCTACGTTAAAGGCACGAGCTCACTGTCTACAATGTTGCCTTGTGTTCGGATGTTTTGTTGCTCAGATTACCGATAACTCCAACATCATCTGGTGACATCAATTGCTTTCGTGTCGCCTCGTGTGCGGACGGCTTTAACAAATTTGTAGTGCTTTTGTGGGAACTAAAACGAACCGACTAATTATAGACATATTCCCTTCAAACAACAATAAAATTCACGGAACATTCCTGGTGCAATATCGCATTTTATGTAAGTATGTTATTATAAATTGCGGTCGCTATAAGGCAATATAAAACACAAGGGTCTGGTTCATCAATAATGTATGCTACAACCATAGAGTTGGAGAAGCGCGTGTACCTACTATGCTTGCATGTACTGTATATATGTCTCCATGGAAAGGCTATGGCCTCGTGTTTATATAGCATGTCTGTGACCAAGCGACAAAATCACTCATGTTTAATTTTGGAATTTTTTTATAACATTGTAACGAAAATGACAAAACTGTTCTTCGTGTTTTATTTACAAAAATAACTGTTGACAAAACAAACTAAAAGGTACTTCTCAAAATTTATATAGGACACCTATTTATTTTATAGTTTATTTACAGAGTTCTCATTTTATTTATTTAGTATCTATTTATTTATGTCGTTTGCGCAATGTTCACTTCTTGACTGACACTTACTGACCGCCTGCCTTGTTTGTTGCTGCACCACTTATATAGCCCTTCAGTTGCATTCTGGAACATTCTTGAAGCGTCGGCATTCTTCTACACGGTTCCGACAACAATGTGCGCATTGGAAGGTCTAAAGCTCTAGTGACCATAGTAATTCGTCTTTCATAAAGTAGAGCTTTGAATTTGATGAAGTTTTAGATTTAACTATACTTTTCATGGCCGATACATTTTGTTACTGAATTGGACCTCCCTTTAGATCTGAGCACTTTTAATGGCCAGACATTTACAGGAAAAAATTACCGAACTTTCTTATTAAAAAAATTTAAAAAATATGTCAAAAACTTGATTTGACAATGAACTTAGATTGTGAAATGCCCTGTCATGTTAAACATTGGATTGTACTCACACAAAAACAAATGAATGATCTAAATTTTTTTCAAAATGCGTAGAAAAACTTTGTTTCGAAATGGAAATTGTCTAAAAAATCCGATTGCACAATAGTCGCGATTTCTAAATTGATAAACGCTGGTTAAGCTATCAGAGATGTAGTAAAAGATGTAATGAGTTCACCTTTTTTATGTCAATGCCAAACAAAACTCCACCCGTGCCGAAAAGTTAAGGCCGCTGCACACGACGCTGAAAACACTGCTTGGACTTCTGCTGCCGGCAGGCTGGGTACGAGGCTGAAAATGACGTCACTGCGGGCTCATCTACTATAGCTCACAAGATAGATTTTAAAATTTGAACAGGGGCTATTTTTCTTGCAATATATCCTCCGCTTGCTCTGAGCAAGAATCAATCAGGAAACAGTATCTTGTCACGTGGGCGACATGAACGAACGCCCACAAACCAACATAGCGTTATTCTGCTCAGAGTCAGACAACAGACACGTTTTGCTCTGATTATATTTGAACTGTCACTGCGCGTGAACCAGATCTATCCACAAAACAAACTTGCAAAGACGCCTCGTGTGAAGCGAGTACATAAAAGCAATTAAAGAAAACCAGCGTTAGAAAACTAGTTGTCAAATCTAGCAAGGAATCTAGTGGCAAATCCAATTTCATGTGCATCGGCCTTTAGTTACAAAGATATAAGCGATTTTGTCTTTTGGCCAAAGATGCGCGTCTCTATGGAAAGACAGTGCCTTGTGTTTATGTAACGTGTAATATATGACATTACATACAAGGCTTACGCCTAAAAGGGCATCTTTGCTGTCACACGGAACAGACTCTCTATTATGGCATAAATTATTCTTTTTAATGCTCTACTTGTGCTGCAAGCTAACCCTGTAATGTATTGCAGCTCGAATAGATGAATGGATTTGTTATTAATCCTGCAACGCAAGGTAAATATAAAATAGATTTGAAGCGTTGCATCGTTTTTTCTTGAAGTCAATTTGTTCTTGAGGCCAGATTTTTCTTGAGGTTTTTTTAATGTTAATTTTTTATTAAGTTCAGTTTTACATTACAGTTTTTTTTTCCGGAAGCTAGATTTTTCTTGTAGACTGACTTTTTTTGAGGCCGATTTTGTTTTGTGGTCAGTTTTTTTTCGTGTGCAATTTTTCATTAGGCCAGATTTGTGGTCAATTTTTTTTGCGATTAGTTTATCTTCAGATTTTTCATGAAACCTTTTTTTCAGGCTAATTTTTTTATTTAGTCCAGATTTTTCATGCGGTTGGCTTTTCATTTTGAGTCAGATTTTTCTTGAAACCTTTTTTTCAGGCTAATTTTTTTATTTAGTCCAGATTTTTCATGCGGTCGGCTTTTCATTTTGAGTCAGATTTTTCGTGCAGAGATCAATTTTGTTTTGAGGTTAGTTTTTCTCGTGCCCATTTTTCGTGCGATCTTTTTCATGATGAGATTAGTTTTTTCTTGAAATTAGTTTTTTCTTCAGGCTAGATCAATGATGACTACCTCAAATATGACACCTGGCATCAATGAGCTTATCAAAAACAAGAGACCTCATGTATCTGAATCCTCAAGCTCAAGATAATTTACCCTTTTTATTATTTTTAGATGAAAATTGATTTAAACTAAAAACATAAAGATTTTAATTTAGTATATGTTTTAGTTTTTAGTCTGGCTCACTAACACACCTTAAATCTTATAAATGGCCCTTAATAAAAATCAGTCTGACACCCCTGGGCTAGATGAATTTAGTTTTTTCAAAAACAATGGCATCACTATATTTGCTCGGCAATTCTTAAACCCTGGATGAAACTTAGAATATCAAGGTCTTCAAAACCAAAAATAAAATAAGACTTTCTTATTTTGACTTTTTGTTAATTGATAAAAAGTAATATATTATAATAATAAACTGATTCCCTCTCACGATTCCTTTTTTTTGGTAGACTAATACTGGGTTGCAGAAACGGTTGTCAAAAAATCGGATTTCACAATGACCTTAGATTGTGGACATATATACTTCTTCATACGTGAAGCATTATAGACTTTCAAATCGAACCTGCTCGAAAAAGAATTGATCGATTGAAACGATATTAACTTAAACTGTATTCAAACGTATAAGCATTGTTTACTGTACTGTTTCGATTTCGAAACGACGTTTTTTGTTGCATTTTGATCAAAATTTACATCTTTCTCTATATAGAACAATTATTATTTGTTTTTTAGTGAGTATGTACAATTTAATGCTCTAGAATAGATGAGAAGAGAGTTTGAATACGATATTAGACTGCGCCTGATGTTTAGAAAAATTATTGTAGGATCGCAATCTAAGTTCATTGTCAAATCAATTTTTTTGTCAACGCCCTCTGCAACCTTGTAAAACCTTCTTCGAAACTAAAACAGTAGCCAAATATTCTCTTTATTGAGCATAAGCTAGCTGCTAGTTCATTACCGTCAATATCTTAAGCTCCCATAAATTATTCCCAACGTTAATGAAACTCTTTAAAAGGGAAACTAAGAAGAATTAATTTGTGTGATAGAAAAGTTTCCAGGTAAAATGACATACGTATTACGAAACAGCAGTTATCTCACTCTTATTCAACGTTGAAGCTATTTTGCTAGAGTGAAACATAAGTTAGTCAGTAGCAGTTTATCTGAGAGCTTCTGGTCTGTTAATTCTTGATAATAAATATTGTTTTAAGAGTGTAGCAACTTGTGGAAGATATAATATCATTTATTGATCTATAAAGACTGGTTATATACATATTTATAGCAGTTGAAACGATAAAGTTAAACAGTTATAAACTTCCCGGTAGCTCAAACAGTATATTACATTCTGGAGTCTTCTTCGTTTAAATTATATTTTTCTTGAAACTTCATGAAACATTCTCAACTAAATCTGTTTCGGTCTTATTGACATTGCGTCTCTCTCTCTCTCTGTCTTACAGTTCAAAAAATTAGGGATGTCCACGATCAAGCTCGATGTGCAGATAGGGTTGTCAATCATACTTAGGTTGATAGAGTTACAAGAGGTTGCATCGTTCCATCTGACCAATTAGCGTCAGCGCGAGAATGATTGAGCTAGCGGACCATTGAAGTGAAGTTAAAAATAGGAAAATTTTTATTCTTTTTTTCAGAATTGATGGTTGAGTAATATTTATATTAACACACAAAAAAAAATTAATGCTCAAGAAATGTTAGACATTTTTATTAACTAGTTTTACAAAAATTATATATTTTTCTGTCCTTTGTTTTATATGTTTTTCTTTCTTTCTTTTTTTGTTTGCTCTTTTCTAAAATCGTTGCGCTGAAATATTAAAAACGGATAAATATTCTTTGTCGAGAAAATGATTTAAAATACTCTCAATTTACTATAAATAATATTAATATTCTGTCTTTTGATTTCTTTGAGATCTGTTAAAAACTGTCGTTAAAGTGTATAAACAATAGTCGTTGCCTCGCAATCAATTGACAGGTCCGCAGAATGTCATCTTTTCGCTACTACTATACAACGGAACGTGGCAACCTCTACTCTACTAGCCTTGAAACATACTTCAGTCGAAATCTAGCAGAAATTGAGAGTGGAAACCGGGAATGTACATCAAAAATAAAGGATACCGAAAGGAAAGTTGAATATAAAGTAGGGGGCATTTAAGTAATTTTGAGGTACGCCACATCAATAAACTACCAAGTAAAAGTGAATGATGTCTGAAATATCTGGAAAAACAACGAAACATCTCCGTAGATCATGAGATGTAAATTAAAAGTATTGTTATTGAACTATATTATTTTAATAATGAGCTATATTATATGGTTAAATTAATTAATTAAATTAAGTTGTTGACCTCAGAATTTCAGAAATCAATCACTTTAGCGTGCAGTGTTTTATTACACAAATATGCTTTTTCTGATTCCGTCGAAAAAATATCGTGCAACTTTAAATATTGTTGGAGGGTGTCGCAACGATTTGACGCCTATGCTATGTCACCCTATCGATTATTATCCATCCAAAGTTTCCAATTTCCAACGCAATAGACAAAACTATGAAATGCGTGAAAAGTTTTCACATGGACACTCCGATACTTGTATAAATGTAGAGTGAGTGTCAATTTTAATGTGTGAATGCAAGCGAAACTAGTGTATGTGTGTTAAAACAATAGTTTCATGTTAATTTTAATATAATAGCTTTTTCCGCTAGGTTGATTGAGTCAGTTGTTAAAGTGGCCATCCCTATTTCAAATAACAGCTGAATCCGAAACTCAAATAGCTGAAGTAATTACATAAATATTCCCTTCCCCTTTTGTTCAAAGAATGGCGTACCACAAATATTTGAAACTAAATTCCAAACAATAAACTTTCCACAGTTGTTTAATTAATAATCAGACATTACTGAAATTATATTTGACAGTAAACTGACTTGCAACTGTGTCAGTTCCGATTTAGAAGCCCTCAGGAAAGAATTCAAACAATTCATATATATTGATCCAGTTTATACGGTGCTCAAAAATTTTTAGGCAGTCAGGATGCGTATTGACTTTGTGTCCTACTGTACATAACCATTGCTCTATAACGCAAGGCAGAACAGCTTGATGTAATGGTTAGCGAGCTGGCCTTTGGCTCCATTCGAATCCCGCCTTCGCTCATAGATGTCTTTTTTATTTTATAGAATTTGTTAATTAAATGCTATTTATCTGTGTGTATTGGAGAAATCTCGAAAATCGAGGATAGTTTTTTGGCTAGAGGCTCTGCACTACTCAAGGACTGAAAACAAATTTCGAATTTAAGTTGAAAAGTGGAACTAAAAAATGAGTGCAACTTCTACTTATAGGTTTATATATATTTTGTAAATAAATAAAATTGTCGACCAATTTTTCTCAGACCATACGATATATTGACAAAAATGATAAAAATACAAATCAATATAACACAAGATGACGTTTCGATCCGGATTTGGATCTTCTTCAGAAATATCTAAAAAATATAAAAATTAATTAGTATTAAGTAATAGATTTCACGCAGGATTGAAACTTTGAATGATTCCAAAAATAATGAAAAATTATTATTCAGACGTTAATCAAAGATTTGAATTTATATTTTGTAAAAATCTTAGTGCATTTTTACATGATTCGTGGGTAAAATAATGCTATTCGTGGCGAATTCACAAACGACTATTGTTACTTTCTGAAGTGTAGCCATGGGTTATATTAAACCTAACGTACACTTTATGTAATGATAATATGCAGTCGGGTCTCTAGGCACTGTCAGTTTTGACAACGATACCTTAACACAATATGGTTAGCATTGATGAAGGCAGGTCGACTTTTTGTGTTTTTGAAAAGAAGGGAATGTTTCAATTTGTGTTCAGATTTTCTCCTAAATTTTTTTTTTTTAATTTTTACCAGCTTTTATTTTACTTCACATGTTTCTTTGATAATAAACAAAATAGGACTAAGAAGGCGTTTGTTTATTTAATATATGGGGAAAAAAATGATATAATGTGTCATCGGTGCTTTGTTTTTTTTTTCAAATAGGTACCTTTAAACGTGAATATTTGATAGTTTAAAAAAAATCTTATTTTTATTAATTTATTATTGTAGTAATTATGGTTTGTGACTCAAAAATTCATTTGTTCAAATACTTCGTCATATCTGATCGATTTGAAATTGTCTATACATAGGTATTCCCGATGAGAATACATGAATCAATCGTTTTTACATTCAAGTAATCGATTAATATTAAATATTAATCAATGTTTTAATAATAAAAATTTGAAAAACTAGAAAGAACAAAACAAAATATTACAAAAAGAACTTTGAAAATGTACCAAAAAGGAAAAATTATTTGTGATAATTTAGGTGATATGTATAGGTACCTAAATTATTAAAAATTAATTTTTCCTTTTATAAAAGCATGGGTCGTGACTAATGAACTGTTATAGAGTTTACGACCCACGCTTTTATTACTAACAATATACTTGTGAACTGATGTTTTATAACAGAATGAACACTTGAACAGCGATATTTCTAAAATATAGACTATTTTTAGACCCACTTTTTTCGTTTATGTTTTTTCATTTAAATTCATGTTTGTGTGCCTCAAAAAGAAATTTTCTGTACAAACATAAATTGTCATAGTTTTGCTGTAACAATTTTAATAGTATTTTAAATACTCGATAACATTTTATGACATTTATTTTTAAGACTGTCAGATAAAATTTCTAATAAAACTATATCTTTCTTATAGACATAATTATATTCAACAATCGATATCTTATATATTATTATTAGATAATACAATGTTATGTAAATAGATATAGCTACAAAAGTTTCATCTCCAGTCTTCATGCGGAATCTCTTCCTTTGGGGATTCTAAGGAGTCATCACTGTATACACAAATATCCCCATAAATATTGTCAACCCTTCTTAATGTAATATGCTAATAATTTACATTTTCGACAGTAGAAATCGAAAAAAATATCCCTTTTCAAACAAGGAAGTACATAATTCACATTTTCAAATAAAAACATGATTTAGATTGGATACCGGCTGTTAAAAAAAATTCGAAAAGAAAATATAAATAAACACATGTCGGTGAACCTAATTTTGGGTGAATAGCTGTTCGACTATCCCGATTGCAAATCGTTATTTTCACTCACTTCTCATTCCCCTTTTGTCATAGTGTAATAACTATATAATTTATGTTACTAATCAAGAAGTAGGCTTTTAAACAATTAACAATTTTTTTAAATCGGTTCAGTGATATCCGATTTTTGAGGTATACAAACTATAAATCCGGAATCTATTTGGTGTCCTTACCCCAGACATACCAAGGTGTTTGTGCCTTCAAACTACTATACTTATCTATATAAAATTCTCGTGTCGCAATATTGGCCGCGCTGATCTCCAATACAATTGAACCGATTTTAGTAAAATTTTGTGGATGCGTCTTGCTTCGTACCACTTACGTTATATGATAAATATTTTGAACAAAATTACGGTGTTCTCTCAAAAAATTGTTTTAGTACCAAATAGCGACATCTGTTAGGATTTACTCAAAGCTATTAGTTTAGAAGCAAACAAAAAAAATTGTTTAAGTATACCAAGTACCGATATTTGTTAGAATTCGATCATTCAGAAGCAAATCTGGTAGAATTTGCTCAAAACTATTATTTCAGACGCCGGGCCGCAAACGAAATACATTTTGCAGAATTATATATCTATCACACCCGGGTGAAACCGGGACGGACCACTAATTTAAATATGAAAAAGGTAGTGAAATATTTATACGTAGTAAAAATTAAAAAAGAAATGTTGCTAGAATTAAAACAAAATATTGAATCGAATGTTAACATTATTTTAATGTTGAACGTGTACGGGGAAAATTTGAATAAAATATATCTAAAAATAATTTAATATATTGTATAATATATTGTACATAAAATTTCAGGTTTTACGCATTTCCAGAGAATAATAAAAAAATAAATTTTCCGTTATAGATGCGTGTTCAGAATTTGTTCGAACATTAACGCTCATTTTGTACAAATCACACGCAATCTTTTCTTCTCTTTCGCGTTGCTGTATTGTTGTATGTTTTATCTTTGTCTGGCCAGTGTAACACACGCAAATGAAAATTTAAACGTTCGCTTTGGGATCGGGTAACAAAATGCCGTTACAATGCAAGTATGTGTATCTAAGGTTCTATGACAAAACGGTGTATGTTATTGGTAAATAGTGTCCGACCGAAGGTCGATTTCTGGCCGAAGCCGAAGACTTAAAAACCCTAAGAAATTCAGTTTAAGATTGACTACAAATACTACAAGCTACAATTATTAATATTATAAATGATTTTAAAACTTTTAAATTGAAGGTTTACATTGACTATTCAATAAATAAAATTATCGACCAATTTTTCAGACAATATATTAACAAACAATATAAAATTAATACATTAACGTTTCAAAAATTGGTCGATAATTTTATTTATTGAAGAGTTCTAATCAGACGTTAATCAAAGATTTGATTACATTGACTATACCTACAATATAAAAAGTTAATTTTAATCATTAGTAAAAGAACATTAATGCTTTCATTATCAGTTTAATTATCGGGGACTTACCGTTTTTTGCAAATTTATTTAGATTAAAATTTGCGCGGCAGGCGGCTTACAGAGCATTTATAGAGCAGGAAAGTGGTAATTGACCCACTCACCACCCTCTGAAAAGTTCTGAAATCGAGTTGGTTTTTGAGACGCTAATGACCTATTGTCGAGCGTCTAAAATTATTTACAATACCTAAACGCAGTTTGAATTAAAAATTTAGATTTTTGCATATCGTCACCCAAGATAGATAAAAACTTGAGCCTATAATAAACTGACAAGAGTGGTGGGGATCTAGTCGCATTGACAGTAATAAGCGTATCCATATAACGCTACAGCTTTTCGTAAGGTCACGTTAGGTCCCGGCGTTATCCAACCAACCACATAAATTCAAGTCATTCTACCGTGTGTAAAAAAAATTCAGTTCAAAGTCGACCTAACCTATTTTGTTTTGTACCCACATACTTATACACGATTAAACGTTAGTTTTGCCATCGGCCCATTGCATTTAGATATCCTTTACTCATGTGAATTGTTCAGATTTTGTAATGCTGCAGTCGAAAATAATCTAATTTGAAGTAAAAAGAAGAATTTTCGTTGGGAATAGTTTTCTGCTTTAATTTGTTGCAATTGCTTTGGGGAATTTATTTTAGAATTTGGCTCTTAATAATTTGTTTTATTAACGAAACTTGTTATTAAGCAGTTCAAATACAAGTAATATGTCGCTCTAACCATAGGTTATATTAAAAGAAATGGTAACTTATGGAGCTAAAAGTATATTATCTTCTTAAGCGACCGCCTTTATTTTTTTAATGGTAGAATTATAAAAATATATAGGATCTGTTATAAAATTAATAATTGTAAATTATATAAAAGATAAGAATGGCTGCAAAACCACGCAGTGATTTAAAAAAATAAAATAGAATATTTTATTCGCTCAAGGGACCCGTAAATGTTGTTTAGATTTTTGCGATGGCTGCATTTTGTTAGAAATAAGTTTTAGTTTTTATTTTATATCCAGTAAATTACAGCACATTAGAGAATTTAAACGATAGCTATTTAAAATACTAATAGCAGCACTTTAGAAGTTTAGATTAATTTATTAGATTTATTATACCAGTAATAATATTATTCGTAACTATACAGGTGTTGGATTTTAACCTCACAATCGAGATGTCTCAGAAATTTAAAAAGATTTACGAGTTCTGACATTTGACAACATTGTTTGGGGGGGAAGCAAGAAGGCCACTTAAATTTATTTAATCCATTGAGCAAAAAAAAATTATTATTTGGATCTTCATATTTAGGATCAAAGAACTACAGAACTAGTTTCCCAGTCAATGGGTTTTCTTATTTTACAGTCAAATTATTTCATTTTTTATAACCTTCAATTTGACATGTTTATAGAAAAAATGAGATGAGTTTTACCTCAATGGCTTTTGTACGAATCTTATATCGTTCTTTTCACTAGGATCTTCAATATTGAATCATTCTGAATTCCGAAATAGATTTAGATATTTTCGTTTTTAGTTTAAAAAAAATCCGGAACTAGTTCCAATACCGGGAAAAGTCTACAAAGAGCATAGAGATATTAGACTAGAGTACGCGAGTGAGCCGTGAAAGTGTCTGCATTTCAGAGAGAGAAAAGTTCCTTATCTCGATGGTAGGTAACTAATGATACAAAACATTGCTGATTTGAGTAAATATATTATATAATGATACGGAACTTTTGCAGCGTTCTCTCTCTGAACTGCAGACACTTATGACAAGCATACCCGCTAGCGTACTCTAGTAACTTATAGGTATCTCTATGACAAAGACAGTACCTATACTCGTATACGTATATAGAATACATGTCTTTTTTAAAATCAACATAGGTACCTATTAAATCAGAAATTTGCAAAGGAGCCAAAGAAATGAACATTATCGAGTAGGTACCTACTAAAAGCAATGAACATTTTGAAAATTAAACTTAAAAAATTTTCATTTTATACAATTTTTTGGAAAGCACATCAATCATTGGTTAAAAATCTATATGATGTCTAACTTTCTGGTAGACAATTTAAGCAAAAATTTTTTATTTATATTTAGAAAATTTCTTGGGACCAATAAACTTCTAATGGTGTGTTTATTTAAAACATTTTATTTAAATAAACACACTGCATTAGAAGTCTATTGTTCCCAAGAAATTTTCTAAATATAAAATTGTATTGCTTAGACAATTTAAACAAAAATGTGATAATTTTTAATTGTTTCATTATTTTCAGAATTCCGATATCCCGCAATTAATATTCTAAAAATGCCTGAAATTTCAGAATTGAAAAACCATGAAATTTCGGCGTGGAAACCCTAAGTACACCTATTTGTTAATTTCAGCCAATAAACTCAAAATCATTGGTATATAATGAAGTCAGCAAGAAATGACTGGCGACTGCCCTTCATGTCTGACGCCCTACTACTATAATACGTGCGTGGTGTCAGCCAAATAACAAGTTCTACACACGATGTAACGAACCCAATTAATTCACGATCGCCGCAGACAAAACCACTGTGACAAGTCAATTTATTGGACAGAACTAATCTCATACTTATTAAGGAAATTCACAGCCCTTCCGTAACGTTTTATATAAGAGCCGTACAAATAGGGATCTACAGTTGAATCGAATTCGAACAACACTTTTAGTTAAAATAAAATATTTGAAAACACGCGTCATTCATAAAAAAAATATTTATCATTATTTGTTCATGCGGGATTACCCTAAGAATTGTTTGGTATATGTAGACTTTTTTTCTTTTTGAAAAGAATATGCGCTTTTCGATTTTATAATTGGTGATTTAAATACACTTTTTGTCAAACTCAATTTCAATGCATATTCTATACACAGTGCGATCAATTATTGCTTGAGTTTATTTTCTCTGTAGAATATACCGTTTTTACACGCTTTATATTAGCTTCACCTGTATGTATGTACTTATGTATTTAAACACGCTTATGTTGTAACCGACTCCTTTGGGCTCGATTTTGACCCACTTTAAACGGACAGATTAAATTTAAAATTTGTACGCTTATCAAGAACCGGGGACAATACAATAATTTGATAAGTTTATCTCATTATCCTGATCAGGATCGCCAGAATTAAATAATTATGTTTGTATGTACCTATGTCTAGTTTTACGGTCATTGCAAACTGGAGGAAATCAACACAGCTCTGGAATGACTCCAACGTCTTTGTTGTTGCGTACTCCCTGCCTGAACGAAAATTACAACTCAAAAATAATCAAGCCTTTTATAGCACATCGAACTAAAATGTGAAAAAGAAATATAGTTTAACAAAAATTGGTTGTCTGTAAAGTCGGTTTACGGACGATAGTTTTACGTGATAACGTGTTCCGCTCGAATATCATAATTAATAATCTGCATCTTTCGCTTCAAATTTAGGTTAATTTTACGTAATTTTGGTTGCCTGCATATATTTTTTCACAAAATTAATAGATTGTTTGAACGAAAGGAAATGAAATTATGAACTACCTAACAACAAAATAATTTATGTTCTATTTCTCCTATCTTCTACATATAATAATTATAATAATTCGAATCTATGATATTGCATCTTTCGCTTCAAATTTAGGTTAATTTTATTTATTAAAATTACTTACCACCTATAAAAATAATTGTTTTTTTTAACTTTCTTTCTTTCGTATTTATTTTAAGTCTCAAAGATTAACTGTCATAATATTTTGAAAACAATCGTTTCATTGTTTATATAAAATTCCAAAACCTACTTACAATATTTAAGTATTTTCATACGTCAAAAAATTGATTTTTATAATGATAAAATTTGTAAGAAAACGATTTTTTCGAGAGATGAGACCTAGCTAAAACGATTTTTTGCCCCCCAAAATCCCTTTTCAGTAAATTTCATCCAAATCGTTAGGGCCGTTTTCGAGAAAAGCACGCACAGGGTCAGGCGGAACGTTAGGAACGTTACACTTTTTCGTGCATGCAGCCGGTGTTTCATCAATTTATAAGATTGGTGATTCATCAATTTATAAGACGTTATCACGTCAAAAAAAACAGAAGCACGCTTTAATAGCACATAGAACTAAAAAGTGAAAAATAATTCTTAATACAAGCAGAAAATAATAATGAACAAAAAATATTAGTATTATTGTGAAAAAAGGGTGAGGCGCTCGATATACGAAAAATATGGCACAAAGCGCCTCACCTTTTTTTCACAATAATACTAATATTTTTTGTTCATTATTTTTCACTTTTTAGTTCGATATGCTATAAAAGCGTGTTTTTTAGTTTTTTTAAACTATATTTATTACTTTCATTTCATACTCTGTAAGTAAACATAAGTGTGGCAACAAAGAGTTGAAAATCGTGGCAGCGATATACTTACCAGCACATAAATGTTACTTTTTCTATTGTGTGATTGAGTCGCATGTAGATCGTCAGTTGCAGCTATTCCAGCAGTTTAAGGATGTTGGGTATAGGCACTATTTTGGAGTACGCGAAGCGGGGAAAACTCTATGCTTATAAACAGGCCTCCTAATTTTATATATCGTGTCTATAATTATATACCTACATTCTTTAGATTTATTCAGATTCAGAGATGATACATTTCAACTTGGACAAAGGTTTTGGCAATATTGCATTTTATTTCTGACTCACACATAGATCGCTCCTGCTTTCGCTTAGTGTAATAGAGAAACGCTCCCACCTACATAATCTTATCCCAAGAGAACACAAGCGGAGAAGAGCAAGCACGGTTGCCATTTACTTCTTGAGACTTTATGTAAAAATCACTAAATCTGGATCTTTGTGTTTTATCTAATTAGTTTCTCAGTACTAAGTTAGGGAAAAGTTCAAATTAATTCCATCATGACTTATAATTGATTTTATGAGTTTTCTGTTGTTTTATGTCACTATTTCATTGAATGTCATTTGATGCCACGTATTAAAAATATATTTTGAATTTTATTTTTTCAACAATGAGACTGTCCATAATGTTAAAAATTTGAGATAAGATGTATACCACTAACAAGAACATCGTTTTGAATTTTTCTCCCAGCCTTCTTAAGACCATATAACTGCTGTATAACGAATGCGCGATTTTTGAATACACTTTGAATGGAAACGCGAACGCATCAGTCGCTAAATCGAGTGTGTGTTGCTACGATATGAGCAAATTTGAGTAGCTTCTACCGAATGTTGACTAGATGGATTCCAATTTTACAGGGAAGCTGGAATGTTGTTTTCATTACTGATCGTGCTGTAAAATACATTACAGAATATAAAACACGTTCATACTATGTATATTTAATTATTTTTTAATCTGTTTTGGCGCTCAACTGATTGTTTTGCGCTCGAGTATCTATAATATTACGTAATACAAACCGCCGCGATTGTTCAGAATAAACTCATTAAGTACGAATTTATTGTAAATTTTAATTCAAAACAAAATTGAATATTTACCTCTTTAATGAACGTAGTTTATTGTAATGTATTATAATAACGTACTCAGTTAATTGTAATTAAAAATTGATTAATGATGATACGTGTTGTTAATTTCACTCGGAACCTGAAATATACCTATAGTAGTCATGAAATAGTTTTTATTAACGACATTTTGTTAGTTAGTTAATTAGTTAGCTATTCGCAACATGAAATTCGCGACAACTAGCGCCTTTGTCACTTTTATACATTATGTAAAATAGGACAACTAGTAAAATTTAAATTTAAATTAATGGGCAACATTAAAATTTCAAAACAAATGTGAAAAAAAATTGGTTGTCTGTAAAGTCGGTTTACGGACGATAGTTTTACGTGATAACGTATTCCGTAATACATAACCTAAACCTCCCAAAATTTGGTTTCAATCCGCTTATCCTTGGTGTCGGAATGATAAGAAATGTCAAAAGTGACGTTTGCAACTGTCAAAGTATTATGTTCTAATAATAATTAGTTATTCCAATACTTAACTTAGAAGGCGTTGCATTTCACAAAATACTAATGTCAAAAAATTGAATTAAACATTAGAAATGCAGCCGTTTAGACATACGTTATATTCTAATTTCCATGTACGGCAAACAAAGACGACCGACCGCGTCGCGGCATGCATTAGACAACATTGCATTTATATTTTATACAGCTATTTTTCTATATAAATTTGTATAAAAAAACTGTTTAGGCAAATTCTGTTATACGAAATCTATGTAAAATGTTCTCCTCTTTCGTTTAAGACTGGTTTCAAACCGATCTGATTTAAATTGAGCGAGAAATTAGCAAAAAGCACGCACAGGGTCAGGCGGAACGTTACGCGTTAGGAACGTTACGTTAGGAACGTTACGACCGTTAGGAACGTTACACTTTTTCGTACATGCAGCCGGTGTTTTATCAATTTATAAGATTGGTGATTCATCAATTTATAAGACGTTATCACGTCAAAAATGTTAAAGTTTTTAAAAACTGTGATCAAATAGTTCAATAATATTAGCTAACATCGTTATTTTTTTATATATTATTACAATTAATAATGCAGCATTTCCGGATTGTCATTTTTTACCTTTGCCTTTATATAGTACATGTGCCGTAAAAATGCCAGCTTTCGCCGCTAAGCGCGCACAGTCGTTTCAGCGTCTCCTTTCCAAGCAGCTGCATATAGCGAATAGTTAAGGTCAAACGTTGTAATCCAATTTTGACCCACATTTAAATGAAACTCACCGCTTGCATTATTCCAGAAACTATATAATAGTTTTTAAGAAAAGCTTCTTTTGATTCGATAGGGTAAAATTGATTCATGAGATTGATAGTATAGCGTATACTATAAAAACCGACCGTACAACGTTGTGCTATAGTGTGTGAGAGTTATAGTGGCTACCTGGTAACGTAAAAGCCGTAAAGGTCTGTAGTGTAAAATACATACTGTCACTTTTTTAAGAACCCAATTTTCATAACCAAAATTATTTTGTCATCACAATTTCCGTAACTTCCACCATACATGCTCCGTAACTTCCATCATAAATGCTCCGTCTCTCCCGCCATGCAAAATACAATATTTCGTGTTTGTTGTGAATTTTTTTAACATATTTTATTAACTACTGTGTTGGCACTTACTGTTTTCATTTTTTTCAGTGAGCTTTTTAGTAGCGCAATTTTTCATTTGTAAACAATTTTTGTCTCTGGCTGAATATTTTTTTAGGGCGGAATGATATCAGTTCGTGTCAAACTTTTTGAAACTTTTGGAATGTATGTTGAAGAAATAAGAACACAAACAAAGCAATTGTGTAAATATTTATTTAAAAAAAATGGTAATAAAGATAGATATCGATTAACGTCATTTGTGTCAAGGAGAGAATGGCCAATGTTTATTGCCGATATCCCTTTCTATAGTTCAAATCTGAGAATGGGTGAGTCAGTTGAATTTTCAATGTGCTGTTAAAAATATCAACAAATTTAAACAATACTTTAAGGCTAATCTCAAATTACCTTGGAATTTGGTGGCGTTATTTTTTTAAGTGTAACGAGTTTTGTTTTTCAATTTGTTGTAATCGAATTTCAGATACCTCTAATTAAATGTGAAACTTATTAATTTATTCAAAACGACGGTCTTTTAGTGTCTAAAATGAAATTTGTTAAGACCCGTTTGTTTTGATTGTATTTATCAATAACTGCCGGGAAATTAAAAGCATTTTTTCTTATGAAAGTCAGTTTCATTTTGTTCTTATAATTTTGTATATAAAAATACAATAAAAGAAACATCCTTCTCATTTAATTCATTTATAGAAAAAAACGTCACTTTGCCATTAAAGTTTTCCTTTTTTTTATTTTATACGAATACTTAATAAAAAAGTTCGGCTATCAATTAATATGGTAATTAAACGCTTCACGAATAAAAAGTTGAAAAGCGTTAAGATTTTTTTAATTGCTTAAAAGGATACAAATGATTCGAGTCTTCGCAATGAAATCACTGCAATCTGACAGTACCTTGATTTGCATATTAATTGTTGAACAAAATCTGCATAATATACAGTACGTACCTAAAAAAAATAATGTTAGAAACAAGTTTCGTATAAGGAAATGATAAAGTAAAACCTTTTATAAAAAAATAGAACGGCATTCAAAAATTTTACTTAAAAGAGAAAAAAAGTAAATTTTAAAGTTGGCATCGATTTAATTACTAAAACTTTTTATTTACATTTTTAAAATTGGAACCGAACTCAAATTCAGTTATTGTGCTCATTTTAGTGGATTATTTGATGACGGTTACATTTTTTTTTAAGTTTTATTTTCATTTTTTAGTGATATTTTAAATTGTAGTTTGTATAATATTAATCGACTCTCTTCTTGATAATATGATTACTAAATTGTACAGAAAAACCCGGTGGAGCTCTTTAAAAGTAAAAAAATCAATCAACCAACGTCGACGATTCTTTCACTGTTACCTAAATTGAAAAATGTCTAATTTAACGCAAAAATAATCGTCTAAATTGGCTCAGTGGTTTCGGAGATATACGTGGGGAAAATATATATTTATGTATATTCACGAATCTTGGGTATTTGCTTGAAAAATTATTACTTCTTCGCAGTTTTAATCAATTTCTGAACGTGCCTCAAGAAAAAACTGTTTCTGTTTTGGTGTTTGTATAGAAATTAACAGCAAAATATTTTTTAAATAAATTGATTTGTGTGAGAGTTTTGACACTTCGTACTGAACAATAAAGCCTAAAATAAAACAATAACAAAGTATGAAAGTTTTAGAACACACCTTATACAGTATATTTGGATTTTGAAGTAATCTACTTACTTATATTTATACAATGCATGACGTGCTGTACGTACTGATTGTTTTCTCATCACTCATTAAATTTAAATTACTTAAGAAATTATAGAAAAATAAAATTTGGCAATTATAACACTACTAAAACTCCTGTTAAAAATATTTTTAACAAAAAAATTGAGTCGGTGTTATTATTGCTAGGTATATTGTAGTGTTTCCTTGGCTGACACCGACTCCAAAAATGCATTTATTTTATTACTTTTTAGTGCATATTTCGAAGTCTGTTCAATTTTTTTGTTAAAAATATTTTATTTTTCTCTTTTTAGTGTTAATCTAACACTAGAATCGGTGAATATACATAAAAAAAAACATTATGTGTGCCTCGATTTCTCCGGATTCCACCATCAGATCCTGATTTGGTTCCGATGGAACCACCTCGGAAGTGCACTCTTTCGAATAAAAAAAAAATTTGAAAATCGGTCCATAATTGACGGAGAAATAGGTGAACATACAAAAAAAAAAAAACAAAATATATACAGACGAACATATAACCTCCTTTTTTTAAGTCGGTTAAAAAATACGGTAGACACAAATTTTGTATATTCTAATAAGTACGTAAATTATTAATTATGCTTAAATTATAATGCATACATATCTATTGTGGTATTTAATAATTATATCATTATTGTTTTTTGAAAAAAAAAAAAACAATAACGTGTAAATCCAACATTTGCAGAAAAGTATATAGACCATCGATTAAGCAATTACAAACTAGTATTTTCATAAATTTTGTGATCATTATCGACGTCTTTTGTGATTTCTAGACGACATCTAATAAAGCTTACATAAATATTTTTACAGATAATTTAAATGCAATATGAATAAATGTACACTCGAAGAAATGAAATTCTTATATAATTTTATCAACATAACAAACGTTGACAAAAGTTTCAACTTGGTTATCGCAGCTGTTACAATAGTTTTCGAAACAGTGAATACGATTTTCTTAGAAAATTTTCATATAAAACTTTATGCATACAACAGCTGGAAAAACTGTCGCTGCTCTTGTGAAATTATTCATGTAATTTTATACTTATTTAATTTATTATTTCCAACTGAATTTACACTTCTAAGTTTATTGGTGCAGGTGTATTTGTTAAAAAGATCAATGAATAAGTATATTAGCGTCACAGCTTCGTACCCGTCATGTGTCGAAGGACATTTCAAGCGCTTGTATTACCACCAAAGAGGATACATATGCGTAAATTTATAACCTACCAATCTACTGTTTCATTGATGAAAAAATACTAATTGAATTTCAAATTTCTCAATGAATAAATCGTCTCATATTTAATAAATATTAAAATAAAAAAATAAATATAATTTAGACACATCTATGTAGTTACCGAACGGGGTGACGTAGTGGTGGGAGCACTAGACTCGCATTCGAGAGGTACCGGGTTCGAATCCGGGTGGGGGCAGATGTGACTGGGACTTTTTTCTTCTGCCTCTCGCCGAGAAATGGTCGTCTTGTTGAGGTTTTCTACGTTTTCCCTCAATAATTTCAGATAGATATCGAGATCGCCATGGTCGATTACCTGTCAAACTCCTATGCTCTAAATTTGCCTACCTTATCCCAATATCCTAAAATTCCTTCATTCGCCATTGCTATTAATTAAGTGGAAGTTTAAAAAGGTAGAAAATAACGAAAAGTGTGATAGATGGAAAATAGTAATGTCGTCAAACGGACGTTAAACGCATTATTAGTATTAGAATTATTGTTCAAATCTTTGATTAACGTCTGATTAGAACTCTTCAATAAATAAAATTATCGACCAAATCCGGATTGAAACGTTAATGTATTAATTTTATATTGTTTGTTAATATATTGTCTGAAAAATTGGTCGATAATTTTATTTATTGTAGAATTATTGTTATTAATGTAAGTAGTATATAGTACCTACTTAAATTACGTCAAATATTATGACGAAAAGGGCAGAGCCTTAAAGTTAAACAAGGGGCATTATGTGAGTCCAGTTAGCTTGAAACTACTGAAAACGTCACACTGTGGTTTATTTTAGAGGA
Source organism: Xanthostigma xanthostigma (assembly GCA_963575645.1). Lineage (NCBI taxonomy): Eukaryota > Metazoa > Arthropoda > Insecta > Raphidioptera > Raphidiidae > Xanthostigma > Xanthostigma xanthostigma. Next base: position 18,878,756 of record OY754472.1, on the reverse strand, counting down.
CAATAAGTATGTTAGAAACATAGACAACATGTCAATTGAGAGCCCAGAAATAACCCCTGTAATGTTTTTTTTTTATTTTTAAATCATAATGTATTGACGTTTCCACCATGTGTGACCCGTACCTCCACTATACGAAACCCGTACTTCCACCGTATTGAAGTAAAAGATTTTAACGGAAATGGCAAGTGCCATAAATTTAAATTAAGAGCATTAAAACAGCTTTTGGATATTTTTTTAATCCCATATCATTATTTTTATTATTGAGCTTTGTGGTGCTGCTAAATTTTGTCTAAAAGTGTAAGAAACCCAAATTTTAAAATGTGGCATTAATTTAGCCCTTAAATATGTTGTGCCAATAATTTTATCATCCTGCCATGTAGGGTTGCTAGTGTACCACGACGGTCGAAGTTATGAAATATCTCGTATTGTCATCGGGAATGTTTATAAACATCTATATCTTGTGAACATCGATGATTAATTAAAAATATCAGTGTGTTGACAGCGATAATGATTATCTTTCGTTACATCACTCGATGATTTAAAAATTTGAGTTCAGCACTGTACGGTAGTAGCCCTTAAAACTTTGTTTATAATTGTTTGCATTATTCATCATAATAAACGTTTGTGTTAAACCCTTTTTTGATTGTAACTTAAGAAACTACGCACTTTTATCTGTGCAAAAAACTTTGCAACTGTAGAGATATGTATGTATAATATGTAGAACAAGAACAAAATTGTTTTCTCTTTTATACAGTTTGCGCCACGGTGCAGTGTCTTTTTAAGTTCTCACGAGGTACAACATAGAAGGTTTTATGTTGGTATCGTTGTATAAAAAATACTACATTGTAGGATGCTTTGCAACAGTCAAGAAACTTTGTTGTAAAATGTTCTTTTGCAGGATAATCTCTTATTACCATCTACCAGTAGTCAGTATCATTCGGTTATACAGGGAAGTATTTTACGTTTCCTGTTTTTTAATTCACAACATATTCGTGGCCGCAGCGGACAGTAGAAAATGCAACGACTTAACCGACATCTTCACACGTCATGACAGCTGTCTTCCAGATAAATATATCTGACAGATAATTTTTAATCCGATTTCTTTAGTTACGGATTCGAAGGTCAACTATTCTTGAGACATCTTTGAATTTCTAGTATTTGTCGTATTACCAGCGTAGACAAGGAAGTTAAAATAGAACCTAAACAAAAATTATTTAATAATTTCTATTTTACTTTCATCGCAAACTACGTTAGTATCTCACAGAAATACTTCCAATACTTTTTATTTGCTATTCATCAATTTGAGTACAACGCACGATTTTGTTACTTTTAAGGTTATAAAAACATCGTTAGATAAGATAAAAAGTTTTATATTTACAAATTACAAAATTGGTACCAATTGCCACCCAGGACATTTAATGTGTAAAAACAGAGTTGGAGAAATTTTCAATATTTGAATCTTGCGCAGAAGATTGTGTCTTAACCATTGGATAACTTTGTAGAATAAGTACTATCTAAAAGAGATGAGAAGAAATTTCAGAAAATGTTATTCTGAACTTATCCCGAAGTGAAGAAATCGGGCATTCAACGATTATGTTTAAGTGCGATCGCACATATTTAGCCACGTAATGCGACCACAGCTTTGCAACTAGTGGATGCGTTCAGCTGCGGTTATATTCTTTAATGGGTTTCAATGATCCACTAAGCGCTCGAGTGAACGCGTTTGGTGCATAAGCAGCGACAGGCGTTGGTGCTCGCCGCAAGCGATCACAAAATTATAAACCGTGTTACAGATTTGTCTCTGACAAGCTTTATAATTTTTAAAGTGAAACATTTTTAGTCGGGAATAGGATATTTTCGTTTAAGGGTGTAACGAAAAAGAAGGAATGGAGAAAATATATTGGGAACCGATTGGGATTGGCCCGGCCTGGTTTTGCCCGAGAGAAATCCGAATTGATTTGAAGTTGGATCGAAATCAAATTTATATAAAAAGTGATGAGACCAATAATATTATAGCTAATGATAATAATCACGCATTGACTAATATAAAAATAGACTGAAAAGAGCATCTAGATTGTCATAATTGTGTTGGCACACTGTATATAATTTCTTTATTTAATTATTAAATTATTATTAAATAAAAGCGAGTATTCATGAGTCATTATTCGCACTATTAAAATCACTTTGGGGTCTTCCAGAAACCAAGTAGTTCTAACAAATATTGACATATACACTAGTGAGATCGAACGGTTTTTTTAACTTTATATAATCGTGGTTCTTATCTCCGCTATAGATAATAGAAATATGACAGTCATACAAAAATACTGTAAAGAAAGATCAGCTGAACTCTTACAGCTTGTTTTGGGCAAAATAAATTTTGTTTAAGTGTCACCCTCTTGATATTTCAGATTTTATAATTACATGGGGAGAGGGGCATTATTATCGAATTTAGGACCTTATATATCGTAGGAAATATTCACCTAAAATGCCACTAAGGACTTTAATTTCATTTTTTTTTTATTTAGAATATAGAAAATACAGAAGAAAAAAAAATACAATATATAAACAAAAAAAGAAAGAAGAAAAACAAGAGAATAAAAAAACTAGTGCATCAACGTAGAGTTATTTTTGTATACTTGTCCAACGGTACCCTACGCAAAGGCGTGCGCGAAAATAAAAATCTTCATCCCTCAGTTCTAGGTATGGAAAGCTATCTTTGAACTTTATATTTTATAATTTCAGTATGACGGTTCATATAAGATACCTGCCTGTAAACTTTCATCCAAACCAATGAAAAGATGGCGGAGCTATAAGTCTGTGACAGACGGAAGGACAATTATTGTCGATTCCGTTTTTTTCCATTTGGGCTACGGAACCCTAAAAATTTGAAATTTAAACTTTTCAAGATAAATGGTTTGTTAATTGTCAATTCGAAAAATAGAAAATTATTGACGCCCCACCTGGCGGAAGTGATAAAGAAATGTTAAAAAGTTTTCCACTTCACAGCTTCTGTGTTCTTTCCTGTGTAGAGTTGTGAATACTTTTTGTGCTGGTATTCGTCTAACAAGCCACCTGAACAAGGTCAATTTGCGAAACTCTACCAGATAATGATCACTCGATTTATACGACTTGCTTTATACATATTTTTATCTTTTATTGTGGAGTAGCTTAGTATTTATAACAATCATCACTTTCAACAGTATATTTTAAAAGTCCGTACGCTTTTTCTGCATCATAATTAATATAAACTTTTATTCTGTAATATCAAACTTCTTTTGTTAAATTTACACTGCAAAGCTAGAGTTCAACTAAAACACACAAAAAAAACAACACATTCTCTAATTTCACTATTTGTTTTTTAACATCTCGCATTTTGCATATTTTATAGAATGCATTATGTACAGTAAATTAATTTAAATACAGTAGATTCACAACAAATGTGAGAGAAAGCAAACATTGAGTTGCCCTGTTTTAAGGTCGCTGCACACGAGGCTGGCTTTGCCGCTAGATTCCTTGCTACATTCGGCTGCTAGGTTTCAAGCGTGCTGTGGCGCTGGCACACTTTGTACGTATTGAAACTGGCCTTGTAAATGGGTTTGGTGCGCGCTCAAAGATTTAGTTCGAATGTTAATTGTCTCTGAACAGAGCACACGCTATGACGCCGTGTTTGTTTGTGAGTGTTTGTCCATGTCGCCCACGTGACAAGAAACTGTTTCCTGATTGGTTTTTGCTGAAAACAAGCAGACAAACTAGTAAGAAAAATATCTCCGGTTCTAATTTTAAAATCCATCTTGTGACCTTGCACGCGAGCCTGCAGTGACGTCATTTCTATCCTAGTAGCCAGCTTGCCGATCAGCAGAAGTCCCAGCAGTGATTATAGCGGCAAAACTAGCCTCGTGTGCAGCAACTTTTAACTTCATTCTAATACCAAATCTAACAATACCTCCAAAAACAAACGTAAAAAAAGGATTATTGGTTTGCTTATTGGTTTGCTCGGCCATCAAAGCATTTAAATCTAAATCGCTTCCAGTGTAATTTTAAACTCGAAAGTAGGTAAATTTAATAAAATGTCACCTTTTCACTCTTTTACTCGACAAATTTCCAGTTTTATTAAGTATCTTGTTCGTATTTAGTTTTGTTTTAAAAGAATAGGAATCGTTGAGGGAGTGTTTCGCTGAGGTTAAAAAACACAAAAAAACATTTTAAAAAATACAGTCAAACAAAGACCCTTCTCTTTTTTTTAAGTCGGTTAAAAATAGTACCTATCATTTTAAGTTTCATATGTGCATAAAACAATTTTTAGACTTAACATTAATAAACTTTTTTAATAGCTAACGCTCTGATGATGAAAATATATTTTTCTAAACGTTGGCCTAAACCAGTGATTCCCAAAGTGGGGTCGACGATAACTTGCAAGGGGTCAATGTCAGCGGGAAAAAAATTGGGGGTCCATGAAATGAAAATGAGGGTCAACGATAGTGAATCTCCTAACAAAAAAAGAAACAAACTGGACATCGTTAACCGAAGAGATTTAAGATTAAATCTAACTAAATTGATGCCAAATGTTGAAAATTTATTATTAAAGCATCAGGTTCATCCCCCACACTAAAAGCATTTATTTTTTGCTTAGTTATTGTATGTAACAGAAAGTAAATTTTAATTTGAATCTAATTAATAAATGTATAAAACTAAACATTTCACACTACATTTCACTACCGTTATAAATTTAAATCGTTCAAAGTGAGTAGCACTATACCGGTTGTCAAAAATACATTTGAAATTAATTATATGAATTTGCAAAAAATCAATATCAGATAAGCAGGGGGTCTACCCAAAACCGAAAAATATGGCAAGTGGTCTACGAGACAAAAAAGTTTGGGAACCTCTGGCCTAAACGAAACATCTGTAAAGTTTCTTTTTTAAATTGTTCCTCAATCAAGCTTTCTCTCAACGATTTGTAAGTTTTTCAGCTAAATATTGAAACTTTTCTAAATGTAATTTTTCGAGTTCGTTATTAAAATGGAACTTGGCACCGTTTAAATTCTTTTGACTAAAACTGATAGAAAAAACTTGGATTCTTTTTTCTACATTTATATGTTCTGTAAGGACTTTGTTCATGTTTTTCTTATCGTGTTCTAGTGAATGGGAAAAAAGGTTGAAAAGTTGAAGTGCATATTGTAAGTAAACTACTGTTGGTATTAAAATTAGTACTAGTACCGGAACATAGAATTTCAGTCAGTACAATAAATGCAGACTGATGTATGTTAAACAATACACGAGGGTAATTAACTTACAAGACCATAACATACAATGGATTTAATCTTGATTTATTATTGACTCGTATCTCTGACTTAATATTGTTATGTAACCAGCAGGAATATGTGTAAATATAGTCCGTTCCAAATCTAAAATCTTTACGCCAGTGGTGCCAACACAATATGTAAACGCTTGTTACTAGTTTAATTTAAAAAAAATCGATTTGCAAGTTTTGTAGCGGACAGACAGATTAAACAAGTTAAATGAAAGCTATTAAAAAATCTCTACAATTTTTTGTTGGTTGAGAACCAGAAAAGTTTTTTCTTATACGTTTCTTTGTCCATTGGAGATCATAGTATGTGAGTTAGAATATTTTTAGCCAATTTTGACTGTCTATTTGTAATATCAAATATTACTGCTAAAAAAAAATTAATTGACCTAAATAATTAGCAATTGATGGTCTTAAAAACATCTCATTAAAGTTTCTTAATAACAAAAAAAAAAAACGCGGATATTCGAGATTATTGTACCTTACCGATTTTAGCACCAGCGTTTGATTATTTGCTTAAGACTCAACATAGCAGAGTAGCCAATCAGATACTTCTGATGCATTCTAGGCTGTTGGACGTTGATGGGATTAGCTTATGAACATATAAGTCCAATAAATAAAAACCCAATGACTTATGCTGTCAAGCGTCTGTAATCTACCAGCCCATAAAAATAGGTTTTGTCTGGCTTTGGATCATCTATTTATAATAGTGGTTTAGTATCTGTTATGATGAAGTTTATTTTAGGTGAATAAGTGACACTATATTACATGAGAGATTGCGAGTTTTAGCAGTCACACGAACCTAAATATCAGCTCAACCGAGATTTCGACACGCACCTCCTATCAAATAACTAATTTTCACATCATAACAATATTTCTGACAGCTAGTGTCATCGCTGTGTGCGGCCATATTGCATTTCATTTAGGTTGTGTACAGATACTACGCTTGATTTGTGTTGATTTCATCGTATGGTAACAAATGGTAACTGACAGGTCCCTTTTGTAAATTACTGATGGATTGAATAAATTACACCAGTGCAAAATGGGTTGTTTTACTACCGCTATACAGGCATGAAAAGCAGATGACTGCAGGACTAGAAAATGACAAACGGACAAAGTAACGAGAACAGCTAGGTTTTATCCTTAAAAGAGGCCGTATTGAACTATGGCACGTTATACTGCAGCTGGTTTGTTGTTTGACCACCATTGCGCTCTGGCGTTCTGAACCTCCGCACACCCCAAACACGATTCAATGTTGTGTACACAAGGATAGTGTGCTAAACTGCTGACTGCCACGCTGGCAATAATTTCAGGTAAACTTTGCATAGCCGATCTGTGTTTATTACTACTGTACTACCGAAGATAAGTTGTAGCTGTAGGGTTAAATAAAACGTACCGCAATGAAAACTCGTCATGTTTATAGATTATTACTGCTGAGTCAACCGTTTTTGGACGTGATTTAAATGACACTAGCTGCGAACACGGCTTCGTTCGGGTCTCTGTGGATACAGTCTTCAAAATTGCAGTTAATGACAAAGATAATAGTAAATTAAGTATTTTATGAGTTGGAGAATAGTAATTGTTGATAGATCTCAATAAAGTCTACCGTAAGCTGATGACCTGGCGAGGAAAGGATCGTCAATTTTATAAATTGACTCAGAACCTGCCCTGGGAGTGTCTAAAAGCACAGTACAGGCTCAATTAAGGGAATGGATAAAAAATCAGCACAAGACATACTGGATTCAAATTTCAGCAACATGGCAAGACTTTTATTAAAGGACAATCCCGAAAGATAAATGAAGAACTACTACAACTCAGTAGGAAAAATGTTCGTCTCGTGGTAGGCTCCCTGACAGGACACCTCCAAGAAATCGGACTGTTTAACGGGGATCTAAAGTGCAGACAGTGCAATAAGGAGACGGAAACAGCGTATATTCTGTGTGAATGCGAGCCTTTGGATCGTAGAAGACAGATAATCTGTAGTCAATGTAGAATGAATCCAGAAGATTATATCAATCAACCAGTTCACAGACTGTACAAGCTATAGTGCAAGGAACGATGGTACTGGATTGAGTGATATAAGAGATTAGGAGATAGCACAATAAGCCCTAGAGGCAGCAGTGTTCCCGTTAATAAAAAAAAGTCTACCATACTGAAGCATGTGAAGGACTCAAGTCGATAAAACAGCGTTCGACAGTAAACTGTTTTATTAACAGAGACGTGCAAACTGTCATGAATTGTCAAGTTTGTTATGTTTACTATAATAACGTGAGTATTCGGCTTTTGCAAATATATATGTATGCCTAATAAAGATTACTAATCCACCGATCTCCTGGACGAAATTATTAATATTGAATGATAATCAAAGATGAAGTGTTCACAGTCGAATAAGGAAGTATAGTTTTTAACAAAAGAAAATGGCGATAAAAACTAGGACTTTAATATCGGATATTCGAGATTTAGCCATTCCGGATTTCCGGATAGAATTTTTAAACATATTAGTTCTTCCGGAATTAAAGATATTTATGTTGGAATTCCAAAGTAAATAAAAAGATTAAAAATTAACAATACATTTTACCAACGTCTTCAGACTCTAGACTAGAGTTACAAAAAGTAGTACATATAAGTTTTTTTAAGTCTACCTACTTTTTTTTGTTTAAAAATTTCTGACATCCAAAAACTATAAAAAAGACATGTTTCGTTTGCATGTAGTATTTAAGGAAAATTACAAGGTTTGTGCATACGAAAGTAAATTATAATGAAATCTTTTTAATTCTCGCACGAATTAATTAAATACTGTTGTTTATTCTACAGTTTGATAAAGAGAAAAAATGCTGTCGGCTGTCAAAAAGGCGATGAAATAAACATGCGCGATGAAAATGTTTGCCCAATAAATAAATCTATAATTAAATTTGTCAGCCGTTTTTTTTTATGTAACTTTTATGTTTAGATTATCTATACCCAGTTCCTTGTTAATTGTTCCCCTACTCTGGTAGACATGCTATACGTTGTGCTACGTACTTACTGTTAGTCAGGGTTGTACAAAAAACAAGAAGTGTGAATCCAGATAGTACTCTCATAGTACGTGTAAACATCTTTAGTGCCTGTAATAATATTTTGAACGGTTTTATTTAACTCACGTTCCGCATATATTTATTTGTTTGTTTATTTGTTTTAAATCTTGCGACTGTTCTTTCACCCACTTCTCGTTATTTGATTGAGTTGAAATTTTCCACACATGTGCCGACCTGGAAATCGTCCGGGTACAAATCATATTTCAAATAAAGTACAATAAAAATTTAAAAATAAAATAGGTAAAAAACTTTTTAAGTTAAACAGTTTTATAATAGAATCAATAATGTACTGAAAACTAAACTATAGATCATCAATCTAGGGCTTTCTTAGGCCAAAATAAAATCGTTGGGCACATTTAGCAGATAACTTTCATTTGTTAAAGCTTGGAAAACATCACTTCCAATTGTCTTCATCGAACTTAACTATATGCGCCCCACGATTTTATTTTAGTCTGATCAAAGTTAGAGATTGGTAACCTATAATTATATTTTCTAACTTTTAGTACACTATATCCATTATACTTACTACACCCCTGAATAGGTTCGAATGTAATGAGAAGTGAACACATTAGCATAAACGTGTAATAATAAAATATAAAATGTATTTAAGGGTTCGTACATTGTAATAAATATTATCTCATTCACAGATAATGAACACTGAAAGAACACTGATGGGAAATTTGTTTTAAATTTACACACACGAGCATAATAATGTTACAGTGAAGCTTTTAAATTTTATTTTTGACAGATATTTGTATTTAATCCCTAATAATAATAATAATAATAATAATAATAATAATAATAGTAGTAGTAGTAGTAATAGTAATAATAATAATAGAATTTTATGTGTAGTGACCAACAGGTATACAAAACGTCAAAATACAAAAATTTTTACAATAGATCATTAAAATGATTTCAAAATTAAACATTTTTTTAATTCATTTTTGAATTTTTTTATGTTCTTTATCTTTTGCAAGTTTTCATGTAACTTTAGGTACATTTTATGAGCAGTGTACACAGAACTTTTTTAAAAAAATGTTTTGTTTCATTGAAAATTCGTTTTTTCTGGTGTGATAATGTTTGTTAACATTTTGATCAAAATAATCTAATCCGTGAATATGACTTAATAACTCATATGCATAATATATTGCAAAGAATGTTAATATTCTTTTCTCACGAAGAATGTCTCTATATGTTTGTCTGTACTCCATATATATTAAAAATTGTTCTAATTATTCGTTTTTGCATTATATTCTATTACAATCAGGAGAGCGTCTCCAAATTATGATACCATATTTAATTATTGAAAATACAAACGCATAATGTCTGAATTTGATAATAATTACTAAAACAAATTAATACTTTCGATAAACCTTACGTGTACTCTTCGGTGTCATCTAAAACTTCACTAATGTACCAAACGCATCTGCATTGTTGGCATATTATTTTGAGTTTTTATGACACAGACTTGAGATTTGAGAACTTAATTTTAAAAAATATCATTGTCATCAAGCCTACTTAGACATCGTAGTACTATTAAAGCAAATTTTGTTGCATTTTATTTATTCATTTTTATTAATTATTAGGCGCTACCATGCGATTGAGATGAAACACGGCAGGTAGGTATAACAGTAGTGAAGCCTTCGGCTCTAACGTATTACAGTCTTGCTTCACGGAGCTGTACCCCGCTCGGCTGCGACAACGGTAGTGGAGTTTTTGACTTCACTATATTGCAGTGCCACTTTGATTATTTTTATTAGAAATCTTCGCGGGCGCGCGATAACTTACCAAAGTATCATAGTAATCGAATGGACGGTAGGGGAACGCATATATTTCAACTAGTAATGTGCCGGATCGTTAAAAATATATATCCGCGGATACGGATTTGAATACGGATTTTTGGTTTCAAGATCCGCGGATACGGATACGGATCTTAACTTTCTTAGAGTACGCGGCGGTAAATATTGCATATCGACCTTTGGAAAGAGACTATCTGTTATGGGAAAAAGTTATTGACCTCTTTAAGAGTTAACTCTCATAACAGATAGTCTCTTTCCAAAGATCGATGTGCAATATCTCATTATAAAGATAGCTAGTTGATTTAGTACCTTTGAGTTATGTACTATTAGTATGGTACTTACTACGATAAATGTTTGCAATATAAAGGTGCCAAATACGATTTAAAAAAATAAAAAATAATCTGAATAGAATTTAACAGGTTTTCATTATTACCTAATCACCTATATATATATAAAATTTCATCTATGATTAGAAAATTAATAAGGTAAAAGATCCGCCAAAAACTAACGGATACGGATACGAATCTTTCTTCTCCCTCGGATATCCGCGGATACGGATACAGATACAGATATCCGGCACATCACTAATTTCAACAGACAGACAGACGAACAAACGAAAATTCATTTTTGTATATAAAACAAAGTCCCTTCGCCGCGTCTGTCTGTTTGAACGCGATAAACTCAAAAACCACCGAACGGATTTTCACACGGTTTTCACTAATAGAAAGAGCAATAAACGAGAAAGGTTTGGGTATATAATTTGTAAATATTTTGTACAAAATGGCTAAATATGAAGGTTTTTTGTCAAAAACGCTAGCCAATTTTTAGAGATACCTACATCAAAACAATGTACTTTGATAGTTCTGCTGTGTAGATGGGAAGGTCAATATACTATTTCTAGAATAGTTTTGCACCCGAGTGAAGATGAAGATAAATGATATTGGTTTATATCATAAATTTGTTCTTTACAATATATGTAAATCGTTTATAACTCTTTCAGCTCGTGTTTATTTCGGTCTGTATTATCTAGACTCGTTTACAACTCTAAGTTGCCTATACGATAGTGTGCTATGTCGGTTCGGTTCAAGCACAGAACATTGTTCTGTGGGTTCAAGCGTGCTTGCGTGATGCTGGTAAAAATAAAAGGACAGACAGAGGTCTCCTTACAAGTTTATATATTAATATTGATTTAACGACAGTATCCGTAATGAATATAAATAGAATTTCAGATTAGACTACCTTTTTACGTAGCTTCGATATCTAAAGCCGTTAATGTAATGTTTTTTTGTAGAAAGTTTAAAGTTATTTTCTAATAAATTTAAAGGTAAAACTTTGCAGACTAATTTATTTTATGGGATAATACTTTTTTACCTAATAAATTTGGTTGCATTTCTGTATCGCGTAATTATCAAATTGCCTGTTTAAGGTCACCATTGGCCAAAATTATCCGCACCTAAAACAATTCATTTCTTTCATTTGTTACTGTAAAATTTCTTGGAATATCAATCGACAATAAAACACATATTACCACTGTAGCAAATAAACTGCGTAAATCGTTTTATTTGATCACTAATTTGATTCACAGAGTGTCACTGGATACTGTTATTTTGGCCTACCACGCGAATGTAAATTCCCATCTTATGTACGGTATAATTTTCTGGGGAACCTCCACTCATGTAAAAGATAAGTATTTGTCGAATACAAAAAAAAAATTATTAGATTGATATCAGGTGTAAATTTCAAACAATCATCCGACCGTTTTTTAAAATTTTCAATTTGTTTAACTATCTACATTATTTTTATTATAAATTGTGCTTTATTTTATAAACAAAACATGCATTACTTCAACAGAAGAAGCAATACGTATAATGTTCGTGATTTCAAGAATATTGCACATAAAAATAGTACTTTAACAGTACTTAACAATAGTATATATGTTACGGTAAATGTAAACTCTTGGAAAATGTACACTTTTACCGTAAAATGTGCCGGGAAATGTGTACATTTTCCGCAATATCTACATTTAATGTACACATTCTCCGGCACATTTTACGGTAAAAGTGTACATTTCCCAAGAGTTTACATTTACCGTAACATATATAATTGAATAGTTCGAATTTGTAAGAAATTACATTCCAGCATTTTACTCAGAGTGCCCGTCGTCAAAACTTTTACTGGCAAATACTCTCCCCAAACTTTGTATATGGCTTCATTAGGCCTAGTCTGACACCTATTTCCTCTATGACTTTTTTTGATTTTGGGGCGTTTTCCCTCTAAATTTTCCGAAAGATGTCGTTTTGACGACATGTAAAAATTTATAGATACTGTTTGTTTTTTCAATTGGATAGCTTAAAAACTTCAACCAAAACGCTAAAATAATGTTCTCTGACAAATAACATGAATTATTTAAAATGTCTGACACCTCGAATATGTCGACATATTCGAGGTATCAGACATTTTAAATAGTTCATGTTATTTGTCAGAGAACATTTTTTAGCGTTTTGGTATTGTCATAGAGGAAATAGGTGTCAGACTAGGCCTAATGAAGCCATATACAAAGTTTGGGGAGAGTATTTGCCAGTAAAATTTTTAACGACGGGCACTCTATTATTATTATTTTAAAAAATGAATTGACAAAATTAAATATTTAAAAACATGTTTGCATGTACGTTTGTTACTCAATATCACGGCGCAACGGATTTCAATGAAATTTTACATGCAGGTAGTTTATGATCTGAGTTATCACATAGAGTACTTTTTATTTCGATGAATTTAATACTTTATGAGGGATTTCGTGTTTGCTATCTTAAGTAAATCATCTTTTCCCTCCCTTTAAAGGAAAGGGGTTGCTGTATCTGCCCGCACTTAAATGTAACTATTATCTATTCAACACCTTGGAAATAATTTTTATTAGTCATTTTCAAGATTTTTGAAATACCTTAACAAAAAACATCACTAGCTCTAACTGAAACGTCATATGATATCGATTATTGTTGTTGTTACATTGTCTCGTTGTGCAGAATAACAGTAGTGATTTTTAAAATGTTACTTTTGTGTTCACTGAAAGATTAAATTTTTAACACACAATATATTTTTTAGGGTCAGGAGCAATATAATATGGTTCAGTTTGTTAAAAAAAGATAGCAATGTGCGTAACTATAAATATATGTTCTTTATTGCCTGGAACGTTTCTAACATCTCATTTCGGACGCTGTCCTGCTTGGTTAATGATTACGAATGTACGAAATGAACCTTCTATACGTTAAAATGTTATATGATACATGCGACGTATCTTTGGCTTTGAAATATTAAAACACTTTGCTATAAATACACACAGAAGAGATAAAGCAAGCTGGGCTGAAAACATATTTCGATATTTTCGTCAATCGAAATATTTTGTAAATAGAGCGGTTCAGACGGTTACAATCACATTTCATTCAAAGCATCGAACTCTACAAATTCACAATTTTTCAAAATTTCCCGCACTTTCGATTTTAAACCCCATATTCAAATCTTTGATGAACGTCTGATTAGAACTCTTCAATAAATAAAATTATCGACCAATTTTTCAGACAATATATTAACAAAAAATATAAAATTAATACATTAACGTTTCAATCCGGATTTGGACCTTCTTCAGAATTGATCTAAAAAATATAAAAATAATTAATATTTAAAGTCTAATTCGCTTTTTATAGAATATTTCAAAATTATTTAAGAATATCAAAATAATGAAAAAATAATAACAAACAATTTTTTATTAAGTAGTCATGGAAAAAATTGTGAGTACCTAAAAAGAAAGAAAAATTATTAAAAACAAAAATTATTTCAAAATAATATTATATATATTACTTAAATTTTCTGTATCTAATTGAGCGAATTAGATTTTAAATATTAATTATTTTTATATTTTTTAGATCAATTCCGAAGAAGGTCCAAATCCGGATTGAAACGTTAATGTATTAATTTTATATTTTTTGTTAATATATTGTCTGAAAAATTGGTCGATAATTTTATTTATTTAAACCCCATATATTATACTATTTCTATACTGAACTTTTAATAATGAAAAAAATCGTAAATTTTGTGTACTCTCCAGATCACTAGAACGGTATCGAATTATTTATAGTGTGTTGTTGGATCTTTACACGCTCCCAGTTTACACCGTTGCAGTTAGACAAAGGGCACGTAGTTAGGTAATGTCACGTTAACACACGATTAACTCAATCACAGAGTTATGAGTTAGTTAACCACCGCGTCATTTAACGTTTTGTTTATCGTTGACATTATATCAGTCGGTAATGTTGTATTATATTCTCTGCACGCGTTTGCTCTACATTTTGTGTCTGCGAGTAATATATTATAGTCGACCTTCTCTAGTTTCTCATATATACACAAGTTTGAAGATATTAAGCGTCAGTGTAAAAACCTACATAAGATGCCTGCATTCCGTTTAGGGACGCACAAAAACTATCTATCAACTATTTTGAAGCTGTGTTTTTTTTTAATTTTTACCTTACCTATAGTCTGGATTGCACGAGGCAAATGGTGCAGACAGAAAGAACGAGGAGTGGGCAAGTGTATGTGTGAGCATGCTCCATTCTCGGGCATGCGCATGACACATTTTCGGTCAAAATGACGGAGACAGACGTATGTCTGCACCGTTGGGTCATCATCCTTTTCCAGACCTCTACTAGCAATATAGTAGTATTAATCTTTATGATTGTAGCATATTTCGTTCTGCTGATGGTAAAGAATAGTGATGTGCCGGATATCCGTATCCGTATCTGCGGATATCCGAGGGAGAAGAAAGATCCGTATCCGTATCCGTTAGTTTTTTTGCGGATCTCTTACGGATCTTTTACCTTATTAATTTTCAATTCGTAGATGAAATTTTATATATATAGGTTATTAGGTAATAATGAAAACTTGTTAAATTCCATTCAGATTATTTTTTATTTTTTAAATCGCATCTGGCACCTTTATATTGCAAACATTTATCGTAGTGAGTACCATACTAATAGTACATAACTCAAAGGTACTAAATCAACTATCTTTTTAATGAGATATTGCACATCGATCTTTGGAAAGAGACAATCTGTTATAAGAGTTAACTCTTAAAGAGGTCAATAACTTTTTCCCAGACCAGATAGTCTCTTTCCAAAGGTTGATGTGCAATATTTACCGCCACGTACTCTAAGTAAGTTAAGATCTGTATCCGTATCCGCGAAACCAAAAATCCGTATTCAGATCCGTATCCGCGGATATACATTTTTAATGATCCGGCACATCACTAGTAAAGAACCAATTATAATACGTCAGAAAGAGACATACATGTGTACTTAATCGCTCTCTTTTTCCTGCGCTATTTAAATTAGAAGTCTAATTCTCAACGTCGATGATTGAAACGACTTCAGCTGCAGTATGACCAACGCATGAATTTAACTAAAGTTATGCAGCACTGAATAACAACATTGTATTAGGACAGAGATTCTGTTTATGGATTTGTTTCGAACCCTTCCTCTGCCTTCCATGCTTTGATTCAGAACGACGCAGGATCTACAACACGCGTAATCGCAGTCTTATATACAGTATGGTTTTTTAAAAACCGAACACCCTTTTATTTCTTAGAGGAAGGGTTTTCGAAAAAAAAGTTTCGGACAAAAGTTACAGGGAATCAAGGGGGAAGAACAGTGATGTAGTTTTTTTTTCGTTTGGTGGAGGTGTCTCCAAAATATCAAGGTCACCTACACTTTCTTAAATACGACCCTGTATTTTTTATCTAGGGTTATTGTTCTTTGGGTCAAAGAGATCATCTCTTGTACCAAACATTTTTGGATTTGATGCTATCGTGAACCGCTGTTTGATTCTCAATTCATCCCGTTTCCTATTTTAGTGGATTGTGTGAGTCGGAAAAACTTTTTCATTCGTTTTTCCGACTCACACAATCTACTAAAATTCATCTCGTTTCCTATTTTAGTGGATTGTGTGAGTCGGAAAAACTTTTTCAGGGGTTTTTCCGACTCACACAATCCACTAAAATAGAAAACGGGATGAATTGAGAATCAAACAGCGGTTCACGATGGCATCAAATCCAAAAATTTTTGGTACAAGAGTTGATCTCTTTGACCTAAAGAACAATAATCCTAGATAAAAAATACAGGGTCGTATTTAAGAAAGCGTTGGTGACCTTGATATTTTGGAGACACCTCCACCAAACGAAAAAAAAAACTACATCACTGTTCTTCCCCCTTGATTCCCAGTAACTTTTGTCCGAAACTTTTTTTTCGAAAACCCTTCCTCTAAGAAATAAAATGGTGTTCGGTTTTTAAAAAACCATACTGTATATGCATTTGGATTACCGATCTGCATAAGTTACGAAGGGCAGCGACACGTCATTCTGAACGGTGACTTAATCCATTACATTATACATACGCAAACAAAAACTGTATACACATCACCCTGCCACTGGCCGGTCTTCTGGAATTGTCTTTTTCCTGTATAGCACGGCCTGCAATATACACTGCACAGTTATCTCTCGGATATTGCATTGCTTGTACAATAAGAGACAATAAAATATATACTAAGAATATTTTTACGTCATAATAGAAATATATATTTGACCGGCATTTTGTTTTTATTGCCTCATGCATCCAAACTTACAAACTTTATCTCCTTAAAATATTAATGTAGACTAGCGGCTTGGCCCAAATTTGTAGATAGCCGCCGTTTCGTACGTTGCAAAATTGGTCTCCACGAAATCGTTTATATTTTAATGCGATAATATATAGCCTGCGTTCATCCTGAAAGTTCATTCCAAATATTGGTGTAAAACATTTTGAAATTGGATGAGTAATTTCGGAAAATACCTCCTGGTTTCAAACTGACAAACTTTGCCTGTTTGTAATATTAGTATAGATGGGGCGAAATTATAGTAATTTATGTATCCAGATTGTATGCATTATTTTATGTACGAGCTGTGACATTGTTAAAACAGACGATCAGTGAGTCATGAAATCATTACAAATGAGGTACATACTGCATTTATTGCACATAGCTCCTATGAAATAGCTGATTTTCACATCATAATAAGTATATTTTCAATCTTTTTGACAGTTCAGTTCGGCCATATTGAAATCATATGTGAACTGTTGACGATGGCAATTGCCTACTCTGTTGTTTCTTTTGATCATATGGATTTAAACTAAGGAGATATTACTGTTGAATTGGTAAAATTTAATTAATTTTGTTTTACTTTACGCACTAGTGAAAAAAGGGTTATTTTATAACTTGAAAAGCAGCCATTTTATAGGAGGTCCTGTAAAAAGATGTTACCATTATTTGTCTCGTCGATTTTTCTAAAATTTTAATCTTTATTAAAGAGTTTTTCCGCTAATGTTTTCGATATTTTTGAGTCCATTTTTTTCAACCCCCAAAATACAGCTTTAAATAGTTCAATAGCGCCAATTTTAAATAGGCTTTTTATGCAGTGATGAATTCTAGTGCGTCTAAATCTTTCGACAATTATATTTTTCAAAAAATGATGCCAAGTTCAAAATAATGTTAAACGTCGAGATTTTATGGTATACACCGTATACCTAAACATCGCCATTCATCAGATGCCAATAGTGTAAGTATGTAAATAACAAGCATATATTTGAACAATAACAAGTAAATATTTTGTTTGGAAACAGTGCCAGTTCGAAAGCTTTTATCGCTCAGTGTAAAAAGAACTAAAGTTGACAGCGGTTCGTAAGCCTTTTTCAGGATTACTGGACGTGGACTCACATGTGTACGTTGAAAAATTTTCTCACTATAGAAATAACAGAGGGCTGGGGACGACGTCAGTTGACAAATTCGTCTTGATTTTACATACCAACATATTTTCGCAATTTCACTTGAATGTTTTGAATACGAGTACCACGCGTCGGCTTTGAACATAGTTATATTTTTTTTTAAGTTAAGGTCTACTTGGTTTTGTGTGAGAGCTAGGGTTATTTAGGAAGTTTCCTTTTTATTTTTGCTCTGAAAGCGTAGTCCTAAAACTTATAAAATTAATTGTGAAAATATTTTTGAAATATCTGTAAAAACAATGCCTCTTCTAAACGTAAATTCGACAATTTGCTTCGCTATGTCACCCTCAGTGCGAGTAGCGACATACGACATACGTAGTATATTTAATAGTAACTAATAATATTGCAAGTCATGAAGGCAACAGAGCATTAACAGTGGAAGAGATGCAAAAATTATTTATCGTCAATTAGGAGGTATATAATAATAATTCAATACATTAACGTTTTAGTCCGGATTTGGATCTTCTTCAGAATTGAGCTAAAAAAATACAAAAATTAATTAACAATTAGTATAATAACAAACCTTCTTTGATTAGCGTCTGATTAGAACTCTTCAATAAATAAAATTATCGACCAATTGGCCGATAATTTTATTTATTGAAGAGTTCTAATCAGACGTTAATCAAAGATTTGTCAATTAGGAGGTTTGACATATCTAATTTTTTTTATTTATATCTAAATATAATATTATCTTAACATATTATTATAACCCATAGAGATATAAGTAACTATAGTTCGCTAGTTTGTATGCATGCCATAAGTGAAAGTGTCCTCAGTTGAGAGAGAAAACGCTGCAGCGGGTCCAGAAAATCAGATATATGTTTACTCAAATCAGCATTGTTTTGTATCATTAGTTACCACAGAGATAAGGAACTTTTCTCTCTCTAAATTGCAGACACCTTCACGGCTCACTCACGTCCTCTAGTATAATATCTCTATGGTATAACCACTAACATACTACAGCTTGTGTCGCGCGAAGTCAAAATGGCCGACTAGACGTCGATCAGTCTCGTTTGCGGCTTCCGTTTAAAAAATTGAAAATCTTTTATTTAAAGATATTGAAATCATTTTTTCAAAAATTTTCTATGTTATTCTTATTATTATGATGTAATGCCACTATTAGGTATTAGCATTTTCGTCAAATGGAAACTTCCTAATTAATATTTTCAATGTAATAATTTTTAAAAACAAATTGAAATTTAAAGATATCGAAACAATTCTTTCAGCATTTTTTATATTATCTTCATTACCACGATGCAATCACGCAACACTGTCATTAATAATATTTTCGTCAAAAGGAAACTTCTTAATCGGTATTTTTAATAAAATAAATTTTTATTATAAATTGAAAATTCTAGAATTAGATTATGGGAACTCTGGGAGCTTGATACGTCGTATAAACAACGGTATCGCGTTCTCACGCTCGGCCAACCAGTTATAATTAAAAAGTTATGTTGTATTGAAAAATTGTTTATATGACGTAGTAAAACGTTAAATTTATACGAATATTGTTCACGGAGGTAACCTCTTACAGCTTCAAACCGTTGCAAACTTATGGGCTATAAAATGTTCTTTAGAGTTCAGTATAAACTATAACCACTTTTATTTACGATTACTGTACTTGTAATGCTTATTTTATCACCAGACATGAACAACTGGATAAAACTTATTTAATGCTCGTTTACTTACGTATGAAATGTTATTCGATAATCAAATTTCGTCGGAAGTATTACTTTTATTGTCGTTTGTTATGAAGAAAAACTTTTCAGATAAGCTGACTGATAAATTTTAACTATATAACCTAATTTAATTTGCAGTGTATCACGACTGTATTTTATATTTTCCTATTAATTTTATAACAACTTCTCACGAAATGTTTATTGGTTTCTTAGTTTTTTTCATTTGCAATTAATGTAAACAAGAAGGGATAAATAATAATATGAAAACAGGGTCGGTCTGGGACCTAAAAATTTACCGGGAAAATTGTTAAACGCCTCTACGGGACCGTGTAGCTAAGAAAAAAATCGGACCAGACTGGACCAGCCCACAGCTGTATGAAAACTGAAAAAAATGTGTAAACAAAAATTGAAAAATAAAAGGCATTGTCTGATTTTTGGTATAAATTTTTGCCCGGAAATAAACATGACCGGGAACCGGAAAATCTTGTTATAAATACATTTTTAGAGTTCCGTAGAAAATAGACTCTGAACCCTTATAGTTCCGGCCAGTCCATTCATCCACCCGTCTTGCATAAATATACCTAGGTACACCAATTAAGATAAAATAGATCGATAGTTCCAAAACAGATATTATGATATTTGTGAAAAAATATTTTTTTTACTCCCTTCTATAGAGATGAAACTGTACTTAATTACTTTATCGAATGTCTTTAGACAGATCTTCTAATATTAAAATTATTTTTTTTATTATCATACCATTTTTTCTTCTGTAGTGTGTAGTGTAAAAGACAGAGTCTATTATTTTTACATACATCATACGAACACTGCGAAACCCTACTATGCGCTTGGTTATTTTTGTTTTTTTTTTTTTTGCTCCTAAATTTTTATTCCAGAGGATAGAAATTTCGCTGCTACAGTCTAATTACAATCTCCTGCTATTTTAATCTTGGCGGGTGAATGCACCCTGACTCCCCCTCCTCCCTACACCACTGCTACACCTGCACATTTGCGGTGAAAGTAAATAGGAGAAAGTAAGGTGGGCGGAAGTGAACGTGTCTGTGGAAGCATAGATTATATGAATGTGATGGATTTTTGTAATCTACGTATTGCATGCGCTCGCTCAAGTTTTGGGTTGGTTTGGGGAACTAAAAGATGAACATTCGGTGCACTTTCATTATTGTTGTCTACCAATGTATGTATTTTTAATGTGAGGAAATCTCTTTTTAACCCTCAACATGCCAAGTTCTGTGTATTTGTCTATTTGTTAACTGTTTTGTGCTGTGACAAGTAGAGTGCATACAACTATTTTTTTCAATGCCATGAAGTTGCATCATACATTCAAGGTGGCTTTGAAATTCATTTGTTTTCATTCATGTTATGAGTCTTGCATTTGTTTATGTAAACAGATATACAGAGTGTAATAAAAAATTGATATAAGCTGTCAAACTTTTGGATATTCAAAGTTTTTAAAGGAAACATTTTAATGGCAACTTAAAATAATCACCAATTCATAATTAATTTTATTTTTGTGACGTGCGAATAACGTACAACGACCAGTTCTTAGCTCGAGGGCAGACAATTCTATTTTCATTTTCGGTTTTCAGTTTAAAATTAGAATATCAAAGGAACGATATAGCGCAACCCCCCAAAACGGCCAAAAACCACCCTCAAGCGGGGTTAAACGCGCATTACGTTATTCCCTTTCCGAAAAAAATGTTTTTCCCTGTTTTTGAGGATTCTGGTGTTAAACATTGCTGCCGAGTCTTACCAACCCCTCCACCGGCCAAATCTCACCACCGAAACGGGTGATTTTTTATATATCATCGGCAAAATTGGGGTATCTCCCAGTTTTCAAGGATGCTGAACACGGTGTTGCTCTGCATCCTCAAAAACGGGGAGTTTTTTTCGAATAGAGAATAACGCAATGCGCGTTTAACCATGTTCGGGGAGGGGAGGTAATCTCGTTCCGACTCAAACTATTTACATGTTCGTCCGACTCACACACGCGACTAATAGCTCGTTAAGTTATATATAGTATAATTTTTAAATGTTGCTTATATGCTACCTATGAAATAACCTCTGCACTCTTCATCTTAATTGCCTAATCCCACCTCTCGCTTGAAAACGGTTACAGCCCTCCCGATGCTATATTTAATGCTAAGGGATTCGGTTAAACGCCTAACTTATAAATAGTTAACCTTTACGTCATGCGAAAATCATTGTTCATATGTGAAACTAAGACACGTCGTATAAAAAAAGCATACAATATGACTAGTCGGATTGTCAGAAAAGCACAGTGCGTTACAAACAGCAATAATATAACTGTAAACTTTCACTTGTTTCGACACTCCCTTTTAGGGAATTGAACACAGCGGAGCGCCCTCAACGCGACGGTCGAACAGTGTTTATGACTGCCTAGTGTGACCCATGGCATTATTCACAAGAAACCAAATCCGTAGGGATTTCTCGTACCTAATAATTAAGAAAAGTAAAAACAATGCATGTGTACATTACAATGCCTGCTTTTGCCCTCTTTTAATAAGTACTAAAAATTATATGTAGTGTTTACTATGCAAATCAAATGAAGCTTTTTTCTTTAGCCGATTAATGGAACTAATAAAATTCACTCGTTTGATGATTTTTTTAATTAATAGAGTCAGTGTTTGATATCGTCATTAATATTACAAAAAGTTTTGGAAGTAAAACTTCTTTACGCACGCTTGACTTGGTGAGTAAGCTGGTGAACGCGTGACGAGAGCTTTACAAAAAGTGTGATCGGGCGAGGCGAACGGAAGTTAAGAGGGAGATATAATTTAGTGAAGATAGAAAGAGAGACAGTTACATTTCGTATATTACTGTAGGGGCAAGAGAGAGAGGTGCGCGTGCATCTTTTTTTTCTCATACTAGTTGCTGGCGTCGTAGCATTCCTTTAATAATTAATAAAATTAAAAAATCTATTTAAAAATATGAATTTATCAATGAAAACCGATAATAAATTTAAATATTTGTAGAAAACTAATATATGTATATGTATTTTTGCTTGTTTATATATACTAAACTGAACCAATTAAAAAAATCATTTACTGTTTAAAAGCTAACCTCTTTCCGAGTTCTAAGAATGAGCAAGGCAATCTTATCGCTTGTCTCACTCGGCTTTATTTACACAAATACAATTAATGCATTTTAACTTTTCATTTTTTCACGGAAAGATGGCGTTACAGTACCTACTTATTTTTACATGCTATGATCATAGTACTAAACCTTATTTACACAAACAGACATTTTGGCCTTTCATTTTGTCACGGAGAGATGAAGTTACTTGTTGGCCTTGATTACTGATTCACGCAAGATTAGCCTTATTTAAAGTCGAATAAATCCACAATTTTATAATCCCCGGGTGAAGTCGCGTCATTTTAAAACTATGAAACTGAACCGTCGTCGTCGAAAAATTATTATTTTATTTTTCGTGGCAAAAATATTTTAATGCATAAAACTTTGTATCAGTTGTGTCTTTTCTGATGTGACGAATAGTGCAGATGTGAAATTTTTATTAATATTAGGAAATTCATTACTTATATTGTAAACCCGCGCCTCCACCATAATACCGTACTGCCACCATATAACATTTTTGACAGTTTTTAATACAAATCATCAAAATGTATTATTTACATTCTTTAAAAGAAATTTCACTTCAAAAAATGAAATTTGTGAATGATTAGGAAGTAGCAAAATTGTAACAAAACGTACAAGGATCCATATGCGTCTGTTAACTGCTTGGAGTGTGGGGTATTTATTCATATTGTAAGGTACATCCCTATTGTACCCCCTCCTCCTACATATACATAGTCAGGGATAGAAAGAGGGCTAAGGGTGTAGTATTATGCGGTCGCGACGGGGTGGGATGGGGACGTCATCATCCCTTATCCACAGACACCCTTGTTAATGGCATCGACTTCAAACGCCATATATCTTCACATGCTCTGTACACATACTAAATGTATGTGTGGAACGGCGGACCGAGTTCTCCAGCCTAGCACTTAAAACATTTACTTGTGGAATGTGAAACTGTTGCCTGCTTCAACCAGAAGTATGTTTGCTTTAAATTCAACTGTCAAAAATGAAAATTAAGTGAAAATCAGCTATTATATAGGAGATATGTTCAAATAATGTATTATGTATCTGTATAATGATATTATGACTCGGGGACTGTTAAAACTCACTATTTCTCTTTTTAACATAATGCCACGTACTCGTCAAAATATTTTCATTTACGAACAAGACACATATTATATTATTTCTTTGTAATCTCTTTTGATCGCAAATGTGCTTATTTTAAACAACTTTAAAATCGTTACCGCGGTTTTAGATTTAGATTCAGTTTTAACCATAGAGATATAAGTAACTAGAGTCCGCTAGATCGCTTGTCATAAGTGAAAGTGTCCTCAGTTGAGAGAGAGAACGCTGCAGCGGGTCTAGAAAACCAGATATGTGTTTACTCAAATCAGCATTGTATCATTAGTTACCACAGAGATAAGGAACTTTTCTCTCTCTGAATTGCAGACACTTTTACGGCTCACTCGCGTACTCTAGTATAATATCTCTATGGTTTTAACGCGCTTTTTAAATCCACGTGAACTCCATGAAAATCAAATGGAGATATTGTACATGCAAAGTCAATATTCCGGTCAGATGTACAATGAAAATATATAACTTTAAATAAATTGTAAGAGTTTTAGAAGAGGACTAATAAAGAAATTGAATAAATTAGTAATTTTCATAATTTTAAATTGTAATGAATCAGCTGAATTACCCGAAGTATATTACATACATGTTTGTCACTGTGAAATAAAGTTATTATTATTATTATCCCGGATCTGCTCGAAACAGGGCTTCCATACTCTTTTCTGCCACCTGTGATAGTGCCACTAACTAGTAAAATATTTATCATTAAAATGTCAGTACATTAGTTATAGAGCTATATAGCAGTTTTGCAGGTATATTTAAATATTTTATTCCTTAATAATATTTATGATGAATGGTTGAACACAAACCATTAATCTCTAAACGTTTGACACATACCTAGTACTTGCCGCTAGTGCCATCTGACGAAAACCATATTTGCATTTGAAACATACCTTATTTGCCACTAGCGCATTCTAAAGGATAAAAAAAATCGTAGCCCTTGTTGTCGCATATTATTTTTTAGTCTATCCTTTTCTCGCACGTGTTGGCTTACACCTCAGCCTATGAGAGGACAAATGTAATTCCTGTTCCACAGGTAAATGTTCTAAGAAACGAAACTAGCCTAGGTCACCTATCGAGTCCGAACGGTAAATACATTATACATGTATAGGGCAGCTACTATTGCGCTTTGTTACTTTATGCATGTGTATTGTGCGCGCTGTACGGTGAAATAACGAAGCTTTGAAAACTCCCCGATAGTGATGCAAGGTGACCAATTTGTTAAAAAGCTAACAAAAATGTATGTTGAGTTTTGATTCAAGTGAATTGTAAAAACAAATTGTTAAAATAAAACTATTTTTTCGGCTGTCATTTCTTTTTAATAAAATAATATTTATTATTAATAATAATTATAATGAATGAGCGGATCTTTATATCTATAACTAAACGATATTGCGTGTGTTTATTTTTGCAGCAAAAAGTACACTTTTCGAGCCTTATGTCGCTGATTCTCATTGGCAATCGATTGTTTTCAGGACTACAGTTGCAAAATTTACTATTATTTTTAATGTGCAAACGTCTCGACAGTCTTCTTTCCAATTTTACATGACTCAGTAAAGTGTCACGGAAAAGGTGTGTCAGCAGTGTTCAACCCTCCTTGGTCAGTTGTCAACATTTTTGAGGTTATGTTATAGATGTTTTCCTTCCCACATCAAACAGAGAAACTTAGAACAGCATATCATGGCCATTTCACTTGATTTTAATGGAATTTTCTAATTGATGTAAATAAAACATCAGAGTATAAAAAATCGCTTACGTATGTGGAATGATCTGCCTGTTGAGGTCAAGAATTACAATAAAAATACATATTTACATATCTTTATAATAAACTACTAGCAGAGCAACTGGTGCAGTAATTATCTTTTTATATTCTTTTTTTATGTAAAATTTTTATGCAGAGCTAGGTGAAAGAACAACGCAAGTTGAACCGTGTCTTGTATGTTTTTAATGTGCAATAAATGTATTATTATTATTATATATATGTTGTACAGAATACGTTATTCATGTGTGTATAAAATAATATATTATTATAGCTGACAGAAATCCTATGGGAACTGTGCTCTTTAATCCAAATATTTTGTAACGACATAATATCACATACATGAAAGAAACAAAATGCAGAATCAATCAATACTTGGGAACATTATATTGTCCTGCATACCAAGTGTCCTATAGTGATTGCATCATGCATAGTGCGCACTTAACCGAAAATTTACGATGTGTCAGTGAAAAAATTTTTAGTCAATAACTTTTTCATATTTAAGATAAATTTAATTTTAATATTAAGTGATTTTCTGTGGATAGACAAACAAAAACAATGTAATACACAAACAATATTTGAAATGAACTGATTTTTGTGTATAGATCTTTTGGGATAATCATGCTAATGCAAATATTAAAAATTTCTTAGACATTAAAAACAAAATTGGGATAACTTTGCTGCTTAGCTCTAGGACATGCTGTATACAAGCCGCAAATGTACATAAAAATCTGTTCTGAACCCTCTAGAGAATTGATAAATTGTCCCCATGGACTTCGGTCTTGTAATACATAAAAATATCAGAAATTTTACGCTGCCATAAATTTACAAAAAGATCACATAATATCTTGTTTGCTCGTTCAATAGTATATTACACCACACTGACCGATAGTGTGATATTATTGCCCTACGCGCGATGATGCCTGAGGCGAAGTCGAGGGCATCATGGCGTGAAGGGTAAGTTATCACACTTTCGGCCAGTGTGGTGTATATATACTATTTTCTTCATATGTCGGTCGTAAGCACGCTTAATAAATACATTAATTAATCAATTATTTATTAATTACATAAACACAGATAAATTCCAAGCAAGAAGCTTTGAGATTATACGTACAAACACAAATGACAGCTGTTCGCGACTATTACCTAAAATGTAGCAGGATTGCTATGGAAACGACTTCTTAACAACGGTTGATTTGTTGTTTTACTACCGCTCGAACGTTCGAACTTCTCGCATTGGTCTTGTAATCCCACCAAAAAGCAAATGTTAGACTTTCAATCGAGGTATGAAGAAAGCTTCCATACAAGTGCTGCATTTTTTTAAATGAAACTTACAAAAATTATTAGCGACATTAAGACTAGGTATATCATATATGTACCTACAGGCTGATTTTTAAGTTGATTCTTTTTTATTTAACAGCGTGTAGAAATCAAATACACGAAAAAATATTTCAAGTAGCTTTTTGTTTAAAACTGAAAACAGAAAAAGGAACGAGCTTTCAAAGTTTTATTAAGTTTTACCAAATTTTGAGGTTGGTCCTTGCGTTATGTTATGTCACTATGAAAATATGTCATTATCAAGTATTCACAGAAATTGTTCGAAATTGTCCCCGTTTTGTTGGACACAAAGATGCGTGCATCGTATCTGTACATGCTTGTAGTAGCGATAAGAACCTTCCGCGAATTATTTGGGATACACTTCCGATTCGTGCTAACATTTTTTCGCGTGTGTTAGCCGGGGCTTTTGAATTAATTAAATAAAATTTAATTAAACTTCAAAAGGTCGTTTCTCCCTAATTTTTGAGTTCTGATAAAAATGTTACTTAAAATATTTGTTCATTAATGTGATTTCTACACACTGTTAAAAAAAAAGAAATCAACTGAAAAATCGCCCTGTATATTTTTATCCCCTTTACACAGATCGATCTTTATTTTATAAATAGCTAGAAGCTATGAAAATACAATAAAAGCACCATTACAAACCTTGAGTGTAATATTATCATTTGTAAATAAGGTAATTTTTTATATGCCTTATAGACGAAGAGACAGACGTCTAAAATCACGCGGTAGTTTATTATGGATGTCCACTAAACTAAAATCAACATTTTTACAAAGTCACTCACATTTAAAAATCTGCTTTCTATTGTAAAAATAGTAATTTGTGTATCTAAATTGTATTACAGTATTTTATGTACGAGTTATGACATTGTTAAAACAAGCTATTTGCGTTTTTTTAACAGTTACACGAGTCACAAAAGCATTACAATCGAAAGACATGCTACATTTTTTTGCACGTACCTTCTATAAAATGGCTGATTGTTACATCATAATAAGTATATTTGTAATATTTTTGACAGTTCAGTTCAACCATGTTGGAATCATAATATGTGAATTGTTTACGATGACATTGGGCGTGTTTGGCTGAAGTAAGTACTTACTAAATCTAGTAAGTCACTCACTATACTTACAAAATTTTTGGCCGGAACACAAAATAAGTGCTAACGCGGTAAGCATGGCTTAATATAAGACGCCATTTTGCTTATTGTTGATGTAAACAAAACAGACAGGAACAGACCTGTCATTGTTCAGATACACAAGCACTCAATATAAATTAATAATTGATAAATTTAGTACTGTTAATTATATTCAGTCTATGAGGTTATGTACGGGATATAACGTAAACCGTTGCTTTGTGTTATGTTAAGCCAATAAGTCTGTCCTGGCTGAAAAGCGCAATAGTCAGCTTGTAAGATTTTAATTTTTTTATGCTAACTGGCTTACTAAGTTTAGTAAGTACTTACTTCGGCCAAACACGCCCAACGTTTACTTCACTGTGTTTTGGAATTAAATGGCAACTTGTATTACTATTGGATTAAGGTAAAATCGAATTACTTTTGTTTTACTTTACGCTTTAGTGTGAAAAAGAGATATTTTGCAACCGCTATATTGGCATAAAAAGCAGTTATTTTATAGGTGATCGTGCTAAAATGTGGAAGTAACTTTATTGCTATTAAGCTCAAAATAGAATATAGACAAATATAAGTTAATAATATATATTTAATTTTGAATTATTATTTTTTTTAAAAACTAACCTTTTTTAAAACAAGGCCATGGACTATGAGACTAAAAACAAAATGATTAAGAGACTGGAAATTCTGGTAACTCTGTTTTTGATCTATCATAAATCAGGAAGCTATAATATTATGCGAGATTGTAAATGATCGTCGTGTGTCCACTAATGGATTTTTCGAAGCGTAAACAATCTTTCGTTGCAGTGATTACTTGTGCATTTACATGGCGTTGTACATATTGTGTATATTAATGGTCCATTGAATCTGGGTAATAGGTACCATATTAAGTATAGCTGATCTAAGCTAACCGTAGAAACAGGGATGTCCGGTTTGGTATTGATTAATAGTTGCCGAGTCACAAAGAATATTCACAAAGCCAAACCGGCGGAACTCTCTTAGGCATTCTAGGGGGGGGGGGGTAAATAGGCCTGGATTAGACGAAAAGTGAAACGTTTCCCCTTCTCCGACTTCAACTGGCACTTGAGAGGAAAAGTGGGAGAATCGTTTCTACTCTCTCTGTCAAAGCGTCATACGCAGTGTGTACTGTGTGTATTCAATATATACATAGCAGTTTTTCTAACCGCGGTAACAAATTGCACTGTTTCCTAATCCTGAAATAATAAAATCTACAACAAATGTTAGAAACGAAGTAATTTCAATTCTAACGCGTGAGAATCTCACGCATACTTTTTTTTTGTAAAACAAGAATTTAATTTAATATTTCAGTCCATATAGTTTGATCTATTTTTCAAAGCCGCCTTGGATTTTATAGCCTAGATCACGAATCGGCAACCTTTTGAGACGGGAAAGCTAAAAGTTACAATTTACAAAATTTTCCAGTTTTTAAAGAGCCACTAAACCTTCTCGTTTCAGTATTATAGTATTTGCTTATATAGGTGTAATATATATATCCGAGGACGACATGTCGCGACGGGGGCTTGGCGGGTGAGACGCGAGTGGAAATGGCTGAGTGATAGACATAGTACTCAATCATGGATCGATTGGACGATTTTTAAGGTTTTATATAATAAAATAATTATTTTTTGCGTATGAAACTGGAGAGCCGCAAATTTACATCAAAAGATCCGCATGCGGGTCGCGAGCCGCAGGTTGCCGACCCCGAGCCTAGATCAATACAGGTTTCGGGGTCGTATCGCTGTTAACAAACAAATTCTTCTCCCACAAACAAACACGGTGCCATTGTGTAGTTCTGTTCAGAGGCAATAAAAATACACTTTTGTTACCGTTCTATCACTGCGCGCGCACCGAACCTACCTACAAAGCAAGATTGAAAAGACGTCTCGTGTGAAGCGAATACATGAAAGCAATTAAGAAAACCAGCGCTAGAAAACTAGTAGACAAATCTAGCAAGGAATATAGCGGCAAATCCAGTCTCGTGTGCAAGAATACACTCCTGGAGCGCATCGCTTTGTGTCTACTCGTTTTGCTAAAGGAAAGCACTCGCTGTTAAAGTACAGTCGACTTGTGTGATCGCAACGACACAAGTCGATTTATGTGTCGATTCGTTTCACTAACGGGAAAGCACCGGCCGTAAGTTCGGTCATCCCTGCGGTGGATGTTAGCGGCGCGGTTTGAACCAAAGGACCGATAACAGTGTATGATGAAGATTGTGTCAAGTGAGTGGCGTGGTAGAGATTACCACGTTGTTTATGGCAATTGTTAGCACGCGTCTGCAATAGATAGGTTACGTCGCTGTGTGTGTGTGGCTCACTCTACTTCCTCCGAAGTTTCTCTCTCTCTCTCTCTCTCTCTCTCTCTTTCTCTCTCTCTCTCTCTGTCTTTGTCGCTGACATAACGCAGTGCCTGTACCGTAAAACGGGAGCTGATTAATAGAATCTATTGATGATGGATGACCGCAAAGCTGTAGGTCCTGGGCCCTGGCGCGATTATAAGCAACAGCAAGGTGGAAACTGTGATTCCGAATAACTGTATAGATATTGGTTATGGTGTTATTTTGTATCATAAAAATGATCTTTGTTGTTTAATACATTTCTCACTTTAGTAACATTATTATCAACTAATATTTTCCATTCTTACCGTCCGTAATATTTTTATTTAAATATAAATTCTAAAATAGTGGAAAAAAGTTTCCTAACTTTGGTATTTTTTTATAATTTATTATATTTGTTTTTGTTCTGCCTATACTAATATTATAAAGAGGTAAAGTTTGTAAGTTTGCATATATAAGGTAATCCCCAAAACTACTCATCCGATTTCAATTTTTTTTTCACCAACATTTAGAATGAACCTTCAAGATGAACATAGGCCATATATTATCGAGTTCAAAGAAAAGCGCTTTTCGTGGGGACCAATTTTGCAACGTAAGTCGGCGAAAAAAAGGTGGCTAGTAATTAATAAATTAATAATTATGTACTTATTTCTACAATTTACAGAACCCTGTAAAATTTAATAATGTTAACGAAACGTAGGCAATAAAAACAAATATGGCACATTTTGTTCACTTTCCCATTATTTAAGAATTTATTTAAAAAAATATACGTAAATTGTCCCCAATAGGATTCAGCATATCTATCTTTCTCTACAAAGAGATAAATAATTTGAAGAGTATCTGAAAAAATACAAAGTTTCGTTAAAAAAATGTTACTCCAAGACATTTCAAAATTTATGGTACTTACAAAAAAGATAGGTCGAATCCGATAAGCAAAAGAAAACCTCTGTAATTCTTTTAATTTAAAAACAATGGAATCAAAGTTCTAAAATTATTAATTCTCTGTTCAATGAACGTTGGTACAGTTAGTACAAAATTATAGCAAATTACAATACTGAAATAATCCGTTACATAATCAAATCAATTATTATTTATCTATTAGCTTAAGTCAAAACTGTATACATAACACTGTTTGTTAACCCACTCCATTTTTACATTGTTATCAAAATATTAATTTATTTTTTTATTTTTCAGGTAATACAAATATGAATATAACTACTTAATTGTAAGTATAAAGCATTGTTTATCAATCTCATTATTGTCTGTCTGTTCACATGTTTTTGTTTTTCAAATTTGAGACATTGTTTTTCTTTTTCGAAAAAATGTGTAGTTACCAAAATAATAAAATTTAGAAAGCACTTTCATTTTTTTTCTATAAGCAATAATTAATTAATTTGAAAAATATCTGAAAGATTTTTATTTTTTTCAAAAAGCACAGTTTTTTAGTATATAAGTATGTACGCGACAAAGTAATAAGTACTTTTAGTACTCGATATACGAAAAATATGGTACAAAGCGCCTCACGCTTTTTTCACAATAATACTAATATTTTTTGTTCATTATTATTTTCTGCTTATATTAAGAGTTATTTTTCACTTTTTAGTTCGATGTGCTATAAAAGCGTGTTTTTTAGTTTTTTAAACTATATTTTTCACACTAGAAGTAATATTAATCTGAGACCATAGAATTCAGAAATAAAATAAATACTCTAAAACTCTAAACAAGGAATGGTGAACCTATGGCCCGCGACAGATTATTGTTGGCACGGCATTGATTGAGGTGCAAAATCGAAATAATTAAAAATTTATGTTAGATGCCGAAAGCAATTGACTATCACTAAATAACAAATACAAAAAAGTTTCATGGCGCTCAATGTATTATCAAAATTAACAATTTTATCTATTTTTAATTCATTTTATTGACAATTAAATTTTCATGGTTGCTCCTCGGCACGTCATGGCTACATTAAATATTTTTGAAAAAAATTGGCACGTAGATGTAGAAAGGTTCGCCACCCCTGCTCTAAACTATATAAGAAAGTTGAAATTTCGTTAAAAAACTGACAATTACAAAGTTCCGATTTTATTTATGTATATTAATTTCCATACAAAACTTGCTCCTATAAAATGCCTTTTCCAAAGAATATATAATTCTTACAAGAATACATTAAATAATAAATTAAATTAATAGCATATTCTGTTGTAAATACCACCGCTATTGTCATTTGAAAACAATATTTAATTCAGAGTTGAAAACGTGAAACGGTATTTCTAGTCAATAAATAATTTCTTTTGATATCTACCCACTTTTCCATTAAACTTAGTAAAGAAACACAACTAAAACATGGAAAATTCTAAATTTACTTTATAATAATATTGTTATATTGTAAGTTAGAGAAGTGCTCTGGTACACGCACTTGCGTTAAACTTGAGTATAAATCATGCTATAAAGTGAGAAGAAACCCAGTGAACTGTACATCACCTCTGCTTACCGGCGTACGTGTAGGGTAGGTGTGGGTAAATGCATTCACCTGCCAGAACAACACAAATATAATTTACAGAAGTAATGCTCGTCGATTGTGGCGAATTTGCGGACAAATAGCAAAATCGAAAATTTAGGTGGAGATCTTGAAGACATAGTTCTTGACTGATTACGAGGACTGATTGCTATTGATAGACGGTTGAGCACTCACTTTCCACACCGGACCCGTAAACTGGCAGTGAACAAAAACTTACCTCGTATTATACACAGTCGAACCTGGATAAGCAAAAGTTCAAGGGACAGCGATCTTTTTTTCGTTTATGGAGTTTTTTCCAAACTCGAGTTTCTAGCTTACCTATATAGAGTAGTGATGTGCCGGAAATATGTATCCGTATCCGCGGATATCCGAGGGAGAAGAAAGATCCGTATCCGTATCCGTTAGTTTTATGGCGGATCTTTTACCTTATTAATTTTCAATTCATAGATGAAATTTTATATAGGTATATATAGGTGATTAGGTAATAATGAAAACCTGTTAAATTCCATTCAGATTATTTTTTATTTTTTTAAATCGTATTTGGCACCTTTATATTGCAAACATTTATCGTAGTGAGTACCATACTAATAGTACATAACTCAAAGGTATTAAATCAACTATCTTTATAATGAGATATTGCACATCTATCTTTGAAAAGAGACAATCTGTTATGAGAGTTAACTCTTAAAGAGGTCAATAACCTTTTCCCATAACAGATAGTCTCTTTCCAAAGGTCGATGTGCAATATTTAACGCCGAGTACTCTAAGAAAGTTAAGATCCGTATCCGTATCCGCGGATCTTGAAATCAAAAATCCGTATTCAGATCCGTATCCGCGGATATACATTTTTAACGATCCGGCACATCACTAATATAGAGGTACAGGAGTGGCCTTTCTCAGCAAATATGTAGTGATAAACATGTATGTATTATTTGACACAGATGCTAAAAACAGAAAACAAAAAAGATACAATAATACAAAAGCAATGTTAGTTAGTTCAGCTATTTATAACTCATTCTTAAACTTCGTGGAACATTAATACGTTCGACTATCGCTTATAGAGGTCCTTGAGTAAAAAACGTCTTCCTCTTATAGAGGTTTCTGTTTCTCTGTTATAGAGGTTTCAGAGCGTTAACAAAGAATTGGCAATTACTCTCACTTAGAGAGTTTTCTCGCTTACCCAGTTCTCACTCACTCAGGGTTGACTGTATAGGGTAGGTGTGGAATAGTGGTTCACTTGCCAAAATACAAATAATGGGAACGAGAGACAATTATAAAAGTTCATTATAGGTATTTTATGTTTACCTACAATCTACATAATAATATTATATACAGGGTGTCCCATTAAGAATGGGACATAGAACAACTGCAGATTCTCCAATTCAAAATTAAACGATTAAGCGAAATATGCTTAGATAAAATGTTACTCGTTTCCGAAATACGGAGTTTTGAAGTTGAAAACTGAAAAATTATTAATGTCAATAATTTTTTTAATACACCGTATAATTTTACTCAAATCGGCACACTTGTTAAATATCATAAAATGCACATAACAATAAAAAAATTAGTTCAGTACGCTCTACCAGTGGCGTACGGCAGAAGTAAGTAATGCTTGTACCCTTTCTAAATGTTACGCCGCTGTCTAAATTTTAATTTTGACTATAATTTTAATTTTTTTGATTTTTTCTAAGTCAATAATGTACACTTGTTAGTTTGTTGTAAAGTCATTGGTTTTCGAGATATTCGCAGTTTTTTTAAGACAACGAAAACCAATGACTTTACAACAAACTAACAAGTGTACATTATTGACTTAGAAAAAATCAAAAAAATTAAAATTATAGTCAAAATTAAAATTTAGACAGTGGTGTAACATTTAGAAGGGGTACAAGCATTACTTACTCCTGCCGTACGCCACTGGTAGAGCAAGTAACATTTTATCTAAGCATATTTCGCTTAATCGTTTTATTTTGAATTGGAGAAACTGCGGCTGTTCTATGTCCCATTCTTAATGGGACACCCTGTATAGTAGATATGGGAAAGTTCATTCGCCTGTCAAAATAACATATGCACACGAATCATAACACGTGCAAAATTTAATTTTTATAGTCAGAAGAGTCCCTGTATTAATATTTTTTTCTTAGAATAAATAACTCGTCACGTATTAGTTTATTTTGGCAGGAGTGTGTCTTTAAATTATAGACTGTACATTTAGGGCTGGTGAACGTTGAATAGTTGTTAGTAGTATTATAAATAAATCACATCAGGAAATTTCATCCAATTTACATACTGACAATCAAAATAATCATAATCCTTGCTGGGTGTGTGGAAATAACAGAGCCGTATTAATTGTCCATATTTCGAGCTTTATTTTATATTGTAGACTATAGACGCTCAACAACTGAGGCTATTGCTAGTCACATACAATTTATATATAATTTCAATTGCGTAAAACTGTTTTTGAATAAGTTTTTAAATGTTATGCTCTATAGGCAACCGTGAAACATTGCAAAGAAATTAGATGTTTTGAATTTTCAAATGCTCTTCTTTTTGTTTTTTATTTTAGTGTAGATTTTTCCTTTGACTTCCGGGCAGTTCCGGATTAATCTATAAGCAAATTAAGCAATTGCTTCGTCTCAGGGGGCACCAAGAAGCTCTACTCAGAAATGAAAAGTACCTCACTAAACCGTGTCAACAATTTTTTTTTCTTTTTGGCATGTTCTCAAAAATTTTATTTATTGATATAAAACTGTCTTTAGAAGTATAAAAGTTAAAAATAAAATATAATAATTTATTTTTGAAAATGAAAACGAAAAAAACATTTTTTCATATAGTTTTTTTCTAGTTTTAAAGTTTTGAAAGCTTTTTATATTAATTGTATAAAAATGCTTAAGGTCCGATTTTATAGACAGCCAAATTTTCAATGGGAGCATTGATTGTAAAATTTAATTTTTTTCTTAAAAATCTATGCTTTTTTCCATCAATTTGATTTTTTTTATACACTGAACATATTAGAGATGGGCCCATAAGCAAGAAATGCTTAGGGCATCAAGGAGTCTTAATCCGGCACTACTTCCGGGACAGACTTACGCAGAACCAAAATGGTAGCAAATCAACATCGATATTCTGAGATGTGACGGTGGTTTTTCTTAAGTTTCTACGTAATCTGTTGGTCTGTCAGACTTTATTCCTTGCGTTTTAGATGAAAAGTAGAAATTAGACAGATAAATTTATACATTTTTCAAGTAATTATGTAAGACATTGTTTTTATTCTAAAAGCCAGACCTAACATAGGTACGTGAAAAATATTTGTTTTGTAATTACAGTTAAGTCTGGCGACATGATAACAGCCAGATAATGTTTATTTTATGTATGGGCTAAATTATTATATACTCATTAATATAGAAGTAAACTGCATAATTATTTGAAAAATGTAAATTTTCATTTGCAGAATTTCTGTCTGTCACTTAACGCATGGGAGAAATACTGCGAGACCTACAGCTTCTCAAATGAGGAACACATATTTCTAAGATTAATTTGCCTTGCGTAGACACTTATGAAAAACTATCGCCAGCTCTCCGGCTATTATGACACACGGTAGATATTTTTTGGATTATATTAAAATTAGCGCGTGGGGATTGCAGAATTATTTTTTTTAAACAACTAGGAAAATAATGTTCTCATGACTACCCTGTAAGTACGCGACAGCTAGGACGTCGGAACAACCGAAATTAACACAAACACAGTGCGTGTTAACAATGGATTAAGCTCGTCGTGGGCCGACAACGTGAACATTGTAGGTATTGTAGGTCTTTTGTATTTCTGTACCATGTA
The DNA here is from genome assembly GCA_963575645.1 of Xanthostigma xanthostigma. Classification (NCBI taxonomy): domain Eukaryota; kingdom Metazoa; phylum Arthropoda; class Insecta; order Raphidioptera; family Raphidiidae; genus Xanthostigma; species Xanthostigma xanthostigma. Next base: position 18,841,875 of record OY754472.1, on the reverse strand, counting down.
TGGGGAACCCCCGAATCACCGGTTCACGTTGAGTACAGCTTCTTCCACCGATAGATAAAAACTTTCTAAAATTTCGTAAACAGAGAAAAAAATTGAAACGAAAGAACGATGTAGGGGATATTTGAATTATACTACCTGCAGAACAGCTACTACATGCACGTGACTGTTATAACTCTCAGGCGTTCATTATATCACATCTCGTCGTAATAAAACCCATTACGCTATATACAATCTACTATTAGAGAATTATTAATTGTTTTTGATAAACATGAATAGGATTTTTTATCGCAGGTAATAGTCAAATCAAAATAATTCAATTGAATATAATACATTAAACCCTGAAAATCTTGAAATTATTCGATGGTAAAATTTGTTAATTCAGATAAAATAAGATTATGGAAGGAACCTTCAGCGATTTCTTGATTACTTCAAATTTATTCCCCTTGTTTAAAATAAATTCGTTTTAATTTTTTACCAAATTTTGGAACTAAACGATTTTAATTTCTATACGTGAAAAAATACTATTTATTTTTTTATTCCACCTTACAAAAATTTTCTAAAATATTTTCTGATGGTTCTCTAGTGCAGCTGTGTTCTTTTTTCAGGGCTTGATCTTTGAAAATACGTTCGGATACCTGAAACTTCTGAGTCTCTGCGTTTTGAAATATTTTTACGACGTGCTCCATATGGCAAAAATTTGATATTTTAAGGATGTAGCTATCGTCGTTGACGAAATTGAGGATTACAATATCTTCATAGAATTTTAATTTGTTCAGATTTTTAGTCAAAAAGGAAAAGGTTCAGCATGCCTATTTTGTGTAAATGTTTGCTTATGTGTTAGCACCAACTAACGTCAGACTGAATGAGACATAGTTGATGGTTGACTGGGAGATGGAGGTGGTGTAGGAAAGCCGGACGAGATTATGTGTTAGGAAGTGATAAGAATTAAGACGCTTGTTTCAAGAAAACAGATTACTGTGGCGCATTTGTTCAAAAACGTTTGCGTCAAAACAATGATACATTCTATATAATATATCTCCTGTAATCATATAATACCCAAATAAAAAACAATTGCTGAGCTGAGACCTATGGACGGATGAACATGGCGAAATTACGAATCTCTAAATGGCAACGGTGTGAACAATGGAAGGCATTCAATTCAATTCGCAGGCTATAGGCTAGTCAATTTTAATGATTTAATAGTGTATTACACCACAAAGGACCAAAAGTGTGATATCTTTCCCTGCGCGCCATGATGCCTAAGGCGAAGCCGAGGGCATAATGGCGCGCAAAGCAAGTTATCACACTTTCGGACAGTGTGGTGTATACTATTTTTCTTCATACCTCGGTAGTAAGTACGCTTATTAATAACATTGATTAATTCACTGCTCATTAATTACATAAAAACACAGATACATTCCAAGAAAGAAGCTTTGAGGTTATACGTAAAAACACAAATGAGAGCTGTCCGCGATTATTAGCTAAAATGTAATAGGGTTGCTGTGGAAACGACATCTAAACAACAGTTGATTGTTTGTTGTTGCTTTACTACCGCACGAACTTCCCGTATTGTAGCATATAATCCCACCAAGGAGTAAATGTTAGACTTTTTGCCTCACAATTGGTGCCGAAAATATGCACTTTCGATCAAGGTATGAAGAAAAAGAATTTTCATTTCATTTTCTTATGCTTATGGTCAGCTACTCATATAGTTTGAAATGAAAATGTAAATGCATTAATTTATTGCATTCAACATACTGATCGATAAAAGCTATTGTACAGTATCTGGCAAGGGGTTATGATGTTTTTGGAAAGACTGTCACATATTTGTTTTCGAACCAATTTCAAAATTTATTTTTTCGTACATTCCTGGTACATTAAGTACCATTTGAGAATACATAACGAAACATTTTTGTCAAGGGTTGACTTCCACCGTTTGAGTTTGATCATCTCCCCGTGCAATCCCCTGTCACGAATTCCTGTTCTTGGAGAACCATTCCGTTTCCGAATGCAACCATGCTGACCTACAGTATAAAGTGGCTTCGAAATCGTTGCTATGTGACCCGTTTCAATGGAAACACGACGTGCTACAGACTAAAGTTCCATTGCTACCGAAATGGCATCTGCCACTGCTAGCCAGTAGATATCGACCATTTCTAAAACATTCGGACCACTCAAGTGCGTGAGCGAGTCTTTTCAAAAACAATACTCCTTCAAAATTAAGTTTAAAGCTTCTGTTATTTATATATATTTTTTTTGAGGACAACATAGTGTTATAGTGGCGTGTGTGAGTCGGAGGACTGGTAAATATTTTGAGCCGGAATGAAACTACCTTTCCCCCTCGTTTTCGAGGATTCTGAACACGATGACGGCGTCAGACTTTCTCGTTGGGGTGGCCCAACCTCTCAAACCGGCCAAAAACCACCCCCGAGAAGAGTTAAACGCGATTTACTAGGTTTCCCTGCAGAAAGAAGTACTTTACACCCGTTTTCGAGGATGCTGAGCACAGTGGTGGTGTTGGATATCGCGTCCGACCCCTACCAACCCCTCTACCGGCCAATAATAACCCCTTAAAGGGGTGAATTTTTTTTGCCATATCAACGGTAAATATATGTTCTTCCCCCGTTATTGGTTAATATTAGTGTTTTAACGCGTCATTTATTTTTGTAATTATTCTTGAAATCGAAATGTCCAGATTAGTTAACCAACATTTCAACATCGTTTATTTGTAATTTTAAATGAGCCTATAAATTTCGAACTCGTAACTAGACTTCTTTTAATGAGCTAAACTTAACAATACAGTTATTGTAAACTTAGCTTCAATATTTATGATGCAACTTCGGCTAGAAGTTAACTAAACAAATAAGTCATTGTGAAGCAGCGGTTAGAAGGCAGCATGGATTTTACGACTCTTCAGATAGTCTGGCTATCGTTTGCTGCAGGCAAAGACAGTCGTATCGTTCTTTTACTCGCTGGTATTTTATTACCCAATGTAAACTGCATTCAGACATTAAATCTTTTGCCAAGCTACTGTTCTAGTTATGTCTGTATATATGATTAAAGTGGTTGTTTAATTAGAGAGTGTTATCTATAATATCTGCATAGCCAGATAATAGAATTAGTTTTTGTTTCTAATTAATTAATATTGATGCAGATGCGGATCTACATAGAGCTTAAAGTCCTGGATCTCCAAGTTTCAATGGCCTACAAAAACTGAATTATTAACCTAAATTTTGAATACCTTTTCGTTAAGAAGGAGCACTTATCGCTTAGGAAAAAATAGTTAATGCTGTGGGTGAAAACGTTGACAATTTTTGGGTGAATTTTGACAATTTTTAGACGAATGTTGACAATTTTTTCTGTTTTAACAACTTTTTGAGTAAATTTCGAGTATTTCTTGGGTAAATTTTTCAATTTTTGGATGAATTTTGACAAATTGAGGCCTCATTGGACTTCAATAAGCCCTAAGCCCCGAAAAATCTAGAACCGCTCCTGTATTAGAGCAATATTCTAATTTGCTAATTAGTTTTAAATCGTTTCATATATTATACGCGTGGGACATGTCGCGGTTAGATAAATATCTAATAATTTCTTTATAATTTTTTTTTATATTGAGACAAATGCAGGCTCGTACTAAAAAAATAGTGAATGGGGCACTGATCACGATCATATTTTTCGGGATTGGGCAAAAATTAATTTCTAATTAATTATAAATCGCTTTATCCATGTCGAATAAATATGCCGCTTTTAGATAAGTACTAAGTGAATAATATATTTGTATGCTTATACAGATGACCGGTACTTGCTCGTGTTCTTTCGGGAAGAGAAACTATGACTAATTTGGAATGACTTAACCTCTATCACTTGACGGTGAAGAAAATCTACTTCGGTTTTATTCTTACAAAATTCAGAATTTTAGGTGTTAAATTGAAAAAAAAAAACATTCTCACTTTTTGGCCTGAATTTTTCCATGATCTGATAGCTTACTAATTGACCAATCTTCTTAAAGCTAAAAAAATCACAAAATTCATTGTTAGATTTTATATTGTGTGTTAAAACTTACAATAAATAAAAAAACAATTTTTTTCACAGAAATGTCATTATCATAAAAAATGAGGCATTTCTGACCCCTAAATAATCAGGTTAAATCATTCCTTACAGTTAGAATATATAGAATAGAATAGAATTTTATTATCATCTTAAAAACATAATAAAAAGTGCCTATAGATACGTCATTATAAATTACTTAAAAAATATGTGAAAAATATTCATTCGGGCTATAAAATGCATTAATTAACAAAATTTCTTTGACTTTCCTGATAAAGACAGGCATACGTTTTAGTTATAGTTTCTTCTCCCGAGAGGAATACGAGGAATTGCCAGTCACTCTATAGAATAATTCGTATGCGACGCTAATAAAGAATCTGTATTAATAATTTAATCGAGGGATACGGTTCAACAACACATATTCGCTAAATTCGAATACTCACATAATTACAAAAATAATAACAACTGATGACAATTATTTCATATACAAACGCCATGACAGCTTACCCGTCCGTGTCAATAAAAACACTTTACTTCTGAATGTGGTTTTATCCACTTAAGTCGTTAATAAAGTAGTTTATGGATGACTCTTCGGTACAGTAGACTTAATTTGAAATCTATCACAAATTACTATTCTCTTTCTTCCGTCGCCTGAAAAATGTACAAAAAAGGTAAACGTTTGATTTAATAAAATTTTGGATTTCTGAGCGGCAACAGGTCGACATTCTGAATCGAGGCGATGGTGGATAATATCGGATAAGCCTTGCGAAAGCTTATGTAACATAAAAGCTTTTTAAACTTGAAACATTAAGCACAACGAACTTATTCGTTTAAAGCAGGAAACCATGGCTTAGGTAGTTAGGTGTTCTCTTCTTTCTTGTCTATTCATATTGTATGAATTACTCTTACATCGCTTTTAATTATTATGCTATACTGTACATTCTAAACACGTACTTTGCAATATTATTAAAGTACTCACATTAAAACATTTTAACTCGACAATATTTTAAACTTGAAACTTCACCAGATTTACTTTACTTGAAACTTTCTTGCGTATCTATGTAGTGCGTATAGCATTTCTTCAGACAAAATATATTTGTTAAGAAGTATTGACGAATTATGTGACACGTTCAAAACAAGTCGTATCCTTTCCCACTAACAGATATTGTTATCACATAAGCAGCACGTACCCTGTTACGTTCAGCTGCTGTCCGTCTAGGGCTTTGTTGTTTGAAGATCGGCCCCATATAGATCGGTATCTTCCCACTTGCGGTCGGTCCATTTGCGCTTGGAACAATTTTAGTCCTACTTGCAGTCAATCAATATGATAAAATGCAAATAATGTCAGGGGTGATCTCACTTGCGGTTAAGAAAGTAACTTTATAAATCGATTACGATTACGGGGTGCTATTGATGCGGTGGCGTTTTTGTTGCGCAGTGAAAAGCGATGTGGGGTATGGGGAGTTCCTTAAAAAACTATTACGGGGTGCTGTTGATGCGATGGTGTTTTATAAATTATCAAATTCTCGTATCTAACACTATTTTCTTTTAATAATATCGATTTACCGCAAGTGGGACGATACTTGTTCCGACCGCAAGTGCCAAGTAGCACTAATTATTCTATAGTTCGACTGTTTATAGCAACCTCAGTTCTAAACCAGTTTAGAATACAACTATTGTGCAATCGGTTCACAATCGATTGAAACTTTTTGTGCGCATATGAGCACGATTGCATCTGAATTGATAAAGATGGCTTGCTCCTACCTTCTCGACCTTCAAACACGGTTGCACACAATTGGTTTGAAACAAATTTCAAATCGGTCGTGTTTCTGTCGACCCATATGCAGAGCTTCCCATTCTCACAGAACGATCGCATCCTGAACCGGTTTGAATATCGAATTGCAAAACAGTCGACCCGTGTGCGGATGGCTTAAAAGTGCGAGATCTTGTTATTTGCAATCGGTTGTAAGGCAAACAGAATGTTCCAAGTTTTAATTTAGTATGGCAAAATAGAACGTTCCAGAAGGTGCTATTTGTAAGATATGTTCGAATTTGTTATGGATAATGGCTGTAACCATAAGGTTACATTCAGTGGCGTAACTATACTACCTGAGGCCCGTGGCAAATTCGTCGGATGGGGCCCTCCCTTAATATAAAAAAGCTTCACTTTGTAGTTTCATCTTTATAAATCACGAAATAAAGTAAATATTTGTATAATTCGTGTATGTTCCTGAGTTTTTTTAGTATTAAATACATTTTGATTATATTTTTATTATACAATACAATTCAATAAAATATTTATTTGAGTTTTCCTACCCAACTTGGTAACGCCAGTTCTAGGGTAGGGATTCTTATATAGTACCAAACTTAAATTGATTAAATACACAATTAATATTTTTTACCAAATTTTGTAATAAATGCCTAGGTTCCTCCTGTCCTAACGGTGTTTCGGACCGGGAGCCCCCTCAGGTTTATCCCGTTCTGCCACCCAATTGTTAAGCCACTGTTTATTTTATTGCCATAAAAAACAGTTAGATAGATACATAGATTTATTTCAATATACATTACATATTATACAATAATTAAAATACAAATAAAATTAGAACTCGTCATTACAATATAGACATTTTTCTATTAAATATTTTTTTTATTGTGTTTTAAAAGGTGATAGGGGCAGATCTTTAATTTCACTAGGAACTTTATTAAAAATGTCCACTAAATTAAAATTTACATTATTTCGATACATAGAGGATATTGGCAGTGGAGTGCGCTGCAGCTCGTCTGGTGTTCTTATTGTGTATCGAAATATTGGTGTTAAAACAATTTGAATGGGATTTCACAAACACAGACACTTTATAAACATACATTGAGTAAAATGTTAAAATTTTGTAGTTTTTAAAATAGGGTTTGCATGAGGTTCGTGATAGTCTTTTTTTGAAGTATGAATAGATCACTGCAATCACTTGCGGCTCCCCATAAAATAATGCCGTAATTGATGTAAGAAAACACAAAAGCATTGAAAACGTATGCGTAAAGTACAAAAAGTAGATTTTACAGCTGAGGTAGCAAGTAAGACAGTTCAATACCCAACAGGATTTGGTGAGTGAGTGAGTGCCAATGCGATTTTGTGGGAACTACATCTTCTATATTCATTGAAATAAAATTGGAGTGGACACGAATTCCAAGCGAATGATACAAACCATGTCAGAATTAATATACAAATGAATAAAATAATTGATCTAGCAGTTTGAATTAAGAGACACGGCGCTGGAACAATGGAAGTGTCGCGGTGGTGCGACGCGACGATCGGTGGGCGATCCGACGCACGGCATCCCGTCCAAATGTTTGCGGTCGCCTCCCGCACCATACTCAGACCATAACTCATTGTTAATTCGCGACGAGTACGTGTTTTTATTAGTTCCTTCTCGTTTGGAATGCGGCGACGCGCATACCTCACCTCTAACCTGATGCTTGTATATTACATCCGTATACAGGCAAGTCAGAAATTATCTTATTCACTTTATCTGAAAGCATTTTCAGAAAATCTAGTTTTTCAATGATCTTAGACTGTGACACGTGTTTATCTACATTCTACAAGAAAGGCATTATAGAATTTTAAGGATGTATGAGTGGCATAGTGGGGAATCCCCCATGCAGCTCGAATGAAACGCCGTGCAAAGTGTCAAATGGGTCGTTTTGATTGGTCGTCAGTCGGCGCGTGACCTTCACGAGCGATCCACGGCATTTCAACAGCCGTTTATGATAAACAAACGTCTAAATCAGTGTTTTCGTTAAAAAACACGCGAAATTAGGCAGCACTTGTTTTTCTAATCTGTTTATGTATTGTGGTGGTTAATATTTCGTTTTGTATTAGTGTACATTTAATTAGTAACGTTGATTTGTTTATTCTTTTGTTTTTTTAGTTTTATGATGATAGTTTATGATGATTGATAATAAAAACTATTACATTTGGAAGCTATTTTTCTCTTCAAATTATAACTTGCCCACAATGCTATATAGGTTATCCTACTTTAACCCCATATACGAGGAATAGCGGGGCAAATACCATTTTTCATTTATGTATTCACATATCGTAGATTTCTTATATTTATCGAGAAAAAGATATCCGTAGTCTTTCACAATGCGTCAAACCATGATATTGAGCTTACATTTGTTATTTAATCATATTTTATCTTGTAGGTATGCTTGAGTTGTAAGAACCCTACTATGCCCCCCCATCCTCTCTCATTAAAAATTGAATGAAATTTTGTCGACTTATTTCTTAATATATCTGCAATAATTTCCCAGAATTTCAGAACGGTTCTCTTTTAAAAAAATTATAATTACGGACATATTTTTGTCTGCGACTGTATACCTCATACATCCATAAAACAATACTATTCGAAAAATAATGGATTGAAACGATATTGTTTAATTGAGACACCAATACGTTTCGTGGCTCTCAATCTGGAGAGTGTTAAACGTGAGTTACCGACATGTGTTTGTAATTGGGAACATAATTTGTACTAGGCCTGTATATAAGTATAGAGCCATAGCATATGTTCGAATAGTGTGCCTTGTCTTTTGAACTCTTCGCGCGTGCGCTCATCCGCATACACGTGTACAGTGTTTTGTCATAAATTTAAAAACAAAGTGCGGATTCAACAGGGACTAACAAATAACAAGTCAAACAATACACGAATGCATTTCAGTTGCTTGTAATTTATGTAATGTGGAAATTATTGTCAGCGGCGATACGACGAGGGTATATTTTTTTTGGGACTTGTTTCATAACTGTTTATCAATTGAATCAAAATCACTACATATTATAAAACAATGTTCCCCCCGCCGCGTCTGTCATTCTGAACACGATAAACTCAAAAACTACCGAACGGATTTTCATCAATGGACGCAGAGATTCAAGAGAAAGGTTTAATGTTTTGTGTAAATTAGGTGCAGCCCCGGATATAGGGGGGGGGGGCAAACCGGGGCGCCAAAACCATGATATAATATGGTTGAAAACCACATCTAATCAGTCCTTTTTTCGATTAACTCAATCTGCTTGTTTTTTGACTGTTTCCCGTTCACGAAAAATACCAACCATTATATATTTGTGAGTTTTTTTAAGTATTTTATCTCAAATGCTGGAGAGAGGGGGCGCCATTATCAAGTTTCTGCCCCGGTTCTAAAAAATCGTAGATCCGGGTCTGATTGGTTGAAATATGACGACAATTATTGAAGGTGTCGGAAAAAATCAAACCGGCCGGAAGCTTTCATCGAAAACGCTGCCTGATCTCTTTGCGATATAACAAAACAATGTATGGTGGAATTGTTCCTCTTTTATAGGTCTACAGAAAAGTCCGCGATGGCTCATTTCTACATTTTAAAGGAAAGCTTGCTATTCCCATTTTAATGTTAAGCGTTGTTCGTGGATATGAATTTTGCTACGTAAGTTGACGAAAAAAACGGTGGCAAGCTAGAAATCCGGGCGAAGCCGGGCCGGGCCACTACTATTTCATACAGTAATATTTTAGTAAAAAACCGATTAATTATTAATTATTTATTCAAGTTCTAGTTTGTAATATTATCAAAATCTTGTTAGTTCTTATTTCTTCCTACGTCACTGGTGAATAACTTTACATTACAATAGGTCGTTATTCCTATATGCAGTTCCTATTTGTGGTATCATTCCCATAGCAAGATGATATTTATGGTCGGTTACCAATTTTTAATTATAACAAAAAGTAAATATTTAAACATGAGGAATTCTGCCGTAGACATTACGTTACGTGTTAAAATTAAAAATATGTATATTTCCGTTTTCTAGGGATGGGGCATAATAAGGGCTGGGTAAACAAGCAATACCTGATAATGTCCTCTTTATATTCGACAACTGTTAAACTATTAAATAACTCACTGATTTAGTATACAGGTGATCATTAAAAATGTGTAAATGCTCAATGATAGTATAATCTAATGCATATTTCAATTTTAATTAGGCATTTACAGATAGCTATTTATCATTTGTTTTGTGGGTTTAACTTCACCACATAATATAAGAGTGAGTTTTTTTTAAATTTTATAACTTATGATAGTAGATTGCGGGTCCAGTAGGTACGATACCTCGATGTGCCCAAATTTTGACTGTTTTTTAAGTCATAGAAAATGCTAAATTTTGACGTTCCAAAAAAAACGAACTTTGCGGATTATTCACAAATTTACTCAAAAATACATAAAGAATGGAACTACTTTTCGTATTTCACAGACAATTTTTGAATCTAACCAATAAAAAATCACATACACACGTCATAGCAACTGTATTACTATCTCACTGTGCATACGTGACCCCGTAATTGTTTTTTTAAATAACTTCCCCCAAACGCCTCCCTCTTTTCACTGCGCAAAAAAAAACGCCACCGTATGGACACGACCCCGTATCTCATTGTTTTTTTAAAAAACTCCCCCCAAACGCCGTCCCCGTTTCACTGCGCAAAAAAAACATAATTTGTAAAAATCAATTTTCCTCACTTAAAACGTCTAATAACACTAATATATGTTATATAAAATAATACTTGTCTATTTTCAATGGATATATTTCGCACATTGAGCTATCATACTCTAACCGTAGATTGTATATCTAGTGTCGTAATTGGCTAAATTAAAGCGAGTTTTAACAGTCACATGAGTCGCAATACCATTGCGCATGTTATTTAACAAAATTATTTTGATCGTTTGAAAAGTTTTTTTTGTTATTTTTCTTTAATTTGATTAAATTTGGACGAACATAGTTATGTGCCAAGATTATTATATGTTTGAAAAAGTGTTATGGAAATGAATTATGACCCTAAATAAATACAAATGATTTTATACTTTTGTATATGGTTGGTAATCATTCTTAAATTAAAAATGAATTTATATACCTATTATACGCAATTTTTTGCTTAGTCAGGACAATTTGTTTGCTCTATAATGCAACGGAATTTGTATTTGTGTAATTTATTTTATATTGGGCTGGAATTTAATTAGTATATGTAAAAAGATTAGCCGTTTTCATATTAAATTTTTTTTGTGTAAGTATTTTGTACTTTTTGCTATAGTTAATTTTGTTTTAATGTTTATACCTCCACGTTAGCTGTTATTAATTTTAGAATAACTGAAAGATAAAAAAAACATGATATTTTATTTTAAATAAGATTGATAGTTATTACTCCAATCGAAATAAACATTTCAATTTATTATAATTTGCATAGAGCTGAAAATTGGTACAGGTCGTAAGTACACTCTAAATAAAATATCGAAAGTCCCCACCGATCCTACATCTGCTTAAAAATTTATTCAATGTTAAAGTTCAAAAGTATCGGTTTTTTGCACTTTTCTCGTAAACGGTAAATGTTATCTAAAAATAAGTCAGACAAAAGTTGTAGATCATGCAATTGTTTACAAAAACTGTTCTTATATTTTTTACTACGAATCACTATTCCTGAGATATATATATCTATTGACGTACTGGACGTGTTTATCAAAAATAACCTTAAATATTAATAATCATATTAGTATTGTATGAAATTATCATTCTAAAATAATGGTGATACGTAGGGGAAAAAATATAAGTGCATGATCTACAACTTTTGTCTGACCTATTTTTAGATAACATTTACCGTTTACGAAAAAAGTGCCAAAAACCAATTCTGTTAGCCTTTGATCTTGAATAATTTTTTAGCAGATTAGGATCGGTGAAAACTTTTGATATTTTATTTGTAATAGTGTACCTAAGACCTGTAACAATTTTCAGCTCTATGCGAATTATTGTAAAACTACCACTATTTTTTTTTTTATTTTAACAGGATTATATCTGGAAAAAACATATGATGCTTGTTTGCCAAGCTCGGGCCGCTAGTTCGACCAATTTTTTTTATAAGCAATATACTAACTAAAGAGTTAATTAAAAACAAAAACTAGTTTAAATAAATAAAATTGTCAACCAATTTTTCTCAGACCAATATATTGACAATAAATAATAAAATAACAAATGAATATAACACAAGAGGACGTTTCGATCCAAATTTGGATAATAAATAACTTAATACTAATTAATTTTTATATTTTTAGATATTTCTGAAGAAGATCCAAATTTGGATCAAAACGTCATCTTGTGTTATATTGATTTGTTATTTTACTATTTTTTGTCAATATATTGGTCTGAGAAAAATTGGTCGACAATATTATTTATTTGAAGAGTTCTATTCAGATGTTAATCAAAGATTTTAAAAACTAGTTTAAGTATATTCGTTTTTGTTAATCTGTCACCTATTCAATGTACAGCGCCATTTATGTGAATTATACGGTACAATATTGAAGTAGTTGATTTAATTTATTACTGAAACAGATTATTATATACGAGTTAAATAATTACATTAATTTGTTTACTTATTGATTATAAACAGCTTTATTAATATAAATTCAAATCGGCCGTGTAGAACACGAACGTAACGGTGAACCGATATTTGTCGCATGAACCAATATGGCGTCAGCTACTGGGTAACGCATTCACGTTCATGTCTTACATGTGTGTAGTGTTTGTGAAGTTAAACAACTTTGGTAACTGTGACAAAAACAGGTGGGAAGAACCGAAGTTTTCCGAGGTAGTGATAATAGCGCCATCTCGCGTGCGTCAGAAAACGATCCGTCTCAAAACAGCAAGCATAGGAAGCTAGGTCTCCTGGTTACAGACTTCGTGGTGTAGAACATAGAGTAAAATGTAAATATGTTTTAATTGCTTTTTCATTTAGGTTTATAATGGTTGCCGAATAGTCGTAATTCGACCGTAATTTATTCAATAAACTTTTAAATTTGAACGTTTTTGTCTTTATATTGATTTCTACTGAATCGATTTTACCTATGTTCATTCGCACACATCGTAATGAAACATAAATCGTGCACTTCTCCTCATTAAAACGAAGAGAACGATGTATGTTTCATTACGATGTGTGAGAATTAACACACTCTCCCGTTTCGAAGAAGATACCGAATATTAAATGAGATTTAAGGAACCCAAACTTACACACTAAGATTACGTCCACACACATTACTTTTATAAGAAATATATGATTCTAGCGGACCCGGAAAGCAGACGTTGTCCTGTCACAAAAAATATTGATTTAAAAAATATTAAGAGGTGTTGGGAGGCTGAAAATTTGGGATTATATGTTTTTTATGTGAGAATTCAAAAAAAAAATTAATTAAAAAATAATTGGTCAGAAAATTCAAAAGATATCCTGGTTCTCGACAACAGCGCCACCTACCGGGTCTTACTATAGATAAGAACATCCTGGTGACCCCATGAGTACAAAAAAATTTCATCAAAATCGGTCAAGTCGAACACACGCACACCGGAGTTTGTATATAAAAATGTTTTACCATATTATTCCTTTATTTAAAAAAAAAACATTAATGCTCTTGTGACACTACTTGACTGATTTATTTACTGATGTATTTTATTTTATTGAAATGAAGTGTGACTGTGTCCTACTTTGTCATTTTGTATAATAAATATTAATACTGAATAAAAGCTTGGTAATAGTGTTTCAATAATAAATGTAATAGTATGCATAAAGTAGATTTATATAATAATTCCGTTACAAATTGTCGTTAATATTATTATTATTATTATTTCACTATTCGATTTGACATGTATTTAAATACAGCTCTTTATGATCAATATTACGTTAAACTGAATTATTTAATAGCGTATTCGAATACATTTTATTGAAACCGATAAATTATACGTTCATATGTATATTTATCAATTTAGTAATATAGTTATATCTTTATTAACGACATTAAACTTCTAAATGTAATATAACATTTTTTTTAAAATAATTTTGTGTCTGCGACTAAATACTATCTACACAAGAAATGTTTGAAATAGAATCAATGAAAGATGAAACATTGACATATATTTTTCAAAAACGAAGCAGCTAAAGAACCACGCTCAAACCTTATGGGATTCGGTTCTTGGTTAAATTGATAGAAAATTGTTTTATTTTATAGTTTAAAGATCACTAAGAAAAAGTGTCCATGGGCGCATAGCCTAAAAACCAATAGATTTTTAGCTACAGATATGTTTAGCAAGATTTTAGATATAGGGATATCCATTGAATTCACAAACATGTTCTGTGCTTTTTTTGAGAAATAGAAAAATAGTCGCAAACTAGGTAATGCTGGAAGGTGCCACCTTGTATAAAATAATAATATCATATGCGGATTTATCGCACTCGAAACTTATTTCTGGAGCTTAGGATTTTTTAAGATTGTGAATTCAATGGATATCTAATGGATATCTAAAGTCTTGCTAAACATATCTGTAGCTAAAAATCTGTTTCTTTTTAAGCTATGCGCCCATGGACACTTTGACTTAGTGACCTTTAAACTATAAGATAAAATCATTTTTGATCAATTTAACCGAGGACCAAATCCCATAAGGTTTTTGCGGGGTCCTTTGTGCTATAAATAAGAGCCCATTTTTGAAACTCACAAATTTTTCAATATTACCTGGTAGTTTATGCTGTTATCCTAAAAATAATGTTCACTGAAAGAAATAATAAGAGAAAGAAGATTACAATTTATAAAAAAAAAACACTACTTACTTGTAAATAATATGAAAAATATGTACATATATGAATACGTACATATATATACGTGTTTTCATTAATACCTTTCTGGTTCAATGTGTGAATTTACAGAGATTTTGTCCAAGAATTAGAAAAAAACAACTAAAAATATGAAAATTTACAAAGGTTAATGAAATGTTAAAAGTAACGTGCGAGCCTTACCCACATCAGCTCACTGGAGAAGTGAAACTTCTTTACAGTTATGAATTCGTTTCACTGATATCTACGTTGTCCGTTTTGTGATACTAAGGCTTCTCTTATATTTCCCCGCCGTTGAAACATTTCCCCTTTAATACTGCGTTACCAACGTTTCTCTTTTTTCCCGCCGTTGAATCTTTTAACGTTACAGGAAATTACAAACAAATAATTCGTTAAAGCAGTTTCACTTAAAAAGCACTGAGATTAGTTAGTTCACTTCAGTTTTAGAAGTTAATGACGTGAGTTGTCGAGCGCCTATAACTCTATAACAATCTACAGCCTAGTCAAATGTCACTTGTTATAAAAAAGAAGAATGCAAAAACCTGTTCTTCCACCATATAAACTTGCACCTCCACCATACAGGCTAATATAAGGTATGTCCAGTCATCAAACGGACACGAAATCGTCACCGCCATGCGCAGGTATTAAACCGTGTTCCAAAACCGATACTACCAGTTTCGGTTTAGCTACTGCGCACGCGCGTGACGGTTTCGTGTCTGTTTGCTGGCTGCTTGGAACATACCTATTATCGTTTACTTTATGTAACGCTAGGCTATGAGACATAAATGTTGGTTATACTAATATTACAGTAAAACCTCGATAAGTTAAAAATCTCTGTAACTTAATAATTTTTTGAATTCCCTTCCCCTCAAAGCCTAAAACCTTCATAACTAAAAGCACCAAACCTCGGTAACAAACAAATATTTTGAGCGTTGGCCCTCGATAACTTAAAATAATATTTTTTTAAAACCAATTAGAAACTTATTATTAATTAATTTTCATATTTTTTAGACCAGTTCTGAAGAAGATTTAAATCCGGTACCGAAACGTTAATGTATTAATTTTTATATTTTTTGTTATATTTGTCTGAAAAATTGGTCGATAATTTAATGTACTGAAGAATTACGTATCGAGCTAATTAATAATTATAGAATTTCTTCCTCCTACTGGAGTAAATATTTCATTTTATCCTTAATATAATCCACCAGTGTAGTGCACAGTGGCCATCAGTGCATCACACTCAGTATATTATAGTAGAGGATATGCTTCGTCATAAAATTGTTCGAAGTTATTGTTCAACTACAATGGCTGCCAGCGTGCGAGCATTTAAATAACGCAATATTATTTATCACATAAAAGTCGTTACCAATAGCCGATTTGATTTATAACCCGATATTCATAGTTGTAAAGCTATCTGTTGTGTTGGTAAGCCATTTAATATTGTTTTGTGATATGGTAATTGTAAAAGGGCGTACACATCGGTATGCCGTGCGTGTGATATTACATTTTTTACCCGATTACGACAAAGCCAAAATGAAGGGTTATGATTTTTAGCAGTCTACGTATGTATGCGGGTGGGTATATAGATGTAGGGACCAAGTTAGTGAACCGATATTGGTAAATGCGGTGTCGTACATCTCCATTTTTTTCTCTATAAATTCATATAAGGTTACATAATAAAATATCGAGATAAAGGTTATTAATTAAATACCCAGTAATAATAATTATAAATAATTTACACGTGTGTGGAGTGCTATGAAAAATAAATATTACTTTGTATTTAGTTAATAAATTTCTCTCGAATATTTTCTTATGTAACCTTATAACAATTTGTATATGAATGTATAGTAGGGTAATTAAAAAAATGATTTTGGTCTTACCCCCTGAATTGTTTCTACTATTTAATGTAAAAAAAATCGTCACCAAATATTGGTGCTGTAGCTCAACTCTAAGAGGTCGGTTTTTTACTTTTAGTCTCCCATTTAATTAACAACTAACAAGGATTTTTTTTTATTAAAGTTTCTTGTAATTTATCAATTTTTGACGTGATAACGTCTTATAAATTGATGAATCACGTCAAAATTAAAAGATGAAACACCGGCTGCATGCACGAAAAAGTGTAACGTTCCTAACGTTACTAAGTGAGCGACTAGAATACCTTCGGTAATTTTAAAGCAGATATCACCAACCGATTGAGATGAAAATTTGTATACACGTTTAGTTTGAATGACAATACATGGTTAGCTGTGTGACGTCACTCTAAATCCAATATGGCGGAGTTCTAAAGATGGCGGAAATGCCTTCGGTAATTTTGAAGCAGATATCATCAACCGATTGAGATGAAAATTTGTATACACGTTTAGTTTGAATGAAAATGCATGGTTAGCTGTGTGACATCACTCTAAATCCAATATGGCGGACTTCTAAAGATGGCGAACTAATTATTATGCTTTCCTACAATATGAGTATCAAATGAAAGAGCTTGCTGAGAATAACTCGAAAAATAAAGTGACGTCACTCTAAATCCAATATGGCGGACTTCTAAAGATGGCGGACTAATTTTATTATGCTTTCCTACAATATGGGTATCAAATGAAAGGGCTTGCTGAGAATAACTCGAAAAATAAAGCGACGTCACTCTAAATCCATTATGGCGGACTTCTAAAGATGACGGACTAAGTTTTTGACGTGATAACGTCTTATAAATTGATGAAACACCAGCTGCACGCACGAAAAAGTGTAACATTCCGTAACGTTCCGTCTGACCCTGTGCGTGCAAGCGAGAGCGCAGTAATGTATTATTAAATATGATATTTGAGCGGAATACGTTATCACGTAAAACTATCGTCCGTAAACCGACTTTACAGACAACAAATTTTTTTAAAAATAACCATTATATATTCTGGAAGCTGACTCTTTAAGTCTTCAAAAACTTTAAAAAAATCATGTACATAAAGAATTATTATATATAATTCCTCTGTAGTCAGTAATTTTCATAATTAGAAGACCAGTTACAGTCTTCTAATTATGATAATATAATCGTAATAAAATTAAAAAGCGACCTTTGAGAGGGGAAGAGCAAAAAAAGCAAAAAAAAAATATTTTTTTAGTCACCATGTACTTATAGAGAAGAAAAATAAAGATTTCGAAAATATAAAAGAAATATGTTGCCATTTGAAAAAAAAATGCATGTACAGTTCCGGTTGAATTTGAAGTAGAAAAAAAAAATACTTCAGCAGTTTCCGATAGTAAATCTCGAGTTGAATAAAAAACTATTTGAACGTTTTTTTTTGTATCTGGTAGAATACACGAATTATTCACTGTCCCTACTTTCGGTGAACACACTATATACATTATACAGTCACAATTTTAATTCACTGTCAACTTAGATTTTTTGACACGTTTAAACTAACTGCTTCCAATAAATACGAAGTAGGGGTTAAATGCACTTTATCCAATGATGGGTGTTTTTATCAGATAATAATAAAAGAGTGACACTTTTATTGATAACTAATTTGTCGTCAGCGGTTTTATTATTTTTTACTATTAATCAAAACAACTTAAGAGCAGATAAGACAATGTCTGCTAACTGAGTTAAATGATTTAAGATAGGCGACACTCGTGTTTCTAACAACGTTCATATAATCATTCATTAGTGTAATTGGAATGGGTCCCCTTGAGCTCGGAATTATATTGTACAAACACATATACACTACCGGTCACATTTTTTTGCAATGTCTAACTCTGCCAGGACAATATGGAATCATTACCAATTACAAATATAATTTTTTAAGTCTATTATTATTGTAACGAGACGCCACTGAAGGCGGCGGTAGTGCATTGTTGTCAGAGCCGCGTAGACAACACAATGGTCGTATTGTTGTCGGAACCGCATAGACAACAGTGAACGCATTGTTATCGGAACCGAATAGAAGAATGTGGCTGAAGAACTTATATAAACAGCGCTATCGTGGAAGGCAGGGCAGTCAGTGACAGTCAGAAACAGTGAACATAGCGACATAAATATAGTGACATAAATAAGAAAACCGTGATATAAAATAATATTCTGTGTAGATAGTAGTTTAGTGTTATTATTGTTGTTTTAGAATTTGTTTGTTTTTCGTTATTTATTTTATTATTTCATTTTTTGCGTTACTATAGAGAAGTACTTTTAGTTTGTTTTATTAACATTTAGTTTCGTAAATTAATATTTTTAACCATCAACAAAGATCAATTTTGTTACATTATTTTTAGTCGTATTCAAATGATATTTTCACAAAAACTTAATTGATATTTTCATAAATTCTTAGTAGATCTGGGCAGAAAAACGGCATATGAAAATGCCATTGCAAGGAGCTCGATTAGTCACATCCCAATTAAATTTTCTAAATTATTTTAGGCTGGTCGTATACGAATAGCTTGTGCTGTTATTCGTGGGACAATATACACAAACCATTCAAGCAATCACTGTCAACCGCTTGAGCAGTCAGTCAACCGCCGCGCTGGAGCTGCTCCTATTGCAATATGGATTTTGAGACAAATTTTTCACTATTCTGTGTCTAGTTGCCTAACACGAGCAGTCAGTACTGTGCCATCGTGACAGCTCCGGCGGTCGTGTGTATGTCACTGAAATAGTTGCTATAGATATGCAATCGACTCTTATCATAATTATTATGATCATAATGTTTGATTGAATTTTTTTATATTACGCACCTTTAGTACCTTTATTATATCGCGTAATTGTCTCCTTTATTATTTTCCTTAACATTAATGTACATCTACGATATATAACATATATAGGATCTACAAAAGTAATAATTTATTGAGTTAGAGCAGAATTGCTGCGTGTATATGTTCTGCGAAATACGCAGTCCATTCGTAGCATACTAGTACTACGACAGGGGTGTAGTAATAATGGTGCGTATTAAAACAAACAATTACCGTTTTAGAACAAAAATGTGATGAATTGATTAGAAGTTAGTTATACACATTTTAAGTCACATTAGTTATATAACTAAGAAATAATTTTTTATACAACTTCGTTGTCAAATAATAACATATGTATGCTTTATCTTTTCATAATTCATTTGTCAAAAAATATATTCTAGAATAAATATTTGTATATCGTCTAAAACTTGAAAGAGAGCGAAAAAGAGATGGGATATGCAAGTTTAAGTGTAGACACCATTATAAGAAGTACAGTCGAACCTGGCTAAACCAGAGTTCAAGGTACCTTGATCTCTTTTTTTCTTATGGAGGTTTTTCACTAACCAGAGTTTCTAGCTGGAGTGGCCTTTCTCACTTATAGAGGTCTATATAAAAATACAGCAGATAATATGTAGTGATAAACATGTATACCTACAATAATATTTACTTAAAGAAAACTGTTAATTTCTTCTGCGTTTCTGTGTTCAATTTTGTAGGTATAATACTCTACGTTTATAGGTTAGGTATTGTGATCTACGCATTATCTCTTTAATATTTTATCAGGCGAATACATATTTATACCCTCGGAGTAAAGCAGAATAGATTTATACTTGCAGTAAACATAATTATATTGAATTATCTCTATTTATTCGATGAAATAGCTACCTGAAGAACGAATGAACCGAATAAATACGTTTGGAAATATGACCATTAGAGTTTTTTCGCTTACACAGCTCTCACTCACTCAGGTTCGACTGTATATGTAAAACAAAAATAACCGCGAATAGTAAATTTCACAAACAATCCAACAGAAGTGAACTTTGTTTCACAATCGAACTGTCAAAATTGTTACAAATATACTGAATATGAAGCGAAAACCGGTTATTTTATAGGGAATAAGTGCAAAAAATACCATATATTGTAGGTATTATATCTCGTGCGTAACGATATTAATCACTAGATATACAATTTACTAGTTCGTACTGTATTTCGTTGATATATCTAAAAGGTACACATTGTATATTATATTATAGAGTTATACCTATGTTATTTATAATAAATTAGTTTCAATTTGTTTGTCGTCACAGCGTTGCCGTTTGCCTTTGCTTCATATGCGATAGGTATATGATGTTATGCAATATACATATTTATATTGCTTCCGTGTTGCTAGGCAATTTGTTTTGCTATAATGCTAAATTACTGATTTGAAATTTGCTCGCCGCCTAATTTATTGAATGTTTATTTAAATTTTATTTACTGTAATGGCGCTACAACTGTCTCCTTTCATTTTATATTAAAAATAAATTTACCTACGCATTGCATTATAATTTATTGATATTAAAATACTTATTCATGCTTTGTATTTTTTTAAAAAAGGCTACGCCCATTTAGACAGTAAAATTCATATATCCGTTTTTTTTTTAATTTATTTATTAATTAAATGTGTTCACACGCCACTGTTATATGTAGGGATTGAAATAAATAGTTTAACATAAATAATTTATTGTATACCTATAGTTAATAAATAAGTGTGTTTATGTGTTGTAAATATTTTGTGTACATAAATAGTGACTTTGTATTAATTATTACTTATTTTTTTATTTTAATAGTTAGAATTGTTGTTTTGTTTCTGTTACGTTATAAAGAAGTACTTTTCGTTTGCTTGTTTATTTGTTTTCTTAACGTTTCACTATTGTAAATAAATATTTTCCACCACGAACTAGAACAGTTTTGTTACAATATGAATACGGGAAGGGAAAAAGTTGTGGTACCGATTTGAGTGTGTTAATTTACACAATTTGTGATGAAAAATACATAACTCACTTCGTTTTAATGAGAAGAAGTGCACAATATATGTTTCATCATGATGTGTACGATTTAACACGTAATAACGATTCAGGAGAAATCCATATACGAACCTCGATTACGGTCGAATTTCGATCACTTGGCGACCGCTAGTCTACTAATTTTAGTTGAGTGTTTTTTAATGGCTGCATTTTAAAATATTTTAAAGTATCAAAATAAATATGTTATAAGTTTAATCGGGACAATATTGAGTTTTCGTTTGAAATACGTTTTTTATGCGAATTTATATAACGTGTATATGTGATGTGAGAGTGTGTGATGTGAAATCCTTTTTATCAGTAGATTTTACATTTCGTTTATCTGAAAATATCGTTGGTAGTTTTGTGGGTTACGTAATGATTATTTCTCTATAAAAATAAACAACTAAACTGCCGATAAAAAGCCATTTGGTTTAGAGCTTTAAGAATCTGGATGTCTCAAAAGTTTCTGTATAATTTGAAAATAACAAAATGTGTAACCTAAGCGGTATAAAGATCCGTTTTTCTTTATATAAAATTTATAAAACGATAAAATGATTTTAATCAATACTTAGGTTTAAATACGTCTGATTATTACGAAATTGAAAATTTAATTCTACTTGTTTGTCACTTAAGCGTACCTAATAAAGAAACTCAAAACAAAACAATATTGGGTATTAATGTTGCTTCAAAAAGACCCGTCACTGGAAAATGGTTCCATTAATAAAAAATATTAACCTAATACAAAAGAAAAATCTAATTGATTATATGTGATTTCAGTTAGTACTCTCATAGTATGTGCAAATATTTTGTGTTTGTGTATCTGTGTGCGCGTGCGCGCACCTATTTTACTACTAAAGACGTGTGTCCGTTTGGTTTTTTGTCACATCAATTTTCTGAGATTATTGTCGCAAAAAAATTATGGTGAGGCCATAGATGTTTACACATAAAAATAAGTAGTGTCTTTTTTTGAAGCTAGAATGTAATTTCTAAGAGAATATATTCGTAATATTGCGTTGCAATGATGAATTATTTTGACGATTTTATATTTAATACAGCTAAATCTCTACAATCTGTTCGTACGAAAAACACAGTTAATAAACCATCTTATACTGTAAACTTCTATTCCTGTAATCTGGTGATTTCGGTCTTATATGTGCCGGATTAGCGAGAGTCTACTGGACTTCAATAATTTACAAAATTAGAAAATAATAGTTTGTTGACAAACGATTTTAAAAAGTTTTTGAATCGATCGGACATATTATAAAATTAAGTTTCGCATTAAATTTTGACACTCTTTTTCTAAATATTACGCTCTGCAACCCAGCAATATTTAGAAACAAATACACATTTGCAAAAATATCGAACGCATACGGCAGGTAAAGTGTTAAGACTTGGTGTTATTTCGTTTTTCGCAAGACATGTAGTGGTAGCAGTGAATTTATTGTCAATCTTATGTCGTTATAAATATCACGATCCCTTATCTAAATAACAACCATTACACATGTACAAGGTACATACATATGTATCTTTCACTCCGTTCACGTTTTCTGTTTTTTGCACTCTCGTTCAGCTTGTGGCATAGCAACCCTTAGCCGCAGGCGAACAGCAGGCCTATACACCACTTCAACCGTTAACCATAAACATACGTGATACGCAAACCAAACTAGACAACCACCAAGGACCTGTACATCTGAACAGGACTGGTCATGCGGTTTTTTTTAAACTGACGTCGTAGCATTTCAACCGTGAACCAAAAACACACGTGATCTTTGAGAATCTATAGATTGAACCATTCGTATCTTCAGAATGGTACGTAGTCGCACCTAGTGAGAGAGATAGAACGTGCGATTGTCTAGCTAGTTGGAAACCCTAATCACAGGACTGCGCCGAATGAGAGAAATAAAGGTCGCACGTTTGCGCTGTCTCTTTTTTGAAGCCGGCACATTTATGGCCGATTGCCCAGACCATGGGTCTATGCAAGGATCTATACACAGGTACGCTTATAATGCTTGTGAATTTGACGTCACTATCACGAAATGCTTTTGAATCAACTTTTCCGAGGGTTTGGAATATTTACATTTTATTTATGGGCGACAAATGTTTTATTCCCGCCTAGTTTTAAATTCTTTTTTACAAAAAGCTTCTTAGAACGTAAGTCATATACATTACAATGGCGGCTATTTAGGTGAACAGCTGATTATCTAGGTTATGTTCTTCAAAATAACAGATAACGTTATTTGACAGAATTCAATGGCTGACAGCTTAAAATATTATACTCAAGTCAATTCTGACTCTAAAATTCGACTGTGAACTACACTTCATAATAAAACGTTTAAATCTATTCACAGAAATATTCACAAGACAAAGTATTCCTTCTAAAGAAGTAGAAAGTAATGATTGTGTATAAATCGAGTTTCATCGAAACTGTTCGGAAAAGTCTAAAGTAAAAATACGCCTTTGAATCGAGTTTTGTCGAACCGCTCGGCAAGACGGAAAGCAGACATCCAAATATATGTTAAATAGTAGCGTTCAAAAATTTTATTGATAAATAATATAAACAATTTTTATGACTTATTTCTTCTCTAAGATATTTTTCCAGACTTCCTTACTGCAGCGGATTTCGACGTAGTCGGTCTATAAATACTTATTAGAAAACCTTTCCTTAGAAATAGCATCGTTTAGCTTAACCAATGGCTCGACTGCAAGCAGACTGTTTGCAAGCCAACTTTCACATCAAAAGTTGTCCGATTAAATTGTAGGAAAACTCGCTTACTAAAACAAAATATATCTATCTCTCAGGTAGCCACGTTTGTGCGGATTTTAGTCGATTGAGCAATTTCTCTGAAATAACGTTTATTCAGTTTTTTTTTCTTAAATTTCAAACTTTCCAGTAGTATCTTATTAAAGTCAAAAACCTTTGAACGTGGAATTTTCTTTTACATTTTTCATATTACGATGTTTACAGTCGTCTTTTATTTATGTATACGGGCTACTGCTATCCGGTTTGTCTATTCTTGTAAAATAAATGAACAATCACATATTTTTGTAAAGTATTTTTAAAGAGACTTTCTTTGTTTTAAATAGAGAAAGGTTAGAAACTTTTTTATAGTTTGAGAGTTATATTTAAATTCTAATGTTAATAATAATTATTATTAAAGTTGAAGCCTTTTAAAGCAAAGTTTAGGTTCGACGTACGAAACAAAAAAAATTAAGATTTCTTTCTGATTCCAATAAATTTTTATTCGCAGCCCGTTTATGGCTACTAAATAGCTTGGAATAAATTATAGATATAAGACAGGAAGAATGTGATATTTTGTGTTTGATTTTAAATAAAAAATGAAATAGTACATTAATTAACTAGGGCAGAAAGTTGACGATTGCGAATGAGCATAACAAGAACTGATATCGCCAATTCCTTCCAATTATAACAATTGCGTAGAATGACGTCACTTTCGTTTCCATTCTGAAAAGAATTTCCCAAGGAACGGAAACACTTTATTTTTGATCTGTGCATGTGCGACTTTTTTTTCGTCACCGATATGCAAAAGCCAACTTTCGTCCACGACAACAAATGTGTAAAGCTACACGTTTAACGCACGTATTACAAAAATAAATAAATATCTTTCAACATTTCAAGTGATTTTATTGAGAATGTAGATGAAAATAATATTTTATTTTAGAGTTTAACATTTTCTATACAAATTCAGAACTGTTTGCTTTATTGTATTTCATTGATTATTTTCTAAACAAAATATAAAAAAGTCGAAAAGACGTGATGCAAAATCTCAAACACCAATGCATGGATATTTACACATCTTATCTATATGCGAAATATAAATCACATTTGGAAAGTTTCCAAGCTATGTATATCTAGTGGAAAAATAAAAACACAAAACACAGATACCTTCAAGTTTCTGAATATGTTTCCGACAAAACAAGTGTAAATTTTCAGCACGAAACGATTTTAAAATATACTTTGATAAAACTCGGGTCGTAGTGCCGACAAAATAGTGTATTTGGAATACATGCATTGCGGCATTTATGCTGCCATTTACGGTCGTGATATTGATTAAATTTCGATTTTGGAACAATTCCAAAATGTTTTTCAGTCCTTTTGGGTGAAATAAAATCAATTCTTAAATATTTGATGCAGATATTGAATTGATGAAATATTTTACATATATTAAAACTGACAGAATATAATCATTTTAAGAAAGATATTAATGTGTTAAATTTCACATTTTGTCCAAAAATAAGTTACTAAAAGTCACTAGTAAAGATACTAATAAAATCTTGTATTACTAAAGTCAATATCGATA
Source organism: Xanthostigma xanthostigma (assembly GCA_963575645.1). Classification (NCBI taxonomy): domain Eukaryota; kingdom Metazoa; phylum Arthropoda; class Insecta; order Raphidioptera; family Raphidiidae; genus Xanthostigma; species Xanthostigma xanthostigma. The sequence continues at coordinate 18,816,108 of OY754472.1, read as the reverse complement.
CTCACCTCGTTTTTTATTCGAGTAGCTGAAATGTATTATAATTATTTAATACCTCTGGCTTTACACTAGATAGAACTTTTTGGTGTAAATATTACGTTTAACGTAGCTAATTAAGATGATAGAAGTGTGCCATTAAATAATAATAAAAAGAAAGCGGCCTCCATATTGAAGATAGATGAGTTTCGGTAAGGGTCGAGTGAAATGAATGAAACTGTAATGAAGATTGCAGTAAACTTCGCGACGCAGGGTTAACTTATAGAAACTGTGGCTTCTTAGAAGATCAGTACCGTATTTGGGACTTTTATTTGTTTAAGAATGAAAGTTCGCGGATTAAGGAAACTTCTCAGTAATAATAGTGCACTTAGAACGCGCGTTAACAGTGACGTCATTCGACAAAAAAAACAACTTCTAGTTCTCACGTATCGTTCATTGATTATGCTTACCGTGATGACGTCGTAATATTAGTCCAGGCGGTAGGGAGTTTGAGCTGGAAACATACCATACCTCGCTGAATTTTTGCACACGTTTTAAGGTCCCTCTCAGTGTCCTAAATGCACAAAAGTCTACAATGTTTGCGTTACGGGGGGGGGGGGCTACGAATTCAAAAGTATTGTAGCAAGTATCTCTCTCTCTCTCTTATGTAATATTGTCAAAAGTACTTTTCCTTAGCTACGCAGGAAAATTGAATGTTATTCTAAAAATATCTGAAAACATCGTTCGAAATGTCTGATATAAATCAGTAACCGTTGCACTTACAACGAAAGTCATGATGGGAAAACTTGTAGTGTTCGGAGCGTCCTCTATATTGGTATAATTATTTTTGTCGTAGTTATAATACAAGCCGAGTAAATTAGAAAACAAATTTTGCACCTTTCAGAATCCACCTGCTCCTCCCGTAACGCAAACATTGTAGACTTTTGTGCATTTGGGACATTGAGAGAGGCCTAAAAGTGTATGCAAAAATTCAGTAAGGTAGAGTATGTTTCCACATTAACATAGGAACAATCTCTCTACCGTCTGGACTATATCGCTATTGAATGAATTGGTCGAATCAGATTACATCAAAACGGATATTAAAAGTTACTGTTTGGAATACACCTGTCATTTTAATCTATATAAATAAAAATTTAATGGTGTTCGTTGGTAAGCGCATCGCTTAAACTGCTGAACCTATTTGGCTAACTTTTTTAAAATGTTCGTTGTGTTTCGAATAAGGTTTTTAGGGGGAGGGGATTAGAAAAGCTGCCTAGAATACGGTGGATCCGAAGGCTCCACTACTGGTGTTGCTGTCGAGCGGGGCCCAGCCCCGTTAAGTAATATTGTAATACGGTGGAGCCAAAGGCTCCACTCATGTTGTTGTTGCCATGCTTTCTCTCAACGTAACGGCTATTAGTAGTATATTTATGAGAAAGTCTGATGAAGCATAATATGTCTATCTTTAAGTGGCAATCTACAAATCCGAGCGAAGCCGGACCGAATCGCTAGTTTCAAATAATATTTTAGGTATAATACTTCTTTAGGCGCGGTTTGTTAATTTCTCGAAGGAGCAACTCAGTGAATTGGTGTTAAGAACAAACGTGACGTTTTTGCGCGGTCTACTAAATCCGTTTATGAATTTATCTGAAGGCGCAGTACTTACTACTCATGTTTAAAGATCATAACTTTAGGCGTAATTTAAGGTTATATTTTACAACTTAGATTTTCTAGCGGCGGTTTGTTAAACTCGTCATTATTCTCTGGAATGCGGCGACCACTCGATGCCGAATGACGGCGTGAACGAAACATAATAAGATTATGGTTGGCCAGCAGCCACACAGTAAAAGGTTATGTAATGATACTCGGATAATATTGTGTACTAAAGTTTCGGCAGAGAATATTAAGTTGGTTGGAAGTGAAGAGCGTAATAATGTATAGTAAAACAATTATGGCGGATAAGCCAGTATAACGATCATAAAATATTCTATTATGAACATAATTAGCAGAGGTGTACTTATAGCATTTCTATTTAAGGCCATAATTATTATGTTTATAGTTTATAATAATCAGTTCCCTGGCACCTTTAACTTTAACTTCGCTGTTTATAGTTTTACATTAAAAATAAAACGACCTTGAAGAACTATAAATGTTGAGTAACGGAAGATGTTTAAAGATGGACTGTGGTTTTTTATTATTTCAATTTTTCGGAAAGCGCCAGACAAGGAAAGAAGTTGATTTTTTATTCATTATTGCACATACTGCTAAACTAGCGGTATGTGCTTTATTATCGCTTTGTGCGTCAGAGCTGACTTTCGTTCATATAAGAAGTTATATCTAAGTTAATTTCACACGAAATCCATTCAAATTGAAGCTTTTTGAAAATAGGAGATTCTGATCTATAAAACAGAACCATTTTTAAATCAATTCGAGTTCATAAATACTATTAAAATTGTAATTGGAAATCACAAACAGCAGTTGTCGGTTGGTCTGTACGTATGTACGTACGTACAAACGCATGTACGTACGTATGTACGTCACGACTCTACAGATCGCAATTTTGGTCGGATTGCCTTGGGTTATATTTTATTCACTTTGTTTACTATCAGACCAGAACCCTATTTAAATTCACTAAACTGTGTTCAGTAGTTTAATTTTTATAAATTGAGTTTTTACTTCTGCCGAGTGGTGACCACGACAGCTGATCCCCTTTTCATTTCCTGGATGGAAATCCTTCCCTGTGACGTTAGAGCAATAAAGGTGTTTGGCCGAAGCTATAGTGGGTATGTCCAACTTAAACAGGACCGAGATCACAAGGTCCCGGCGCGATGCCATGACATGAATACATGAAGGACACCATCCTGTGGCCACTACACTATACACGTGCTCTATGATACGTGCTAACACGTGTATCCTTCCTGCTTGTTACCTTCACTAGAGGTACCAGGTACCTCCACTAGACCTATGTTTCAGTGAGATATTTATGCCTACGGGAAATATAAAGCTCGCCGCTCACGATCCAACGCTGCAGTAACATTTTGTCAGATGCGTACAATTTTGTTGGAAATCGGATGACACCGAACGACCTTGCAGTACTGCTTTCAAACGATCAACATTTCGAACGAAAATATACTTTCAGCGACTCATTCTTTGTAAATAGGAAAGTGCAAGAAATTTAGAAAAGCATGCGATCGAATCGAAAGTGACAATACACAATCAAATAAACGATCCAATCAACAGTGATGTACCGCTGAAGATTGACATGTTGGTCTGCGGTAAAATCGCACAAACTTAGGCGAAACGTAGAAAATCACACGATCGATTCGAAAGCTACAATACACGATCAAATAAACGATCCAACCAACAGTGATGTACTGCTGAAGATTGACATGTTGGTCTGCGGTAAAATCGCACAAACTTAGTCAGGAGAAACGTAAAAAATCACACGATCGAATCGAAAGCTACAATACACGATCAAATAAGCGATCCAAGCAACGGTGTTGTACTGCTGCAGACTGACATGTTTGTCTGCGATCAAATCGCACCGCCTTAGTCGGACGACGGATGTACACGATCATGTTGCGTTCAATTTTGTCGTATTCAACGAAGTCGATTGCGAGCGGCGGACTTTATGTTGACGGTTTTAAATTTAGTTCTAATTTGACTGATATTTTTAAAAATATCAAATAATTTAAACGTGGAAGTACCAAATTATATTTAAAACATACGAGTCTGCTTGAAAAATAATTGAATTAATTATTTAAAAAAAAATCTGGTTTAAAATACTATTTAGCCGAACATTATACAAATGGGTAAGGTCAATAATAGCGTGGGTTTTTGTACAATATTCAAATGATATATTGACTAGTTTTCAGGTCAGAAACTACGAACAGGGCTCTTGTAACAGAGAGAAAGAAACGTCATATAAGCAACGGCATCACTGCATACTCGGCTCTTCTCAAGCCAATAATTTCATTTATTTTATTTCCAGGACATGCCGATTTTGTGCTTTAATGTGGCTCCAAACTTTATAACCTTATAAAAAGTGTCCCAACAAGAGCGCTGGATGTAATTTTAAACAAAAACACATTTACTTTTTGAATTAAGCAAACATTTTTATTTCAACATAAAGAAAAATAGTTTCGATTAAACGTGAAATACAACATCAGGCAAGTGGCCACCAAGAAACCTCTGGTACAAGGTTATTCTTTTGATGAAATTTTGAATAAAATTTTTGCATGAATGTGGCTGTGTTTCAGTAATAACACGCCGTATTTCCTCTTTAAGATGTTCAACTGTTTCAGGCTTATTCGTATACACCTTTTCCTTCACATAGCCCCAAAGAGAAAAGTCCATCGGCGTTAGATCTTGGTGGCCAATGTTGATCGCCAAATAGAGAATTGACACGGCTTGGAAACTTGGTCTTGAAGCGTATTTCAGAATTCCTGTTCGTATTTTTTTTATTAGTAAAATGTTTCCTTTTTTAAATAAAATTTAATTGGTCACCTTATTGATGAACACTGTTTTACAGGTAAATTATTCAATGCCTCAGTTAAAATGTTCATGTTATATAATGTTCAAAGTGTGTAAAAAAAATTCCAATCGTAAAATTTAAAATGAAATATTTTTTTTAAATCAGTTAGTTTTTGGACGGCTTGGCGTTTCCTTCCCTATAACTTTACCTTATCCACATTCTGTTTAAATTTCTGAGGTGAAGTAAAATAATTTTGTCAAGCGATATTTTTTTTGTATTTAATATTGTATTATAGTGCATGTATTTTAATAGTGATAATTTGTATCGGTTAATATTTATAATTTTTGTTCTATTTCTAAATATACTTATCCTGTTTTTTTAACTATATATTTAGTTTTTTTTTTAACAACTTAATCGTGTCATTTTTTCTGATTTCATTAAGTACAATAATAAGTATTAATGGGCCCAGCAAACTAACTTACATTTAATTAAAATCTCACTTAACGAAATCTAGTTTTTTTTTCTCTAATTAAAAATAATTAATCACTATCGATCAAAAACGTCTCAGTCTGCAGTAACACCATTGTTTCACGTGCTGTGTGGCAGGTCGCACCGTCTTGTTGAAAAAACATGTCCTCCACATCAATTACATTCAATTCGAGCCACAAAAACTCCGTTAACATTTCGCGATACCGCACACTATTAACAGTTAGCGCATTTTCAGTCACATTCTCAAAGAAATACAGCTTCCCTTACAGTGGCTATATTTTCGAGTGATCGACAAGGACGACGACGAACAATGGTCTTCTGATTCATCAGCGTAAATTTAGTGTCAAATTTTGTAATTAAATGCCTCACTGTCGATTCATTTGGCGCATAATTGCGACCAAAAACTTGACGTAATTGGCGAACTGTTTTTGCAAAACTTTCACGATTTTTGTAATGTGTTTTTACAAAATAATTAAACGTTGTTCGTTTGAATACTTCTTCATATTCTTAAATCGCGTGGTCTGTACGTGATAACTGTCAAAAAAAAAACCGTACAGTTCGTATTAACAAAATGGCGGCAAATTTAAATCCGGCGTTTATTCATATTTATATAACATATGGATACTTTTGGACCACTCCAGTTACATAGAAAACATCTAAATAATATTATCTAAACCTTTTCGATAGAAGTTAACGAACACTAGTTGTGGTCGTTAAAATAATTCAAGTGGTCTGAAGTGGCGTCCGACTGGACATTAGCATGTGCTGGACGTTAAGCCGAGTGCTGCAACTAATTGCCGAAATTATGTATTTAAATAATGTCACGATGAGAGAGGGTCGTCCGACTGCACTATAGGAGGAATGTTTGTATAGGTGTTTGTGGGTTGAATTACGGAGAGTCACAGAATCGGAAAATGTTATTATATAGAGACTTGAGAATATACCCGAGTTAGTTCCAAAAATTGTTATTATTTATACCCTGAAAGTTTATACCTGCAGTAAACATAATTATGGTTGGTGAATTGAATTATCGCTATTTATTCGGAGGAATAGTTACCTGAAGAACAATTGAACCGAATAAATAACTACTTACGTTCGGTGAATATGGCCATAACTCAAACGAAAATTAATATCCGTAACACTTCTGATGCTTTAATGATCATCTATCTATCTATACTAATATATAAAGCTGAAGAGTTTGTTTGTTTGTTTGAACGCGCTAATCTCAGGAACTACTGGTTCAAATTGAAAAAAAAATTGTTGGATAGCCCATTTATCGAGGAAGACTATAGGCTATATAATATCACGCTACGACCATTAGGAGCGGACCATTAATGAAAAATGTTGCAAAATGTATCTCAAAAATAAGCTTCTATTCAGGTGAAATGCACTAACTAAATATACTCATATTAGCGTTTTGAGTACACAACGTCGGCTGGCTCAATCGGTAGAGCATGCGATTGTCAATATCAGGTTCGAGCCCCACGGGCGAATATATTTTTATTTTTTTATTTTTATTTTCTACATTGCTTTCTTCTAAGGCTTACATTTAAATTTATTTGAATTTTATTTAATTAATTAAAAAAAAATTATTAGTTTAAAAAAGTATAAATACTGCTTCTTATCGACAAAAACTTTTGAACGGTAATTCCGATCATCATGAAATTTGGACACAACATTCATCTCGGTAAACTAAGATGAATGTGTGTACTCAAGTACCTCCCTTCCACATTCGTTCTTTTACACCCGGGTGAAACCGGACGGGACCGCTAGTCTTTTATATGATTGATTATGAAATCATTTTTGAAACAATCTGTATCTATCCTAGTTACATAATGCTATGTACTACAAACTGCGCTCAGACGGCATTTTAATTGGTAGATTTAATTGCGTTTTTTGATAAATAGATTACATTAAACGGAAATCGTGATACATGTGTTGTGTGGGAATGTCGCAAGCGTGGGCTGAATATTTATTAATATAAAGATGTAGGGGATGAATGATTTGTATGGATATTGCGGACGATATTGCAGTTTTGTCAACAAACAACAATCGAGTGAATTGCTTAATGGTACATATGTGACATCATTATTTTTTTTATAATGAATGACACCGAACATGCGTCAGATGTCAGAAATCTCACTGTGACGGAAACATCGGGCATCGGACAGTTTTATTTTTTACGACTGAGATAATTTTTCAAAAACCAAAATGTAACACGTCTATTAATTGGTATCTATGTAATTTATTGAAAACATTATTGAATAAGTTCGTTACAAAATTATTATAAAATGATATAGATTTATAAAAAAAACTAGCGGCCCGGTTCCTCCTGGTTTCACCCAGGTGCGATAGATATAATTCTGCAAAATGTATTTCATTTGCGGCCCGGCGTCTGAACTAATAGCTTTGAGCAAATTCTACCAGATTTGCTTCTGAATTAATAGCTTTGTGCAAATTCGATCAGTTGTTGCTACCTAGTACTAAACAGTTTTTTATTTGCTTCTGAATTAATAGCTTTGAGCAAATTCCATCAGATGTCGCTACATGTTATTAAAACAGCTTTTTTTGACAAAACATCGTAATTTTATACAGAATATCCAAGCAAGACACATTTACAAAATTTCATTAAAATCGGTTCAGTGGTTTCCGAGATTGGCGCGGACGTACATCGTGACACGATATTTTTATATATAAAGATATGAAAAATGTGTTAATGTTGGAGCGTTCAGTAAAAAACTGCATGTTCCGCCGACGTTTGCTGACTCAATTGTCTGACTTACATTCAACGCCTCATATAGCCCCTCTTCCCTGTGGGAACGACGCGCCGTTTGCGACGTGCATTTTAGGAAGTGCTGTTACAAAAATAATTATCACAATACTTGCATTACAATATAACAAGTTTTCAAAAAATTACATATCTATATTAAATTGTTTGTTGAGGTAGAGAAACAGGTTAAATTGAATGAAAAAACATACAGATCATTATTTTCTATCGGAAAAACTTCTTGTTAAAGCTAAAATTGAATATGCTTATAAAATTGAAATAAACATTCCCCCTTTAATTATATTGGAATTTGGAGACAAAATTATTCAAGACTTGAAGTGAAAGCCAACATAAATATTTTTCAAAAGTTGTGTTTTTATAATTATAGTTATAATCACAATGAAATTATATTTTTGTGTGAAAACAATCCAAAAGCTTTGAGTAATTGAGCATATTTATGGTTTGTTTCAAGGTAATTTTGATATCACTATTCTGTCAGTGAATATATATTTTATCCATTGTCATTGAGTATGTTTGTTCATAATTCTGTAATAATAAAGTAACCTCTCTGCTATATACAGAGCGTTTCAAAAAGTATTGATATTTTAATCTCTAAAAATATCAGTTATTTCTAGAAAACAGTACCTAAAGCAGTACCTACGGAAAGAAATAAGAACTTATTTATATAACTACATCAAATCTATATTGTCAATAATTTGAATTGTAATGAACAGACTAACAAAATGCGATTATCAACTAAATTAGTGTTGATTAATTAACTAAATAATGAACTGTATCTAATGACGACTTTATATCGAAAGCGCTAATACAAGTAAATTTAAAATAAGTTTGAGAATTGTTTTTCTTATAATTTTCATTTTCATATCAAAATGTGTCCAAATTTTCCTTAATAGATACTAATTTCTACTGTCTCGCCTTAGAACGATAGTTCAGCATAATATTCCAAAACACAAAACCGAGTTTCGATTGACGGCCAGTATCGAACCATCGGTACATATAATTTGTCTGGTCGATGTACAAGGGACGGTAGACGCCCATTTAGACCACAAATCGGTTAATTTAGTTCAGCCTGATTACACAGATTAGCGTCTCGTCCATACATAGCGCCACTGTTGTCTGTCCACTTGTATAGTGACCATTACGCCAGCTCTATTATACCGGGTCTTAAATTTGTTCTGGAAATTAAGATAAAATTAAAAAGGGAACTATATTTTCTATCACCAAAATTTATATTTGTCATCAAGTTGTATCACCTAATAAATAGATCTATCGCCACGAAATATTTTCGTTCTCAGATAAACAAAAATTGTTCCCAGGTATGAATTATCAAATTAATGTTAATATATGTGTAAAATAAGAGATCGATAACCAAAAAAATTATATTGCATTACATGAATATAAACTTCGTTCTTATAATAACAGTTTTGTTACTTAAATAATAGCTCTGTGCTCAGAATGGTAGATCTGTCACCAAATAAATCGATTATGGATCCCTGACTGCGACTCCTTTTTATTTGATATTTTGTCACCAATACAGTAGTAACATTTTATTTCGTTCAGATATTAAATTAATAGTATTCGTTACCAATTTAATACATCAATTTATAATTTTAATGAAAAAATGATCAAAGGGGCGGAGACAAATTGGCGCGCTTTAAAAATTGACCAATCCGGCCTCAACGATGGGTAGTAGGTAACTAGGTTCGATCACCAGAAGCAAAAAATGTGCTTATCGGCCAGAAAAGAAAAAGGGGGCGCCCTTCGAAATCCAAACCAGCGCTGATTATTCAGTGATTATTGTTTTTTAAGAATAAATATTGATTATTTTGACTTTAATTGTTTTATTTACTACTCTGCTAAAAATTTTATTTAAATATAATTTATACTACCAGTGGAAATTTAGAACCTTGGGAGTCTAGTTAAGTAGCAGAATCTTTTGGTTGAAACGATGATGACAACCCTAATTTTTTATTTGAACTTAATGCAATTTTCTAGTAACATAATATGATTTATTGGTGATCTCTTTAAATTAGTTTGCTTAAATACTTATTAGGACACACCTATTATAATACATACAAAAACATTTATTTGGTACTAGACCTTATATCTCAGGATTTTAGGTGATTTATTGTGGAAATGATTTTGCATTGTTTGGTGTCTACATTTTGGTGACAGATCTACTATTTTGAGGACAAACCCTATTATTTAAGAAACACAAAACTAATTAAATTGGTGATAGCTTAAATGATACCCAATTAAAAAGAACCTCTAATAATTGAGAGGAAAAGTTTGTATGGAAATCGTTAAGAAATTTAGGAACTATCAAAACAATTGTACCTACTGTTTAAAAAGCCTACCAACTTCTTTCCGTGTAAAAAATGGGATGAGCAGTGATCGAAAATATAATGCTAGACGGGGATGATATACGAGAGATTTGCTGCTTTTGATTATATTTTAGATTCCAAACCAAAATCTACTCGGATGAAGCCTATTATAATAATTTTACTAGAATCGATCTAGTTTTGTGTGTTACAAGGTTAGTAGATTACAAAGGTTACCTCACTTCGTTGGATAGTAGCGGGGTGATGGCGTCATCCGGCGGATCTGTCAATTGATTGCGTGGCAGCTACTGTTATAAACTTTAACGGCAGTTTCAAATATTCTTGGTTTCCAGATTGTAGGCCGTGGTTCAATGGTATTTCTTCCTGTAGAAATACCAATGAACCATGGCCTACAAGCCCGGAAACCAAGAATATTTGGAACAACACCGACCATTGAAGCCTACACACTTGGATTTAATGGCAGTATTTAACAAATGTCAAAGAAACCAAAAGACAGGATATTGACATTACATATTTGCAATAAATTGAAAATTCAGGTAAGAAATTTACAGAGTACTAGTGAAATATAAATAACATTTTTGATAGTGTCTTTATAAGTTGATAAAAATATGAACGACCCGCTAGCTGGCGTCATTCCCACGCTGACGTCGATTAGTCAGATAGAACGGGGCAACCTATTTGTAGACCACGTTATATCACCATTAAATATTCACTATTACAAAGGTTACCATGTCCCATGAATAACGTCAGCTGGCAGATCGTTCATATTTATTTCAACCACGTAATATCAATTTCTCCGAATTATGTCATTCTCATACTGCTGTCAAACGGAACGAGGTAATCTCTGTAAATTACTGACCTTGTATAGAGATATCATTTTAATAGTTTATGGTGTCTTCTTGACAAATTAAAATGTTATATTCAAGATAATTATTATTTGATTCGAAAATCGTTATTACTTTGAAAACAAACTTGGTATTTTAATTTTACCCATGTCGGCTTAACCTAACTATAAAAGTAAAAGACACGAATGGGACATCCACTATATGGATGCAATTAATTGTCGTCCATACGGTATCTTGTAACGGTAATAGTTATGGCTTAATTCGCAGCCAACACGATAAGATCAAACTGTATTACTCGGGTGTTAAGATAGAATAGTTATATTAATTTGGCACTTGTGAACAATAGCTTATTGTTGGATAATTGAGTTTAAATTGTTAGCTATGTTCGTCTTGCAGTATCAATAATGTAATTTTATTTCAAATCTTTGATTAACGTTTGAATAGAATTCTTCAAATAAGTAAAATTATCGCCCAAATTCAGACTTTATATATTCAAAAATTATAATTATAATTTTTATCAATATATAGTCTAAAAAAATTGGGCGATAATTTTATTTCAATTTATTAGTAGCTGTTGATTGGTAAAAAGCATCAATATACAAAAACTGTACTGCTAGTCTGAGATGCGCGAAAAAAACGGTGTAGAAAAAGAAAACAATAAAGTTAAGAGCCTTATTCCGTCTTGGTTTAATAAATATATAATATGTTGATGGTAAAGCGTCAAAGAGATATAATCCCAAACTTTATCGCCCACTCTCTTTCTCTTTCCTGTGCCTTTGGCCTTTAAGGATTGTTTGAAAAAAAAAGATCGAACATGTATTTGCTTGTTTTTAATGAATAGTGAATCTAATATTTAACGATTCGTGAGATATGAATTTTTATTAAAAAAATCCTAAAGCTCTTTTTGACCACCTTAGGGGTTGGATTTCGAATAATTCCTTATTATTGCGTGCCTAATTTTAAGTTTTTCAGCTTCAGCGTCTATGGATTGTATATTCCAACAGTCGTGTTTTGTCTCGGGTGCTGACGTCACCCAGAGTCAAAGTATTAGAGAGAGAGAGAGAGAGAGAGAGATAGAGTACTACCTGCGCGTGAGCATATCTTCCTTTTAATTATTGTATCATGGGTCGCTAGTGTTCTATAAAATTTAAACTTACGTAAGCGATTGTCAATCCTTTCAATTGAAAGGTCATATCTCAGTAGCCATTGGGCATTTGAATCGTCGCGCGTCGGGTCGTGATTTAGTGGTTTTCATTGGATTTGAATTTGTTTTGTGTTAATATTATGGCACTGTGATCAGTATTAAAATTAACAACGTGATTAAAGTTTTGTTTTATTTTAACTTAGGTGATGTTAAATTTGTTAGAAAGTGACAAAAAATTAACTGCAATGCAAATTGCAGCTAAGAATATGTTAGAATAGCGTCTCGAAACTCGGGGTGCTATTAATTCAATTAATTATATAGTATGTAATTCATTATTACTTTTATTTCATTTTAGAACTTTTGAACAGATTATGTAAATTTTAGTGACATCTGCGGTTATAAATGAAAATTTTATTTTATACATTTTTAACTACATACTAGTAATTCATGCATTTAAAAAATCGTATGCTTAAAAATTTAAACTACAACAACTTTGACCTTTTGTCCTCTGTATAATGCAATTACTAAAAAGATAGTTTCGAGATTTCTAGTTTATATTATGCAATAAACAAATGACTAGTAATTTGCAGTGTTTTCGTGAACTCAGTCGTTTAATTTAGATTGAATATTTTTTTTCAAATGAATATTGTGATATTCGTTCATTAAGCTGTGATAAATTTTGTGTTGAAAATAATGATTGGATGAAATGAGACGTAACAAAAAGGTAAGAATTTCTATTATTAAAATTGATTTTAGTTAAATAATGCCAACTATACACAAAATATTCATATGCATTATATACTTATGTCCTTGAAACAAATTTCTTTTCGGTTAAAGGGCCCCTACACGATCAATATTGATATTGCGCAATTTTAATGTGTGTCCGATACGTATATTGTATATAGTGCGCAAGTATTTAATGAAGATAGTGTTTGTTTGAAATTAATTGTGCAATATTAAATAATTTGAACGCGTAAGCACAATATTGCACAATAATTACACGCTTTTCGTTTTTGAGACATCTGGTCTCAGTGAATCGCGAGTGGGTATTATACAAAAATATTGAATCGTTTGTGTCGAAAATAATGTTCAATAGAATACTGCACAAAATTATATTGCACAATATAATTGATCATGTAGGGGCCACTTAGAGTAAGATAACTCGATGTGCAAAATATCTATAGGAAATAAACAATTATTATTTTATATAACACTAGCGGTCTCGCCCGGTTTCACCCGGGTGCAAAAGAACGAATGGGGAGGGGGAGCGACGTGAGTACGCACGTTCATCTTAGTTTTCCGAGATGAATGTTGTGTCCAAATTTCATGATGATCAAAGTTACCGTTCAAGAGTTTTTGTCGGACGAACAAATTTTGAGCATTGCTTTGCCGTTCCATCAAGGGAACCGTACTATAATGATAAATAACTCTTTAAATTTTGGTACTTTATTATAATATTAGTTATGGTACAAAATAATGAAAAAAGTTACTATTTATGTACTTAGGTTTTAGATGTTTATTTTTTAGATGCGTGCGGTCAGCGGAAAAGTGCCTAGCGGAGGCGGTATCTTAAAAGATTTTTTCTGTAAATAAGCAGTTATAATTTTGAATTAAGAAAAAATAGAACAGAAAACTTTTACAAATATGCTTTAAAGTAGCGGCCGTTCATTTCATTAAATTTTAAAACTTTGCTTCTTCAGTGAGTTATATATTATTATGACTTGAATGCTTCCTTAAGATAAACCATCCCCAACAGAGCTGTAATAATTTTATATATTCTCAGCATGACGATTTTTTTTAATTAGATCTCTTACTAGGCCCTATAAAAGAGTAAGAAAATTCACGTGAATTTTGCAGTAACATTGACCGGAATATCTTTAGTTAATACGCGCTTTTATTTTCTTAAAAAATAATGTGTTTTGATTATATTAGATAACTAGCGGCCTGTCCCGGCTTCATTCGGGTGCGATAGATATAATTCGGCAAAATGTATTTCGTTTGCGGCCCGAGATCTGAACTAATTAGCTTTGAGCAAATTCTACCAGATTTGCTTCTGAACTAATAGCTTTGAGTGAATTCTAACAGATGTCGCTACTTGGTATTAAACAGTTTTTTTGTTTGCTTCAGAACTAATAGCTTTAAGTAAATTCTATCAGATATCGTTACATGTTACTAAAACAATTTTTTTGAGAAAACGCCGTTATTTTGTACAAAATATTTAATAAAAACTATCCTATAGCGAAAGTTACATCAAGCAAGACACACTATAAAATTTCATTAAAATCGGTTCAGTGGTGTCGGATATTAGCGCGGCCAAAATTGTGACACGAGCGAATTATCATCTCTGCAATGTACTTTTCATGAACACAATGTACCTATTTTTTGCACGACCCTCTATAGAGTACCTCCTTTTCGTGCCTGTTTATAGCGGTAGTGAAATGGCCTAATTCGCACTAGAGCGTAAAGTGAAACAAAAGAAATGCGAAACGTAGTTGTACTACTATTCCCTTAGTAAATGTATGAGACTCCAAACCAATCTACAATTAGAAGTGAACTTGCTTAAAATTGAACTGTCAAAATGTTTTTAAAATTATGTGAAAATCTGCTGTTTTATAGAGGGTACATGCAAAAAATACTAATCTCGTGTGTGAAGATATTATGGTTCATGTAGCTGTTAAAACTCACTGTCATCGTTTTTAACATAATGTCATATTCGACTACTACTACTACTATTTACATACATTCTCGGAAAACAAGAATGTGAGTAAGCACGTGAGCTAGTGGCGTATTTCATTGAAACTTGAAACATTTTTATTTTCCAAAGCGAACATTTTTCTAAATAAGTTATTACAAACAACAGATAATTTTTAAATGAATGGATGAACTATTGACGTGATAACGTCTTATAAATTGATGAAACACCAGCTGCACGCACGAAAAAGTGTAACGTTCCGTAACGTTCCGCCTAATCCTGTGCGTGCAAGCGAGAGCGCAGTAATGTATTATTAAATATGATATTCGAGCGGAATACGTTATCACGTAAAACTATCGTCCGTAAACCGACTTTACAGACAACCAATTTTTTTGAAGAGTTAGGTTACTACATAGTTACTGAGTTTGTTTATTCATGATACGACGCTGCGTTAAGTGTATGGCAATGGGCGGAGTGAAGATCCCATGTCTGCACTAATACTCTCAAATCTTACACATACTTTGATAAAACGTTGTTCAAATGGTTCCTCCACCTCCAATGGTTTTGTGACTCTTAATCGAGAAAAGGTTAAACTTTCGATCAACAACTTTTTGAGTTTTCAATAACGTCTGGATAATCTGTTCTTGATTGCTTTATCATCGGACATCGGTGATATTAGAAAGTTGATAAGCAAACTGATTCTTCATTCAAAGTATTTTAATCTTTTGTGAAAGTGTTGAGCTTTTGTTTATTAAACGGCTACGACCGACGGCTAGCATAATATTACCATTGTAATGGATACGTAATTACCATCAACTACAATACGGAACTCATTTATCATCGTTTGTCTTTGCATGGCATTTACAATAGATGTCTCTAGTGGTCATGCATATATAGTGGATGCATTGCGAGTAGCACGTCTGGTTGCGATTGCGGTGTGGTCGAGCTTGCTTTTGTCTTTTATGGATGATCACTTATTTCACCAAACAACCAGATTCCTTTGTTTTATGGCTTGAATTTCTGTAACTAGGCATGCTGACATCCGGACTCAGTTACAGATTGTTAGTTTGATCAAATAAATACGTTTGACTCTGGTTTAAAATTTACATCACGCAACACTAGCGCCGCGCACGGCTTGGAAAGGAAAAAAAGCGTTTTGATTTTTACTGGACGAGTATAGATATTTCCTTCTAGAGACGAAATTAGTTGACTTTTGATCGTTGAATTCGTCTCAATATCAAGAGTCACTCATTATAAAATAATCCAATATGGCGCCCATTACCCGCCATATTGTCTCAGATGATAATACAGAAATTGCAATGATTTTAAGTTTTATGCTATATGCTTTTATTATTTTTTTAATCTCCTTATGCAGAAATAATTTACGTATACTTATAACAAATTAATTTAGAAAAATCAAAAATCAAAGTGAATGTTAAAAAAAACTAAAACCCGATTACGTAAAAGAAGGCATTTTTTTTTAATTTTAGGGGAACTCGAATTCCGATTTTTTTTCTTCAGCTCTCAAATAGGTTCCCGACTACTGATATAAAATAAAAAATATTGTCGCACGTTTTGATTTGCTTTTTTGTTTTTTTACGTAGTCTGTTTTGTTTTTAATTTTTATGTTTTTTTTATTCTAACCAATATTTCATTTTGAAAACCAGAAAATTAAAATCTGCATTATTAACGAAGGTCTTGTGTTAATATGTTAGTTTAAGTTTTAAGTCTTAATACGGCCCTGTCGTATAGGTAGACGCATGTATATGACTAGGCGATGTGGGTATACCTATATATGTATCTACTATAAAGGTATTTTAGCAGTAATGTGGTTTTGGTAGAATTATCTGTCTACCTCTGTGATGAATATGCCTTTTATTCAGTTGTGTTCTGTTTTGTTTTCATTTTATATATTATATAATATATTATATACAGGACTATCGAAAAGAAATCCGTGAACACTAAACAAAACTAAATGAACTAGATGCTGCTTTCTCTCGCCCCGTTTAGAGTGGAATCAGGAAGAACATATTTCTCACTTTAAAGACGCCATTTTGAAGTTCCACCTCAAGAGCTTGTAACTTCCTGCTCAATGCTACCCTCAAATTAATTTAACGTCTTTGGTGCTACCAGAGAATGATTCAAAAAGAATTTTACAAGCTTTTTATAAACTTCAGTTAGAGTCAAATCATGTAATCTAATTTTTGAGCTAGGACTTGCGCAGTTCTTATAATAATGCAATATTTTCACGTCTCATACCTGATAGGAGTCAGGAAAGTGGATACCTTTCAGAACTTCTTGATAGTTGAT
This sequence comes from Xanthostigma xanthostigma, assembly GCA_963575645.1. Lineage (NCBI taxonomy): Eukaryota > Metazoa > Arthropoda > Insecta > Raphidioptera > Raphidiidae > Xanthostigma > Xanthostigma xanthostigma. The sequence continues at coordinate 18,799,051 of OY754472.1, read as the reverse complement.
GATCTACCGTGATTATTGTCATTTGGCTGACTAGTTTTAATATATACTTTAAATTAATTTATCAGCTTTTATATTTCTGGAACAACATTATCATATTATGTATTGATAATCTATATCTATAAAAATCAATGCCACTTTTCATTGTAATTTTATAACTCAAGAACGGGCTCACCTATCCAAACCAAATTTTTAGTCTTTGTTTGGACTATTTAGTAGATGGTTTATGTGAAGTTTGCACAAAATCGGTCGAGCGGTTCTTCATTTATCACATTTTTTGTAACAAATGAATTCAATAAATGGCGGATCATTTTTTTAATGGGGATTTTGCTGTCACTTTAAACTTTTTTCGGATGGAGACTGTGCTGTCAACTTGAAATTTTTTTCAGTGTTGACAGTACAAGCATGTTGTTATGTCATTCATGCGGTCATTTCATTTTGGACGTGCTTCGATTAAAGCAAATTGTCAGGGATAATTATTGCTTTGTGTTTATATTTTTAAACATATTGTTGAGTGCATTCATACAAACGGTGAGTCTTGAATTGTTCAAATGTACTATGTATATGTGTGAGTGTACTTTTCTCAATTTTTTAGCGAGCCGTCGGTGTTTCATATCGTTTACAGGCTTTTTTTGAATTAAATTGTCAAACGCATTTACACAAACGGTAAGTTTTGAACTGTTGAAGTGAATTACATGTATGTATGTGTGTTTCTTTATTTGAAAAAACATATTGTGTGCATACGGGTGTTTTTTTCTTTTGTAACAGATGGAAGCACGTCGAGTTAAAAATGAATTATTTATTGACATTTTTGTATTTATTGACGTATGCAGTCATATATATTTCCATACACACATATACGCACATGTATATTTTAAAATAGCTAGCAATTAATTATTTGAATAAATGAATTTGATGTTCCAATTAAATTTTTTTATTATTTCACTTTATACGTAGCGAAGCACGTACAGGGCCGCTAGTAATATATAAAAAAATGTCTGTGACATACATACACCGAAGTGATTCCATAAGCGTTCCATTTTTACCAAATTTGAGAGAGATCACTAAAATGAAAGTATATGGCGAACTACGGCTTGCACGATTTTATACTGCAGAGTTAAAAAAATATTCTTGGTATATTTCAGTATATGACTTTTGAATAGGTCTATAATTATTTAGCTACGAATTTAGTCCACAGTTGTATAATGCGTTTAGTTCCTGTCAAAATATTTCATTATTATATAATTTATTGTAAAAGTTTTGTGTTGTGAATCAATTTGCTTCAATAGCACGGTGTCAGCAGGCACACGTGTACAAATATTGCCAACTTTGAATTGAAAACATTTACAAACGAACTTACATTATGTGACTTGCTATCAATCTTATTCAATATTATTTATATTAGCTCTTTCACTGCACACTGAACATAATTCCGAAAGACGTGTAGAATAATAATGCTTTGTATTTTAGCCTACGGAACGCTTTTTCTCGTATGAAAACATTCATTGGATTCGATATAGTGTAGCTCAGAGGGTCCAAAACTCTTTGAAGTGAAACTTCTATAGTTCATGAGCGACGTGATAGAAATAGATAGACTGAGAAAGTAAGAGATAGAGCACACAATCGACAATTTACACACTATTTATGAACTACTCAACGCGTTTGTTTGCTACTGCCATCTTTGGCTGGTTAGACAAATCAGTCAAGAAATTTCATTTTTACCGTGTGATATTAATAAATAAACACATACCTTCTTTTTTAAACGGGACTTTGACAATATAGTCGTTATTTTGATCGGACGATTTTTTGACAGAATCCAGCTTCTGTTCAAATGGAATAATTAAAATGCTTTTATATAGTTAATATGAAGTAAATTCTGGAACATATTCTGAATAAATCAGTGGTGTAAAAATAAATTGGGGTGCCTGGCGCATTTTTATGGTGGTTGCAAACTAATTTGAACTTGCCAGCAAAAATGAACGTAGATCTCCGTACCCCACATAATATCTTCAAGATTAATGGAAGGAAAATTTCAACAACATTCCAAGATATTTGTACAGAAAGCAAGGAAGATATTTTAGAGCGTTCTTAAACCGAAATTATTTTGATAGATTTTAAGTTAATGTAGAGTCTAGTACGATAACTTTATGTGCCCAAATTTTTTTAAGTCATAGAAAACGCTAAATTTCGGCGTTTAAAAAAAAATTTTGCTGATTATTCGCACACTTCGTGAAAAATACATGAAAAAATGGAACTACTTTTCGTCCTTCACTGTCATTTTTTTAATCTAACCAACCAGAAATCACATATTACACGTTATAGCACCTGGTGTAGAATTACTGTATTACTATCTCACTTTGTATATAAACGACCCCGTATAATTGTTTTTTAAAGAACTACCCTCAAACGCCTTCCCCTTTTCACTGCTCAAAAAAAGATTAATTTATAAAAATCAATTTTCTGCACTTAAAACGACTAAAAACACTGTTATATGTTATATAAAATAATAATTGTGTATTTCCAATGGATATTTTGCACATCGAGTTATAGTACTCTAAGCCCCGAAAGCCTATAATATTGTTGTCAAGATGATCTTGTAACTACACATAGACAATAAGTACAAAAATATTTCTAAACCAGCTCTAGCTGGCAGAATATCAACATGATAAATTGAAACAAAAAAAATCGTACAATATTCAATCAATTCAACACTATGAAAAGTAAGGTAAACAGAAATTGGCTCCGTATTCATTCTAGAGTTACATGATCTAAGCCGGTTACCAGCTGTGCGACGCGCGAAAGCATGAGGCATCATCCATTTTCTCTCTCACTGCGAACATATTGGAGATAGACGCTCGGAACTGACTGAATTAATAGCCGCGGGCGCCAAACACAATTATTTTTCTCTTATAACTTCGAACCTTGTTTGCAGTAGCGGCTCTGCACTATTGGTAATGAAACTCCCAGATCACTTATTCACGTGCTATGACGCCAGCCTCCGGTTATATCAAGTCAATTATTCATGTTGTTTATACTTTTTATACGAAAACATTTCTGAATATTCGATATTTTCATAATTTCCGATTGCGTAATTATTGTGAATTTTAAAGTTGATTGTTATTTACATTATGGTCAACAAAAAACTCAACTTCGTTTGTAGGTACTTAGTTTCATACTTATATTCACGAGACTTTAAGACGCTTATCTCAAAAATTACTTCTCGGCTATTTCACATGCCGCTATTTTGAAGTGATTTTTTTGAAGTGAAAACTTCTTTAGCGGCGTTGTACACTTTTTTTGTAATGGGTAAAAAATGTTAAACTCGCGTCAGGCGTCAGGTAAAGTAAGAACTGGGTGAGCGAGAAAACTCTCTAATTTATACAACGTTAGACATCTAGCGTTGAAATATCGTAACTACATAAAAATGCAATCTATGATACAAAGCATTTTGATCGAAAATTCGTCAGACGTTAATATTCAAGTTTTCACTTCTCCCGGCACTCCCGGAGTGCGAACCTTTTTTTTTTGTTTCTTTACTGACTATTCGATAAGATGTCTTCACAAACACCAGTCTTCAAAATTTTAATTATTATTTGGAACGTGAGAACGCCGTACAAACAACGGCACATTCAACTATTTTCAAGTTCCGTAACCATAGTGGCGCATTTAAGTTCTGTCGATAAAAGATAAAAACAGTTTACTCACGTTCCCAACTGAAACTTTATTTGACCCATGCGCCATCTACTCAGCATTTCAGTGAACTATCCTATGCGGAGCGTTTCATATAGTAAAGCATTGCGCGTAGGGTTTGAAAAGCCGGTTTTTAAAATACATTTGTCACATTTGAACACCGGTTTTTAAATTAAGAAATCCGGCTTAAAGGAAGTCAAATTATTATGTAAAAATTAATTTTTAACTTATTTGATTCATTCTATGCAACGGGTTCAGTATTTTCAATTTCAGGCACCGTTCAGTGGATATTTTATGTTTTTTAAAATCCTATTTTTTTAGGAGAAATTAAAATTAGTGAAATAAATATAAATATTATTAATTATTTAATTTTTTTTATATTAAGACAATTGATATTGATTTTATTTTTTTATTATTTTATATAAATTAAATAAAATATTTTTCCCTATACTATTTCTTTTTTGACAAAAAATCGAAAACCGGCGAGGTAAAACTTGTTTTTTGGAAATATGGGATTCAAAAAGTAGGTTTTTGTGTAAACCCTAATTACGCGCTATGCATTTTTGTAAATTTTATTGTTTACAATTACGGAAGTTACATACGCCATTGAAAAATCGAAGAAGAAGCATGAAATGTGTTGTGCAGTGCCTAATTGTGTCAGTACATCAAGTGTAAATGTCATCAAATTACTAAATTGAAAAGTGACAGCTGTCAGCTGATTATACACCATTGGTTTCATGCGGTTCTTTTTCAGATATCATGATGTTTGCAACAAACCTAACCTTATCATAAATTATTCTACCACATTTTATGTTGTGACCAATGCTTAAACATGTTAAATAAAACATCAAAACCTCTTTTACTGTCAGTGCAAACGTTTCGCATAGGGCGGCCATATTGGTTATTTTGAAAATAGGCTCTGGCTCCAGGTAAACTCCCAATAGCATAAACTTCAAACGAAAGATAATGTTTTCGTATGACGCGTGGCTTATTGATTGGTTATTGTTATCTATCAATGGCATACTGGTAATTCGGGTGTATAGAAATCGAGATTGAATTTTGCCGTCCTGGGCTATGCCCTCCTACGTAAATCTGTTTGTAACAGTATAAGAATCGTTTGAGGGCACAGTCTTATCATAATGGCTTCAATAGTTTTAATGCAATTGGTTTACATTTATGACACCAAAACCGCGAGTCACTTGTTTGCTTTAGCCGTGATTCACAGTTGAATGGCTGCTTTTGTTGTTGCATCCATGTGTATCTAGGATCATGTGCACACTTGAACAGATAGCAATCATATTATTATGCACCTTTCAAAACATACGCTGTTCGACTGCAGTTTTTCGTAACGTCCTCATTTTTGTTTGTTTTTTTGTTAACTTTTAATTATTTGTATTTTGTGTACCTAGCTCCAGAAATTTAAAAAAATGTTGCTAACACATGTATAGGGTCTGGATCAGACGAAAAATGGAACGCTGCCCCTCTTCCGGCTTCAACCGACTTAAAGGAAAAAGTGGGAGAATCGTTCCTACTCTGTCACATTTTTAATGTGAAACTCTTTACGTACGTAAAAGCCATGACGTGATTGAAGGTGTAACGAAACGCTGCATTACTAAGCGCCCCCTCTACTACCACGCGGTTGAGTAAGTGAGGGGAAGACTGAGCAGTGCGACTATTCCGGTGCAGCGATCGTAACATCGGATTGTGTCTATAGTCGACGCAAAAAAGAAGTGTCACTTCTGCAATGTGTAGTGTAAAATATAAAGTTTCTTTTTTAGAGTTACCGATGGGTGGCGATTCACATTTATGTAAGAAAATACAAAACTGAAATGACATTTTTGGTTATTAATTTATTTCAGATATATTGATTCTTTTAAACAAAAATAGAATAGAAAATTTCGCAGAATTATTTAAAGATATTAATAAAGAATTATTAAAAATCTAGATTTGTTAGTGTAGGTATCTATTAAGCATTGTTCACATTAATAAAAATTTGTGTGGATTTTGAAAATTCAACGCACATGCAAAAAACATGCCCTATTATTTTTTTTATAAAAGTTATTATGTATAAGAACTAAAGACACAAGGCTTGACTAAGAAGTAGTGAACGGTTAATTGTGTCGGTTAGTCTATTAATGTAAACAAGGCTTTATATAAACTACTTCTAATTGTTTATAAAAAATTAATTGCTTTGAAATTGAGTTCAAATAAAAATACTCATTTTGATATCTACCCATTTATACTTACTATTAAATATTTAATTAGTTGGCTTTTTAACATGTTTCGAGTTTATTTGTAATCTCACGATGAAATCTGTCACTCTTAATTAAAAATAATATTATAATTACGCTGATCAAACTTTACACTGCAATAATAATAGTAATTCTAGTTGACGTTACATGATGGAGAATTAAAAGTAAATCAATTACTTGCGGCTTACAAAAAACTCGCGATATTACATGAATTTCCGGAGGCTACAACACAATGCGTTATAAAATATTTAAAACTTGTGTTTAAATATGTTTTTTCACAACCCTCTTCGCGAGCATTCGACTGCATACAAACTTTTTTATGTTTGCATCTGGCCTTCGGTGTTTATATAATTCAAACAACTTCAAATATAATACATTAGGGCTGATGCTTTTTTCGCTTTTGAACACATTTAGAGTCTATGAATAAATCAGTCGGTCGATTCAATTCTCGGATAGTAATGGGTCGTTTTTTAGTGTCGATTTATGCGCGTTTTTGTCATTACCATCCGACAGTATGATCAGCGAAATAACAAAATTTAGTCTATAACTCTGTACGATCGAAGCCAGGTCGGGCCGCTAGTGTATTAAAAGCAATTATGCCAACTTCTGTAGCAAAATGAAAAACGAACGTGCAACACCCTAACAGAAAGTATAAAATGTACCGTAGTTTGTCGTCATAGTTTGTTTGAAACAAGTATTCTTGGCACTAATTACGGTTATTTAACTGGAAACAAATTTTTTATGTGTTGTGTTTTAAACAAACAAAAAATTAAATAGTTCCTATCGGAACTTTCTGGAAAAAACATATTTATTTTATTTATTTAAAATGTGTAAATATTTGTTACCGTAGTTCTGTAGTTAGAAATTAAAACGATGCCATCATGTTAATTACTGAATATAATTATAGTTAAGGCCACTGCACACGCGAAGCTGGAAACACTGTTAGAAACACTGCTTGGACTTCTACTAGCCGGTAGGCTGGGTACGAGGCTGCAAATGATGCCACTGCAGGCTCGTCTGCCAGTCTTACAAGATAGATTTTAAAATTAGAATAGGGGCTATTTTTCTTGCTAGGACCTCTGCTTGCTCTGAGCAAGTATCAATCAGGACACAGTATGTCACGTGGGCGACATAAACAAATGCCCACTAACATGTTGTCATTCTGGTCAGAGTCAGACAAAGACTCGTTTTGCTTTGATGTTTATATTTAAACTGTCTGCACGTGCACCAGATCTATCCACAAAACAAACTTGAAAATAAGTCTGGTGTGAAGCTAGCACATAAAAGCAATTAAGTTAACCAGCGCTAGAAAACTAGTAGTCTAATCTAGCAAGGAATCTAACGCCTAATCCAGCCTCGTGTGCAGCGGCCTTTATTGTCAGTAAAAATGGCATTTATAGTATTGTAACAAAACTGTTCTTCTTCGTGGTGGAAAATATTTATTTACTGGCAAGTAGCCAAACCCCGACATGCATAGAATTGCCTGAAGAAGACAATGCAAGTATAGGAAGGTTCTCGGCCCAGATAGATGTCTCTGGAACATTCTACAGAAAGCATTGTCGTCTCAGCTCGGGGGGAGGCGTGTAACAGCACTATATGCATTTTGAATACATTTAAAGTTTTGACACCGATCAGTGTGGTTTGTTTCCAAATGCGGGTGACCTGAGTAATAAAGCTGACGTCCTCAGTAAATTTTAAGAGTTATAAAATACTCCATTGTATGTTTTTGAAGTGAAACTTCTTTATTACCGGTTATAGAGTTAATTGGATTTATGTGACTGAATAGACAACAAAAAACCATAACGTGACGAAATGTTGCAAGTCTGCAACACTACTCGATTTGTCCTCTTGATGTATAGATATTCTATTTCAGTCTGTAATAAATATTATTATTTTATTCAACATATTTATTAAAGTAAGTTTGTAACATGAATATTATTTAATTCAACATATTTATTAACGTAAGTTTGTAACATGAATATTATTCAATTCAACACATTTATTAATTTAAGATTTTTAACATGAACACTACTTCCTAGTTCATACGCTCCGCTGCCGGCTTGCTTCTGTTTCTCTACATGACCACCAGGGTACACCAGTGGCGGCATGGTTTTTTAAGACTTGGTGTAGCAAGTCTACACGACTAGTTTCTCACCACGCTTGTCTCGAACGCAGTATTCTGAGTGCAGTTCGCAATGATTCCCCCGACGCTAAGCATGCGTCGACTCACTTCGAATGCGCTGCGCAATTTGACTCATTCATGCATGCGTATTCGTCGTGACTCAACGCGCAAGTATAAATGTTTGTATCAATTGCCTTTATAATGACTCACGCGTCTAGGAGTTTCACTTCTGCAGTGTGTATTGTACAGTACACAGACTATTTTTGTTAAATGTATGCAGATTTTTTTTTACAAAATATCAATTAAAATGTTTTTGAAAATATTTCCCTGTCTTTTTTTATTTATTTTTTATGTTCATTAAAAGCATTTATCATGAAGATTAGCTTTTATTCTATTTTTTTAAAGTAAGTAGTTACGTCATACAAGGATAATAATAGCATGAAATTAAATAGCTCTAATCAATATTACCTTTTATATTAATTGTTCTAATGACATATTTCAATTTATATAAAGTACCTTTATTATGATAAGCCTCTTTGAAGATATTTTAAATATGATTTAAACGGAATGTGTTAGACAGCGTCTAGAATTATTTATAAGCAAACGGGCGTTAAAGGGATTTAACCTCTTGCTTGGTCAGACACTATTATCTAATAATAAGTTCAATTTATAACGAAACAAATTATTTGGTCATTAGTCAAGCTAGTCAGGTTGATGGAAAAGTACATGATACGATCAATATACTATATAGAATTGGGAATCCTGTAGGAATCACTGACTGATTGATCTATTCATCCATCAATGTTCAGTGTTGCAAGCCAAATCACTAAATCGCTGATGAAATACTACTAAAACGTGTCGTCCATTAAGAGCGAAACTGTGCTATTTTACCGTCGGCGGAGCCGATCAGCCGTTAATGTTGAGTCTTTTTGAGACAACAATTAATACCTTGCATTGTTTTGTTTTGAGTTTCAATTAACTACAATTTAGAAACAAACAATTTGAATTACATTTTCAATCTCGTTGTGATCAGAGATATGTAGATTTGTCCTGTCCTGATTAAACCAAATTTTCTTGTTTAATAAAAGAAAAGACATTTTTTTTTAATATACCACGTTTTTAAAAATACAGAATAATTTCTTTTCAAACAGATTTTTAACTTGTAGGATTCGAAATGAAAAACGTGGGGCGCATTTATCGTTTTATCTCATAAATAGATTTTTTCGTTGATAGCTACCTACTCTCTACACATCTTATATAACTGTCGCATGCGCTCCACGTTTTTCGTTTCAAATCCTACAAGTTAAAAATATGTTTGTAAAGAAATTATTTTACACTTTTTACTTCGTTTTAAAACCCTGGTATATCAATTTTTTTCATCTTTTATTATTTTCTTCATTTTAGTATTTTCTTGTATTGTCATCTAATTCTGAGTTATGTTAAAAAAATTAAGTCAATGTCACATCAGGAAGGTAGTTTAAAATCTATTATAAAGTTCCACCTGAACAAACATACAAGAGTGCGAGTTAATAAAAACGTCATAAAAACAAATCTTTATTCTGTGATAATAAATAGAGATATGACGTAGCAACTTTGCGACTTTTTTTTAATTAAAAATCGAATTTTTTTACCAGTGTAGCAAGTTTTGTTACATTGACATTCTCTCTCACTAATGCAATATTGTCAAAATTAATTTTTCTTAGCTATACGCAGGAAAATTGAAGGTTGTTATTAATTCTGATAAAATCAATATCACGGTTACATCCAGAGAAAACAATTTATTACTAAGTATTTATAATTCAATTATAAAGCGTTTTAAAAATTTAAAGTTCTTACACCAGAAAAGAAATATGAGCTCTGTTCCAATCTCTTTGCGAAATATAACAGCATCGTCACAGGCATGCGCAGTAGCTAAAACGTCTTTCAAAACCGATATAGTTTTGTTTTAGCTACTGCGCATGACTGTGACGGTTCCGTTACCGTTCGCAAAGAGATTGGAACAGAGCTATGGATGGATTTCTCTCAGATTGATATAGATTTGCAGACCTTTTAAATGCGAATTAAAATTAAAATCGCTTTTATTTTACCCTTTTTAATGCTGGAAGATGGAAATATGATGTTAGTTCACGAATAAGATCTGTTGAAAAATAGACGGGGCTTCTATCCTAGAAAGTGTTCCAGGATTTCTATTATTTCGTCAGATTTTCATTTCCCAATAATGCTATCAATATTTACTTTAACCAACGCCAGTAAATTAATGTTAGGACAACAATTGTGGTTATAAAAAATGTTTAAACAGCCTTTTGAACAAGTAAAGCTAGCCGTCTTCAATATAACAAAAACTAAATGTTTTTTGGGGAACTTGCTCAAAAAATTATTATAAACTTTTTTTGGACTAGACTTTTTTTCAGAAAATTAGAAGCGTTAGTCAAAGTAAATGTTGGTAAGAATTAAAAAAAAAAAAAAAAAAAAAAACAGTAACTTAGTCCAGATAATAACCTAATTAGAAATAGTCACTGGAACACATTCCAGAAAGAAACTCCATATAAGCCGGTTTTTCAACAGAGATGTCCGGATAAAAGTTTTCGGGCGTCTGTAATCTACTCTCTCTCTCCCCTGATTAAGGAGGTTGAGGTTTTTTTAGTAGATTTTTTTATGACAAAATTTTCTGTAAAAAATCCAAAATCATTAGGAGATTTATAAAGTTTAAAATTAAAAAAAAACTTGTACTTGTATATGTATAGTCTTATGGAAAATATGTCAACCTAACATGCAAACGGTAGTTTTTAATTTTTTGCAAATAACCAAATAATGTCAACAGCTCCGAAAACTGGATATAGCATCGATGTCTTACAAATATTATAATATTTTTTCCAATTTAATTAGGAAACTTTTAATCAATAAAAAAACATTAAACCTTAGCACTTTTCGATTATGCACTTTTATTCTTGACAGTTTTCACAATTTTAACTGAATTTTTAACTTTTTAATGATTTAATTTTAATTTTCATTACTTCTAATTTTTTTTTTAATTATTTACTGCAAAAAATATGTAAAATACAGATATTTACATAAATTTATTTTTCCTAACCTAACTTTGTACAAAAAATTCAAAAGCTAGTCCATTAAGTAAAATGCTGAAATAATCAATTAATAATAAAAAAAATGATTTATTTATGCCTTTATGAAAATAATTTATTGGTATCATCGACTTATAACCTTTTGTAAAAATTTATTCTGAAAAAGTTCCGGTTCAGAATTCGACTTACTTTTGATTGGGACTGTAACGCATCAACCTCTTTTAAGCTTGCTAAATTCAAGCACAAACAAATAGTCATTAATATACAATTTTAAGAAACGAAACTTGTAAAATTACAGTCACGTCGCGATATAATTAAACTTGTAGGTATATCGATTTGTGTTCCATTCCGAGAACGTAAAAGGAATCATTAATTATAAAATGGGATAACGTTGTTTGCTACGCACGGCACGCGACGTCGCGTCATGTTCGCCGTCGGACCTGTGAACTATAAACTCTCTCTCTGAAGGTGCAAATGGACTGCCATTTTCAGATGGTTACACTCTGTTGGCATCCGTACTAAATTAAAGATGTCTTTATTTTGCTTATTCGTTGACGCAAACACAGATTTTGTGTTTCACTGTACAAAGTATTAAGAAATGATTCCTATAAACGTCAGGAGGTAATTTCTTAGTTAATTGTAAGCAAAAATCATATGAGATATAAAGATCTAATTGATCTTTATATAAAACTAGCGATCCGTTCCGGCTTCACCCGAATTTGTAAATTACCACCGTTTTTTTTTTTTTTGTTGACTTACGTTGCAAATTTGGTTTCCACGAAAAGGAGTATTATTTTAAAGCATTAATATATAACCTATGTTCATCCTTTTGACGATTTTTTTTTATTATTATGCCTCATTTTGCATATATTTTTTCTTGAAATTTGCTTTAAATTAAATTCTATAAAAAAAAATTATTCAATTTGCTGACGAAGTTACGAATTTTCTTTGTAAAAGCTAGTGCATTACAGATTTTTTTGAATACCATCTGTTGACGAAGCTGTGAATTCCTCTGAGGGTCACGAACTTCATACTTGAGAAGTTGAGAACAGATTTAAGGCTACGCGAAGGGCGTTCGGTTGGAGTGCCAACTTTTTTTTAAGTAACGGGAGTCGGCTTGTCATCGGGAACACCGCAGCATCTCGGGCTCATTGTGCTATCTCCCAATATCTTATATCACTCGGTCACTCGGATGATTGATATAATAATTAATTAATAAGTCTTAAGGATAAAACACCTATTTTATATCAATCTAATATCATTTATAAAATACCTTGTGAATATAGTAGGTGCTATGTGGGGCAAACAAAACAGTTACTAAAACATAGAATTTACCAACACAGAATGGACTGTAGAAACATAAATTTATTAAGTGATAATAAGATCTCATCATTTCGACACATTTCTATTTAATGAAGTTCAAATATTAGATAAAAAGGCAAATTGGAAGAAACGCAATATCAGTGAAATATGTTTTAATAGAAAAAACAATTCTATTAATTATAGAACAGACACTCAAAGTTTACGTAGTCAGTACAACTATGTTATGAAAATTTTTATTTATTATTTTTTATTGTTTAAAAATTTATACATAAACTTGTTGCCAAGGTTTTGTTTCATGTACCTTAATTTTTGTTAATTGTTATGGTTAGTAATTTATTATTAATTAATTAATTATTTTCATAATTATTGTTTTGAATTTTCATATTATACTTGAAAAAGTCTAAATCTATAGACGAAACGTCGTACATTAATAAGTCTAACTTTTTGTCCACAATCCTGCGATTTTTCTTATTAATTATTATCTCGATGGACACGATATCTAATATAGATTGATATAATCTTCTGGACTCATTCTACATTGTCCATAAATTATCTGTCTTCTCCGATCCAAAGCCTCACATTCACACAGAATATGATGCGCTGTTTCCGTCTCCTTATTGCACTGGTCTGCACTTTAAGTTCCCGTTAAACAGTCCGATTCTTTGGAGGTGTCCTTTCAGGGCACAATGTCCGGCCAGGAGGCCTACCACAAGACGAAGTTGTAGTAGTTCTTTATTCATCTTTCGGGATGGCCCTTTAATAAAAGTCTTGCTATGTTGCTGCCCGGAAATTTCATTCCAGTATGTCTTGTGCTGATTTTTGATCTATTCCCTAATTTGACGCTGTACTGTGCTTGTGAATACTCCCAGGGCAAGTTCTGGACCAATGTATGAAGTTGACGATCAGCTTATGAGCTTCTTCGTTGCCTTCTATTCCAGAGTATCCCAGCACCCACAGTAAAGTTACTGTTTCCTGACAGAACTCTAAGTGCTCTTATGCATTCCCAAACCAGCTTTGATACTTCAGCACGCTTCTGACATACCTAACGAAAAAATGCTTTTCGTAATAAATTGTGAAGAATGTCTTTTTAACATATAAATGAGTTTTGTATTGTGGGCGTTCTTTGTCGGTTACAGTGATATTGTATAATTTGTTTTGAAATCAACAACCAAACATAAATATGACAAAAAGTTGAAAAGTATTTCATTATTTAAATTAAAAAATAACTTGACAATAAATTTGAATGTCATCCAGACTTGACAAATGGTGTGTGTGGCTAATTTCTAAAAGTGGATTCAACAAGGGAATTAATGAATATATGACCTTAATTGTAAAAAAAACAAGATTAACAAGATAATCCTTTGTATGTAATTCGCATCAACCTAACCCCTAATGTATTCTACACGTCATGATAATGTAATTCTAAAATAAAATACTTTTCTGTTAGATGAAAATAGAATGTGTGTAAATAAGCAAAGATAAAACACATACCTTTAAGTTGACCCGCTAATGTTTATTTCTGTTTTGTTTATGGTGTTTTTTTTTTTTGTTTCTAAATAAAAAAAAATATAATTACAGATTTATTTTATAGATATTTATCTTGAAGTAAACGCGTAACCTTTTGTAGATACCTTTTCGCCATATTAATATTAAAATCAGTTTTTTAATAAGAATATCAAATAATAATGATTATAATGATGCCACGAATAGTGTGATTTTGACAAATACAGAATAATCGGCCACGTTCTCGTCAGAAGCGCCGAATATTCGGCGGCCGAATGTTCGACAAAATATATGTACATTTCGCGGCTGACAGGCTATGACCTGTTTCTCTACGGTGCGTGCGGTAGCAACGCCGCGGACGTATTTGTTTCATTTGCGAGTAAATTGTGTCACGATACACATTATCTGTTCATTGTTACATCAAATTATGTAACTAATTATCCTTATTACTAAAAAATATCACTGCTTGTTCATCAAAAGTTTTACAAAATGGTACCAATTAATCAAAAATCACCTATTTTTGAGTAATATGTGCATTCTACCATTCCAACCCACAAGTGGGAATGGTACTAGTTTAGGTTTAAAATGACTTTTAAAAATTTTACTTCGTTTTCCGGTCTCCCGAATCCACAAACATATTTTTGGAAAAACTCTGTACGTATGTTTGTCTGTGAGCACGATACAGGTCAAACGGATGAGTGGATTGAAACCAATTTTTTGGGGGAGGATGTTTGATATGCAAATATGACGATCTCTATTATTTTTAGGGGAAATCGGCGCATGCGCAGAATAGATATATGCTATAATGGTGTTTTTTACATAATAATTGTATATTTTCTATAACGCCTTATTATTCTATTGATTTTTTCAAGAAAGTTTTATTAATTTTTTTTCTAAACTTTTTAGTTTCGGAAATATTTTGAAAATTAAAAAAATCAGCTGTTATTTTGTTTTGTAGATCTGTCAGAAATAAACTAGTTAAGCAAGCTTTGATGTGGAACATACTATGTAGGTAACTATAGCAACGAATAGCAAATATCATATTGAATACTAGCCATTATCCGCGTCACCTTACGCGATATCTTTATTATATTACTATATCAAATGTCAACATTTTTGAAGTTGGAATGGTCCCGTCGCCCAATTAGCTGGGATTTTTTTTCATGATTTGATATTCGGAATTGGGCCGAATAGTAAGCAACATTCGATCGAATACCGAATATTAAAAAAGTAGCCGAATACCGAATAATAACCAAATATTCGTGGCATCTTTAATAAAAATCCACAGAAATATTAAGTTATAAACTAAACAGCTTCTCACCAAATCACTGAATACAAGTCAATGGTTCAAACAGTTTGCTGACAATTGGAAAGGTTTGCGGATAGCTCACAAACGATTAGTCAAAAACATACAAATCAAGTCGTTTTTATGATCATATTATATTATTTATTTAAAGATTGAAACCTGGTGGCATAGGATCAATGATTGATCCTATGCCACCAGGTTTCATCCTTTAATCTTCGTATATTCAAACAGGATCATCATCACTCTAAATTATTAGAGATATTTTTCACAATTATTTATTTATTTTTATTTATTTATTTAATCATTCAAAAGACTACAAAGAGTAGTTATGCAGGTGTCCGTTGCAGTAATAGAACTGTCGGGGTTCGACTTAAGTCTTTGGAAATTAATAATAATAATAATTTATTACTTCCATGAAAATACAGTTATTTATAAACAAACAAAATACACATAAATGGAAGTATATAGGTTCCTTCCAAGGAAAATCTGTGCTGAAGAAACCATTAAGAAGAAAAGAGATGATGTGGACATTTTAATTAAAGCTTAAATTGGATAACTTGTTTCATTTTTTTGGCGTACTAAACAGTAAAACACCGCGTCAGTTGTTTCAACGAACAAGCCTGAGACTAGTATCCAATTAGTGATATTCAAAAAAATCGAAACTTGTCAGCTCCAAATCTGTGATTGTCAGTAAGAACGAACTTGTAACATCGAACCCTACTTCTGTTATGCTGACGTAAACGCGTAATGTTTTTAAAACGGCTTGTAGTATAGAGTAGCGCGCATAGGCTGATGAATTGTTCACATATTGTAATAACATTGAACTTCGATGCCGCAGCATTTGTATTGTACTGAACACGTGAATGTTATTGAACCGGTTAGTAGTACAGAGTAGAGCGTAGACTGATGAATGGTTCACATACATAACGGTGACCTTACTGAAGTATAACATTGAACTTCACAAGCTGTGTGTCGGTGAACCTTCCACCGTAGTACACAGCAGATGCAGTGTTTCCTGTGCACGTGATATAGTGTTTGATAAACGCAACGTTAATATTTACATTGTCATTGTAAAACTGTGTAATCAATAAACTTGAAAATTATATAGCTCTATGAAATGGATGCCGATTACATAGGGATTTCTCTAACAAAATATGTCTAGTTAATATCTTTTTACTTCCCACATCTATTATTATGTGATATTTTTAACTCTTTCGGTAGATCGCTGAGTTTCCACCGAGGACATAAGTCATCACCGTGAACATAACTGTATCCACGTGGACACAGCTATGGCCAATGTGGACAAAAGAAAAGCATGTTCGAATTAAATATGAATTGAAAAATGTTTTCTTGAAAAAAATTCCAGCCTATTGGGCGACGAGACCATTCTAATTTTTAACTTCAAAATGTTAACATTTGATATAGTATAATAAAGAACATACAATTTTTGATATCGCGTAAGGTGACGCGGGTGATGGCTAGTATTCTATATGATATTTTCTGTTCGTTGCCATGGCTACCTACATAATATATTCCACATCATGTAAAATTTAATCAAAGCATGCTTAACTAGTTTATAATACTCACAGATCTACAAAACAAAAGAACAGGTGATTTTTTTTATTTTCAAAATATTTCCGAAATTACAGAGTTTAGAAAAAAAAATTTGACAAAACTTTATTGAATCAATAAATAGAATAATAAGCCGTTATGAAAAGTATACTATTATTATATAAAAACACTGTTATAGCATATATATTTTTCCCAAAAACAATAGGGCTCTTCATATTTGCATACCAAACATCCTCCCAAAATTTGGTTTCAGTCCGCACATCCGTTTGACCTGTATCGTGACGCACAGAGTTTTTCCAAAAATATGTTTTTTGGATTTGGGGACTCTCAAAACGAAAAGATAAACTGGTATCATTCCCCACTTGTGGGTTGGAATGGTAATATCTTACGCAAAATGTATTTAGGTATAAAATTCTGAGGGATTATTTTTGGAATTGTTATTTTTCATACAAAACATAAATCAGTGCAAAACTTTAATGAAAAAGGTAGTGAAATATGTTTTCAAAGAAGAAAGCAAAACAGACAATTTTAATTACGAGAATATAATATGTATTTAATTAGTTTTTTGTGTAATATTGCATTTTCCTCAGATACACGTTACTATTGTATATCTGTGTACGAATCTTAATTGGAAAAGGGGAAAGTTACCGTTTAGTTCCACAACTTATAATATCATTTATTTAATTCAACTGAACTGATAAACTATTACATATTAAAAATTTGTACGACTTGAATATACCCAACTAATTAAAAACTTCCATTTGTGATAAATTGTTTAAAAATTTCATGATTAATCATTCAAACTAATA
Organism: Xanthostigma xanthostigma; assembly: GCA_963575645.1. NCBI lineage: Eukaryota > Metazoa > Arthropoda > Insecta > Raphidioptera > Raphidiidae > Xanthostigma > Xanthostigma xanthostigma. Next base: position 18,781,397 of record OY754472.1, on the reverse strand, counting down.
GTCAATTTGTTAATTAAAATGGAATTACTAGTTGTAATTGGAACTGCAGTGAGAATGAATACTAAATAATTATAAAAAAAGTAAACAAAACAAATTAATTTGTTTGTTTTGACATTTTTGCAGTAGTATAAATATCAATTTATATACTTGACGTCGCTCGCGTTAGTTCTTGGCGAAAGCTTTATCTTCCAAATGTAGCTTGATAAAAAATTCTTTGTATTTAAAGTTTGAGTAGGTACTATTTCTTATTTTATACTTCATCAGCATGTCTCAGTGGTATTATGCAAAATATAGAAATACTCAAAATAACTCCAAAAAAATATAGCACAGCTGAAGGTTCCTTTGCAACACCAGTTTGCAAAATTTTGAATAAATACCATTATGAGTAATTGACCGAACTTCTATTTTACACTTGTAAAGAATTTTGTGAATTTTTTTTACCGTTTATTAAAATTAATCAATAAAATATTATTTACAAGAGCTTTCCGTTGTCGATAATTGCATCAACCACTGCTACAGCTATGGTATCGCAGAATTATAGCAGTTTCACACTGACGTTCTTTCCTTGGTTGCACTATATGTATCCCAGCCTCATGTATGTATCCCACCTATTTCTACTAACGTTATGAAGAGGTGAAGTTTGTAAGTTTGGGTGTAGGAGGAAATCTCCGAAATCACATCCTATTTGAAAATTTTTTTCACCAATATTTAGAACGGGCCTTCAGAATGGACATAGGCTATAATATATTAACGCGTTAAAATGAAAGCGCTTTTCGTGGAGACCAATTTTGCAACGTAAGTCGACGAAAATATTTAAATCCATTGATCCATTCATATAAAATATCTGTTCTACGGTCTTTTATGTACTATTGTGAAATCCGGTTGCATCAATTACCTAGATTTGAAAAATTTCGTAATGAAGTTTATTTTGTTCAGCAGAAATCAAACAGCAGATCGAAGGCGTACATGCATACACAAACACACATACACACCTATATATGCACATATATATACCGCCCACAATTCCGATCTGAAACCGGCAACGAATTGCTAATTACCCCCAAACACGCTAAAGTAAAATTAAGATACACGCGTAGATATTTATCGTGTCTATAGACGGTTTCACTGTACTTCGGGATCAAACCTATAAGAAATATTTTCAATATGGGGTGTACGATTTAAGAAAAAGTTCGACTACTTCCCAACTAATAAACAATCGATTGTAACTGTCACACAATTATAAATTTTTTCTACAAAAATGTTATTTTTTTATGTTCTTAACACAGTGAATTTTATTTAAAATGAAGTTTTATTGATTTGGTAGCTACGGAAATCATTAATGCATTACAGAAAACAGTTCCACATAAAATGCAAGACGGACCAGACTTATTTTGCATTTTGTCAGCGAAGAGATACTGTATAGAAGTTTATTTCTAATGGTACAGTGTGGCCGGAAATTTTAGTTTGTCTGGTATCTGTTAGATGACAGAATGATCGAGGTTCGATCGAGGTTTAGTGTCGGTGTACAGAGGTGGAGGACGTATATTTCCATCTCTCATCTTTAGAAGTAAATTTATTTGAGCTTTTATCTAAACACTGTTGAAAATAAATATAAGAATTTCATCAATTTTGTGTCAATTTTTTTTAATTTTAAAAAAATATGAAAAATGCAATAATTAAGATGTGAATCTGAAATTATTAATTATCGGCACCTGGCGTTGCGGTTCCGAAGCTTGAGTGCGCCGCATCGCCGTCAGGACGATTGGGGTGGGAACTGCGTTAGACTGAACTTCTATACAGTCTCTCTTCTCTGATTTTGTGGAACACTTTTCTGTAATGCATCAATGATTTTCATAGCTACTATATCAACAAAACTCATGTGTATTTTATTTAATGAGATTCAGAATCTTGTATATTAATCTACGAAGTTCTAACGAACAATTAAAATCTAAGACGTCTTAATTTCCCGCAATTTTTTTAGAAAACAATTTTTCTTAAAATTATTATTTTATTATTTAGAATTCACTTATATTTTTTACCTCTGTTCATATGGGACTAAGAACCCTTTTTTTTCATATAGTTTTAAGCTAAATTCTGACAGATCAACAACCATATCGAAGAAAAAAAAAATTTACCACTTACCTGTACCAGAACACGCGAAGATCTATTAAAATCCCGAAAAAAATATTTATAGTTTTTGTTTCTACCAGACTAGAGATGGAAAGTAAAAGTGTGTTTTTTGTGTTGTTTATATATTTTTTTTTAGTTTTGCTCTTATGGTCGCTTTTAAATTTGAATTTTGTACTGTAACATTGAGGAGCCAAAAATCTCACAAATTTATGACTTGACTATATTCAGAACATTGATTACAATTTATAACTTGTGGAACAGAGAACCATTTACACGAGATACATAATGTACAATGGTCCTCTCTGTTCTACATAATATTACTATGTACAGTGCGGTTCAAAATAATCAGAAGTGTTGCCGCCTCTCGAAGTGAATTACGAGACAAACAACATTTTTTCTCTGTAAATTCGAGACGAAACGGTAACACTCGGGAACTAAATTTTGCACCGGCTCCTTTCAGTTTCATTTTTTCTGCGTCCTATAACATTGTTCCGCTCTCTCAAATGTGCCTCCCCAAGCAAGTGTCCTTTTCGCCAAGTGGTAAATATGTGGTAACACTAGTAACACTAACAATCAAAAGGGTTTTGCTGCGAATTTGCCATTATTCATTATTATAACGTTATAAGTTTTCTAAAATTTGTGAATAAAAAAACATATTCTAACTGCTTTTTTTCTTTTCAGGTAAGAATTTATTTTCTTTCGCAACCAAACAAAATGATGTTAAACGTAAGTTTTAATATATATAATATGTTATTTGTAGCATGAAGTATTGAAATTAATTTTCTCTCTCAACAAGCCCTTTTGACAAAATCTTACTGACGAAATTAGGGAAGATACACTTGCACCGTCTTTTTCATCGCATTTTTAAACAGTACGAAAGTATACGATAATTTGAGCCAAGGGGGGTTCTTTTAAAAAAAAACTAAGCTCTAAAATATAAACTTTAAGTATCATCGACGAATCGTAGTCGGAAATTTAATAAAATATGAAAAAAATACGCTCTCCCATATATACATAGTTTACATAGTAGAAACGCACTGTCTATATATTACGTTCAGCGAATAGAGGTGCGTAGAGCGTGTCACTAAAAAGAAAAGATAGATTCATATCTTTTGTATCACAGGATATATATCACTCATTTAGCTCAGTCGCTCATTTAGCTCAGTGAATGATAACAAGATAATTTCTCTCAAATCTCAATAACTCAATCTGAATGATGCATTGGTGTACTGAGCGAGATGTAAAGATACTCAAGAAAGAGAGACAGATTTAATACTGCGTTCCATGACCTTGGTCTACCAACAACAACAGGAATATCGTCACACTATCTGTCTCTGTCTCTCCCTTTGTTTAGTAGAGTAGCACGCTCTCGTTTACTCTTGCTCAGTAACTCAGCATTTCAGTGGTTCAAAATGAACATTAAGACTAGTGAGCTAAAGATATATTTGAAAACGGAGTGAGATAGTGAGTGATTAGCTCACCGGCACCGATATATATCTTTTTTATCATTCACTCATGAGCTACCCAAGTCTAGTCGCGAACAATAAATATTTCCAACAGACAAGATTCTTTGAAATTAGGTAGTTATTTAAGCGTTCAGGGTTTTCTGCTGTATTCATATAGTACAATAAAAACTTCTTGCAAGAACCTTGTCACCCTAGCACTTGCAGTTCTTTTTCAATGCTCACCTAACAATTTGCGACGGTCTCGCAACGGTCTTAACTGTCTTTTTGTGTCAGGCCGGATCTGCTCGCCGGAGCCAGAGTTCAAGAACACGACAGTTGTAAAATAAAAATAAAAGAAATAAAAGATTCTGGTGTATTTTCTTAAATAATGTTTTATTAACAAAAATAATTAATGTAGTTCGTTCATATACAAAAATAGTCAATCAATGTTCATATTATTACATAGAGTATGACAACCGGTTATACAGACATAAATCAATCAAAGTTCATGTTATTACATAAATCATTACAATTGGTTTTACAATCAGTTTTACAAAATTATTACACAGAAATTTTACAAAAAGTGCTCTCGCAATGCACTCCAAACTCGGTGTGCCACTATAGCAGAAACGGAATGGATTAACCGTTATCGTTTCCACGACAGCACACTTAACTCAGTGTGTAAACGGTAGATGGCGGGACGATCTAACCGCTATCGTTTCCACGATAACACACTTAACTCAGTATGCGAACGGTAGATGGCAGGACGGTCTGACCGTTATCGTTTCCACGATAACACACTTAACTCAGTATGCGAACGGTAGGTGGCAGGGCGGTCTGACCGTTATCGTTTCCACGATAACACACTTAACTCAGTATGCGAACGGTAGGTGGCGGGACGGTCTGACCGTTATCGTTTCCACGATAACACACTTAACTCAGTATGCGAACGGTAGGTGGCGGGACGGTCTGACCGTTATCGTTTCCACGATAACACACTTAACTCAGTATGCGAACGGTAGATGGCAGGACGGTAACAGCTATTTTCACAAATAATACTTCTACTCGAAGTACTAACTGTTATCGGCAGGAACGGTAATAGCTATGTTCACAAATAGTACGTCTACTCGAAGTACTAACGGTTATCGGCAGGAACGGTATCAGGTAACGGTATACTTATAGCCAGCAATGTAACTCCACTGCTTTCATAAGCTGGACCTTACTTCTTAACAAGCGAGAAGCGAAGTCACTGCAATCAGAGAGAACACGGCCTTATATACTGACCGCTGTTCCCCCACCAGAGCGAGAGTGCAGTGGTAATTAGTTCGGTCGCGTACGGTACACATTCGGAAAGCCGAACAGATAATCATAGTTCGCAACACAAATGGCTCGTCTGTTTTAGTAAAACATATTATTTACCGCGGCGTTCACTGTTTTTATTAAAACTTAAAATCACTCTGGTTTAGCGGCATTTTAAAAGAAACAAAAACACTTTCTCTATGTTCAAATTATCAACATAAAAACACTTCAGTAATTAATTATGATTAAAGCAAAAAAATGAAACAAAAGTCTAATTATTAGTAGCGGCACTATTGTGTGCCGTTACATCACACCCCTCCTTCCGGCGGACGATGTAGGCGCGCCGTAAGACGCCCTGGCCGGTGAATCGTACCCGCCATACCTGCTGGTCAGAGGCGATGGCGCAGTAGCTGCGGGAACCGAAAATGGCCTGGTGTGGTACGGAGATTCGTACCCCCGGAGCCACGATGAAATCGCGGGGTCGCGACAAATGAGGGCCATAAATGGGCCCTATGGGGTCTGGTGATGACGGTTCTTGAATTGGTGGCGGTTGTTGAATTGGTGGTGGCCCTTGTAACGGTGCTGGCGCTTGTACTGGTGGCGGTACCGGTCGGGGTCCTTGTCGGCTGGTTGCCCCTTTTTTCGAGGAAACCACTGGTAGTGGTCTGGTTGGTTTCCTTTCGCCGCCCGGACCAATGAGGCGAGAGATGGAGGCGACAGTGCCGGAGGATGCAACACTCGGCTGGGCAGGTAGCTGTTGGGCTAACGGCACCGGACGCTTCCGAGCTAGTGCGTATTTTTCTCGCAGTAATTCCAGTTTCGGTCGTTTGCGGGCTGGTTGCGGTGACGGATCTATGAAAATGGCTCTGGGTGCCGGCTTCGGTGCTTGGATCGAAGCGATTGCTCGCGCTAGCTGCTCTTCATCCACGTCCATAGGTGTAGCCATCCTGGAAGTTAATGATTCAGAGAAAGGCTGACCTCTGCTTATATAGCAGTTCGTTGCTGGGTTATCAGGAATGGACGGGACGGGACTGGATTTTAAATCTTGTATATGCACGTGACGATACCATTTTCCTGTACTGTCTTTTAAATCGACAATAACAGGTGATACAACTTGTTTTACGATCATTGGGCCGTTATACTTCGGAGCAAGTTTTGCGTTGAACGCATCGGCTTTGCAAGAGAGGGGATATATTTTCTTCCATACCACGTCCCCCACTTTCGGTCTCCAGTCGCGTCTGCGCAGATTGTAATGCGTAGCCTGTCGTTGAAAAGCGCGTGCTAGGTTGATGCGGACTAATTCATAAGCTTCTGTTAACTGCCGGTGGCGTACGTTCGGTGGCACCACAGTCTGTGTGGATCTACGGTCATCTGGAAAAATACTTGCTAGTTCTCGTCCATAATTGAGATAGGCCGGTGTAAAACTGGTTGATTCATTCCATGCGGTATTGAAGGCAAATTGTAATTCGGGGATTCTGGAGTCCCAGTTACGGTGGTTTCGATTAACATATTGTGAAATCATTGTCTTCAGAGTTTTGTTCGCCCGTTCAACAGGATTACACTGCGGGGCCTGTACCGGAGATGTGCGATGTTTTATGCCAAAAGCAGCGAGCAATTGACCGAGTGCATGAGACTTGAATTGGGTTCCATTGTCCGAGATTATCTCATCTGGACAACCGTGTCGATATATAATTTGAGTTGCAATTGCATCAGTGATGCCGCCGGCGGTGGCGCGACGTAGGGGTCGCATCTCCACCCACTTGGTAAATCTGTCTTGCATGTTGAGAAGCCACGTATGTCCGTTGGTGGATCGTGGTAGCGGCCCGACGAGGTCGATAGTGACTTTCTTCCACGGGGCATCTACACACGTAGCATGCATACGGCCGGCGGGGCGTTGCTGTGCTGTTTTGTGTTGCAGGCAGCTTTTGCATTGACGGACATAATTGGCAGTATCTCTAAACATGCCTGGCCAATAGTAGAGTCGGGCCATCCTAGCGATCGTCTTCGCCACTCCCAGATGTCCAGCAGTTGGATCGTCATGGTTGCGTCGTAACATCTGCTCTCGCAGTTCCTTTGGAACACATCGTTTCCATTGATCTTCGGCAGGCGTCTCATTAAAGCTGAGATCGTGGAGTACGTGACGATAGAGTTGGCCTTCTCTGATGTCATAATCGGGGTATTTTGCGGGGTCCTCTTGGACTGCTCTGTGCAAACGGCGGTACCACTGGCAGGTCAGAGCGGTATTTATTTTACAAACGGCAGGTTCACGGGACAGAGCGTCCGCCACTTGGTTGAGAGACCCTCTGCGATATTGTACATTGTAGTCATATTGTTGTAGTTCAAATAACCAACGGGCGAGACGACCAGTCGGAGCCTCTAGATGCTGTAGCCATCGGAGTGATTGGTGGTCAGTTACGACAGTAAAATGATAGCCTTCTAGATAATCTTTCATTTTTCGGACACCCCAGACGACTGCAAGACATTCTAATTCGGTCGCGCTATAATTTTTCTCTGCGCCATTTAGAGTACGGCTAGCGTATGCTATAACTCGTTCGCCCTCTTCGAAGTTTTGTGTTAATACAGCACCTAAACCAACGGCACTGGCATCGGTTTGTAATGTAAACTCTCGGTCGAAATCAGGACAGGCTAATACAGGTGCGGAAATTAGTGCTGCTTTTAACTGCTGGAAAGCTTTTTCTTCGGGTTCTCCCCATCTCCATTTAGCGTTCTTACGCGTAAGACTGGTGAGTGGAGTGGATATTGTTGAGAAGTCGGCGATAAATCGGCGGTACCACGACGCCATTCCAAGAAATTGTCGGATCTTTCGTATTGTTGTTGGTGCGGGCCAGGACGCGACGGCTTTTACTTTATCGGGATCGGTACGTATGCCGTCTCGATCAACTATATGCCCCAGGTAACGTAATTGGCTCATACAGAAGTTGCATTTTTCGGTGTTGAGGCGTAGCTTTGCTGCACGTAATCGGCTAAAAACTTCGGTAAGTAGTCGTAAGTGTTCTTGAAACGTTTTACTGACAATTATAATGTCATCTAGATATACAAAAACATATGGTTCTAGTTCGGGTCCTAGCACTGTTTCGAGGAAACGCTGAAAACAGGCTGGTGCTGAGTGAAGTCCAAATGGCATTACGCGAAACTGCATCAGTCCTCTGCCGGGCACTGTAAAAGCTGTGATAGGTCGGCTTTCTGGTGTCAGTGGAATTTGCCAATATCCGTTTTTTAAGTCTAGTGTGGACAAATACTTTGCACCACGTAATTTATCTAAGGTAGCATTTACCATGGGAAGCGGATAGGCGTCCTTTTCAGTTACTTCATTTACCTTGCGAAAATCAATACAGAATCTGTACCTTCCGTCTTTCTTTCTAACTATTACGATAGGTGAGCTCCATGGGCTCTGTGATGGTTCGATAATACCGTCTCGTTCCATCTCGTCTACTTCCGTGTTTATTATTTTTTGCATTGCCGGGTTTCTCGGTCGGTATCTCTGTTTGATTGGCGTTTGTGTTTTAAGTCGTATCTGGTGTTGGATTTTGTCGGTTGGTCCCTTAATGGTATCAAAACGCTGGAACTCTTGCTGTAAAAAAGTGCGTAGTTGTCGCTCTTCGTCGGGTGTCCGTTCGATAAAGCCTTCTGAAATTACGCATGTGATCGGAGGCGTGACTGGTGTCGCTTCATTCAACGGAGGTGGCGGTGGTAGTATCAGGCCTAGCTTTGCCCATAGATCGACTCCAATAATTACGTCGCTCTCCATAGTTGGTAGAATCATAAACTCGTGTTGATATACGGTTCCGCCTATCTGGATTGGTAGAGTTAACGTGCCGAGTGAGACGATCGTTGTTCCGTCGGCTAGACATAGTGTGCTGTCTTCGTTATATGGTAAATATTGGCGATCACGGGCGAGAGTTGCAATGTTGTCTGTTATGATGGATATCTCAGAGCCGGAGTCTAGTAGAGCGTTAAATTTTTGATGCCACAGGAACACTTCTACATGCGGTCGTGGGTGATAGTCTATCTTGATGTTGTGTTGGGTCGGGCCTGCGTGTTGTATTCCCCGACCCGCTGGGCGTTTCCCGATACTGGGTGGCATTCTCTAGTTAATATGCCGTCTTTCCCACATATGGAACAAAATTTCTTCGGTGTCTGTCGGCAATTAAAACGTGTATGTCCCCTTTGTTTACAGCGCCAACAGCAGTCGTCTCGGTTATATACGACAGCTGTTATTTTGTGCGTTTCGGCTGGACTGATAACGGTACGACTGATTTTTTGTTGTTCTCTTTGTTCAAGACGCACTGTTTCGTATTCAGATGCTTGTGCGTAGAGATCTCCTATAGTATGAGTGTCCCGTCGACGTATATATAACTTATAATCGGGACTCATATTATCATATAATCGGTCAATCTGTTCTACTGGTGACATGCCGCCGGCCCTGCGCATTAGTGTTTGCATAGTCGCGGCGTATTTGCTAAAGGATTCTTCGGTTTTCTGGTGGCGTTGTTGTATTTCACGTTCAAGTTGGTAACGGTGTCGATAAGGGAGGTAATGTTTCTCAAGCTCGCTGACGAAGTCTGTCCATGTACGCCACAAGTGATTGTTATTACGGTACCACAAGAGCGTGTCACCTCGAAGTAGCTCTGGTATACTCGCCAATAATTGTTCGGTTCCATATCCATATGCACGCCGTAGTTCTTCTATTCTTTCTAGGAAGCCGAAAGTATCTTTACCATCAAAATAACATCCCCACTTACGAATTTGATTCATTGTCTTGGCGGTATCTGGTGAGGTTGTTAAATCAGAGGGCTGGTGTGGGAAGGTATTATTTGTTTGTGTTTCAGGTATGTCTAGGACGGGTCTAAGTAGTCGTTTTGGTTTAGCGCCACCGCAAGCAGCCTCTGGTGGATGATCCAGGTTGTCATCACGGAAAAGCTCGGGGTGCTGGTCTACGAAGGCGCTTAGTCTCCGGCGGAGTTCATCGCTAGTGCCGGTCGAATCAATCTTGTTGTCAGACAGTATTTTTATCAGACTGTCTTTGTTGAGTTGGTAAATCCAGCTCTTTGTCATCTTGGTATCTAAGAGAAATTACACAGTAGGGAGAAAAGACAAAGTTATAATTAAGAAAATAAACCAGAAATAAAGTTAATTACGGAAACGGTCCCTGTTCGGGCGCCATGCGTCGGTCTCGCAACGGTCTTAACTGTCTTTTTGTGTCAGGCCGGATCTGCTCGCCGGAGCCAGAGTTCAAGAACACGACAGTTGTAAAATAAAAATAAAAGAAATAAAAGATTCTGGTGTATTTTCTTAAATAATGTTTTATTAACAAAAATAATTAATGTAGTTCGTTCATATACAAAAATAGTCAATCAATGTTCATATTATTACATAGAGTATGACAACCGGTTATACAGACATAAATCAATCAAAGTTCATGTTATTACATAAATCATTACAATTGGTTTTACAATCAGTTTTACAAAATTATTACACAGAAATTTTACAAAAAGTGCTCTCGCAATGCACTCCAAACTCGGTGTGCCACTATAGCAGAAACGGAATGGATTAACCGTTATCGTTTCCACGACAGCACACTTAACTCAGTGTGTAAACGGTAGATGGCGGGACGATCTAACCGCTATCGTTTCCACGATAACACACTTAACTCAGTATGCGAACGGTAGATGGCAGGACGGTCTGACCGTTATCGTTTCCACGATAACACACTTAACTCAGTATGCGAACGGTAGGTGGCAGGGCGGTCTGACCGTTATCGTTTCCACGATAACACACTTAACTCAGTATGCGAACGGTAGGTGGCGGGACGGTCTGACCGTTATCGTTTCCACGATAACACACTTAACTCAGTATGCGAACGGTAGGTGGCGGGACGGTCTGACCGTTATCGTTTCCACGATAACACACTTAACTCAGTATGCGAACGGTAGATGGCAGGACGGTAACAGCTATTTTCACAAATAATACTTCTACTCGAAGTACTAACTGTTATCGGCAGGAACGGTAATAGCTATGTTCACAAATAGTACGTCTACTCGAAGTACTAACGGTTATCGGCAGGAACGGTATCAGGTAACGGTATACTTATAGCCAGCAATGTAACTCCACTGCTTTCATAAGCTGGACCTTACTTCTTAACAAGCGAGAAGCGAAGTCACTGCAATCAGAGAGAACACGGCCTTATATACTGACCGCTGTTCCCCCACCAGAGCGAGAGTGCAGTGGTAATTAGTTCGGTCGCGTACGGTACACATTCGGAAAGCCGAACAGATAATCATAGTTCGCAACACAAATGGCTCGTCTGTTTTAGTAAAACATATTATTTACCGCGGCGTTCACTGTTTTTATTAAAACTTAAAATCACTCTGGTTTAGCGGCATTTTAAAAGAAACAAAAACACTTTCTCTATGTTCAAATTATCAACATAAAAACACTTCAGTAATTAATTATGATTAAAGCAAAAAAATGAAACAAAAGTCTAATTATTAGTAGCGGCACTATTGTGTGCCGTTACAAATTTACAACCAAACTTTGAAATGAACACCCAGTTTCAATTGCAATTTTTCCGTTAAAATAGATACTACGAAATAACTGTCGTTGAAATGAGCATTGTGTTAATTAGTGGTCAAGACCTAGAAAGAGAAATTGTCTTGTCAGCTACAAGACAAAAACTGGGGGTTCCTTTCGCTACGGAGCTTCAGATAAACGCCCGTTCTACTCATAAATGAATCCGCCATTAGCTATGAGCGTGGTATTCAATATTGAGTAATGTCTGGAACTCCAGAGTCGGCAGTCGAATTTTCTGTATATCGAATTTACAGAAACAGACTTGGAAGAAACAAACAGGGGTCATACTCATTAATTATTAATATTTTCACTCTGGCGGAAATTGAAAAATTAAGACTGCCAGGGACAGCGACAAGATGATATTCCAATACCCGTCCTTCCACCATATTATACCCATCTCTCCACCATATTATACCCGTTCTTCCACCATATAATAATTTTCTCTGCACAATTATTTGTACCATGCGCTCCTTAAAATGGTTAGTACGTTAGCCTTAATTATTTATTTTATTTAAAAAAATCCTCAAACATTTACATCTAATTAATTCCAAAACAGGCAACACTCAAACCATCTCTTCTCGCAGTTAAGGAGATTTTCCCTATTATACTTCCATGCAATTATAAACTTTAAATTTTATTATTGAATAAATGATAAAAAATGATATATTGAAAATGTTTTGGGCAAGTGACTATTTCGACCTTTATCTTAAAGTATTTTCAGGAAACTATAGCCGCAACTCAAAGAAACAGCAGTCGAACTACTCAGTGTGGAAATTATTTCGTGCATACATGTTGCGCAAGTAACCGCTATAACCCTGATATGAAAGCATTCGTTAAGACCGACCTTTTGACGTCAGTTTTATTTATGTAGTCGATGACATTAAAAAGACCAAAAGTGACATCAGTATTTCATGATCCGGTAGAAAAAAATATTAATATTTGCGGCTCCCTATTTGGAAAAGACTTCTAGTCCGGTCAAAAAATAGACAAGAAAATAGTGGTAGGTTTACAATAATTCGAATAGAGCTGAAAATTGGTATCAATCTTAGGTACACTATTACAAATAAAATATCAAAAGTCCCCACCGATCCTACATCTGCTAAACAAATATTCAAGGTCAAAGGTTGAAGTATCGGGTTTTTAAATTTTTTTCGTAAACGGTAAATGTTATTTTTAAAAATAGGTCAGACAAAAGTTGTAAATCGTGCAGTTGTCTACATAAATTGTTCTTATACTTTTTTCCCTACGAATTACCATTCTTTTGAAATGGTGATTTTATACATCGAATATACTTATTATGCAAATTAATATATTTAACATTATGGTCCCATATCTCAGGAATAGTGATTCGTAGAAAAAAATATAAGAACAGTTTTTGTAGACAATAGCATGATCTACAACTTGCGTCTGACCTATTTTTAGATAACATTTACCGTTTTCGAGAAAAGTGCAAAAAACCAATAGCTTTGACATTTGACCTTGAATAAATTTTGAAGCGGATAGATCTGTGGGGACTTGTACTTAAGACCTGTACCAATTTTCAGCTCTATGCGAATTATAGTAAATTGAAGTGTTTCTTTTGACTGGACTATTTTTCAATACATAGGAAAGCTGACGGTGTATTCTCGAACTTTTAATCTGTTGAAATAACATTTGAGAATGACGTTTAAGAGACATCTTGTATCTCAGTTCTTGTATTTATGTTTGCAGTACGTCAGTACGTTAGTTTGTATGCATGAGTATGTTCTCTTGTCTATATTTTGTACGTATTATCTTTGCGGAAGTGATCTTTGTTCAGTAAACGCGCTTTACACTATCGTAAATTGTAACACAATATGTGTTTACTTTATGTAACGGCGGAATTACTTTGTATAATTCGGCGGTTTCATAACTGCTATCTCGTTTCGTTTTTTTTCAATTTTGTCACAAGCTTTTAAGATAGTGGTACAATGTCTTGCATATTGGCGTGTCGCGGTGTAAGTTAACACTATACTTACTTTACATCAACGATAAAATCTTGATTTTGTTCCTCAGTCCTTAAAGATATTGCGGATGTAAGTGCTATATCATTGATTTAAAGTTTAAACTTAGTTTAAATCTCAAACTGTGTTCCAAAGAGTAAAGAAATAATAGTTCACTACTGAAGATTCTACATTATTAAACTCGTATAGGTATAAAAATCATTCGAATGATTTAAATACCTCTCGAGATATTTTAATAATCGAATAGTTCAACAGTTTTTACTCAAAATACAATATCTCTAAAAAAAATAGTCCCACAGAAAATGCAGTTACATTTTTACCATTCCAACCCACTAGTGGGGAATGGTACTAGTTTAGGTCAAAAATCACTTTTCAAAAATTTCACAGTATCTTTCCGTTTTGAGGTCCCCTGAATCCAAAAAACATATTTTTGGAAAAACTCTGTGCGTCTGTTAGTCTGTATGTCTGTGAATAGGTCAAACGGACGAGCGGATTGAAACCAAATTTTAGGAAGATGTTTGGTATGCAAATATGAAGAGCCCTATTGTTTTTGGGGAAAATCGGCGCATGCGCAGAATAATGGTATACTTTTCATAACGGCTTATTATTCTATTTATTTTTTCAAGAAAGTTTTGTCAAAATATTTTTTTTCTAAACTTTATAGTTTCGGAAATATTTTGAAAATAAAAAAAATCATCCGCTCTTTTGTTTTATGGATCTGTCAGAAATAAGCTAGTTAGACATGCTTTGATTAATTTTTACATGACGTGGAACATACTATGTAGGTAACCATGGCAAAGAATAGTTAATATCATATTGAATACTAGCCAATACCCGCATCACCTCACGCGATTTCAGAAATTTTATTTTCTTTATTATAATCAAATGTCAACATTTTTAAAGTTGGAATGGTCCCGTTGCCCAATTGGCTGGAATTTTTAATTTATAACAAGTTTAACAAAAGTTTGTAATTTTGTTACAAACGTATTTTGGTATCTCCGAAGACTTTAACAGATTTAACAGATGCGTATTGTAGCTATTACGATTTAATTAAAAATTTTAAGCTGATAGTTTGCATCGATTTTGCTGTTAATTAAAAGTTATTCTTTGCCAATTTTATCTTCCAGAACAAATTAGGCCACAAACTTTACACAACGATGTTTCTGTTGAATTGCAAATTGTGTTCAACTTCCGGAAATAATGTAAACAGAGCTTTACGACATTTTTCTTAAGTACATAAATTGTCGTGACAAAGTTGTAATTAACTTTTAAAAGGTTGATGTCACGACGCAGTTCATGCACACAGACTGACATATTATAGGCTTTAAGCTTGAATTATTTGGTGACGGAGCCGTTGTTTAAGTGACCTATGCACATAATATATTTTTACCGCTAAATGTCGTAAAGCTCAAATCAATAATTTTGTACGTTTGCTAAAATGAAAGTAAAGAGAATTGCACCTACATTTTTTATTTTTATTTTCGAAATTTCCTATTATTGCACAAGGTTTAAAAAATGTATTTAAAGGACACTTCCTCTCACTAAGAGCCAGCTCTCTGTGTCGAGGGGCAGGATACAGTGTGTCCTGTATTTTGTGTCAAACGTGTAATTGTACATGTGTTTGTGTTATGTGAGTGCGATGTGTAATTGTGTATATGTTTGTGATTTAGTAAGGCAACTAAGTTAATGTAAGTATTATTTCTGTTAGAATTATGGAGTTGTTTACTGATTTGTGTTGTGAAACTGTTACATAACATATATAAAAGTTTTTAAACCAAACATTGGCGCACTATGCATTTTTAAAAGGAGACACCTTTACACAATAGGCTATTACACCGTTTTTTGAAGTGTTTTAAATGAATCCTAGAGTGATAAACAAGCACTACAATTTTTATAATGTAATTTTATGACCGAATAATGCCATAAAAACGACTTTTAATATCATTATGAATTTTCGCGCGAAAACGACTCGTGACGTCACTATGATTGTAAATAATAATTAAGATTTTTTATGATTATTACGTTACCAGTGTCAATAATATACAAGTTAGTAAAACTTTATTTATTTATTAAACGTATTTTAGTCAGAGTGCCCGTCGGCAAAAATTTTATTGATACATACTCTCCCCAAACTTTGTATATGGCTTCATTAGGCCTAGTCTGACACCTATTTCTTCTATGACTTTTCATTTAAAATGTCTCACACCTCGAATATGGTTGACATATTCGAGGTGTCAGACATTTTAAATAGTTCATGTTATTTGTCAGAGAACATTATTTTAGCGTTTTGGATGAAGTTTTTAAGCTATCCAATCAAAAAAACAAACAGTATCTATAACTTTTTACACGTCGTCAAAAAGACATCTTTCGGAAAGTTAAGAGGGAAAACGCCCCAAAATCAAGAAAAGTTATAGAGGAAATAGGTGTCAGACTAGGCCTAATGAAGCCATATACAAAGTTTGGGGAGAGTATGTATCAATAAAATTTTTTCCGACGGGCACTCTGACTATTTATCCTTGGTACATTAGTGCTTTTTGCTTTTACGAAACCGTCTTCCATGATGCGAAATCAATAAAATACGGGATAGAAGTTTATAACGTGATAATAACTTGAAAGAACTTCAAAATAACACACATCATAAATGTAGCTGTTACCAATCGAAGTGACGTCACGCCGGAATTTTACTTGGAGAACAGCGTTTTAGACTTTTGAAACACGGATTAAAAAATACAATTCTTAAAATTGAATTATAAAATTCACATTGCATTATTATGAATAGAAATGCTTTTTACAAAATCTAACAAGAGTATGTATTATTAGATTTTTTAGTACATGGTGCAAAATTCCCTATTGCGATATTTTTATAACGAGAACATATTATTTAAATCATTAGAAGTATATATAGAACAACAGCAGACCCGAATAGTAATTTCATAAGCATCTTAATGGAAGTCAGTCAAAAATACAAAAAATAAATATCGAGAATGTGAAAATCAACTACTTCATTGGAGGTAGGTGCAAAAAATACCACATAGTACATCTAATGCGTAATGATATTACGACTCGTGTGACTGTTAAAACTCGCTGGCTCCATTTTTAACACAACATCACCCCTCGTAATATATATCATTACGGAACTAGATATATAATCTTCAATTATATGATTACGATTGCGTGATTTGAATACAAATTTTGGAAAGCTTTTATTTTTTACAAAAATTCTAATGTTTTTAATGACTGAATTTTGTCAACAATTTGAAAGTAATTATATTCGAGTTTCATTGTAGGCAAATAGTAATGACTATTTATTTAAATTTCATGCAATGAAAATGATTATATACGCATTAAATTAAGGCGAGACATTTGATTTGGTGATCTCAATTATTCTGAATTGGAGCAATAACAATATTTCACCTTGTTGAAACACAGCTTGATGTCAACAACCTTCACCCTTAACCCAATAACTGGCGTGCTGAATCTCCGTAACCACTGTACGCTACCTTAATTCCAAACAACGTCAAAAGCTCTTCTGATCACTTTTCTATGGAAATCAGCTTTTAAAAAGCTATTAGTACTTGATTTGAATTTAAGTGTTGTAATTAGTTTGTATTGTTATTTTGGTTTGTGAACCATACAATATACATACTGGTATTATATCTAAGTGCAATGTGCGATAACTGATAAAGATAAAAACATAGTGAACATTCACCCTTGACTAGCTTGGAAACAAGTAACATAGGGACCACACACCGGATTGACACAGGTATACACAGTTTCTAATGTTTCGATTTTTTGCTCTTTTTTGAAGGGCTACTGTTTGGTTTGTCATGCCTAAGGTATTCGCGGGTTCACGGCTTGGCGCCTGGACAGCGACTCATACGGGAACACAGTGTGTGGTGACATTGCGGAATACAGACGTATTAATTGTTCAGTGTTCATTATTTATTATTTATTTATATATATATATTCTTCATATTAATCATTTTATATTACTATTATCTTATCCTATATTAAATCAAAATCAAAAATCTACAGTCCACTTATTTAAATATCGAATTCCCATTAATTTGGCGACGACGAAATCGTTCAGCTACCAACATTTATATTCAAATTTTCTAGCGGTCACTTTAAGACAAAAATTGTGGTTGCAAAAATGCTTAAAACAATATTATTTATATTGAAGAAACGGGATACAAGATAAAACAATAATAATTTTTATTTGCTAACTTCTTTGATGAGTGTTCATCTATAAACTGCAAAAGATATTTTTGAATTTTTTTTTACACCCCTCCTCTTTTAACTATCAGAACCCTCTCTCTCAATGCAGAGTTAGGCCTCTTGTTACGACAACGGATAACGGCCCGATTTTTATGCCGGGCGACGGGCCAACGCGCAGTGTTCAATAGGTTAGTGTGGGTGTTTGTTAACGCGACGGGCATGTAACCGTTGCAACAAAACTCAATGGATACCCGCACGCCGCCCCTCGGCGCGACTGCTGGACCACGTCATTTTATAGAAGTCTGTTGACGATGACAGATGTGCGCGCACGTTTTTACCTATACCGTGTGCTGCTCATTGTGAATATGGAGTTTAAAATTGATATTGATTTGGATTTATTAATAGGCCAGTGTTGGGGATCTAAAATTATTTATTATTTTGTTACATAACGTAGATCCTAGATGTAACATAATTTAATAAATTGAATGATCCCCTCTTAAAAATAAGTACCTGGCTGACCGAGCTTTGCTCGGAAAGTTAAATAAAATACTGATATGCTAATATCGCCAAAACTTTGAGAACCGTAGGTTCTCTGTCGCTTCCCTTTGTGGAGCCTACGTCTCCACCTTTGTTACAGTCTTACCTCGCGGGGCTGCGCCCCGCTCGGTTGTAAACAATACTAGTCGAGCCTTCGGCTCTCCATATAAGAACCGTAGGTTCTCTGGGGAAGCTTCGCTTCCCTTTGCGGAGCCTACGTCTCCACCTTTGTTACAGTCTTACCTCGCGGGGCTGCGCCCCGCTCGCTTATAAACGATACTAGTCGAGCCTTCGGCTCTCCATATAAGAACCGTAGGTTCTCTGGGGAAGCTTCGCTTCCCTTTGTGGAGCCTATGTCTCCACCTTTGTTACAGTCTTACCTCACGGGGCTGCACCCCGCTCGATTATAAACGACACTAGTCGAGCCTTCGGCTCTCCATATAAGGAGCAATAAGATAATATTGCTGAAACAGTTTGACTCCTTTGTGGAGAGGATTGTCGGCCCTTATGGCAATCCGGTACTTGTAAAACTGATTCGCCGTCATCTTGATCTATGATATTGCATCTTTCGCTTCAAATTTAGGTTAAAAATGTATTTATTAAAATTACTCACCTGGCTATACTTAATAATAATTGTTTTTAACTTTCTTTCAAATACGTATTTATTTTGTCTCACTTGGATAGTAATTAAAGATTAACTGTCATAATATTTTGAAAACAATTGTTTCATTGTATAAAATTCCAAAACCTACTTACAATATTTAAGTATTTTCATACGTCAAAAAATTGATTTTTATAATGATAAAATTTGTAAGAAAACGATTTTTTCGAGAGATGAGACCTAGCTTAAACGATTTTTTGCCCCCCAAAATCCCTTTTCAGTAAATTTCATCCAAATCGTTAGGGCCGTTTTCGAGAAAATATTTAGGGACATAGGTACATAGATACAAGATTAGCTCGTTTGATAATATAGGGATTTATGGATACAATTTATCTCTAAACATTAATCATTGAAACCTTAGCAAATAAAAATTGCTATTATTTTGTCCCGAACACCGTTTCTTCTACAGTAATAATCTACTTTGTCTTGTTGCCGCAGATATAATCTTATACACTAGGTACTAGACTACTATGTTTTTAACCTTTTAGGAAGTATTAAATTGCGAGACAGTTATGATACCGGTTATGGATATTGATTATACAATTTTGTATAATTTGTGAAAGTTCGTTTTCATGTAACGAGACCATGCGTTATAAGTCTGTGGCTTTACACGGTACTCCAAGTACCTACATACGTACTGCAGTTGATCCATGAAACTTTTATAATGGAATGAAAACAAAACTGTTCGTCTATCTCACTTAACTTCAGCGGTTTTAAATGAACACGAGTCCCGGTACACGTCTTGAAGCATACCTACACAGTACACTACGGATCATAAGTTCTATGTACAAACAAAAAACATGTACTTTCTTAATTTTACCACCTTAAGGAAGTACTCTCGATAAATAAATTAACAAACAAAAAATTACGAAAATTTGCAGATATGTCGAACCCTTTTCAAAAATGACTCAGTTACATTTTTGTGATCTTTGGTTGACTTTGAAAAAAGATATTGATAATTAATTTTATTTCGCTGCATTTAACATGAGTCTTATGGGAATTTATGATTTTGAAGCACTCCATCATTCTACTCAGACCACAGACACGTTTTGCTTTGTGTTTATTTGAACTCTCACTAAGCGCTCACCACCAGATCCATCCCCAAAACAAGCTTGAAAAAAAGTCACGTGTGAAGCGACCCCATAAAAGCAATCAAGAAAACCAGCGCTAGAAAACTAGTAGTCAAATCTAGCAAAGAATTTAGCGGCAAATCCAGCATCGTGTGCAGCGGCCTTAAGGTCAACACCCTCTGTTTGGCAACTCTCTGGTGATTGGTAACGCTTGAACAATTTGAAGCGGGGACATGGAACTCAGTACGAAATGAATTAATTAAGTGTACCATATGGCATCAGGCGAACATTATGAGAGTCGTAATCAAATAGGTACGCTTAAGGTGAACTCGTGAGGTAACTAGGCGGTTTTGTAGCATGCTGTGTTTAGCTGCTGACGCATCATCAAGCTATTTACACCCCATCTACACATAATAATTATATCACCCTCGTGGCATCCATATTGTTAGTGACTATCCGCTCGGCTCACTACGTTCTCGCGGAATGTTGTTCGCGACCTTGGTGGATGATTTTGTAATTCAGTAGCGGATACAATAGGTTAGAGTACGATAACTCGATGTGCAAAATATCCACTGGAAATTATTATTTTATATAACATATAACAGTGTCATTAGCCATTCTAAGTGCAGATTATTGATTTTTTTAAATTATTTTTTTTGCGCAGTGAAAAGGAAAGGCCGTTTGGGGGAGTTTTTTAAAAAACCATTACGGGGTCGTGTCGATGCGGTGGTGTTTTTTATTGCGAAGTGAAAGGGAGCCGTTTGGGGGGAGTTCTTTAAAAAACAATAACGGGGTCGTGTTGATGTGATGGTGTTTTTTTTTTTTTGAGCAGTGAAAAGGGAAGGGCGTTTGGGGGGAGTTTTTTGTATACAAAGTGAGATAGATAGATACAGTAATTCTACATCAGTTGATATGACGTGTATTATTATGTGATTTCTGATTGGTTAGATTTAAAAATGAAAATGAAAAACGAAAAGTAGTTCAATTTTTTTACGTATTTTTGAGAAAATTTGTGAATAATCCCCAAAGTTTTTTTTAAGTCAAAAATTGGGCACATCAAATTATCGTAGTGGACCCGATACTGTATTATATATCAACCGGTAAAAATAACTGCCTTTTGTTACTCGACTGCAGAAGATAAACGTGAACGCGAAATTTGTGAGTATTTTTGTGCTACTGTTGGACGGATTTTTACAAATGGGGCGTCGATTGACACATCATAATCTCAAGAGTAACACTAGATATATGACGTCACGCAAAAACAAATATGGCGAACGCTAGATGTTATATTGTTAAATTGCAAAATTCAAAATTAAACGAAACAGGTTGTGTGACGTATCAAATGAAAGGACTGGACAAGAGGATTCTCGAAATATATATCCAATTAAAAATTATAAATCTATACTAATTTATAAAGAGGTAGTGTTTGAACGTAGGAAGTAATCTCCGAAACTACTCATCCGATTTCAAATATTTTTTCAGCAACACTAGAATGGGCCTTCGGGATGGACATATAGGCTATTTATTATCGCGTTAAAATAAAAAGCGCATTACGTGAGGATTAGTTTTGCAACGCAAGTCGACTAAAAAACGGTGGTTATACATTCGGGCGAACCCGGACCCGACCGCTGTTTTTAATAATTAAAACACCCGACTGCGTGAAAACGAACTAAAATAATTATAATAAACAGGCTTTCTATATAATCTATGAAATGACGTAGACTTAATCAAATCAAAGAATTTGTATACTGAACTCAAAATTGCATCTCTCAAACGTAGGGTTCCACGGATCACAGGTTGAAGACTACTGTTTTAAATGAAATACGAAACAGTCAAGTGATTTTTAAGCTTACCGTTGCAAAAATTGCAATAATCTAGAGTGCTCCGAGGTCAGTGGAAAAGAAGTAAATATATTTTACATCTTCTACATAACTTTTGATTTCCGTGCTCCTTTACTTAAATAAAAATTTAATTTAATATTCTTCTTCACCGGTTTTAATAAAGTTAATTACTAGCACAATGTATTTTCCAATAACGTCTATAAAAACTAATAACAATTTTTTTAAATAAGTCCACCAACGGTCTGAAAGTGAAATTCGCACAAACATCTATTATAATTAAAACTTTAATAGACTGTTCTATACACCAATCGATAATAAACGTTTTTCCGATATCCTGGCAGCGACCTAGATTGCATGCTTCATATAAAGATCGGTTCACATTTAGGAATTTACATTAGGGTGTCCGTTATTTACCAAGCTGATTTTTGTTTGCAGCGCAGCCCAAATTTTTAGGTTAATATCTAAAAAGAATTTATCAGACGAAAAACAGTTCTTAATATTCATATTAAACCGTGCCCTAAAAACGATACATTTCTCATAATAACATGGGATTTTTCACTTTTTACAATTAATTTTTTTTCTCCAAAATAAATGAACTTACAGCCATGAGCAAAACATATTTTTATAGGGAATTGAATCCTCTACGAAAAAAGTATCTTATGATTTTTTGATAAATTCACTTCGTCAAAAATTATTCAAGATAAAGTTAAAATTTTTCAGAATAGAAAGAAAATTATAATAATTTTTTTGACCACGTTTTTGAAATGTGTCACTTACCAAGTTTTGTCAGAAAATGTCTTTTACACTCCTCTATATTCGAGAATTTTTTCAATGTTTTTGAAATGGTGGACCAATATGAAAAAAAAATAAAAACTAATTTTTTTTATATATAGCTTTGCGTTTTAACAAACTTTTTGTCTTTTTGTACGCAAAGTTGTAGAAAAAAGATAGTTTTTATTTTTTTCATACTGTTCCATCATTTCGAAAAAATTTAAAAAAATCTCGAGTATAGAGAGGTATAAAAGGCATTATCTGACAATTTTTTCGTCAAATTACGTTGTAAAGGTCTCCACGAAAAGCTTTTTTATTTCAGTACGATAATCTTCAGCTTATATCCACCCCTGAAGGTCCATTCTAAATATTGGCGAAACAATTTTGAAATCGGATGAGTAGTATCGAAGATTACCTCCTACATCCAAACTTATAAACTCCCCCTCTTTATAATATTAGTAATTAATATAGATAGTAGGTACAGATGTGTTTGTAATTTCTGTGGTATACGTAAAGAGATTTGTATTATGTACCTACAAAGAAATATTTTTCCAAGATGGGTGCTTATTTTATAGACGCTGTGTTTTGAAAAAGTATATTTTATGCTCAAACGTGACCGTCGATACAGCTATGTGAACGGGTCATAATGTGATCGAACGAATGGCTGCTGCACTTTTCACCTTCGACGTTATATTAAAAGATAAGGACTGTGTTTCGTGTAGAACAATGACACAACATCCGCCGATGAAAGTTTAAAATTATAACGCCAGATGGGTGTACATTCGACATTTACAACCTCTTTATCAAAGTGTGCATTTTTAATATTTTAGACAATTATAGGTTAAAAGAATTTGTAACTTTTTTAAAATAAGAGAACTCTTATATATGACCGAACATGATCGTTATATTTATTACACGTAACAAGTAAACTCTTCCAATAACTGCTCTTTTTTAACACTATTATATTAGCTAGACCTGTACGTATGTATGTAAAGGAATATTTCAGCATAATTTTCATCAATTTTCAGAAGTCCGATTAACTTGAACATTTGCACACGTGTCACGGGTCGATGACAATACAACTTATCATAAAAATAAATTTGAATTTAAAAATTTTGAAAAAAATTTTAATTTGAAAAAACGTTTTTCTACTATAACTGAATTATTTTGTTAATAATTATTTTCTACTTTTTAGTTCAGTTTGAGCCTGTTTTTTAGTTTTTTAAACTATAATTTATTTTCTTAATTTTTGTCTCAAAACGACATCAAAAGTAATAGCAAACCAAACTAAAAAGTAGAGAATAATTATTAACAAAATTAATCAATTATAAGTAAAAAAGCGTGGGGTGCTAAATACTATATTTTCATTATAACTAGCTACCAATGAAATAATTGTAACATTAATATCAAGCACCCCACGCTTTTTTACTATAGGTATTTGAATTATTTTGTTCATATTTATTTTCTACTTTCTAGTTCGGTTTGCTATTGATTAGGTATAAAAGAGTGCTCTATACACTAATAGTCAGGTGACCAGTAGTTCGCCAAGTTCGTGAGACAGACGATCTACTGAAAAGTATTATTTACATGAATACAAATTCATTTTTGATTTTAACATTTATAGTGTTACTGTACTCCTTTTTATACATATTTTCTTTATCATAAGCGTACTAAAAAAATGAATTTTTTTCTATATCTTACAAAATGTATACAAAGATGATAATATATACCTACCAATTAAACAAAAATGAATGGTATCCTCAAAAAAACATTCACATGTAAACTTGAAGCTCGTGAGTGCGACAAAAATAACTGATACCAAGTTTTGAGAGTGTAGTAAGAACAAAATTAATAGAACGAACGACGATACAAAATAACAAATTCTTTATAAAATAATGATTTTATTTTTTGTCGTCAATGAAATAGTTCTATTTATTTTATTCTTATTACGCTCTCGAAACATGATATCGGTTATTGCTGTCGCACTTACGAACTTCAAGCTTCATTTTTTTAAGGATTCGAATAACACTACACCTTAAAAACGGGTCATGTAACAACTAAAAAAATGTAATTGATGTTTAACGAACACAAGCAAACAATTATATATTATGGTATGTTCCGAAATGTAACCCGGTATACTGGACTGTGCCAATTACGTCATGAATCCGACGCCATAATTGTACTGGTGAGACAGGTGTGCGTTGCATTATAATATTTAACCGGGCGTGTGTGCATCAAACTTTGTGAATTTTTTATTTTATTCCATATTTGTTATTTGCAATAATGTCTTCTCAACAAAGTAAACACTTACTTTTGGTGGACGAGGGAAATAATAATACGTCAAACCGAGCGGGGTGGCGTAGCGGTGAGAGCATTAGAGTCGCATTCGGGAGGTACCGGGTTCGAATCCCGGCGGGGGCAGATGTGACTAGGACTTTTTCTTACTCCCTCTCGCCGAGAAACGGTAATTCCTGTACCGGCCATCTTGTTGAGGTTTACCATGGTTTCCCTCAACAATTCCAGATAAATATCGAGATGGTTCCTTATTCAAGACCATGGCCGAGTTTACCTGTCAAACTCCTATGCTCAAAATTTGCCTACCTTATCCTTAATTTCCTGAAAATTCCTTCATTCGCCCATTGCTATTAAGTTGAAGTTTAAAAAAAAAATACAGAAAATAACGGGAAGGTGTTAGAAAAAAAATAGTAATGGTGCGAATGGCGTCTGTTATGACATATAATAGCTTGTTACACAAACAAATGAAAAACGTAAGTTCGGTATTTACACTGTCTCGACCTTAATTTCTAGTATAGAGGATTTGTGTTGGTCTCAAATTAAAGATAAAGGGTTCGTATATGTGCGCTATTAGGCACTTTTTCTAAATATCGAAAAACCATTCAGTGGAGTTGACGTTAATCCAGATGTGTCGTTATGTCGCATAACACAATTTTTAATTCAGCGTGCAGTAAGCAAATTTTAAATTGACGCAAAAAAAATCCATTCGCTGATAAATAACTACGATCGGGAGCGTGTAACAAACTTTTAAGCGGATAGGAGGTTACTAGACACCTCTTAACTCGTAGTTTTAATTTTATACATTTGACGAGTAAAGAGGATTATTAAATTCAATATTCAAAATATAATTCCGTCCGAGTTGACACATTTGTCAGATTAATGTCTAGCTCCGCTGATTTATTTTTTTTAAATTTTTAATTAATAAAAAAACTTTAGGATTTAAATTTTTTGTTACATTTTAATACTGAACGTATTTAAATTAAAATACTGCTTTACCTTTAAACTTTTTTATATTTACTGACGTTTATAAAATATTTTATTTCCGGTTGATTTGTTTTTGATAATAATTATCCAAAAATGTTCGTAGTTTTTGGTGATTATTTTTAATTGGCTTCGTTCACTTATAAACTTATACAAGTAGCCTTATTAGTACATGCTTGAAGAGCTATTTAAGTATTTTGAACGACACATAGCGACGGGTAAAAATTAAAAGGATCTAACCAATTTTTTTGTTATTCACTACATATTGTTTCGAAGACATGTAGCTTCTAATTTCACATTTTTTTAATTGCTTAAATGATGACTGTAGAATATGTAAGGCAAAATAATATGTTTTAAATAGATTTTCTTGTAAATTTTGACAAACGACAAATATTTTTTTAAATAAAAAATTACGTTAACGATGAATCACCTAGTAATATTTATATACAGTTTTGTTGGAGCCATTTTACTGTTGGAATTTTGTGTTTAGTGTTTTTTGAAATTGTCTTTTTTGGTCTTTATTGAACAAAGGTTCTCTTAACTATTAAAAAAATTACCTCGATGAAATTCTTTCCAAGCATATTAAAAGCGAAAACCGTTTTTATATAAAACTAATGGAATACCGTTTGCTCATTTTGTTTTTTATCGTCGATTTATTGATTCAATATCTTGTATTTGCATAACAAAAAAAAAAGTCAGTCGAGTGGATTTCCTAATTTGTGAAAAATACTCTTATAAATTGGTTTGATAAGTTTCCAACAAATAAAAACACAATTTTTATACATTATCATGGGAAATATACGGGTTTTTTTAAGTAAAACCCTATTTGGCACGCTAAGGTAAAATTGATTCATGAAATAGAAATGTAATATACCTACGTATACCATGTGCTATAAAAACCGGCTGTAGAACATCAACTAAGTTGGCGGCGAGGTAGACCGGTTGCCTCGTAACATAAAGGTCGTAGGTTCGATCTCGGCGGTCAATTCTATTATTATTAAGTAAAGAACAAGCGATCCAAAGATTAGTTTTTAACAATTTTCAAGACAACGTCTATAGTGGCCAATGGATCCAGAAAAACGCAATTAGAGATTAAATTTGCATTTATTTACTAACGTTTCGAAGGATTTACCTTCATCCTCAGAGTACAAATGCTGTTAATAAATACATGCAAATTTAATCTGTAATTGCGTTTTTCTGGATTCTTTGGCCACTGTAGACGTCTTCAAAATTGTTAAAAAATGTATTATTATTCTATTTTTTTTTTTTTCAATTAAACTAGTTTTACTTCTGTAGTGGGTAATGCAAAACACAAAAATCTTTTTTTTGTAATTATGTTAGTAAAAAATAAAATAATAAACAAAATTGAAAATTTTGAAAAACCCACGACGGATATAAACGTTGTAATTGAAAAATGTTTTAAAAAAATTTAAAACCCCCCGACTAAAAGTAAGTAACCAAAGAAAATCCGTCAGGTGCTTCCATTCCCTGCCCTGAATTAAGAATAGGAAAATGTCAATTGAAGATTACAATTATTTACGTACCTAACATGATTTCAATCGGTCACGTAGGTACTTTAAAATTGGAATATTTTAGTTCATTTCAGGGCAGCGAATGGCAGTCCCCGACGAATTTTCTTTGGCTACTTACCTTCTTTTAGTCGGAGGGTTTTAAAATTTTATTTAATCCTTTTTCAATTACAACATTTACATTTGTCGTGACTTTTGTTGCTTATTTTATTTTAAACTTTCTTTAAAAATTAATAGAATAATAAGCCGTTATGAAAAGTATACTACTATTATATAAAAAAACAGAAGAGATATATGCTATATCTCTTCTAAGCATACGCCGATTTTCCCCAAAAACAATAGGGCTCTTCATATTTGCATACTAAACACCCTCCCAAAATTTGGTTTCAATCCGCTCATCCGTTTGACCTGTATTGTGTTCACACACTAAAAAATATGTTTTTTGGATTCGGGGACCTCAAAACGGAAGATATTGTAAAATTTTTGAAAAGTGATTTTTGACCTAAACTAGTGCCATTCTTCACTTGTGGGTTGGAATGGTAAAAGCGATTGATTAAATAGTCATCTATAGCCGTGATGTGCCATGGACAAAAAAAAAACTCGCATTAACTCTAGAACAGTCGCGAGTAAACGCTAGTATTACTATAAAACTGTGGTAACAGTGTCTCGTTACTTCCCGATGCCGTCTTTTGGGACGTTATTATAATAATTTCCAACATTTCTAAATGCAGCAGCTTGTGCAGTGCGCCGTCAAATTAACTCACGCTCATTAGATTACTAGAAACAATAGACGTCGACTGCGGTGCAAACCGTCTAACGCCATGCTACGACACTCCGCGATCTACTTAGTATGCAACATAAAAAACAAATGAATCTCTCTCTCGGAATTTGTTGACTCTTGTACCATTATACTATAATTTAAATGTTAGCTTTTAATAAACGTCCAGTTTTTAACCGACATAAAAAAGGGAAGTTTCTTTTTAATAAAATAAGACTCCTTGGTATTATGGTATGATGAAGTTAACGGGTTTTTTTTAAGTTGATTCTTCTTTTTTAACAGCGTGTAGAAATCAAATAGGCGACAAATATTTTAAGCAACCTTATTATCAAAACTCAAAAATAAAAGAGAAACAGCCGTTCAAAGTTTAATTAAATCTTTTAAATTTTACCTGACCGAGCAGGACACGCGAAGAAATGATAGCACGAATCGGAAATTCATCTCAAATAATTCGCGGAAGGCCCTTATCTACAAGCATGTACAGAAGGGTACGACGCACGCATCTTGGTGTCTAACAAAACGGGGACAACTTCGAACAATTTCTGTGAATACTCGGTAATGACATAACATATTTCCATAGTGACATAACATAACGCCAGGACTGACCTCAAATTTTACGCATTTTCATTATGTAATCTATTTTTCTTGTGCGGATATTTATTTTAATTTTATGATGTAACTTTTTACTAATTTATTATATCTACTTAAAAAGTAATTAAACATGCTATGCTAGTAATTACCATAAAAAAAAATGTTTGTTGACCTCGTTGTCTATTTCAATAGACATAGGATTTTCAAAAATTCTGTAAATGTAAAATTTAGTTTTTCATGATGAGTATTTGGAAAGAATTCCGTGGCATAAGGATCGAAAATGAAGCAATACTGAGATTTTTTTTAAACTTGCATTTAATACTAACGTTTCGATACGTTTTGTATCATCTTCAGAGTGTTCAAATGATGATACAAAACGTATCGAAACGTTAGTATTAAATGCAAGTTTAAAAAAATCTCAGTATTGCTTCATTTTCGATCCTTATGCCACGGAATTCTTTCCAAATACTCATCATTAACTTCAATGGATCACAGTTACTCTATTTATTGAATAGAGTCAATCTTCATTTAGTTTTTCACTGAATAATGTATATACCTTAATTAATAAACACCCTAAAAAAGCCCATCACCTTAAACCATATCTTGTAATTCAAAAATATAAAATTCAGGTTCGAAGGGGTTAATGAAAGTGCACATGTACATTAGTACAAAGTAAGAATTGTTCGCCGACCTCGAACTTTTGAAATGCTTTTTTTGAAGGAGGTTCTTTTTGTTTTTTAGTTTTTTTTCGGAATTCTATGATTTTTACGTTATTTCTAAAATTTAATTTTTTTTAAGATTTGTTTAAACATGCTACGCTCAAAATTCAGAATGAGTCAATACCATATAGGTAAGTGAATAATATTCGAATCTCATTTATTGTTAGACTGAAAAATATACATACATTATAAAGCTACTTTCTTCATATATTTATACTCATACATAATATGCATCAGGATCATTAATGAATATTTTTGTCCGTAGTGTCAGTATTTCTGTTCAAATATCTCAAGTATTCATATTCCAACAACCCAACGTACCGTGTTCTTTGTACATCATTATTCTTTTACTTATTTTGGTTGTATATAGAACTACCTAATACTTGATCATCCCTCAAGAAAGAGGCTGATTACACAGAGAAACTGTATTTACAGAGTGTTCAACAAAACATTTGATGCCAAAAAACAACACAAATAGGGTATTAAATACTATAAAAAATAAATGGTTAAATTATGTGAACACGAGAATTTATCGAATACGAATTCACAAAAACAAGATGTTGAATTATTATTGCAATTTTAAAATTGCAACTTAATAGTTCGAAGTGTGACGTCAAACTTGTAGTATACACACATATACCTACATAAACACATAACCCACACACCTGAGTAAACCCTAAACGAGCCTTGTGTAAATGATTGTCTTATTTGCACTTGTATGTATAGGTACTACAAGAATGACGTCACAGTAGGTTAACATGGGGGCTCGTGTTTTCGCGTCAATTTATATATTGAAAATTTAATCCTTCATCGTATGTAAATGAAGCTTGTATATTTTGTATAATACTGGATGTGTGCTTATAACAAATATAAGATCTCTACAAATACAAGACGTGTTTATTGAAACACCCAGTAAAAAATGCTGCAGTCAGTGTTTATTTTTCAGATAGACGAATAACTGAAAACCAAACAGTTTATCACATTGTCTGATGAGGACGAATGCACAACATGCTTTTACTCTAAACCAGGGGTTAGGAAACTTTTTATCAATGTGCCACTTTAACCTTCGAAAATAAAAGTTTACTAGATGTCAAGGTCAAGAGATTTTTGATTCCACTTAACCTCAAAAATTTAAACTGACCAAAGAACGTAGAACATGACAGACAATGTAGCTTTACGTTACTTTCGCGACATTTAAAGGGATTTTTTTGGTGGGACGCCAGTTAAAATTCATAGACACCAATAATACTATAAAATAAAAATTAGTGTTAGGTGGTGGTAAACCTGACAGTTGGCGACTTCAAAAAAGTTCCCCAACTCTAAGTAAAAACCGTCACTCACCAATTATTTTTTCTATCCAACGAAATCGTACTGCATTGGATGCAGTACGATTTCGTTGGATAGAAAAAATAATTGGTTGTCTAAAAAGTCGGTTTACGTGATAACGTCATAAAGAAACATTGATGAACTCTCTGACGTCACGCGAGAAGAGAGAGAAATGCGTACAAGCCGACGTTTGGGCCGATCGTGCCTCTCTATCGCTTATACCGCGCTCTTGCTTGCACGCTCAGGCTCAGGCGGAACGTGACACTTTTTCGTACGTGCAGCCGGTGTTTCATCAATTTATAAAACGTTATCACGTCAAAAAATCAAAAACAGTTTGATCGTGTATGTTTACCGCGTTGGACCATGTCCGTGCGCTAATCGACCGCAGACAAACACATCTATCAGTCTGGAGCAGTACAACACTATCGGTTGGATCGTTTATTTGATCGAGTATTGTAGCTCTCGATTCGATCGTGTGATTTTCTACATTTCATCCGACTAAGCGTGTGCGATCTGATCGCAGACAAAAATGTCACTCTGCAGTAGTAGTACAACGCTACTGGTTAGATCGTTTATTTGATCGTGCGCTGTGACTTTAGATTCGATTTTTTCGATTTCTAATTCTAATTCGGTGCGATCTGACCGCAGACAAACATTCGTTAGTGTGATTTTCATATCCTTTTCTTTTATTTTCGGTTATACCGTACATAATATATGTTGGACAAAAATATAATTTATTACAGTGGGCCCCCGGTAATCCGGCCTCTGTCTAATCCGGCATCCCCTGTAATCCGACATGGTCTATTATTTATTATTGAATATTTTTTTGACAATCTTCGCTAGTGCATGATTGAACAAGTTATAACTTGTACGCACCACCACTATTGTGCTCGACGCGTAGGGTATTGTTTTGATTCTGATTGCTTAGTTTGAATTTGAAGTTTGAAGAAGATAGCGGTGCGGTCTAGCGTGTGTTCATTGTTTACTGTTTATTCATTGTGTAGGTATTACGTATTCGTACCTAGTAATGTCGTCACAAGCTCAGAAGTGAAAGCAAAAAAACACTGACAATTAAAGAAAAATGCGATATTCTTAGGCAGTACTTACTCTATAATCCGACAAATTCGATAGTCCGACACTCCCTGCAAAATGTTTGTCGGATTACCAGGGGTCCACTGTATAGCGGTCTGGCACTTCGTATAACTCACACACTTACACTAAAAGTATATTTTCGTCCGATATGTTTATCGTTTAAAAGCAAAATTCATAATATAAGGTCGTTCGTTTTCATCCGACTTCCAACAAAATTGCACTGCAATCGCAATCGAGATAATTTTATTGCAGCGGCTAGAGTGCGGAGTATGGCTTGTTGAAAACACATTTTCCAAAGCACTGCGTCAACTTGTGTAAAGATTCATTGTATTTGAGAAATAAAAATAAAACGACATTCTGCAATTTTGTGCATTAAATTTGAATCAAGAATAGATGAAGTCGTAACGTAAGACTGCAATTTTTGATGAGAAAATAGGGCGGAGTTGAACTGCAAATCGCAAATTGTATGCTAGGAGGAAACTATGTGCTGCCGCATAGGTCTTTGTTGAATGGAAACGGTTGGCAGATAATGTCCCGACAGACACTGACATTACGTTTTCAGTATTATCGAAGCGCGCTTTAATCAGAGCTCTATACTATAAAATCACTACTTGTTATTGCTGTTGCCAACTTTATTCATTTATTTTTATTCTAAACACATATTTTGCTGCGACGTGCATAGATAGAACGCTAGTCTGCCTTGTGCTAACCAAGTTCCGGCAGAAAGAGACGTTCGGCTGAAATGTTTTGTCTACGTCACGCTCATTTAGGGAATGCAATTCCTCAAGGTAATTTCAATCCAGGTATATTTGAGGCACTGAACCATCTAAGTCTTAGACTAAGACCTCTGAATTCAATCGTAATAAAGACCTAATAGATCTCGTTTTCATGGTTTTAATTTTAACCTATATTAAACAAGTTTTTTGATACATGATCAGGGCTATTCCGCTAATGTTAACCACCGTGATTACCATGTGTTTATCAAAATAAACACTTTGCGTAATCACTTTTGTATTTTTCGTATTCTGCTAAGCAACGTGACTAGCACGAGTGTTTAAATTGATCACGTGACGCGTTTATAAGAGTGGATGAATTCTAACTGGCAAATGGGTGTTGTTAGCTGTCACTATAGTAGTTTTTTGAATAAAAACGGATGGCGAAATATTTCACTCAATTATTTTGGATTTAAGGACGTAGTCTGGTGTTCGGGTTTTGAAAAAACGAATTTATTTTTTTTACATTTTTAGAAAATACTGTAAAAATTTTAGACCGAAATATTAAATATTTACAAAGCTATAGCATATAGTCGAGAGCAGCAACGGTCTTACGGTAAGACTCTTACTTGCTCTTGCTCTTACCTCTCAATTGTTATCACGTTACCCTTATACTCTCGCAGAGTAGAGCAAACAAATTAGCAGAAAACGATGCCTTTGAAGAAACTGAAGGTTTAATATACACCAGGCATAGCTGATTAGTGTAAATATTCATTTTTATTTTTTTGTAAGAAATCTGAAATTAAATGGTCAAGGAACACTGGGTTGCTCTCTTCGTGTCGTCTGAGTGAGGTAGGAGTCTAGCGCGTTGCAGTACGCCGCTGAGGCGCTTATAAAAAACGGAAAAATTCAAAAGTCCTTTCAAAATGGCAGAAAATGACTAAACAGCATCTAGGGGACTTCCTAGTTGCAGGAAAAAATATTATCTGCCAATTTACCTCCTGCAGAGACTTTCAAAATCCTTTCAAAAATACAAAAAAATTGAATTTGAAGTTGAAACTTGACGGAATGGTTGATTCGGTGGCCCGTAATACGAGAAAAAATTTTCGTGATTTCAAGTGACCTCACCACTTCCTTTTGACGATTCTTCAAAATTTTCACAGGGAATTTAATGCAATTTTGAAAGCTCGTTCCTCTTTCATTTTTCAGTTTTGATAAAAAAGTTATGTAAAATATTTGTTCGTCTATTTGATTTTTATACGCTGTTAAAAAGAAGAATCAACTTAAAATTTAAAAATAATTCTGTATAAACACTGGAAGGAAAAAAAAGCATGCGGTTTGAGTGTGTTAATTCACACACACACTCTGGTGAAACATACATCGTTCTCTTCGTTTTAATAAGGGGAAGTGCACAATAGGTACATGTTTCATCACGATGTATACGAATTAACACAGGCAGAATCGATTCAGGAGAAATCCATATAATGACAAAAATATCTCAATAACATTCAAAAAATTAAAAAATTTGATGAATTTCGACCACTGGGCGATCACTATTATGCAATAGTTGAATATTGGTTTTGTGGAAGCCCTGTGTTCTTCAGGAAAATTATTATATAATAACGTCATCGCGGCCAAATACGGGGCGTAACAATTGAATAAATAATAAAATATACTTTTATATTTGTTTATTATAATCGTTAATTAAAATATTTAATTTCTTGTTAGTTACTATTATTGTTGAGTTTTTACACTTTATTATATTTTGTGTATATGCAGGTTGCAATTTGATTTTTATTTAAATTGATTTTGTGGATCACCCTAGATTTACGCTCCAGCTAGTCCCGATATGAGATATTAGCTATGCATATTCTTAGAATAATAGGCGTGTAAATGTTATGGGTGTCGGGGTAAAGTCACTTACGTAACTATGTCATTATTATATAAATACATCGTTAATTTATTTCCAGTAACAATTGATGTCACCATCTTCTACGATATTTTGACACGACATAAAAGAGTATATTAGAAAATTTGTATATACACATTCTCTCAATGCATGGAAAGCGCTGTTAACAGGATATATACATATATAATGTAACTAACAAATGACAAATGAGAAGAAGAAGGAGGAAAGGAGAGAATGAGAGAGTAGATAAATGTGCATTGTCTCAAGTCAGTTAGGTTTGCGAGTTGAACGAGCGATTCGACCGACTGCGAGCGCAAACACAATTATATATTCAATTTGAGTCGGTCGACTCGTTACGTTCAGGGATGTCCAATACATCCGTTAATTATTACAATTAAAAACAGGTAGCGTTACTTCAATTTTTTTCTTCGACTTATGACACGAATTTGCTTCGAGATTTTGATTGTAAATCGATTAGAATCAAACGGTCTACACACAGTTGACTTTATTTACATATTTTTTTAACGCTCGTAACTGAAAATTGTCCAAATAACGCATATTTTATCAATTATTATTAGAACACGTGTATCAAAAAATAATTACTGATACTCTCAGTTGTGGTAATCTCAAGAACTACTTAACCGATTTGAAAAATACATTACCTATTTAAAAGTCTACTTCTAAGTAACTGAGCTGTATATTATTACGCTAAGACAAAAGGGGAATAAGCAGGGAGAGAAATTGTAAATCAAATTGGAGATTCCCTTTGTGAATTCTAAGCTAAATTGGTGTACGCTGGCTAAACTACCAGTGATACAGTAAAGTAACATATTGTGACAAGACTGTTCTTCGATGTGGTGGTAAATATTTATTTACAACAATAAAATGTTAAACAAATAAACAAACAAAAAAGTACTTTTCTTATATAGCAGAAATAAAATAGAAATAACGTAACAAACAAGACAACTTCTAAACTGTAATAAAAATAATACAAAGTCACTAGGTACACATAAATATATACAAGAAATATATATCTAAGAGTTCTAGAAATTTATACCCGAACTCAATTATTTATGTCAGGTGACCGAACAACACTGTATGTTAACACTACACCGTCTTAACTGTGTCTAACTGCAAGTGCGGTCTATTTATATGCGTGAGGTATCTATTCTAACTTTTTCTCGAATGTTCGAAACCCTTCTCAACCTGTTTCACAAAAACTCTTCTACCTGCTTCTATCGATGCGCTCAGTGTCGATGGTGTGCGTCACAAAATGAAAAATTTCCTATTCTTTATCATTTCCTGGCCGCTCGGACGAAGTTAAGTCAGAAAGCTAGTTAACGAATAGCGAGCAATTATTATTCGCTCTTAAATGAGCGATACTAACTAAAATCAAATAGGTACTCTAGATACAAATAAAGACGTGCAAATGTTGACCTTCCTATACGGCAGTTAAAAAAGTGCCATCTATACATTATGGTTGTCAACGGTGTGGTACCTAATAATTGGATACATTATTTCTCTGATGTAATATTATTTTTCTTTAGCTACGCAGGAAAACTGAAAAAATCTTAAAGAAATCAATACTCTTATTAAGCATCCCTGACATCAAACGAACACGGTTACGGCGACATTGTATGTGAAGAACGCTCCCTCTCCAACTCAACTGTCTGTTTGTCTGTCGTAACAGTTTATGCTCGCTCGGAAATTTCATTAATTGTGACCGTTGTGTGATATTTGATTAGATCTGAACACGCCGTCGACTATATATATTATGCATATTCTCAGTACAGGTTGAGAGAATTAGCTCAATACGAAAATATTACAATGAATTTATGCATTTACTTGCATTCATAATACACAAAAAAGTGCATATATTTTTATGTGAATAATTTTGACGTAGAATACATCCAGAGGTCCTTGAAATTGATGTGTATTGTACTTTATTTTATAGATTGTATAAAATGTACTATTATATAATTGATTTAATTATGTTCAGAAAGACATTCATTTGGTGTGGCAGTTATAAATCGTCTCCTGTAGCTATAAGTTGTCCATATCGTAATTCAGAATTATTCTTTTTATATTCACAAATTATTCAGTATCAAAGAGTTATTTCAAATACGTATTATACGGTGTATAATTAATTAATTATTATTGTAATAATACACATCAGAAATGGCAATGGTGTCTTTGATTTGCAATCTAAAAAAATATATAAAAGGAAACCGTGACTGACTGACTGATCTATTAACGCACAGCTCAAACCACTGGACGGATTGAGCTGAAATTTGGCATCCGCTAAGAACAGATTTTTGAAAATTCAACCCCTAAATAGGTGTAACGGGGGTTCAAAATTGCATGGAGAAATCATATAAGATGGGTGTATCAATTAGAAAATGGGCAGGATTACTCCTGTCAACAAATAAAAAAACACGTGTTTCGTGCTTTTTCAAAAACAACCCCTTCAGAAGGTGAAAAGAGATAAATAGTCTAAAATTCTACATGGGCGTCATTTTCAAGTTTTGTCAGGACGTTGATCCGCATGAATGTCATCAATTTTGAAATTTATTAAGCGAGTCTACGTAAAGAAAAAAGTAACCATGCCTAATAATGGGAATGCTAGTAACGGCTGGGAAATTATATAACACCAAAACCCTCAATAATTTAGCATTGTCTTTAAAATATAAGAACTCTTTTACTCGATATAAGATGCTAACTGGCTAGTTCGGTTTCGTACGTGTTCAAATCGCTAGTTTCACTCACTGCTCTTCCCCGTATGCAGTAGCGTGGCAATTCAACCTATGTTACGCGTCAACAATTAGTAGAATTTTAGAGATTTAAAAAAATATTTGATCGTGTACTTATGTACGCACATTAAAAGTTTCACTTCTTTGACGTGATTAAAAATCCTTTTTGCAAATAATTTATTGAAAAAAAAATAATAAAAAAAAACTGGACTAAGATATTATCATAACTAGCGGCCTGGTTCGATTTTGCCTGAATTTGTAGATTGACACCGTTTTTTCGTCGACTTTGGTCTCCACGGTGCTTTTATTTTAAGGTGATACTATATCACCTATGGCCATTCTAAATATCTGTGAATTTTTTTTAAATCAGATGAGTCGTTTCGGAGATTAGCTCTTACGTCTAAACTTACAAATTTTACCTCTTTATAATATTAATATGACATTTTCAACTAATAAATGTTTCTATAAAATTCACCAATACTCACTGTCAATCAATACTGTATACTAAATATAATTTTTAAGCACATATATAATTTTCATTCGTATTGAAAATATCACCTGATATCTGTCATATTCACTATCTTATATTCTTGATGCGTATGGTTTAGCGAACAAAAATCGAATCTCTACGTTTTTTTATAACGCGCCAAAAGAAGATAACTTCGAAAATTCAAATTGGTTCAGTAATTTTTATAGTTAAAAATTGTAGCAAGTGTGAGGTCGTGAAGATGTACCTGCATAAAAATATATATAAGAGAATAGATTTTAATTGGAGATTTGAAAAGATAATTCATCTGTCGAATGTATTATTATGTAATAATTCATTACAAATCCTTCAGATGTATGAGTTTTCCCTGTAAATTGTCTATAACTTCATTATTGAA
Organism: Xanthostigma xanthostigma; assembly: GCA_963575645.1. Classification (NCBI taxonomy): domain Eukaryota; kingdom Metazoa; phylum Arthropoda; class Insecta; order Raphidioptera; family Raphidiidae; genus Xanthostigma; species Xanthostigma xanthostigma. The sequence goes on along the minus strand of OY754472.1, from coordinate 18,743,285 downwards.
GTTTATAACAGGAAAAACTATTTGAACATTATATATGTTTGTATACCATTCAGAGCGTCTTCGCAAAACAGACGATTGCAATGTATATTTGCAGTGAGTTTTATTTGGATTTAATTATGTGCAAATGTTTTAACTCAACAAAAGAAACTCTGTCTAGTGTCTAACTAGAAATAATATTAACTTCTCTGTAATAGATTAATAAAACTCGTGTTCAACATTCAACTGTTAATTTATAAACTATAAGTGCATACAAATTATTAATCCACAAACTGTTCCAAGAATCTCTTGTCAATAAAAAAAAATAATATTATTAAACGTGTCGCGTGTGTTTTGAACGTTTTGGGCCGAGCTCGTAGAGTACCACTGTATAGATTTTAATCCATTTAAACTATTTTTAACGTGATAACGTCTTATAAATTGATGAATCACCAATCTTATAAATTGATAAAACACCGACTGCATGCACGAAAAAGTGTAACGTAACGTTCCTAACGTTCGTAACGCGTAACGCGTAACGTTCCGCCTGACCCTGTGCGTGCTTTTTGCTAATTTCTCGCTCAATTTAAATCAGATCGGTTTGAAACCAGTCTTAAACGAAAGAGGAAAACATTTTACATAGATTTCGTATAACAGAATTTGCCTAAACAGTTTTTTTATACAAATTTATATAGAAAAATAGCTGTATAAATGCAATGTTGTCTAATGCATGGCGCGACGCGGTCGGTCGTCTTTGTTTGCCGTACATGGAAATTAGAAAATAACGTATGTCTTGTCTTAACATGAAAACGGCTGCATTTCTAATGTTTAATTCAATTTTTTGACATTAGTATTTTGTGAAATGCAACGCCTTCTAAGTTAACTATTGGAATAACTAATTATTATTAAAACATAATACTTTGACAGTTGCAAACGTCACTTTTGACATTTCTTATCATTCCGACACCAAGGATAAGCGGATTGAAACCAAATTTTGGGAGGATGTTTGATATGCAAATATGAAGTGGCCTATTGTTTTTGGGGAGCATCGGCGCATGCGTAAAAGAATATATCTCTTATAATGATGTTTTATATAATAATAATATAGTTTTTAAAACGGTTTTTACTCTATCTATTTATACTAGAAATTTTTGTAAATTTTTTGGGGAAAATCGGCGCATGCGCAAAAGAGATACATGCCATAGTTGTTTTTTATATAATAATAGTGTACTTTTTATAGTGTTTTATTATTCTACTTAATAAAATTTACCTAAATTTGAAGCGAAAGATGCAATATCATAGATTCGAATTATTATAATTATTATATAAATTTAGGTTATGTATTACGGAATACGTTATCACGTAAAACTATCGTCCGTAAACCGACTTTACAGACAACCAATTTTTTTTTTGTATATACCTATATGTATGTTTGAACGGTTTTAACTAAAAAAATGTGTTCTGGTGACTTCTGTTATATGAAATATATGTAAAATTTTCTCCTCTTTTGTTTGACATCTCGATCCGATCTTATTTAAAATGAGCGAATTATAAGCAAAAAACTTCTTTGTTGTTAATTTGCGCCCTCTTGGGACCAAAATTCAAAAAGCCGGCTCCGTTAGAATCTGTCCCATGCCCTATAATATTACTCGTATATGAGTGCCAGATTTCAACTTTCTACGTCTACGGACAGACATTGTAGCCCTCTCCATTTATATCTATAACATCCCATAAAGAACTTCGTTCCAAAAAACTGTTTTAGTACGAAGTAGCGACATCTGATAAAATTCTCTCAAAGCTATTAGTTCAGAAGCAAATTTGGTAGAATTTTCTCAAAGAGTTCAGAATAGAACTTGATTTTATTTTTAAACTAGTGGCCCGGTTCGGCATCGCCCGAAGTTACGGATTGCCACCGTTTTTTCCTCGACTTACGCTGCAAAATTGGTTTTCACGAAAAGCGCTTTTATTTTAACGCCTATGTCTAAATTGTCCATCCTGAAGGTCTATTCTAAATAGTGGTGAAAAAAATTTGAAATCGTATAAGTAGTTTCGCAGATTATCTCCTACTATCGAAACTTACAAACTTTACTTCTTTATAATGTTAGTATAGATAACCAACAGATGTCGTTTATTCTATAATCCGTGTTGCAAAATAAAAATTATAGCCTTGAAACCTAGCACTACATAGTCAACGATATTAACGTATATGGTGGAGGTGTAAGTTCATATGGTGGAAGAACGGGTTTTTGCATTCTTAATTTAAATAACAGTTATTTAAATAAGTGCAGTGATTCTGGATATTACTCTCCGCATATTACACAAACACAAAATTAGCATTCTCTTTTTATAAAATCAGTATAGATAAAATAGAAAACTATTATATCGGAAATAATACGAAAATCCCTGTATGCTTATATTATTGAGCATGTTATGAGTATTTTACCCCAATTCGTATTAGATACCGCGGTGCATAATTATATTATACCCGTACTTCCACAACTGCAGCTTATTAATTCGCGCGCAGAACACTTCTACGCCGATGAGTAAAACATGCAAATTCTTAGGCCTACATATTTCAATGAATTTGGATTGGTCGGTACATATAGAAAACTTAATTTCCCAACTCACTAAAATGTGCTATTTAATTAAGAAGCTCAAGACATATGTAAGTATTGATGTTATTATGCAGGCGTACTTTGGAAATTTCCAATCCAAACTAAATTATGGCATCATATTTTGGGGAAACTCAACGTCAGCAATACGAGTTTATAGGTTGCAAAAAAGGGTTGTAAGGATTCTGAGTGGGGCTAAGCGGTTGGAGCATTGTAGAGGGCTTTTCAAGTTCTATAGAATTTTGACTCTACCATCGCTTTTTATTTTACAGTGCGCATTATTTGTCAAAAAGAATATCTCTTTGTTTACTTTGACCTCTACTGTACATTCATATAATACCAGACAAACTGAAAATATTTACATTCAGTCTTTCAGTACTACATTAGGCAGTAAGGGGCCTAGACATGTGTGTCAAAGGATATACAATAACTTACCTTCTGATATACGACAGATTGAAAGTTATAATAAATTTAAAAGTTCCCTAAAGGTCTATTTAATTGAACAGGCGTTTTACTGTGTCGATGAATTCTTTGGAAATCCCACTTAATATTTGACTTTGACACTATTTGTTATCTCTAGATGTAACAAATAAAGAGAAATATTATTATATTATTATTATTATTATTACTGAAATCGATACCTCCACCATATTTATTAGTTGTTGAATTATTGATGTTGCACTTTACGACATTATCGAAACCTATGATTATTTTTTTTTACACAGTCGATTAACACATTATAATACACTTATATTATTGAACAGTCTTGTTGAGCGTTTATATTCGGCATTCTGTCCTAATTTCATAAATGGATGGTCGGTAGCGCACGTACATTTCGTTTTTTTATCCAGAATTGGATTCTTCTTTGTTTTAGTGTATTTATTCCAAAAGTATTTATTCTTAGCAAATAAACGTTCTAACGGAGAAGTCTTCACTTGTTTATAAAATAAATAAATTGGGATCTGTCTGAAGAACATGGCGGCGTTACGGAAAAAATCTTATTCGTTCAATTTTCAGTGAATTTTACTATTTCATGATAAACTTACACTGTTAGTATATAAATTTTCCCATGGAAAATTTTCATCGTTTTTAATTACCATCCCTACTTCACAAGTGGAAATGCTACTAATTGTCAAAATCTAGTTTTCACAATGTTTCAATATTTTTTCGCTTTTAGTTTTCCCGAGTCCAACAATCAGATTTTTGGAAAAAGTCTATTAGTCTGTTTGTCTGTTAGACTGTAATTGCGATACAGGTCAAACGGTTAAGCAGTTCTAAACCAAATTTTGGTAAGATATTTGACATGTAAATATAACGAAAATCGGTGCATGCGCAGAAGAAAATATGTTATAACATTGTTTCTATTATACCTAATGATATATTTTTAATAACGGGTTTGTATTCCAATAATTTTTTCAAGAAAGTTTTGTAAAGGAATTTTTTCTTAATTTTATACTTTAGTAAATATTTTTTAATAAAAAATCAATTCATTTTTTGTTCTGGAAAATTTGTCAAAAGGAATTACCTATAGTTATGTGACTGACAAGCATGCTTTTTTACATGTTGCACCATTTATGTAACCATGCAAACGAAAAGCAAATATAATATTTATTACTGGATGTTACCCGCGTCACCGTACATGGTAACAAAAATTTTATTTTATCTATACTTCCATCTATACTAATATATAAAGCTGAAGAGTTTGTCTGCTTTTTTGGTTGATCGCGCTAATCTCAGGAACTACTGGTTCTAATTGAATTTTTTTTTTGTTGGATAGCCCATTTATCGAGGAAGGCTATAGGCTATATAATATCACGCTACGACCAATAGGAGCGGAACATCAATGAAAAATGTAGGTATCTGAAAATTTGTCCGTTGTATGCTTCTATTCAGGTGAAATGCCCTAACTAAATATTTCAATATTAGCGTCGTACAAGCCCGGCTAGCTCAGTCGGTGGAGCATACGACTCTTAATCTCAGGGTCGTGGGTTCGAGCTCCACGTTGGGTGAATATATTTTTAATTTTTGTTTTTATTTTCTACATTGCTATCTTCTAAGGCTTACATTTAAATTTATTTTAATTTTATTTACGACTAATTAAAATTAAATAAATTTAATTAATTGCTCATTTGAAAACTGTTTCAACTATAGGTACCCATTGTCACGTGGTGCCATAGCACCGCGACATTTTTTTTAATATTAGCATAAAAATTATTATAATAAAATAAATAAATAAGGAAATCTTAAATCACTAAATTCGCGGGTATTTGCATGCGCGGTACGATTTGGATCGCGTGGCTTGGACTTATAAACATAAGTGTGTCTATCGTGTGATCCAGTCGTCTGACTCTAAATACGCGGTATCTGTGATTTTCAAAAGTGAAAAAGTGACAAACAATAGTTGTTAGGTTTGAAATAATTAAAATCAATATTTATTAGTTACGGGAAAATAAAAAACATTAAGTTGTTTTCCGAGATTCGGTGTGGTCGCATGAAAAGGACGCTCATGGAATAAACCACAGAATCATCTTCAAGCTTCTTCTCCAAACCGAATTTAGACTTCATTGTACTACCATGAAGCGCCTAAATACCCGAAGTCACTCACGAATTATGTAAAGTATTCCTAGAATAAGTATTGTTCAAGTGTAAGTAAGTACTCTTCAGAAAAAGGTATGACGCTCACGCCTAGTTTTCTTTTCCTCTTTCACGTTTTATTATTTTTTTTTTAATTTAAACAACCTTATTAAAGGTACTTCCCTAGATAATTAAGTGATCACCTCGTCAGGGTTCTACCCCCAGTTCCTAATTGTCAATCATGATCAAATGATATTGTTAATATTAAGAATGTACTTGTAAATCAGATTTCTTTGTACCTTATCACCGACACGTTTTTGAAGTGATTATGAAATATAATTGTTATCGACCAACTGCATATTCTTTTCTTTGTTACATTTCTGCACAAGTTTCTCAGAACAGTAGAAGAAGTGGAGCTGTACCCTCTCTGATCACTATGGGCCCAAAATAACACCGGTACAGCCCAAACAATCCACCGTTTTGAGAAATCTGTCCGTCTTTTTTCTTTTATTTATTCACAGGTGGGAATGGACCTACGTTACCAGAAATCCTTCCACTGCCGTGCTATACCATATAAAAATAATTTTCCTACAGTGTTTTCATTTAAATATTTATTATATTTTATTAATTACAGTAATTATTGATTTAAAAGAAATTTATTACTTAAAAAAAGTATAAATACTGCTTTTTATCATTGCAAAACGTGAAAGTACTTATAGTGCCATCTATGGACGGTTAAGTTGTGTTGTTTATTGTGTTTGCAGTATACATCTCTTCACATTTATATTTATTCGACACTAGATGACACATACATGTAAATATTTTCATAAAAAATAGAGTTTTGAGTTTAAAATAGTTGGCAAAACCAAAAGTGCACATCCCGCAAGTTTTCCACTGTATGATAAAAAAATAACAATTAAAAAATATTTTTAATAAATTTAAAAAGATTTAAAAATTTAAAGAAATAAATAATTAAAAATTGAAAAAATATTTTTTTTTAAGTTTGCAAAAATAAAAAAAATTAAGAACTATACATAATATAATATATAATTAATATCAAGTGGAATAAAATAAAACAAAATAAAAAGAAAAAAAAAAGAAAAAAGTCAATGATACCGTAAGGAATCGAACCCAGGACCTTGCCCTTGGGAATCCAACGGCATAACCATTACGCCACGGCTGCCTAATAGGGCAGTGGTGTTATCACGGTATACAAGTGTAGCACTTGTTTTATGGATTACACTATATTTTCATAGCAATTATTATATTGTTTTTAAACTATATTAGCTGTCAAAAATAATAAAAAATAAAACTGTTTATAAAAATTAAACTACTGAACACATTTTAGTGAATTTAAATAGGGTTCTGGTCTGATAGTAAACAAAGTGAATAAAATATAACCCAAAGCAATCCGACCAAAATTGCGATCTGTAGAGTCGTGACGTACGTACATACGTACGTACATACGTACGTACATACGTACGTACATACGTACAGACCAACCGACAACTGCTGTTTGTGATTTTCAATTACAATTTTAATAGTATTTATGAACTCGAATTGATTTGAAAATGGTTATATTTTATAGATTAGAATCTCCTCTTTTCAAAAAGCTTCAATTTGAATGGATTTCGTGTGAAATTAACTTAAATATAACTTCTTATATGAACGAAAGTCAGCTCTGACGCACAAAGCGATAATAAAGCACATACCGCTAGTTTAGCGGTATGTGCAATAAGTAACAACGCAGGGAACAGCCGAAAACTGTAAAAAATTTGGACACAACATTCATCTCGGTAAACTGTCCCTTCCTTTCCCATTCGTTTTTTTGCACCCGGGTGAAACCGGGCGGGACCGTTAGTTTACTATATATGTCCAATTGGCCGGAATTTTTTTTAACCGACCAACGCCAAATGTTAATGTGTCATATAAAACATATATATTCTAAGTATAATGCATGGACAAATACGCTAATAGCAACTACGAATAGTTATACAGTGTAGGCTTTATAAATAACTTAACAATTACATTTTATGACCATTCATTATGACTACACTTATAAAACATGCAAGAGCCGCCTAAATGAAATATTAGGCATTGAAAATATGAATTTGCATGTCTTTTGTTTCGAGTTTTATTGCGCCAAGAGTAAAGATGACTAATATATAAACAGAACCGCTCGAAGGCGGAGGAAACAAAATTGAGTTTTTCTCAAAAGAAATCGATTTATCTAGTGGTGTTCGAAGTGCCTTGAAGAGGGGTTCGGTTCTTAAACAAATTTTAAATTGGAAATTCTTATATAAAAACTATTCCAAATTGTTTATTAAAACATTTATTTTATATAAGCGCTTCTTTTATAATAAATATTTTAATAAATAATTTGGAATATTTTTCTATAAGAATTTCTAATTTAAATAAATATGAATCCAAATTTCTTTAATACATAATATATTTACTTCTTTAATTTTAAACTTAAAAATTTAATGAATTAGGGTCGAATTTCGGCCACTTAGGAACCACTAGTATATATTATATAAAAAAATGCATATTTTATAAAATATAAAAAGTATATAAATGTTTTTTGTATCATGCGTTATCAATATTGTTTATAACTTTTAACAGTACAACGTCTAATTTCTTTTTTTGTTTCAGGTAAGATCTGTTTACTTTTTAACATGGTGAGTTAAGTTACAAAAACATTTAATTTTCTTAGAAAAACGTATCAAAGTATTTTCGTTCTTTATATCTTATATCCCACCAAAAACATTTAATGTAAAAATGTACCCAAGTCCCGCTTTAATATTCCAATAGAAATAAAAATATCAAAAAAGGAGCCATACTCGATACAAAAAGAGGTGAATTTTGTATGTAGGAGGTAATCTCCAAAACTACTTATCCGATTTCAAAAATTTTTTACCAATATTAAGAATGAACGTATAGGATGGACATAGCCTATATATTATCGCGTTAAAATAAAAGCGCTTTTCGTGAAGACATATTTTGCGACGTAAGTCTACGAAAAAACGGTGGTAATCTACAAATTTGGGCGAAGCCGAACTGGGCCGCCATATTTAGATAAAAAACTTCAAGTTGTGTGGTAAATCAGCGATTCCCAACCAAGTTCGGGCTCCGCACGCCCGTGTCTGGGGTTCCGTGAAAATATGGTATTATTTTTTTGCATTATTTTCATTCATTAATAACCTTACTTGCTTCCTCTATATTTTGTGGTTTTTCTCTGCCCAATCTAATATATGTCCAGGGGCAGCCAGACAGGGGTTACCCGAGATTTAATGATGTGTTTACAACAATAATCGAGAATTATTATTAATCTTGTTCAAAAGATAATGTTACTCAATTTGTACAGCGCGTTGATCGTAATATTTGTGTCCATATTTTATAAAATTATTATAAAGATATGCTTCAATACGCTTATTTTACGCAGTTTTATATAAAGGCGATAAACGGTAACTTTCCCCTTTGATCTGAGAGCTGTGATTACCTGGGAGCATTTTCATCATGGCTAGCGATTAAAATCACAATGTTGTAATTAGGTGGCTTTGAATAAAAATATATTAACTTTATGACCACTCACTTACATAACCATATAAAAATAATACATATTTGACCACGTCACGCTATAAATCTGTGACTAAAATGCAAAACAGCGTAAGCAGGATTTTTCACACTTCTGTTTATTTTTCCAACCTTAGTTCGTATAACAAAAAAAATATCTTATCATTAATTTTGTGTTGCACAAAACATTGCCAGAAAAATTGATTTGACAATGACGTTAGATTGTGTGTGACCGGTAATTGCTCGTATTCCTCTCGGAAGAAGAAACTATGACTAATTTGGAATGATTTAACCTTTATCACTTGGGATCGGAAGTGCGTCATTTTTTATGATAATGACACTTTTGTGAAGAACTTTTATTTTATTTTTTGTAAGTTTTAACACACAACATAAACAGTAAATTTCGTGGTTTTTAGTTTTAGGAAAGTTAGCCAATTAGTAAGCTATCAGATCATGCAAAAGTCCGGCCAAAAAATGAGAATATTTTTTTAATTTTTAACTCCCAAAATTCGGATTTTTCTAAAAAGAAAACCGAAGTCGATTTTCTCACAAATGACGAATTTCCGACCCCAAGTGGTAGAGGTTAAATCATTCCAAATTAGTTATAGTTTCTTCTCCCGAGAGGAATACGAGCAATTACCGGCCACTTGTATTTTAAATTATTACATGCATGAGCAGTCTGATGTCGCTGTAAGCTTTTTTGTAATCTAATATTCTAGATGGCAGGTAGTTTAAATAGGTAGTTTAAATACTGCTCCTGATGTATGATAACTGTAATCCCAATCTAGGGTCAAATCAAAATATTTAATAATTCTTTCTGCAGCCCAGCATAACTTTATCAGAAAATAAGAATTGTGTACAAGTATTATTCGTTCACAAGTGAGATCTGGAAAACATGAATAATCACCTCTGATATTACCCACGTTTTAATGTTGTATAACTGGTATCTTAAAGTATACAATAAAGAGAATTTTTAGTCAGCAGCTTGCGTGTATAAAATCGTTTTATATAATGATAATTTTCTTTAGTTCCATTGTACTTTTTTATGATCGGTATATTTTCTTTTAAAAGCGGAAGAACTAAAGCTCAAATATTCATAGAAATGTTTTTTATAATAAACAATAAATTATATGCAAGTTGTACGGTTAACCTTCCTTAGACTTTAAATCGATATAGACCAGTCTAGCCATGTGCTGTCAAAATAGCAAATAATGACCCTAGAAAAAACCTTATAGTTAAACTTTTTTCAAAACGCTTGTCATTAAATGGAGTAAAATCCAAACAAAAAAAAATATTACTCCAAAGTGACCCTTATTAATTTTATAGCATTTTTATAAACAGGGTCAAATGCAAGTTTTTGGGTACAAGATGCGTTTAAAGAGTTTATATTTCGAAGAGCCATCACCTTTATAAAATATTTCTTGAAATAGAAAAAAATCTGTGGTTTTATAAATTTAAGCAGCTGCTAATTATACTCAAACTGGGCTAAATTTTTCGTAATTTATTCTCTTAAGAAATGCTATTTATTACTTTGTAGCAATAATCCCTCAGGGGACACATTGGAATGTAGGTAGCAGTTCAAAGTTTTATGGGAATTAGCGCTCCCAGGAACCCGAGCTTGGTCCAATTGGTTTGTGTCTGTAGCTGGAAGATTCTCTAATATACAGACGCCAATGACCTCAGCTAATGAGCGTCTATCTACATCAGAGGTTCCCAAACTTTTTTGTCTCGTAGATCACTTGCCATGTTTTTCGGTTTTGGGTAGACCCCCTGCTTATCTGATATTGATTTTTAGCAAATTCATTAGTTTCAAATGTATTTTTGACAACCGGTATAGTGCTACTCACTTTGAACGATTTAAATTTATAACGGTAGTGAAATGTAGTGTGAAATGTTTAGTTTCATACATTTATTAATTAGATTCAAATTAAACGAATCAAATTAAAATTTACTTTCTGTTACATAAAATAACTAAGCAAAAAATAAATGCTTTTAGTGTGAGGGATGAACCTGATGCTTTAATAATAAATTTTCAACATTTGGCATCAATTTAAGTAGTTAGATTTAATCTTAAATCTCTTCGGTTAACGATGTCCAGTTTGTTTCTTTTTTTGTTGGGAGATCCACTATCGTTGACCCCATTTTCATTTCATGGACCTCCAATTTTTTTTCCCACTGACATGGACCCCTCGCAAGTTGTCGTCGGCCCCTGGGGGTCGATATAGACCACTTTGAGAATCACTGATCTACATTTATCTAGCAATAATAATTCTAAGTTCATCAGCAAACTTGAAGACATCATATTTAACGGCAATTTTCTCAGCTAATTTCAGGATCGCCCTGTCGGTTTCTTAGCAGATATTTTCATAAAATTGGCTAATTATAATAGTTCTTTTTACTGAAAACTGGTTTTTAATGAAATTGGTAGACTTTGAAATATAACGCACGGTGCATTCAAGTGAGTAAGTCAATAGAAATAATTGATATGTGATTAGTGATCATCAAATGAAATCAGATACGGCAATCTATATAAGCCAAAGTAGGTACTCTAACGGGCAAATAGAAGGATAAATCACACAATCAAATTCTCTTAGTAACGTGTGGGTCATCACATAAAATATTTAGCGGTAAAGGGTTCCCTTTGAGCAGGCCTCCTGCACGATATTTAACTCTACCATCTCCGAATTTAATCAAATAGAATAAAGTACTTCGTTGTAAAGCTGAAAACCGCAATATAAGTCAATGTATTGCTGGGTGGTACATACACTGGGGTTTATGATCGCGCGAAACATATTTAAAATTGATCTATCGGATCATTTTTATGGTGTTTTTAGGGGGTTAGAAAATGGTTTTTAATCTAAAAACGTGGAAAAAATCAGGAGATTTATTCGAAAGTTGAAAAAAGTTGGATCGGTAAAATTTATGATCAATAATGAAACTGGGAGAAGTTCAATCATTAAAAAAGTTTTTTTTATGTCACTATGCGCATATCTCTATTAGCAAATACACTATTTTGTCGGCGTGACTTAGCACTGCAACCAGTATTTTTTTAGAAGTTATGCTTATTAAAGCAAACCTCGAAACAGGAGAATTGCAAATGTGAGATGGGCGAAGAATCAAAGGCGCGCATACATATTTGTGTTCAGATCGTAATTTAGACAAGGAAGGACCATAGAAACGAAGCTCACACACGTCGTTGGTTTTATATACTTTTAAGTTCAAACATGGCTGTCAAAATTAGAACTTCATTTTACACACCCGTTTTAAGCTCGTTAACCAAAGACAATCAGTCTGTGTTAAAATTATGAGATGCCAAACCTCTCAGGTTGAAATTCCAAATTAATAATGACTGTTTTTTAATATATCAAAAAAATTAAAATGTAATAATTTTGTTTTTTATATTTCTTATTTTTTTTTTAATGCGTAAGGTTCGTAGTTTCCGGTGTGTGTCCACAAACCGACGCACCTCTTTTTTTTGTTTTGTTTTTTTTATATATACTCTTTGTTAGAGCTGTAAAAGTAACGAAAAATTGTGTACCTGTATGTATTCGTTACTCAAAGAACCAGTACCCGTTACTTTCGTATCGTTACGTTACTCGTTACTTTTCATACGACATACAATCGTGTATACTAACAGCATCAAGCATGTACCATCGCATCGAGGTGCGTTGCATACGTGATACGGTATGACTTCGTTCGTATAACGTATAACCGCATCAAACGAGTCGAACTGACTTGGATACGACAAATGCGAGTAACGAAATGAATTTGTAAGTAGCGATTCGTTACTTCGAGTCAGACGATGTACCCGTTACTCGGTAACGAATACATACGGTTTGTTACAGCTATACTCTTTGTTATCTAAGTTAGCTGTGCAAATAAATAAATCTATTCTATGATATAGTTCAGTATTGTATATTTTCGGTGGTCAACAATCCACAATAGGCGGTAGATCGTCCATCATATAGCCTAAACCTAACCTAAGGTCAGCTACAACTGGCAATGGGAAATTGAGAAGATATAAATGCAAGAAACAACCGCCGTCGACCGTCTGGAAATAAAAGAAACGGTACAGATCGATCATCGTGCGCCGTGTTCTATACGCGCTATCAAACATTTATTGCCATATTTCTCACTATATAAATTATACTTACCAGTTCTCTATACAACTGTTAGTGTTTTATTATACTTACAAGCATTATTTATTTCTTCTCGTAAATAACTCGGCTCGATCGTATATTGAATTGTTTAGATTTTTATGTTATGCATGTGCTTTGTTTAGGTTTTTATGTTCCGCATGTATTTTATTTAAATTTTTTATATTTTATAGACAAGGGAGTTATACTGTGCCGGGTCTCGACCCCGTACCGGTTTCACCAGGGTGCATAACTGTTCTGGAAATATTATATTGACCTTCCTCTCTACTCAGCAGAACTATCAAAATCCATCGTTTTGATATTTCTCTAAAGATTTGGACAGCGTACGAAAACACTTTTTTTTTGACAAAACACCGTCATAGTACAGCTATTTTGTACAAAATATTTACAAATTAAATACAGAAACACATTCCTCGTTTATCGCTCTTTTTATTAGTGAAAATCGTATGAAAATCTGTTCAGTAGTTTTTGAGTTTATCGCGTTCAGACTGACAGACAGACGCGACGGGGGGGACTTTGTTTTATTATAGATTATAGATTAGAGCTGTAACAAACCGCATGTATTCGTTACTGAGTAACGGGTACATCGTCTGACTCGAAATAACGAATCGTTACTTACAAATTCATTTCGTTACTCGCATTTGTCGTACACATGTCAGTTCGACTCGTTTGATGCGGTTATACGTTATACGAACGAAGTCATACCGTATCACGTATGCGACGCGCCTCGATGCGATGGTACATGCTTGATTCTGTTAGTATACACGATTGTATGTCGTATGAAAAGTAACGAGTAACGTAACGATACGAAAGTAACGGGTACTGGTTCTTTAAGTAACGAATACATAGGGTACACAATTTCTCGTTACTTTTACAGCTCTATTATAGATATTAATTTGTAACACAGTGTAGCTGCATGAAAAACACACAGTCATTGTTACAGTTACAATATAAGAAAAATTAACTTTTTAGCAGTCACTCTCGGGACTTAATCCTAAAATTTTCACTGGCGCGGAGGATGACTTAATCAGTTAGTCAACAATGAAACTTGAGAACAATTAATCATTCTCATATTAAAGCGTATTTGTATAACTGCATTCCACATACTCCGAGAGCAGAATATGAACCTTCACTCTAGCGAGAGTGAAAGTAATGGTGACGTTTTTCCTATTTGTTGATTAAAGTTAAGAGTCATAGAAGTTTTCTACATCGTTTTTACTCCTAAGCTATATTAGAAAAGCACGTAATTATAGAGATTAATGCCTGTTTATATTGACCAAAAGTAAGAGAAGGATTCGTTCTAATTTTGCTTTCTTTTAAAATTTAAATTGCACGTCACTGCTGAAATTACTTTACATTTTCATTTTTGACGTGATAACGTTTATAAATTGATGAATCACGTCAATATAATAAAATATTTTTAACAAAAAAATGGAACCGACTTCACACTAAAAAGTAAAAAATAATTGCGTATTGAAATGTTTTGGAGTCGGTGTCAGCCAAAATGCAATCTATTCCGAGAACTACATCGACTCCAAAACATTTCAATACGCAATTATTTTTTACTTTTTAGTGTGAAGTCGGTTCAACTTTTTTGTTAAAAATATTTTATTTTTCTCTTTTTAGTGTTAATCTAACACTAAAAATCGGTGAACATACATAAAAAACATTATGTGTGTCTTTGAAATTTGAGAGTTTCCCTCGATTTCTCCGGATTCCACCATCAGATCCTGACTTGGTTCCGATAGGACCACCTCTGAGGTGCACTCTTTCGAATAAAAAAAAAAATTGAAAATCGGTTCATAATTCACGGAGAAATCGGTGAACATACATAAAAAAAAATATACAGACGAACATAGAAACTCCTCCTTTTTGTTGAAGTCGGTTAAAAATATGAAACACCGGCTGCATGCAAGAAAAAGTGTAACGTTCCTAACGTTCCGCCTGACCCTGTGCGTGATTATTAAATATGATATTCGAGCGGAATACGTTATCACGTAAAACTATCGTCCGTAAACCGACTTTACAGACAATCAATTTTTTTTATGAATTTTACCGAGCGGTGTAGCGGAGGCAGATGTGGCTGGGACTTTTTCCTGCTGCCTGTCGCCGAGAAACGGTAATTCCCGTACCGGTCATCTTGTTGATGCAGTGGCGTAACTAGGGGTATGTGCGCCCCCCCCCGCATATTTCTGAGAGCGCCCTGCTATTTTGCACCAGTTTCCATCTTTCATATTTTTGGTAAAAAATCTCACTTGTACGCGTCTTTTAATTGAAATGTTTATTAAAATAATATATTTGCACTAACCTCTTCGAAAGTCATTTCGTATATCTTTGACTACGAAATGACTTTCGAAGAGGTCAAAAATGGCTTCAGCGAGCATGAAAATTAATAATGTTAGTTAACGTTCAAATTTAAGTAAAGGACTTGAATTTTTATTTCGGCACATATTATTAAATTATTTTTCATTTATTATTGTAAATGTTAACTTGTAACAATAACATTGTGTAAGTGATAATAATATTTTATTATTGCTTGATTTTCTCGAACACACGGCAGTCTTTTTTTCGAAAATTTATCATTTTCATCAAGGGACTTGAGGGCGCATCTGGCTGTGGCGCGCCCCCCCCCCGCAACGAAGGGCCTGCGGGGACGTTATTTACGCCACTGTGTTGATGTTTTACATGGTTTCCCTCAATAATTTCCGATAAATATCGAGATGGTTCCTTATTCAAGACCATGGCCGATTACCTGTCAAACTCCTATGCTCAAAATTTTCCTACCTCATCCTAATGTCTTTAATTCCTTCATTCGCCCATTGCTATTAATTAGTTGAAGTTAAAAAATGTATAAAATAACGGGAAGTATAATAGATGGAAATAGTAATCGTGCGAATGGCGTCTGATATGACATTAAGTCGAGAGACGGACGTTAAACGCATTATTATTGTTTTATTAAATTTTACTACTTATATCTTTAAACAGTATTAACTGTTATGTTCGGCATTTCCCGTGCCTGTAGAGCGCCCTCGGGATAATGCAATTTAAAATCGTTAAACCATTTTAAAATCAGTACAGCGTTATGTTTGCAGATGGAAACCTTTACAAATACGTTGTTTCTTTGTTTTCTAATCGATTTGATTTTTTTCGAGTATTTTTCGTGCTCTGTCGAATACTTTTAACTACTCACGCACCCTATTTCAAGTTACCATAACCAACGACGATAATAATTTGGTTAAAAAACAGGATATTTTATGTTAAAAACAGTGCAGGAAATTGGCAGCGCTGATCGCGGGTTTTTGAACGCATACTCTTATGAACGTGACCACTGAGTAGTCACAGTGAGTTGACAATTTGCGGTTATATAAACAGTGTAGTTTATTGCACGGCCACAATGGCAGCAGTGGCGGTGCACAAGTTGTGGTTAATTAACAAGACACCACCGTTGCACGCCAGTTTGTGTTGTCGCATGCCGGTGACTTTGAACTATATTGTAGTTTGAACGCGGAACGAACGCCTAAGCATAAACTCGTCCCTGCGAATAGTTTCCAAGGAGGCTTCGTTCGTTGTTAGTACAGATTAAGAGTGCAATGTATCGGTCAGGGGTGGACGTTTAGCCATTCGACGGGATCGTTCGGGGTATCAAAATCTGAAAATTTTGCACATTGTATACAGAATGATTTTTAAGTTGATTCTTTTTTGACGTGATAACGTCTTATAAATTGATGAATCGCCAATCTTATAAATTGATAAAACACCGGCTGCATGTACGAAAAAGTGTAACGTAACGTTCCTAACGTTCGTAACGCGTAACGTTCCGCCTGACCCTGTGCGTGCTTTTCTCGAAAACGGCCCTAACGATTTGGATGAAATTTACTGAAAAGGGATTTTGGGGGGCAAAAAATCGTTTTAGCTAGATCTCATCTCTCGAAAAAATCGTTTTCTTACAAATTTTATCATTATAAAAATCAATTTTTTGACGTATGAAAATACTTAAATATTGTAAGTAGGTTTTGGAATTTTATATTATAAACAGTGAAACAATTGTTTTATAAACATTATGACAGGTAATCTTTGAGACTTAAAATAAATACGAAAGAAAGTTAAAAAAAACAATTATATTATATGGTGAGTAATTTAAATAAATAAAATTAACCTAAATTTGAAGCGAAAGATGCAATATCATAGATTCGAATTATTATACAAATCTATTAATTTTGTGAAAAAATATATGCAGGCAACCCAAATTACGCTGCTGTACTACATATGCTTAGTCGATAGCAGGCATTTTCAGTAAAAATTCGGGGAAATTTCGCATAATTGGATCTGTGCCTTTATATGCGACTGTTTACTTATGTTATTCTGATTTAATTTTTTTCAATTGTATAATTTTTACTGCACTTTCGGAACTGAATAATTAAATATTTATTTATCGACTGTTAATTGTGTTATTTGTGAGTTGTTTCTTTTGATATTTCTATTTCAGCCTACCACAATCTGTAAGCTTTTTCATCAATGTTTCTTTATGACGTTATCACGTAAAACTATCGTCCGTAAACCGACTTTACAGACAACCAATTTTTTTTTTAACAGAGTGTAAAAATTAAATAGACGAACAAATATTTCAAGCAACTTTTTTATCAAAACTCAAAAATGAAAGAGTAACGGACTTTCAAAATTTTATTAAAATTTATCAAAACTTGAGGTCGGTCCTGGCGTTATGTTATGTCACTATGGAAATATGTTGTGTCATTATCAAGTGTTCACTGAAATTGTTCGAAGTTGTCCCTGTTTTGTTGGACAGATCAAAGATGTGTGCGTCGTAGCAATGCTTCTGTAGTTGTACATGCTTGCAGTAGCAATAAGGACCTTCCGCGAATTATTTGGGATGCATTTCCAATTTGTGCTATCATTTCTTTGCGTGTCTTAACTGGGCTTTTGAATTAATTAAATAAAATTAAAACAATGTTATTAAACTTTGAACGGGTGTTTCTCTGTTATTTTTGAGTTTTGATAAAAAAGTTACTTAAAATATTTGTTTGTCTATTTGATTTCTACACTCTGTTGAAAAAGAGGTATTAACTTAAAAATCACCTGTATTTCCCCCATACATTAAGCAAAATATAATGTATACTGACTTTTTTGTTTCTATAGATATGCTTAACTGCAAACAAGAAATATTTAAGTGCTCGGAGCATCAATTCCGAAATTTTCCGATTCGCCATGGTGTTTGTGAAAAAAAAAAACACCCCGCTGAGTTCAAGATATGTATGTGTAAAAAATAGGTTTAATTTGTTTATTGAGCATTGAATGTTCCATTCATTTTTATGGTAGTATTCACATTTTTTTAATTCCTCTTCATACTTTTTTCTCGGCGAAAACTTCAATGGTGGTATCCAGATAAGAACTCCAACTGAATTTTTATACCAGCAGGTGGCTCTCTCGAGAGCCCCGTAGTTATTACATACATAAATAACTTTATTTTTTATTTCATTTGTTATTATTTCTACTCATTGCAAGTGTTTATATAACAGGGGCCTCTGAGAGCACATCTGAATTCTGCTCTCTACAAGGACTCAATTTTTCAAAAAATAACAAAAACCGAAAGTAACTTTTGGCAAAAGGGGCCATTAATGCCTTCCGTCAGGGATCCAGTGGGCAAATGCTCTTTTGTCCACCTGTTAAATCCGCCACTGAATATGTCTACCGCAGTTGTAGACAAAACTTCTGGTTCAAATACCATAGGATCACGGCCCAAGAACCAAGAAGATTTAGAACAACGCTGACCGTAAAAATCTACACACTTGGATAAAAATATTGACGATATTTTGTATTATTGAAAAACTTCCGAAAATCTAAAAAAAGTTTTTATTTAACACGCATGAGTAATATATAATTTCGGGGCCCTGCTAAATTCGGGAGAAATAATAAATTACTTCATGTTGACGCGTAGAGTGCTAATAATGAGCCGAAACTGTACGATAATGTATTACTGCATAGTTTCTGGACCGATAGGAACGCGGTAGCGAACCGAAACTGTACAGTAATGAATTATTACTGCATTGTTTCTGGACCAATAGGAGCGCGGTAGCGATTTGTATATAATATGAAAACAGCAGTCAGGGCCATCCTGTGTGCATCGATGGCGGTGGGTACGTCAATCAATGAAGTGATTTATTATTTTTCCCTCTTTAATCAGGGTCCCGATTACATATTACTCGTGCTAGTTAAATAAAGTATTATGTGCGACCATTGATCGAAGGCGAATATTCCACTCGCGTGTTACCGCACTCGCTACGCTCGTGCGACAAATTTCACACTCATGGAATCTTCTCCTTTTCTCACTAGTCGCACAATATATCTACTATTTTTAATCCAAGTGTCGTAGAGAAAAAAATGATTAAGCGCTTAAGATGATGCAGACATCTAATCTGTAAAGTTGCTCTATGGCGTTTTGGTCACTTCTTTGACGTAAACAAAACTTTGTCAGTAAGAAGCTGTATATTAAGTACTTAGAAAGCAAGAAAGTGATGCAGAGTGGCATTAGTTTTACTTCTCCCACTGTCTTGAACTTCCATCCCTGAACTTTATTCGTATCCAACAGGAAAAACAACGTACACTTCGCGCTTATCCTGGAGAAACTTCAACATTTGCTTTGTAGACAGAAAAAGTTATTCAATGTATGATGTTGCAATATTCTAATATGCATAACATATCTGTTATCTATAATATGTCTGTCCGACTGTCTAGACTTGTATAACGTAAACACCTTTGAGTATTATCTTACATAAATAGGATAAAAAGGAAAGGCTTCATTGTAAGTAATAATATTTTGTGACGCCGACGTATCACATTACATTTAAAGCCTTCTTGCGTGAGAGGCTTGATGGAAACCTTACTTCAGTAAAAATATCCATTTGAAGTGAAACTTCTAAACTGTGCTAAATGCAAAATCGTGACATTTACTCGTAAGGTTAACATTATCGATGGTGATTACATAATTAACGGCATTTCACTAAGCAGAAGTAAATCTATTAAAGATTTAGGAATAATTTTTGATGACAAATTAACTTTTCAAATGCACATAGACGGTATAGTGAATCAGTCGTATAGAATGCTGGGTATGATTATGAGATTTTCCAATTTTCCAATTAATTTCAAACTAATA
Source organism: Xanthostigma xanthostigma (assembly GCA_963575645.1). Classification (NCBI taxonomy): domain Eukaryota; kingdom Metazoa; phylum Arthropoda; class Insecta; order Raphidioptera; family Raphidiidae; genus Xanthostigma; species Xanthostigma xanthostigma. The sequence goes on along the minus strand of OY754472.1, from coordinate 18,723,225 downwards.
AAGTAAAAGTATATATAAAGTATATATATCACCATAATTATATATCAAACGTATTGAAGTGATACAAAGTAAGTTTTTGCGATATGTTTTTTTAGTGTTTTTCATATTTATCCGACAATGATGCCATATAAGATCTAGTTAAAATGTTTGATGTGGACACATTGGAAAATAGAGTATAGACGTAATCATGCTGTAATACTTCTCTTTTATAAACTTATTCATAATATGGTCGATGACAATTATATATTAAGTAAAGTTAATTTTAAAGTTTCAAGTGCACCAACTAGGCCAAAACATCAACTTTTGTTACGTCCTCAAGCTTCAACACAACATTTTGATAATTCAGCATTGTGTAGGATGGTGACATTAGTGAATACTCTGCAAGCTAACAAACCATTTTTAGACTTTTTCCAGATCAGTTATAAGGCTTTAAGAAAATTAATAAGATCATGAACTTATGATTTAGATATTATTGGTAATATTTTTATAACGTGTTTTTCTTTTCTTTTTTTTAACATGTATTCATTTTCTGTAATTTGTAATTTCCCTGTTATTGGAGTGTTATCTGTTGGGAAATAAATATTTATTATTATTTATTATTTACGCGCGGTAAGACAAGTTGTTGAATTTCTGATTAAAGCTCAACACAAGTTGGATTCATGCGATTGAAAGTGAAACGAAAAACGTGTTGCGGCATTCCCGACTCGATTTACATTTCTGCTCACTGCTCATCCCCCTTTGTTTTAACGTAATAATACATAGTGTGTGTTATAGACGCTGATGAACTCAGCTCTCTCATAGTGTGTGTTACTCTGGAAGAAGTAGGATTTTAAACAGTAAAATATATTTTCTAATCGGCTCAGCAGTTCCTAATATTATTTACGACGAAAATATATTAACTTTTCGTTTTTATAGTATTAGTGCAGAAGAACTTTGTAAGTAACTGTAGTATTATATATCTCTAATAACATTATTCATCGAATTATGTAAGTAGTTACTTATTCGGTTGATTTGTTCTTCAGGTAACTATTCCTCCGAATAAATAGCGACAATTTACTTCACCAACCATAATTATTATTTTTACTACAGGTATAAATCTATTTTGTCTTACTTCCAGGGTATAAATATTTATTCGTCTGATAAAATTATACTGGCCGCAACATAGATCATAATACCTAACCTATAAACAGTTTTATATCTACAGTTGCTCTTGTGAATTTATTTGTGTTGTTTATTAACCTTTTGTGAAGTGTATAGTTGTAAAAAATTAAAGTTAGTGGAAGTTTTGCGTGCAATTGGGTTAGGATAAAACATTATTTTGTGTAACTTTTTTTTGACGCTTACACTAACGCCACTAACGGATTTTTGGGTGAATGTCAAAATATTCAACAAAAAGAGCAAGGAGTATAGTGTAGTGTATATTTATTCTTCAACTAACTAACTAATTTGCTTGGTAAATTGAAAGTAATTTTTATTTTAAAAAATACATTAATTGTTCCAATGTTAGTAATTTCCATCTTTAATAGTGTTCGATAAAAGACGTTTTATTTAAATTTTCTATGGTATCATATTAATGGTGGGTTTTCAGCTTTAAATCTATTTGTTTTCAACTAATAAAGTTGACATTCTTAAATCTGTATTTAAGCCTCAAAGTCGTACCAGAAACCTAGCATTATACTGATGAACTGATATTTTCCGAATGGTCTATCTCAGATTCGTAAAGAAAGACCGGATGTTGGTTTCAGCGCTCTGTCTATATTAAGAAGGTTTTTAGCAAAGAACTGGTAATTTCAAACAAAATGTGAAAATAATTATGTAAATTGGAGTTAAATTCATTTGTTTGTAATTATTTTGAATATCTAGATAAAACAGAATAGGTATAAACATTTGCAATTATTATCTCCGAGATAGTGAAAGGAAGAAGCCCAGATGGTACACACGTTCGTACTATATGTAGGTACAAGTTGCTGTACTTTGTATGTGTAATTCCTAGGTACGGAGGTCGTAGGTACACGATATGGGTTGGAACGACACTTTCCTACATTTCAAAGACAACACACCACGGTACGTTACTGTTAGAACAAATTACTTCTGAAGAATAGCGAAATCCTTTTAGAGTGAAACTTTTTCAACCGCGCTTTTTGTATTTTCAACCTAGAGTAAGTCCGAGTATTACGGGTCACATGTAACCGTATTACACGCTTTGAAGTGAAACTCATTAAGTCGCGTTTTGTACATTTACAAGTGATTAAGTCTGGCCGTTACGGATCACGAGTAACCGGTTACATGTGACCGTGAATCCAAATTTTATAAAACTGATAGCTTGGCGATTCTAGTATTTTAATAAATGACAACAAGAAAAAGTAACGGTATAAAGTTCCGAGTGAAATTAAAGACCTGCCTCTATCACTTTTTAAAAGACAATTGAAAAAATATTTAATAGAAAAATGTCTTTATTGTATTGACGAGTTCTAATTTTATCTGTATTTTAATTATTATTTATGTAATATTGACATATTTCACAGCTTTTATGCTATTCTCGAAATAAATCTATCTATCTATCTATGTACATTGATATTTAAAGAACCCCGCACAAACCTTATGAGATATGGTTCTCGGTTAAATTGATTGAAAATGGTTTTATTTTATAGCTTAAAGGTCACTAAGAAAAAGTGTCCATGGGCGCATAGCCTAAAAACCAATAGATTTTTAGCTACAGATATGTTTAGCAAGATTTTAGATACCTATAGAGATATCCGTTGAATTCACAAACATGTTCCATGTTCAGCTTTTGTGATTTTTTTTAGAAACAGAAAAATAATTGAAAACTAGGTAATGTTGGATAAGGTCACCCTGTATAAAATAATAATGTCATATTATGCGGATTCAGCGCACTCGGAAGCATATTTCTAGAGCTTAGGATTTTTTAAGACTGTGAATTCAATGGATATCCCTATATCTAAAATCTTGCTAAACATATCTGCAGCTAAAAATCTATTGGTTTTTAGACTATGAACCCATGGACACTTTTTCTTAGTGACCTTTAAACTATAAAATAAATTCATTTTCGATCAATTTAACCGAGAACCAAATCCCATAAGGTTTGTGCGGGGTCCTTTAAAAAAAAAATTTGAAAAATGATAATTTTCAATTTAAATACAAAATGAAAATTTCAATATTTAATAAAGACAGTACCTACTCAGTGACAGATAAATTAATATAAATATTCATTTCTAGTCGAAAGTGTAGACGTTGATTTCTTCGAGTATCTACTATACATAATAGCAACCCAGTTAGAAAGTACAAACGTTGAACTTTACCAAGTTAAGTTGTGAATTTACGACAATATTCGCTGCCATAAGCAACGTATAATTACACGATTCATGGAGACTTTTGGCCGATAGTGTATTGTAGTATGTACACAGTACGTGTACCTATGTTATACATATACCTTGCATAGCTGTGGCGGTAATGCAAAACCGCTTATGTGGGATTTATGACAAAATAAGATTAAAATCATCCAGTGGGTCAATTCTTTCAGTTCTGCATTTTTAATAAAAGGAAACTAAGCCTTGTGGACATGCCTTCGCAATATATCGTTGCAATTGTTTTTAATTTAACTGGGTGAGGAGGGTAGAGTATGGTAGAAATCATGCGCGTAGCGTCTAGTAACTGTATTTTAATCTCATTCAAGTTCTTTTATTATTCTATTTTTTAATAGCTTTTAATCACATCAATGAGACTTGTAACGCGCGTACATAAACACACGCACTAATTTTTTCTTTAAGGCTACCAACCCCAAATATTATCTGAACCCAGTAGGTACATATTGTAACAAAACTGTTCTTTGTTGGTGGTTAAAAAATATGTATTTACAAACAGAGACGTTAACGAAAACAAACTAATAAGTACCCACTTCTCTAATAATAATGAAAAATGAAATAATAAAATAAGTAACTAAAAATAAAATAATTTTAAAACAACAATAATAACACTTAACCACATAAAATTATATCACTATGTTAATTTAGAACACTTATTTATTTATGTCGCGCACTGTTAATTGTCACTGACATCGACTTCTGACTGACTGCCTGCCTTCCCCGCTAGCACTGTTTATATATGTTCTTCAACCGCCTTCTGAAACATTCTTCGGCGTTTTAGAAAGCTGCGGCATGCTTCTATGCGGTATAACAATGTACGTAACAATGTGCGCATTTTTGTCTATGCGGTCCGTCATCAATGCAAGCATTGTTGCCTACGCGGCACTGACAACAATGCAATGCCGCCTCTATCTTTTCAATTAATTTTATAAAGTTAAAATTACTATACGATCTTTTACCAGTTCGGGAATCAGAACCTGAAAACTGGGCCTTTGGAATAGGTTAATAATTAAAACGCAATATCAAGAGCTCAAAGTTCGTGTATTTTCTGTTTAATTCGACGTACTTACAACGTTTTTCCTTGTGGTGAGTGCTATATACGCATACCCAACAGCTGTTAGCGGAGACAATGTACAATTATTGTACTTTATCTAGTTAAGTTGTGAATTTACGACGTAGTATTTGCTGTCACATGCAACTTGCGCGTGAACTTAATAAAATGCGTCAAGAGATGTGCGGCTGTTGCTGGTAGATGCCGAATGTTTACGACTCTTAAAAGCTACTACCTCCCTTACTACCTACTTGTCATTTTACACTTAGCTGTTTGTAATATTGCTATAAGTTCCCATTAACATAATTTATAAACTTACACTAATATGCTAATGAGCTGAAGTAGTCCACTGCTTAGTCACTCAGTTGTTTTTTTTCAAGGTTATAATTTAATGAAAAAGAATATCTTGTTTCATCAATAGTATACTAGCAGCCTTGTTCCGCATTTGTAGATTGCCTATTAAAGATTGACACATTGTGCAACTTTTTTTTTGTAGAATATAGCCGTATTTACCCGGAATTACCCTATAACAGCGCACTGTCATGATACAATAATGAGACCATCCCTGTCTATGGCTAGGAGCGTTAGTACACTGCACGTCGTGCGAAGCTAAAAGTCGAATGACTTCCCACTGGCTAGTTCACGGTTTATATGTACTTGAAACATATAGGTATCATAGTTGCGGGAGAAGAGGGAATATTGTCGGTTTGCTTGGACGTTACGATTTTATGTAGATAGTTGTATAGAAAGATATGCCAAAAAATAAATTATCGTATGTTCACACATAAATGGTGCCAAACTTCTTAGGAGGCTATGAAACGTCGAGAAATTTTGGTCCGACCCCTAGGTCCCGCCATCCGACCGACGCCAATAGTGTCAGGGCCTTATGGCAAATACACTAAAAAGGAGCATTAGAAACACCGTGTATTTTGTGTTGAAAAATTTTTTCAATTGTATTCACTCAGTACATTCCTCGACCTTGACTCATTTGTAATTAAGCTGTATTGATATGTCGTTAAGATTGAAAAATTGTTGTAACAGCGAAAGAAACCATTGAAATGTTTCGGTAAAATAAGTTTCCAGTAAGATTTAGAACATAGGTGGTTTGCACACATCAAATCCCAGAACCATAATCGAGTTTAAAACTTTAGTCTCGTCGATCATTCGGTCGGGCGCTTGACTGCCATGTGTGCTCTTCGTTATATACAGTGAGTTTCATTTTAAAATGGAACTTCTAGTGAACATCACAAAAAACCGGCCAAGTGCGATTCGGACTCGTGCAACGATGGTTTCGTAAAAACGTGTTGGTATGTAAATAATACGTCCATCACGGGAATCGACTGATGAGTCTCGAAGATATTTTTCGCTTAGCCGTTCGAAAACTGTTGTCCTCATACATCGACAAAGGTCGTAGTCAGTTTGGCAACTAAGGGCGTATTTGCATCGAGTTCAGATGGACTACTGAATTGTATTGTACATCGTGGCTATATCTCTTAGCCTAGTTGTTGTACCGTGTTTTATGCGAGAGTTATCATATTGTACTGTATAAACGCTTTAGCAGGGCTGGATTTATCCTAAGTGCCGCCCTGGGGCACCGTGAAAAGTGTCGGCTCATTACCTAAATCCTACATAAAATGGGGCAAAGGTTCGGTATACAATTTTCAAATAAATAAAATTAATGATTCGTTTATAGTCAAAAATCTTCTTATTATAAACGGGATAATTACACAAGAAAACATTCTTTTTCGTATTAAAAATCCCTCTAAAAAGAGTCGCTCACAGGGACTCGTTCAAAGAAGCGACACTAGACAGTACGCACTACACAAGAGTGCAAACTGCAGATGTGTGAACTGTCATCATTCATGCCCAGGAGTCACGTAGCATTGCACAGCACAATACACAATCAACTCTGAACTCATTTTAATATGATACTGATTCTATATCATTCTCATTTCGGATAAACTATAAAGTATAATAAAAGCTTAACAATAATAATGTTTATTGTTACAATATTAGATCTTTGTCAACGACGTCAATGTGTATGGTTTAAGTCACTGTAAGCTTAGTACTATTACACTTACAGTGTGTCATTCAACATTAAATGACTCAGCAAAGATAACTCCGTACGTGCAAAATTCACTAGTGCCTCTGTGGTCTGTGCTGTGTGCGCTCTGTAAATGTGCGAATGCAACATTACAGAACAGCTCAGCACAGAGCAATGGCGCTCGGAGTCAGTCGTTCACCAAAAAAAAAATTGGTTGTCTGTAAAGTCGGTTTACGGACGATAGTTTTACGTGATAACGTATTCCGTAATACATAACCTAAACCTCCCAAAATTTGGTTTCAATCCGCTTATCCTTGGTGTCGGAATGATAAGAAATGTCAAAAGTGACGTTTGCAACTTACAAAGTATTATGTTCTAATAATAATTAGTTATTCCAATACTTAACTTAGAAGGCTTTGCATTTCACAATATACTAATGTCAAAAAATTGAATTAAACATTAGAAATGCAGCTGTTTTCATGTTAAGACAAGACATACGTTTGCTTCTAATTTCCATGTACGGCAAACAAAGACAACCGACCGCGTCGCGCCATGCATTACACAACATTGCATTTATACAGCTATTTTTCTATATAAATTTTCTATAAATTTGTATAAAATATTTTTCTATATAAATTTGTATAAAAAAACTATTTAGGCAAATTCTGTTATACGAAATCTATGTAAAATGTTCTCCTCTTTCGTTTAAGACTGGTTTCAAACCGATCTGATTTAAATTGAGCGAGAAATTAGCAAAAAGCACGCACAGGGTCAGGCAGAACGTTACGCGTTAGGAACGTTACGTTACACTTTTTCGAACATGCAGCCGGTGTTTTATCAATTTATAAGATTGGTGATTCATCAATTTATAAGACGTTATCACGTCAAAAGAGCGACTTTCTCCGCTCCGAGAATGGTGTCGTTCATTATGAACGACTCGCTCAGGAGCGACACAGTTTCTGTGTCGTGTGAATCCACCGCGTATAAATTTCAAGGTTTCTTATCAGTTACACACATTGTATAATGTACAGTGTTGTTGGTCAACAGCAGCGCCGCATCGGACTGTGGAGTAGGTAGTAAGGAAGGCGGTGAGCAGATGAGATTGAGGCAATTCACTGTCATTTATATTGTGCCTACGGACCACCGGCTGACGGACAGATCAACGGCCGGACGCTCGTTCCCTTGGGAGATGGCAATGGCGATTGTTAGCCTTTTCGGGAATGGATATAGGATTTCCTATTTAGAGCGATATATTGAATGTGATGCCACGACATGTCGCTCGCTTCGAATCACGTTTATGCCATCTCACGTCTTATGGTCGGTTTCTGGAACTATAGTCAACCATATTATGTTTATAGCAGTTTTTGTTTTTAGAACGTGAGTGTAGTTATTATGTACGAGTTGTGACATTATGTTATATGAGATACACGAGTCATAATAACATTACGTTAGAGATACATAATATATTGCACGTAGCTTCCATGAAATAGCTGATTTTCACATCAAATTAAGTATATCTTTAATACTTTTGACAGCTGTATGTGTAGTAATCTATTATATTTAGATACGTATGTACATTGTACATATAGATGCTCCCTTCTAGAGACTAGATTAGTGGACGGAGTTTGATAAAAAAAAGTTGTGGTTATTCATCTCAGCAAGAGCTTCATAACCTAAAAAATCCAACATGGCACTCATTACTGCCGTATTGTCTCGGATGATATTGTAACGATTCAAAACTTTTAGATTATAATGTACATAGTTTAGCGGTAATAATTAGAATTGGGTATTTACTGTACTTGTCTATTTGTTTTGTCACGGCGCGTGTCAATTTTGGTTTTGGCATGTTGAACGACGCCGTGAAATAAAGAAACAAAATATATGTTTTTGTCTGAAAAAAGGGCAGTAGGTTTTAAAAGGTTGAAATAGAATGTATTAAAATAAGCTGTGAAAAAGTGTTGAAATATTTCCTTTAAACCACATCAGGGAGAATCTGGAGTACTTGGTGATCTACCGATCCAAATTTCTTTTTGCATGTGTCGATTAATTGATTATTTTTCACTTTGTCAATCCCAATCACATTAAGATATCAGAAATTTTCTGTGTGTACATTCTAAGATATCTTGTTCACAACAATTTTATAATAAAACATTCAAAATAAATATTTTAAATTGTTTATTAATTTTATTAAAATTTATTTATTTAATTGTCTCAATACTTAGCACAAATAGTTTAAATTACATTACGAGACGATTACGTGAGCTTATCCGAAAAAGTCCAAAGCTAATCGTTTCAATATAAAAATTGTAATTATTTGAGATTTTGTACTATGTTATTGTCACTAGTAGACGAAAGCAATACTTTGCGCAATGTATTTACTTTTGGAAATACTACACTTTAGTCTAAGTGGCTATATACTATTCTCTTTTATGTTATCTTTAGAGCTAGGTATTATGTTAGCTTGTTTAGAACAATAATACGTAGGTATGTTATATTTAAATAATAATAAATGTAGCAAAGACAAAAAAAAACGTTGTCTCTCAATGGATCCGACGTTATAGACCTGAAAATACTTTTATAGGTTATAAAAAATGCAATTACGGTCATAGGTTTGTTTAAAAAGTAAAAATCATTGGCATCGATAGGATTTGAAGATGGGGTCGGCCGGATCAGTTATTGTTGAAATGCATTAAATGCACGTATTCTTTTTTTATTAATCTTTTTTTCTAGGGATGAATCGAGTCTACCTATCGTAGTTACACCTATAAAAAATTGTCCTCTATTAGTATCACGTCGCCCCTAAAGAAGTTTAATTTCAAAATCAATGTTCGAGATAATATCGTAAATACTATCATAATATTTTTTTTTTTAGTTTTGTTGCATCCCTGGATTGTTTTGGATTATTTGTTCTTTAGGACATTGTCAGTTTTAATCTGAAGTTTATATACTCGTCGATACTTTCCTTTCAACTGTATTTCTTGTTTGTATTTTCTTTTATTGATACATATTATGTGTTTCTTTTATTGTAAATTTAGAAAACAAATACAAAAAAAAGAGATGGCTTTGCAATGTTGGCAGTAAAAACAGAATCGCATCAGCACATTCGTATGTCTTAAAGCTGTTTACTCAAACTGCTATGCTGTTAGTATTTCAAATCTACGAATGTATATGCTTCACCTTTAACGTTAAATGTTGCCTGTTAGTTCTTTTATAACGAGATGGCCGAGTATTCTCTTTATCGAAACACGATTGCGTTCATCTTTAAGTTGTTTTTTTTTTGTTTTTGCTTGATTAAAAAATATTTTTCAAAGACCGCACACACTATTCAATCATGAACCCTCACGACCAGCTCAGCACGGAGTAGTGCATATTAGACTAGCACCGGCAACCAGCAACCAACAACGACCGTCGGTCTTGCCGTGCTGAACCGATCTAGTGTGCTAGTGATGTTGCGTAAAAGTACTTGAAAACAGCAAAATGTGTACCACACATTACGAAAGCTTCACTAAAATTCATTGCTTTATGCAGGTTTGTTCAGGTTTATGCTGGTCTTGGGTGCAGATTGTAGGTTTGTGAGTAGCTAATTAACTCTGCTGGTCGTTCAGATTTATGCTTGAAAAGTGGGCGCGGTCTTTTATTGTTATAAGTTTTGTGCTGTCCATTATACAGTGTATGAAAAATTACGAAATGTTTTAAAAGTATAATCTTAATTTTAAAATTCAGTGATTTATTCAACTGATGAAACTATAATAAGTTTGTTTGAAAATAAAACTAAGTTATAATAAAAAAATAAGTATTTTGGTCTTATACTTTTTAAAAAATGCCAATAAACCATATTATATTAAAAAAAAACTTTTTAATAAGTACTGTGACGCGAGCCTGGGCTGCTCAAGGTCGGTTGCAGGGGTGGGCTGTCCGTAATTTAAAGATTTACAGTGATACCGTTAACGACAAAAAAAAAATTAAGATAGTAGACCACTGCTGCGCTTCTGCCGATTTTAGAATTCTGTGACAGCGCTTATTATTAGGGACATTAAGGGTCAGGGTCCCGAGAATGGTTGGAAATATTGGGCGCCAGAAGTCACGCTGAACAGTTGTGAAGCAGGTGCCGTCGACTTCAAACAGACCTGAAAGAGACAGAGCACAGAGACGGGCGGCGGGCAAACAATTAAAACACGCATCAATTACTAAATGAAATTATATAATATAATCAAATAATCAATGACACAACATGCTTGTAATTATTACGGAAATCTGACGTAACCGACACACAAATATATCTCCAAATTAAAAAAAAATTTAACAGTAAAACGGCTACTCCTAAGCCAAAATAGACAAGTTTAAAGATTGCAATCTCTTCATTTATTTTAAGCAATAACTTGAACGGCGCGTCACCCTACAATCAGCCGGCGATAATTTATTCCCCGGCAAGCGAAAATTATAATTACTGAACCAAGAAACCGGTTTAACTAAATACAATCAGCACTCAAAGTTTCTACATGGTGACGTTGTTAAGAATGACAACTAATTTTCCGATAGGAAAATTTCAACGTACAGCAGGACTTTATACAATTTTTCCTACTACCATGTATAAACTTCAGAGTACAAGGGAAACTGAAACGGTAGGATGTCGCGTCGAACTTTCGGTAATTAATTATTTATTGTAAGTTATTCTAAATAACTGATTAAAATGTAAACAAATATTTAAAATATAAACAGTGAGTCGATCGACACAAAACAAAATACAACGCGTTTCAAGTAGATGCGTTCATTCTTGATGAATATGGGCAATATTAAATGATAAAGTTTTTAAATCAATTCTGTTGCAAATAGTGATTAATTTCACGTAATTTATTATGAGTTATAATGTTGCGTATCCAATCGGTTCTCAAATCAAGTAAAAAATAATCAAAAAAAATAATTACGAACCAAACTTCTATGTCATAAGAAGGGAATTAATTCATTACGTTACACTGCACGATTTCAATCACGATTATTTATCGGAAGGTGAAAATGCACTAATAAAACAGAAATGCCGTTAGAATTACACAAAACGTTAGCAAAGAACAATCCTACCAGATTCGATGATCCACGGTTCCTTCGTCGTCGACTGCACCTGCTCCAGACTGGCGTTGGCCACCACGCGAACGACGATGATGTCAAGGGAAACGGCCAGTGGACGCGAAAATCAACTCAACCACTCAACAGAACTCTCACACACTACCCACAGGATCAACAGGAACAACGCAAAATAAACATTTTTCTCCAACAAAAAAAAAACTTACTACACACACCATAAAAGCCTCCGCCCGAATGCGTTATTTCAACAAAACCTCACCGCTCGACAGAACTCGGTGGGACCTGATTCTAATTTGACATTTTCAGCCAGCCCTACACTAGCATCTTTTTGTTGGACTTGCTCTAGTATTAAAAATTCGTCACAGTACCTATACAAAACAATTATATGTTAAAATCTTTCATTAACGTCTGATTAGTATACTATTTAATATATAAAATTGTCGACCAATTTTTCAGACAGTATATTGACAAAATTTATAATTATAATTCAATAAATCAACGTTTCGGCCCGGATTTGGGTTTTCTTCAGAATGGAGCTCAAAAGTTTTAAAATTAATTAGTACATAATTAGTTTCTAACAGAATTCAGTTTGTGTTTTTATAATATCGAAATATTAATGAAAAAATAATAGTCATAAAGTAGTCATGGATATACTGGCAAGTAGGTACCTATTAAACCAAATTTTTATTTATGACCACCACTACAAGAAAAATATTTTTATTAGAATATTAACCACCGATTAATACAGAGAGGTTGGAAAGAAAATTGGATTAAACACAGTAAAAAATGTTAAATCTCTTTTTTTACAATCAAAAATTCATTATCCCATTTTTAGAGAATACCTGTAATCTATAAAAATCGCAAAATATCGTATAAAAAATTCGGACATAATAAAAGTACTTTATTTTGCTATTATATATAATGTTTATTACAGTTTAAAAAATTGTTCAAACATTTACCGACGCCTTCACACAAATTGCCGCAGTAAAATGTTTTTTATAGCAGTTTACAGCATCTTTTTATGTATCGTAAAAATAACACCAAACATAAAGGGGAAGCGGGTGTTCATTAACAAATGAGTTTATTTGCAATTCATGCAAACCGACACTCCTATTTCACAAATAATTACGTTGAAATCTTTACGATAATAATCCTTGGCGAGCTATGAAACCTTAAAGGATTTTCGAGCGACTTTATTCTAAGCCAGTTGGCTGCATTTTCTTAAATTATTCGACGGGGTGAGTAGTGAGTAGGGAGGAAAATTTTCCAAAATGGAAAATTATTCGAAAAATTTTCCACTATAATCTTCCGGAAAATTTTCAATGTCAAAAAGGCATTTTTTTAGTAATTTTTTATAGGACATATTTGAACTTTCCATAGTTTCTTTTATTAATTAATTTCTGTACAATTTAAACAAAAACTACAGGTATAACTCAAACTTTGTAATCCACGTGAATAAAGTTAGGTTTGATTCTATTTTAAATCTTTCATATTGTTTTATTTGGAACTCATAACAAATCAATTCATCTTATTTTATAATAAAAGAGCACTCAGAAAATGAATCACTTCATTTCTCTTGTTATTTCATAAACAAAGTAATGAGGTAGTGGCAGAGGCCAAAAGATGACACCACTGTACTGGCTGCTGCAGTTATAAAGGGAATTCCCCTCATATAAACAGCACTAGATTGGGATAAAAAAAATCATTCTGCTCTCTTTCAGGAATAATTAATTTTTGTTGGAAGGGGAAAACTCAAAAGGGCATCACATCAAGAGTTGATCATGATACTCCAGTTTTATATATTAGAACATCGTGTCCATCGTTATAATAATAATAAGAAAAATCGCGGATTAATATTTTTGTCCACAATCCTGCGTTTTTTCTTATAAATATACTCCATTTTGGCTTACTTTTGTAGCTTCCAGTGAACGAGAGTTTAATTTTACAGTACTTATTTACCTTTTTAATTTAGCGGTTTGGAAAATTTTCCAGTAAATTTTCTGTTTCAAAATTTTCCGGAAAACCAACAACTCTGGTGGTGAGGGCATTTGGAAAAGTATCTTAGAAATAAAAAAAAAAATTGTTCATGTTATTTTACTATTTTGAAAGTTCCTTTTTAACATGCTTGGTTGCTTGTTTTCATCTACACCGAGCAGTTAATTAAAACTCGGTTCATGGCTAGTGTTCTAGTGAGGTATCGTTTTCATTAATGAATTAGCATTACTACTTGAAAACCTCTAAAATGTCTGTACAAAAATTTGTAAGTTTGTGCTGTGCTGGTCGGGCATATTTCAGCTTGACAAGTGTGCGCGGTCTTTTATTGTAACTTCTTCAAGACATAATGTTGAAAATAAGTGTAAAAACGCTAGCTAATAAAGAATTTAGCAAATAAATATGTAGGTAGTTATTCTTTGTCTTGTGTAGGGTTCTTCCAAAGTTTTTAATAGTCGTTTATTTTTTTTTATTTTTTAATTTTATATTTTATGAAAATGAAAGTTGCTTTTTTGCAAAATTAATTTCTCTCCAGTGAAAAATATAGTCTTTTTCCAGCCAGGATGTGCATTTTCCAGTTGAGTTCAGCGAACTTTGACCATTTCAATGTCTCCTTATAGTTAACATCAGTTATATACAAAGTATGAAAGCGTTGCATGTGTGTGTGTGCGTATAAAATCATTAGACGGGTCTTTTGCATTAACACATTAGGGTTACCAATCTGATAAAAAGAATAAAAGAAAAGAATAAAAAATGCTACTTGTCTCATGTCTCATTTTGGCCACATGAATAAATAATGCTTAAATTCTGACACAAAATTTTATTCATCCAACTGATCAGGGTGGCGTAGCGGTAAAAGCACTAGACTCGCATTCGGGAGGTACCGGGTTCGAATCCCGGCGGGGGCAGATGTGGCTGAGACTTTTTCCCACTGCCTCTCGCCAAGAAACGGTAATTCCTGTACCGGCCATCTTGTTGAGGTTTTCCATGGTTTCCCTCAACAATTCCAGATAAATATCGGGATGGTTCCTTATTCAAGGCCATGGCCGATTACCTGTCAAACTCCTATGCTCAACATTTTCCTAAAAATTCTTCTCATTCGCCCATTGCTATTAAGTTGAAGTTTAAAAATTGTAGAAAATAACGGGAAGTGTGGTAGAAAAAAATAATAATGGTGCGAATGACATAAAGTCGAGAAACGGACCTTAAACGCATTATTATTATTATTTTATTAATCCAGTGCTAAAACTACGAATACCAAACAGGCCAGTGTACCTTACACTTTTGTATAAAAAACGGAATAGTGCGAATAGTGTTAACATTTTTTATTTTTTACAATGAAGCACGATACCAAACGCATCTATTCGCTACGCGCAGCATCAAAATCGCGACTTATAACGCCATTGACCGGCGAACCCACTGCCATTATATCAAATGGGACAACTAGTAAAAAGTGAATTAAAATTAATGTGCAACATCAAAGTGAAAAAAGAAAAGTTAAAGTTTATAAAAACTGTGATCAAATAGTTCATAAATATTAGTATTCAGTATATATATGTATATTGTATATTAAATTATTGTTATATTTTATTTTAGAAAGAATCAAAGTTTGTAAAATTAAAAACAGTTATAAAACGTTTTATGTGCCGTAAAAATGACAGCTTTCGCCGCTAAGCGCGCACGGTCGTTCAGCGTCTCCCTTCCAAGCAGCTGCACATAGCGAATAGTAAAAACCAAATCTGCGTGCACACTAAATTACTTAGATACCTACCTAGTAACAATTTTGTTGGACATTCAATTTGGATGCAGTGTTGGCAACCCTTTGAAACGAACTTACATATCCCGTTCATTATATAACAATGGTACAGAGAAACCGGAAATGCCGTTAAATATACGTACTTAATCCGTGTTAATGAAGTGTACCTAATTAAATCTGATATTTACGGCCGAAAGTAAACATGGATATATGTACCCACTTGCTGGCTTTCAAATTAACTGCACCCCTTTGGAAAAATGGATCTTGGTGCTTTGTTTATGGACTTAACTCAGAAGAGTGAATGTTCAGTCTTAAGAGTTAAGAGAGAGATTGGTAACGGAAATTGAAGAAAATGGGAAACAATATGAAAAATATAAATAATTTTCGTGACATTATTGTATTTAATATACAAATAGATAGCTATTAGTCCAAGAGCTATCAAACATTTTTGAATAGACATTTGAGACACCGTAAAAAGTTGTGTAAAATCGAAGATCGGGCTGAAGGATGGTGGATGGTGGGGCCTTGCCAAACCCTGAATTTAATTTGCCAATTCCTGGAGGCATTTTGTAATTTTTATACCTTCAAATTTAGTAAAATAAAAAATAAATAAGCCAGATTATTTAGTCGGATCTAAATATTCGCTAGGTTTCAAAACTGTAGGTTGAAGTATGAGAGAAAGAGAAGGTATAGCAGTTTATAAGTTATAGGTAAAAAATTAAATATTTCGGAATGTGAACTGAAATTAGAAAGTTCAACAGAACTATTATTAATTCCAATAATCCTGCCAACTTATTTGCTAAAGTTTGTTGAAGTAAAATATTTCAACAAATCGTATTAATAAATGCTTCTTATAGTTTTGTTTTGTTCTTTTTAATGTCTGAAATATTAAAAAAAACACGATGCTTTATTAATCCTGGTGTTTCTGGTCTGAAAAGTCTCTTAAAGAATTTAAGCCCAAGCTTTTCTCTTTAACAAAGTAACATACCGTATAGTGAACCCCGTACACATTTTTATAATTCCCTTTTTACTCTAAAATATTACATAAATTTTTAATAATTATATAGAGTCGTAATTATCGCTGGAAAGTAAAACTGTTTTAAAAATATTTTAAATGATAGGCTCATAGTTTATTTTTAGCAAAGTTAATCTTGTAGAGTGCTTACCTTAAAATACCTGACTCTACGTGTGATCATTATTGACTAACGTGTGTTTAGACTGCACAAACAAATAACTTAAAATGAAGTTTTCAAGTCCGGTGACGACATCGATTTTACTTTTATCCTTTCCTTCGAGAAATTTGATGGTTTATCATTAGTCTGGTGATTTTATCTAATTGAACCTCACTTTCCTTTAATCTTATCTTTATCTTGTAGATTAAAATTTAATAGTCAGTGTTTTTAACAGCGGTATGTAGACGTCGTCAATGTTAACAGCTTGAAGATTAGCCCAAATAACCCACAATAAAGAAGTTTGAAGCTCAGAGGTTACCTCAATCGTTGTATTGTATCAATTGATATCTAGATTTAAATTTAAAACTGAAGACAGAACGACGAGCATTGACAGCTGGCACAAATATTAAAATGATATATAGATTGTTTACTTCGGTAAATACTTACCTAAATGTAAATTCTAAATACAAGGATGTTAGGCTAGTCATTTTGTCTGCTAGCTAAAAAATCAAAAATTCTTCTAGTCTCATTTTTTCGTAGAAGATTAACTGATAATAATACCATAACTACGTGATCAAATACTGTTCTTGATTGGTCTAACCAATTTAACTTGTATTAAGAAGATTATTTGAAGGCTATCTGTCGTGTTTTATCTTAGAATTTCTATAGTTAACCAACTTCATTTGAAAACACCTGTAACCTTGTGTGTATAATTGTATATTTTAAAATTACTTTGCATCTAGATGGCTATTGATTGATGGTCTCTTTCTTTTCCACCCAAAATTGGTTACTTTTAACTTCTAACTAGTAGGCTAGCACTGAAACTAGAGATACCAGACGTATATTTACGTATGGATTGACTGTACTATAGTCTATAACCCAGGGCAACAGAATTGTAGGGGCAGCAATATTTAATCAGAACTCATCAATTCTTTGACAAAAGATATTCCCATTGTGTGTTATTTTCTATGTTGAAGTTCAAGATTTGAACATGTTTTAAAATCTTCAAAAAAAAGCAGGGGCACTGAAATAAATATTGAACTACATGCCGGAGGACTTTCTTGTACGTTATATTTTTAGAAAATGTTCGGTTAGGTTATATCCTGTGCTCTATATTACAAGTGTGCGAAGTTTCAAGTTTCTAGTTTACGGGGCCTAGAAAGACAGACAAAAATATCCTAATGTACATTAGGAAAGTTATAATATGTAATGGTCAACATTAAGTGTTGACGATGGACAGTGGCTAATTTCGAGTAGTTTGGGGTGGCACTGAACTTAAATAGATCACCGGGGGTTGCACTAAATTATAGTGCCAATTTTATCTTCCGATTAGCAGTGCGTCAATCAAAGCAAGGTCAAATTAAAGTGGCCGCTCTATATTTAGACAGTCAATGATTGCGGCCAGTGCATTGAAAACGTTCCGCGGCCGAGGTTAAGCAATGCAATAGAACTGCTCCAGTATGTTTGCAGTATAATAGCGCCCATGTCGGGACTCGAGATGTATAATAGACCAATGGAAAGTCATGGTTCTCACCTTCTCTCTCTTTCATAGGTTTGAACAGAGAGAACATGTATGTACATAAGCCCACCGCTCCTCTAAACACTTCATTTCAGTAAGCTAGCCATAAGCTCGTTTTCACACAAAAGCGTTCTATAAACTTAAACTCTCTTCAAATATACTGTAATCTCGGTGCGGTGCGCCTACTTTTGTGCCTATAGTCGAAACTAACTGCAATGTACATATTGGAATTTACGGAGAGGGGACCAGTCATATCAAGATACCAGGGAATCCTATATATTGTGTATCGGTAGTAATATTCGTCTTTCGATCGAAGTATTTGGTGAGACACGACGTGCTAATGCAACCACTGATCTGGGTTGAACTTTTCTGCTGCTTTACCTACATGCATGTATTTTTGACAATCCAAATTTAATTGTTGGCACCGTTCAATCTCTAATGCGGCTATTAGTGATGGATTTAGAATAAGTCGCACTAGCCACCGGCCTTGGGCATCACCACAGAGAAGGGACAACACAAAACAAGAACACTTTTTTCCTAGTTAGAATTATTTAGATTAAATATTATATGTGTCGTAGTCACATAGTAGAATTCGTCAGATTGTGAATATTTCATAACCTTTCCGCAGTATCATGTGTTGTTTAAGATTCGTTGATGCAAGGCCAAGTTTTGGATCACTTCCAAACACCGCCTTAAATGGACCATGACCAATTACTCGCTGTAATGAGTTATTCTTTTCTTTTGCCACTGAACATAATAACAACCTATTGACCAAGCTACTGATTCATTATCTAACATTTTTATCACAGATTTGGTATCATTTGTTATTACAATATCATAATTTTTTTAGTCAATAATATTCTCGACGAGTTTTAGTTTTATCTGTTTGCTTAACGCAACTGATATTTCATTAGCAATTATGAAATATCTCGGATTTTCTCAATCTGACGGATTCCACTATGTGACTACGACATATGTTGGCACACGACTTTAGCATTTATGATCACTTCATGAAAATTAAGATGGCGTTTCTTCAAAATCTACTATTATGAAAAATACTGGAACTTTAAAAAATGAAACATAGAAATTAAAAGCAGACGATATTAATAAAAGTCGAGATCATGCGCTATGGATCAAAATAACAACTAGTAAAAAACTATAAGGGCACCAAAAAGTTAAACCTGGCGCTGGCGGTAAGATTATGATTTACTATATAAATGGCAGTCCTACTACACTTATTTTACTTTACCCGACGTAGCCGTAGTGTTAAATGTATAATTTCACGACCGCTATGCAGACATGAAAAAAAGCTATTTTATAGAGGTGTGTGCAAAAAATAAATTTTAAATATTGAAAGGTAAAAGTTCAATTCTGTGAGTCATGTCTCCACGGGTGGAGTTATCTTGACTGCATTCTAGATTATCCGCGTGTGTATTGAACAAGTTAAAACTGCAGTGGTAAAGTGGTTGAACTTTCAATGCAGCAAGTGTAAGACGTGTAATACGTCTGAAAGTACTTGTGTAACGTATGTATGTGCTATAATACTACCTATGCGTTATGCATTATATCGTGTGTTCATGAAACAAGGTCTTTGTTGTTTTTATTTCAAAATATTTTACTGAATTTGCATGCGAAAGTTAAAAGAGGTGCGTCGGTTCGTGGACACACAAAGGAAGCTATTCTTCTTACGCATTCAATATGTAGTATAATATAAAAAGAAGCGGACCAAGTATTGATCCTTGAGGTACACCCAGCGGTGATTAAATGATCTAACAGTATGGACCTGACTTCTTTATATTATTCACTTGAACTGTTTTTGTGCGATCAGACAAATAGGAGGGCAGCACATTGGATAATTATATAATTAAAATATAACCTTAAGTTCTTATTTTTCCGTAATTAAAATTAGATATGATAAAAATAATTTCTAACAATCTGTTTTCTTTTTCAGGTAAGTCACTATTTCATTCGCCAATTACTTCAAACGTAAGTTGTTATTTTTAATATTGAAGACCTAGTATAAAAACAGCAGTTTAACATTTTTCGCGTGCTTGGACATTTTCTTTCATTGCTCAATTAGGTAGGTATATTATGATACACGAGAAGGAGTATGCTTTTAAACAATGAAATATTTTTTAATCGGTTCAGTAGTTTTTTGAGATTAGCATACACAAATGAATACAAACTTTGCATCTCTATACTATCTCTATATTAGAATAGGTAAATAAAACATTATAAAAATTAACAATTACTTGAATAAACAAAAAAATGCAATTTGGCATCTGTGGCCATTGTTGTTACATACAATTTTAATTTAATTAAGATAAGACTAAAAGTAGGCTCGATCATAACCGGATTTTAAAGTTTGAATTCCATTGTTTAAAATACTTTGTATTTAGAAATGTCTTTCCAAAATTGGCTTCAGTTTAATCAGTTTCATTGTGCTAATTTATATTTACATTCCAAATCTTCTTGGCTTCCGGGTTTGTAAACCGTGATCTATTGGTATTTTTAACTGAGATGTCATCTACAACAGCGGTAGAAAATACTAAAGGCAATGTGACAGCGAGTGAAGTGTTCTTCTAGGCGACTCACAGGTAAGTGTGTCGACAACTGCTGATCCTCGTTCTTTTATGCTCAGCGCGCTAGTGTTCTCTGCTCGGTCGTAGTTTGCTCTTCTTCTGTGATGAAACGACCAATCACAGAAGAGCAAACTACGACTGAGTAGAAAACACTAGCACGCTGAGCATAAAAGAAAGTGGAACAGCTGTCGTCAACACACTCACCTACAAGCCCGAAAACAAAGAAGATTGGGACCAACACCGGCCATGAAAGCCTTGTATTTACGTTGTTTCGATAAAATACTGTTTTCAATCAGTCTGTATGCAAGTTATTGTACTATTCGGTGCAATCATTACCACATGTACCTAACGGAGGTGTTTACTTTTTCCATATAAATTCTACTGGGGAATGTTGCCAAATTGTAGCAGCCTTTAAATTGCGCTAATGCAGCTACATAATTATGCATTTTATGACTTACTTTAACAGTGGTTAATTTAGTAGTCCGTTCTGCTTTATAATAGACTATACTCGATAATAGTTCAGGGTGAAATAGAACGGATTTTATGAGGACGAATTATTGTAGGCTTTATAGTATTTAAAATAACGAACTCAGTTTTCACTAATTCGAAAATGAGAAGAACTTTTCCATGGTTGCAATATTGAATTTTAATAAGATACAAGTGAAAAATTGAATAAACACGGTTTTTAACTCGTTTTTAACGTTTTTTAACAAGTTCCAGTGGTGTAATTTTGACAGGCTTATATAAATATTCCCTCAAATTTGCACCCTTTTGCGATTTTGTAGTAGAGTCAAATCATCTTCATTTTACTAGCCTAATTGTGGAAATAGTCTGTTACATTATTGCTCCAGTTTTCAAATCTATTTTTTGTCCCTATACTTTACGCATGTAAACCTGTCGTAATATGGACGATTTCCGACTGTGCTATAAAGTAATTGACTATTTTTAGTTACACAAGAGGAAAAGTTAAATAAATAACGCATCAGTTGTTTTCATAATATATTTTAAACAATGGGATAAAAAATTAAGAAGGCTTTTTAGCTGATATTTTGTCATCAATTAGAAAGTCCTCTAAATTGGTTACATATACACAAAATACCAGAGGAAGCTAAGCAGGTTTATTTTTCAACTGCGTGGAATAATTAGATATTAGAAGATTAATAATTATTTCTAAAAACTTCAACATAATTCCTTCTCAAAATTTTATTTAATCAAAGAAATCTCCGAGAGCATGAATTGACAAAAGGTGCAAGTGAGTTGGAATATGGATATTTACTTTATAATCTTGGTGTGACCATAATGGGCATTAAAAATAAAGATTCAAGAGTTCAGACGACGTTTCGGTTGGTTTCGCATATTGCGTAAATAAGTTGGTTATTCCTAATTGTGCTTACTTTCGGTAAATTAGCTGAACTGCATTCTAACCTAAAATTCCAAGTAACATTTTTTATTCATGAAATATTCACAAAATCAAAACAAAAACATACACTAGAAAAAAGGTCACTAAATCGTTTAAATGGTTAGGACGAAAATTTTACCTATCATAGTAAACGACCCATCTTAAAAGAATGTAATATTATAAAAGTAAATGAAAATTTATTAAAAAGAGATTTTTTACGACGACGCGTGACGTCACTTTTATATAACTTATTTTCGTTAAAACGGAACTGTTGTATAGAGAGGGTATAACTTGTATCATAAAACTCAGTACAGATCGTATCGCACTCTTTTCCAATCCTTACAAAGATTTGTGTATCGTCTTCTCTTTCCAGACCCCCAGTCGAATACGAAGATAAATAAAACACTGCTATAACATACACGGGTACATACAACACTGTTCTACAGACTGGTCGTCAAAACATGTTAAAAAGTTGCAGTATTTTAAGGTTCCGTACATCCGATGTCTCGGTTTATTTTCTCCGAATCTGTTAAACCGGCGCTACACGTTGATCCGAACGTTCGATGGAGCGTAGGACAGAACGTTTGAGTCAACTGAGTTCAACAGTTGAACGTACTTGCTACACGGCGTGTCGAATGTTTAAAATCTTGAGAAAACTGATACAAACGTTTATCAATAAATAAAAAATGGAGGATGATGAAGCTTATGTTTCTAAATATAAAATGATAATGTAACAAACGTACCTGTTAAAACATAAATAAATCAGAACAAACAATCTTTATAAATTATGAACACTCAAACAGTATTTAGCAATACACTACGAATTGACATAATATTCGATCGAATCGTGTAGCCGTACATCAAAGCATAAGAATGTTTTCCTTCGAACGTTGGAGGCTTCCTTTGACTCGGGTCAAGAATACCGACAACAGCCGGAACATGGTCAAACGCGAACGTTGGACGCTCTACATTGGAAGCTCGTAGGTTTGACCGTCGGCCACACGATGCGACGAACGTACGTTGGACGGTGTTGGTAGCATCGTGTAGCGCCGGCATTAGAGGAAAAGGTAGAGATTTGGTACTTTAGAAAGTTACATGACTCAATCAGGGACGTATAACGAAAGTAAACGAATTCCGATCTTGAGGGTTATGGGGGGAGAGGTGTCAAATTAGAAAATTTCAAGTGCACCGTGTGGCGTATCAAATGAAAGGGCTCGGTATGAGAAATAAAATATAATATAAAATATTATAATAATATAATATAATAATAATAATATTATATAAATTATAATAATAATAATTTTAAAATGAATAGTTTAAAAGATATTAACAAAAATATACGAAACTACTGAGCCTAACATTTTGAAAAAAATAGGAAACATAGGGCCTCACTCATAGTTTAATCTTAACAGAAATCCTTAAAGTCTTAAAGTTCTGACGAAAAACGGAATGGCCTCTTCGACTTGCACTTGACCAGTTTTATTTTATTTTTTTGTATATTGCGTGGATTTGTTTTGTGTTATATTAACCCAGGGCCGTAACTATGTAGAATTTAAAATGTGCTTAAAAAACGAGTGCGCACACCTTCGAACTTCTAAAAAGTAGGCAACGAAAAGGGGCCTCTTCAGGGCTCTTTTTCGTCGGGGGCCCGGGGGCACCGCTCCGCTTACCCCATTGTCAGCATGGCCCTGTTAATTAACCCTTTCTCGACCTACTCTAAAGTTAGATGGAGCTAGAGATTTCTTTAGACATTTTTATTTTTCAATACACATATTTTTTATAATTTTTGATTAACCTCTTAATGCTTTTGAACGAACAAACGAACACTGCTCGCGCGCGGCGCGTGTATCGCAACGCGACAACCCGAGCAGTGCTCGCCAGTTTCGACTTGTTAGAGTTTTATGCGATAAACAAACGAACGGTGCTCGCCAGTTGCTACTTGACGGGCTAGAGACACTACGCATATCGTTTCCTCTGTTTTACCTTATTGAAAAACATTATAAAATATTTTGTAAGTATTATATTTCCAAAATTAATAAAAAAAAAATGCATTTTTACGAATGTTATTTATATTTTTTTTTATATATTCACGTTGATTATAATTTTGTTATTCAAGATCCCTTTATCATGGAGAGTGACAGTGAATGGGAGGATTTAAATTTAGATTTTTATTTTTTTTACTTTTTTTTACTATGTTTTGTTTCTACATTTTTATCACTTTTGTGTTTTATTTCGAACTTTTTTTGAGCTACACAGTTTTAAATCATGTAAACTGTATAAATAAAAAATAAAATAACCTGCAGTTTTTATTTCAATTTTTGATAAAAAACCCGAGCATTAAGTGGTTAACGTCTAATTAGAACTCTTCAATAAACAAAATTATTATTTATTGAACATATTTCTTAAGTTATTAAATATAACAGACCATTTTTACCGTATCGTTGAACTATTTGGAAAATCTACATTATTAACTAGTTAGGTTACTATCGATGCGTAACGTAAATGGCAGTGGGCGAAGTGAAGATTTCACGGAGACACTATTATTATGAAATCCCACACATCGATTCATCTTCATGCTCACACCGATACGTATCATGGTTTTTATAAGGAAAACGGTTAAAAAAACAAATAATAACGAGTACACAAAATCATTTACAGTTTATCGAATATCCTGTATGCATCCCACATGAATGTATGTATATTGTATAACCCCTACCCGGTTCACAGCGTGTGATTGGTGCCAATACATCAGCTGTGCGATATTATCATGCTTTCGCTGATCCGATTTACTGAATACATTTGTGTACAGGCACTTAACGTTCTATCAAAACACTATGCTTGTTTCTTCGATTTTAGGGCTGGCTGATATATTAAAAGTTTATAGTATCGTTTATCGAAGCTTCATCGATTTTATGTCAGCCTCAATGATTTAAATTCACGCATTAAAACAGTCATATCGTAGATAGTGAAAGATAGCGATGGCAAAATATTTTAATTTAAATGACTTAAAGATGGAAATAAACCCGCTTATAAAACCATATCTTTAAACATCGATATCAAAATTTATGAAGTGTTTTTTTCAAAATATTCGCATTGAAGTTTGTTCACATTTTTTATTTCGCATTTGCTATTTATTAGTTGAAATTCAAAAGTGTAATTTATCCTAAACATACAAAAATATTCTTTCATCGATTGAGGATCTTTGATAACTGGACCGCCGGAGGAACGTCTAAGTTTCTTTGCATCGTGCAGGTTGTAGACTTGTACTGGTCGTGCAGCTTTGCTTGACAAGTGTGCGCGTTCTTTTAATCCACGCGCGCGGTTGGGAGTTTATATCCAAGAGTATATTTTCACAGTTGACATAACTTGGAAGCACTTGAGTTAACAAAAGGTGTGAATTGACGATTTTCTTTCTGCTCTTCCTGCGTTTTCACCAATATTTTATTGTTGTTTCCTCTAAACGAACTGGAACTGAAGTGTTTATAGAATTTCTATTCAATTGTGAAAGTTTTTTTCGGTTGTTGTGATTTTTACATTTTAATGATGATTAAAAGTTTCTAAAATAAATTTAAAATCATGTTCAATTAACATATATTATTTTTTGCAAATTAACAAAGACAATATTTACAGAACCTAAATTATAAAGAAGAAATAGGTAATATTTAAAAGAAGAATTTTTTAAATAGGTACCTACGTCATATCGAAATCACTAATGCGTTGTAAAGCCTACTTCTTGGCAATAAGTCAATAACACAGGGAATAGAAACATTTCAGTGTAGAAAAATTAGGGGAAAGCTCGATGTTTGTATGAACCTTCTTTTCATGGTTCTAAACAATATACCAAATGTCCCCACCGATACATGTGCCGCTAACAATGTTACACGCGACGAAAGGTAACAAAAAATGATTTTTTTGCGAAAATCTCGTTAAGGGTAAATTTTATAAAAAAAATTGGTTGTCTGTAAAGTCGGTTTACGGACGATAGTTTTACGTGATAACGTCATTAAGAAACATTGATGAACTCTCTGACGTCACGCGAGAAGAGAGAGAAATGCCTACAAGCCGTCGCTTGGGCCGATCGTGCCTCTCTATCGCTTATACCGCGCTCTTGCTTACACGCTCAGGATCAGGCGGAACGTGACACTTTTTCGTGCGTGCAGCCGGTGTTTCATCAATTTATAAGACGTTATCACGTCAAAAATATGGTATTACTTTTTTTCGATAAATTTGGATTAAAAAGTTGTAACGTTTATGTTTCTTATTTCAGTTCGATTTATTTGATGTTGCTATACCATATAATTTTAGTCTATACTGAGCATAGGAATAAAATCGCAATCGAACCATTAGGGTGCAAACATATACTTCTGTCTTTTTTTACGCCGTAAGCACTGGCGTATCTAGGAGGGCAAGACAAGCACGGGGAGCCCGGCTTAAGAAATAACAGAGATAACCTCCTACATCCAAACTTACAAACGTTACCTCATTATATAATGATTAGTATACGCATAAAAATCAGCTACTTTATAGTAGGTAAGTGCAAAAAATATAGCATGTATCTAAAACATAATGGTATTATTACTCGTGTGACTGTTTAAATTCACAATAATTCACGGTCTAGAAACATAAACTAGGTACATACTGTAAACTGTTATAATTTTGTCTGTTTAAAATGATTGTCAATTCATTTAATTATAATAATTTTATCGTCATTTGTACGCCTCTGTAATCGGAAGCATCGCGCAGGTAGCTTACGATGTTGTTACCAAATCAGCTCCTGTATAGAATTTCTTTGACCTTTTCAAAATTCGCCTCTTTATTATAATAGCGGCATATTTTTTAATCCTACTTCAGACTAGACAGAAATTATTCTGCACATAATATGAAAAGTATTGACGCAAAGCCAGCCTCTGCATTTGGTAATCTTTTATGGCAAACGAGAAAAAAAGATCGCAACTTTTAAATTACTTAAATGCAACGCGGCACTTCAATTATGGCAGAAAACTTAGTTCGCCGCGGCCGCATGGACGTACCTAAATGTGCATAGTTACTACAATTTTCCGCATTCTCTGCGCAAGCATATAAATAAGTTAGTTATTCATATATATTTTTTAATTGACTTCAAAGAAATAAACATTACTTGAGGCTCGTACACGCTGCTCAACTTTTTTGTATTTTTATAATTATTTAGAAAAATAAGTTTGGTATGTAGGTACATTATACAGGGACCGGTATTTGCTCGTATTTCTCTCGGGAGAAGAAACTATGACTAATTTGGAATGATTTAACCTCTACCACTTGGGGGTCAGAAATGCGTCATTTTCGAGAAAATCTACTTGTTTTCTTTTTACAAAAATCCGAATTTTGGGAGGTAAACATTAAAAAAAAAATTGGTAAAGTCGGTTTACGGACGATAGTTTTACGTGATAACGTATTCCGCTTGAATATCATATTTAATAATCACGCACAGGGTCAGGCGGAACGTTAGGAACATTAGGAACGTTACATTTTTTCGTGCAAGCAGCCGGTGTTTCATCTTTTTATATTGACGCGATTCATCAATTTATAAGACGTTATCACGTCAATATATTTTCACTTTTTGGCCTAAATTTTTCCATGATATCTAATTGGTTAACCTTCGTAAAGCTATAAACTACGAAATTTACTGTTAGATTTTATGTTATATGTTAAAATTTACCATCATTAAAAACATGAAATAAAAATTCTTCACAAAAGTGTCATTATCTTAAAAAATTGGTTGTCTGTAAAGTCGGTTTACGGACGATAGTTTTACGTGATAACGTATTCCGTAATACATAACCTAAATTTATATAATAATTATAATAATTCGAATCTATGATATTGCATCTTTCACTTCAAATTTAGGTAAATTTTATTAAGTAGAATAATAAAACACTATAAAAAGTATACTATTATTATATAAAAAACAACTATGGCATGTATATCTTTTGCGCATGCGCCGATTTTCCCCAAAAAATTTACAAAAATTTCTAGTAAAAATAGATAGAGTAAAAACCGTTTTAAAAACTATATTATTATTATATAAAACATCATTATAAGAGATATATTCTTTTACGCATGCGCCGATGTTCCCCAAAAACAATAGGCCACTTCATATTTGCATATCAAACATCCTCCCAAAATTTGGTTTCAATCCGCTTATCCTTGGTGTCGGAATGATAAGAAATGTCAAAAGTGACGTTTGCAACTGTCAAAGTATTATGTTCTAATAATAATTAGTTATTCCAATACTTAACTTAGAAGGCGTTGCATTTCACAAAATACTAATGTCAAAAAATTGAATTAAACATTAGAAATGCAGCCGTTTTCATGTTAAGACAAGACATACGTTCTCTTCTAATTTCCATGTACGGCAAACAAAGACGACCGACCGCGTCGCGCCATGCATTAGACAACATTGCATTTATACAACTATTTTTCTATATAAATTTGTATAAAAAAACTGTTTAGGCAAATTCTGTTATACGAAATCTATGTAAAATGTTCAAACCGATCTGATTTAAATTGAGCGAGAAATTAGCAAAAAGCACGCACAGGGTCAGGCGGAACGTTACGCGTTAGGAACGTTACAGTTTTTCGTGCATGCAGCCGGTGTTTTATCAATTTATAATATTGGTGATTCATCAATTTATAAGACGTTATCACGTCAAAAAATGACGCATTAACAATCCCCAAGTGATAAGTTTAAATCATTCCAAATTAGTCATAGTTTCTTCTCCCGAGAGGAATACGAGCAATTACCGGACACCCTATATACAGTTTTTAAAGACTAGTTAAATAAAATTGGTCAAAATTGTTGATTCTCGACATGTATCTCCTTGTTATTGCTTCGCGAAATATAAATTTAATTACGAAATCTTATTCACCTTTCAAATTTTAATTGCCTCCTTTTATCGTCCTAGGTCCGGGCCTCGCGGTCCTAGGCCTTAATCCGTCACTGCCTGCACTCTTCTCCGTGGGTGTTTTTTGATTTTTAATCTGTCAGTCAGCGATTGAGTATCAATCAGCTGTATAGTTCCACGTAACGTGCATTGTGTTGAGTTGCACTTTCATTAAAACTTTCTATACTCAAGCTTCGTCGATGCATAACTATGCAAGTATGTATAGTACTAAGTACATGCATGTACTGGTAGATGGATATAAACTCTTCATTAAAATATATTGTTGTGTTGAAGTTAGCTGAAAGAAGCATTAGAGAAACAGTGCGCTTGTTGCACTAATCTATCGGGTATCAAACTGCAGTCATCTGGGTTCAATTCGAGAAACGACGACTTTAATTCTTTCAACATACTTTGTAATTTCTTAGAACACTTATTATAGACATGGGTTCATTTATACCCACTGAGAGTAATATTTTAAATGAAGTTTTGTGATGGTTGAATTTTATGTAAATTGTCAATTAGAAGCTGCTAACCTTAGTTGTTGAGCGTCAACGTAATCTAAAATAAATACCTACATTTAGAAAAATGGAATAGTATAATTATTTTATTATCAGGAAAGAAAAAGTTGTGATACCGATTTGAGTGTGTTTATTCGCACAAATTGTGATGAAACATACATCGTTCCTTTCGTAATGATGAAGAGAAGTGCACAATATATGTTTCATCACGATGTGTACGAATGTGTAAAATCGATTCAGGAGAAATATATATAGTAATGACGAAAAACCTCAATAACGTTCAAGGTTGATTTTCGACCACTGGCGGCCACTAGTGTTAATAGTTTCGTTATGTAATCAGAACGTAAGGTTATAAATACACAAAAAGATAGCTATAGTTTGTTATTATACCGGGTGAGTTTTTTAACCTGGCACATCCAAATATCTCGACAAGTAGGGTAAGCACTCTAGAGAAAAATATCAAAGACTTTGGTACAAGAATTAACCTACACCCTGCCCAAGCCCCTTAAGAGAAGGGGGGAACTTTGAAATGTTAAATGGGGACTCCTATTTTTTTATTGCGGATTCGAACTCCCGGACTAAAAATACAAAAAAATGTAAAATTGACTCAGCAGTGGTTGTCTATTTGACCAATTTTTTGTCAAACTAACCCAAAAATTGGTCAAATCTACAACCACTGCTGAGTCAATTTTACAATTTTTTTGTAAAGTGTTTGGGATAAAACTTTTGTATTTTTAGTCGGGGAGTCCGAATCCGTGATAAAAAATAGGGGTCCCCATTTAACATTCCCTTCCTCCTCTCGAGGGGGTTGGGCAGGGGGTGGGGTAATTATTGCACCAAATAATGACTGTACAATGCATTCTTAGAAAAATTTATAATCAAAATCTTGTCTGTGTCGAGACTCAAATCCAAATTTCTCACTATTGCGGCGGATGCGTTATCATTACTCTAGCTCTGCTAGATATATCTAACCAGCGAATTTTTTTCATAATAAAACATATTTAACATACTTCGAGAGCCAATTTTTGCATTCTTTCCGTCGTAATTTCTGAGGCTTGCAGATGACCGCACTATTTCACGTACGTATAAGTTCCCGAGACCACTACTCTGCGGCAGCATTGTAGACACACACGGTGCGCGTGTGTGTTATTTATAGTGCGTGTCGTGTGATACAGTGCAGACATTTATAACGGTCATCAGTATAAGGGTCTTACGTCATA
This sequence comes from Xanthostigma xanthostigma, assembly GCA_963575645.1. Classification (NCBI taxonomy): domain Eukaryota; kingdom Metazoa; phylum Arthropoda; class Insecta; order Raphidioptera; family Raphidiidae; genus Xanthostigma; species Xanthostigma xanthostigma. The sequence goes on along the minus strand of OY754472.1, from coordinate 18,692,590 downwards.
CGCAGCCCGTGTGCCATTGTTGGGCGCCGGCCGCGTCACCTCGGCCTGTCCTAAACACTCCTCAGTTTACGACGTCTGTCTTTAATCTTGGAATTACTCAACAGGGAACGATCACCATACACATTCGCTAACGTTCTCTCTTGCTGGCATATTTAAAGTTTTTGAAGAAAAATAATAGCAAACATAGTCAACTGTAAGTTTATATCGGCAGATTTGTCTTTTTACTACGTTTATATTAACTCGCTTTTCGTGTATCTCGGCGGGGACTTTGTAATTGATTTTAAACTAACTTCTTGATGAGATAGAGACTTTAAATTTTTAACATAACTCAGAATTAATGAGAGTACCAGAAAATACTAAAATAGAGAAAAAACTAATAAAATAAATTTTAATAAATACGTATAGTTCATTCTTACTTATTTAAATTAGTAAAAATATATACTAATATATAAAGCTGAAGAGTTTGTTTGTTTGTTTGGTTGAACACGCTAATCTCATGAACTACTGGTTCGAATTGGAAATTTTTTTTGCGTACTCATCCCCCCCCATTCATTCTTATGCACCCGGGTGAAATCGGGCGGGAACGCTAGTATGATATAAACACGAAAAATAACTACAAATAAATACGTAAAAGGTGGCTTAAAATTGAAATCTATGCCTTCGCATTTCGTTACATCGTGTTTATTTATGGTTGGAACAGACGCCGTTTCGTTGCGTACGGTAGTTAAATTGTTAAACATGCGTAAAGGGCACTATAAGTATATATTGCATTACAGTTCCAGTTGCGTAAACCGCAACTATCCTTGTAACGACTACATGCGGCTAACCGCATCAATGCTAAATGTTGTAATTTGCGGCATGTTTTTACATATAATATAAACAGTTCTCTAGTAGATATAACATCTGCCTATACCATATATTATACTTTTTTTTGAAATCTATGTAGTATACCCAATACCCACCCAGTATATTTTTTTTAGTGTAAGAGTTTGCATAAAATAATAACTAATAAGCATGAATCACTATGTAGCGATAATACATGACGGACAACAACGCGTAAGTCAAAAAGACGAACTTAAGCCGTTAAGACGAAAAGACGTACGCGCGAATCGTGTGTTACATTATAAATATTATTTTTGTATTCTTTTGTCGTTAATACTGTTTATAGTGTTTATACCAATATTTTAATGTTTATACCATTATTTTCTTAATAATAAATTGTTAATAAAAAATAATTAAGCAGAACAAAGCCTAGACATTGAAAACAATCCTACATTTTGGGGGCTCAACCGGGATAACAAGGGATAACAAGGGATAACAGCGAATAAAATAAGATAACAAGAGATAACAGAGTGTTAAGATTTAAGATAACAAAGATCATAGAGCGCCGTGATTAGAAAAGTGACAAAAGTTAATATAAAAGTTAAAGTGATACAATCAAACTAATAGTTTATTGTTGAAAAGTTTGAAAGTGACAAAAGTTGAAATAAATAAAAGATATTAACTGAATTAAAACTATAAAGAAATGGTGAAATTGAAAGCCAGTAGTAAAAACTGATAAAATCAGAACACGGAAAAAACGCGGTAAAAAATTGTTTCATGTGATGGTTGACATAAACATAATTGGATCAGGGTCATCTCCAGAGTTCAGACGCAGCACATTGAAGTTATATCAACAGCCGTGCCGCTGCACCAAGCTGAGGCCTGAGTCAGGGAGGCACATAAGCCTGCGTACCTGCATACAGCGGAGCGAAGTTGGCTTAGCAAAGCAGCACTAAAGAAGGTAGGACGTATCTTTCCTTAACGCAAGAGAGTAACAGAAGAGTGAAAATAGACTGACTTTTATAACGAAATAGAGAAGTGACATTTTAATAATATTTGAATGATTCATACTAATATTTCATATCGCCCAATACATTTTATATAGACACAGCAATTTTATATCGTGTGTTGTTATAGTGGTTATGTATTGTAATATTGCATATTTTGTGAATGATGTAAACACACGCGCGCGAATTTAAACTGTCCTATGTTAGATTGATGTTTGTCTAATGTTTTATCAACGCATTGTTGCCTGTTATGATCTGACCAGTATATTTTGCTTTATTTATTGAGTTTGTTCATTGTTGCACTATTTTAAGACATTATAAAATTAATCGCGTAACGAATTTAACAATAATTTTTATTTCACAGTAGATAAAACTTTTCATTTGACGAGATGCCTAATTTGGGTAGCATAGATAAGATAGCATATCAAATAAGTAACAGTAAATTTAAGGCCGTCAAGGCTTTGCATTTTATTTGTTTTGGTAGGGAAGAACAACCTAGAAGGGTAAGAAAAGCATTGCGGTCATTCTCTGGTTTCAATTTCGAAAAGAATTCTGACGAGTATAATGAAAGATTAGATAGTATAAGAGATAAATTAGATTTGCCTGATTTGGTTACAGTGTGTAACATATTAGATTTAAATTATTCTAATATCGATGACGTGGTGGATCGTATTTGTTCCTTCTTGATTGACCTTAAAGTTGAAAATGAAAACGACGATAATGAAGATGATGAAGACGACGATAATGAAGACGACGATAATGAAGACAGTGAAGACGACAATAATGACGAAGAAGTTAGAGAAGATGTAGATGAAGAGGAACGGACGCGAGACGCAACGCCAAAAAGAAACGACGAGGAAGCAAGATACAATAATGAAGCTAGATGTGAGCAAGCAACAAACTGTCGACGGTCAGAGTCGTTTGCCATAACATTTAGAGATGTCGAAGATACTATAAGACCATTTGACGGAAGAGATGATTACCCTATTAAGACGTGGGTAAGAGATTTCGAAGAAATCGCTTAAATAACAGGATGGAATGATCTACAGAAATTGATTTTCGCAAAAAAGAGTTTAAGAGGTTTGGCCAAGTTATTTATTCAATCGGAAAAGGGAATAAGAACATGGTCTACACTTAAAGAACATCTTATTAAAGAATTTGAGGTAAAAATAAACGCAGCTCAAGTTCATAAAATGTTGATGACGCGTAGAAAGAAGTATGACGAAACCGTTCAAGAATATGTTCTAATAATGAGGGAAATAGGAAGTCGTGCTGATATAGAATCGGAAATAATAATTCAGTACATAATTGACGGGATCTACGATGAAACGCCAAACAAATTAGTTTTGTACGGCGCCAGGAATTTTTCAGAATTCAAAAACAAAATTAAATTATATGATCATCTACAAAGAAAAAATCCAATGCCACCAACGTTTACGAATAGGACGAGAAAAGAACAGACGAAGAAAGAAGATGCAGTTCAAGTAAAGCAAGAGAAAGAAGAAAAACCGATGAATTGCTTTAATTGTGGAAAGAAAGGACATAGATCGAAAGATTGTCCGGATAAGAGCAAGGGTACTAAATGTTTTGCTTGTAATGGCTTCGGTCATATTGCAACTAGGTGCCCCAACAAATCATCGTCAACAAGAGAGATGAGCAGACCAAACACGAATACTACAAACGTACATATCTTAGAAGTAGTATCAAGAAACGCTGTTAAATTGCAGATCAAAAATGTCCAAACGCTGGCACTTTTTGACACAGGGAGTGATATTAGTGCTATCAGAGAAGATGTCTATGAAAACTGTTTTAGGGATATTCCACTGACTAACAATTACATAACAGTGAAAGGCCTAGGAGAAAACAGTAAAACCAAGACTATGGGAAGTTTTACACATGATGTCGTTGTGAATGATGAGGAATTCAATTTAACTTTCTTCGTTATACCAAAAAACGCGACAGCATATAAAGCCATTATAGGAAATAACTTATTAGAGCAAGCTGAAGTTAGTATAAGAGATGATGGAATAATTGTATACAAAAGAGAAAAAGATAATTTCATAATGGAAGTCAACATAGCAGCAGAAGAAGAAGAAGAAGAAGTCAAACTAGAGCACATAAAGACAGCAGAACACAGGAATGCAGTCAAAGAATTAATTCAAAATTATTTACCGGAGAAAACAAAAACAACTGATATTCAAATGAAAATTATTTTGAAAAATGAAGAACCTATTTACCAACATCCACGAAGACTATCAACATCCGAAAAAATTGAAGTGGAAAGACAGATAGAAGAGTGGCTACGAGATGATATAATAAAACCTAGTTCTTCCGAATATGCCAGTCCAATTGTACTTGTTCCTAAGAAGAATGGCAAGACTAGAATATGTTGCGACTATAGGAAGATCAACAGACAGATAGTAAAAGATAGATTTCCCTTACCGTTAATTGAGGACGTATTAGATAAGCTACAAGGTGCTAAAATATTCAGTACCATAGATTTGAAGAATGGATTTTTTCATGTGCCCATAGAGGAAAGCAGTACCAAATATACATCGTTTGTGACGCCCAACGGTCAATATGAATTTTTAAAATGTCCTTTTGGATTATGCAACAGCCCAGCTGTTTTTCAACGGTATATTAATCACGTTTTCAGAACATTAACGAAACAAGATATAGCAATTTATTACATGGACGACATAATTATACCCAGTGCTAATGAAGAAGAAGGAATAGAGAGGTTAAGATTGGTTTAAATTGTGCAAAAGATCACGGATTAGAAATCAGATTTGAGAAATGTCAATTTTTGAAGCATCGAGTAGAATTTTTGGGATTTATTGTGGAGAACGGAGAGGTTCAACTGTCTGAAGAAAAAACGCTGGCTATTAAGAGATTTCCAGAACCGACGACATACAAACAGTTGCAATCATTTTTAGGTTTGACAGGATACTTTCGGAAATTTATCGCAAATTACGCAGTCATTGCGAAACCCTTGAGCGATTTGTTGAGAAAGGAACAGTCCTTTAATTTCGGTGAAGTGCAGAGAAAAGCATTTATGAGGCTTAAAGATCTTCTATCAAGCGAACCAGTATTACATATCTATCAGCAGGGTTGTGAAACTGAACTTCACACGGATGCTAGTCAAGTTGGTTATGGAGCATGCTTAATGCAAAAGTCTAGTAGTGACTCTAAATTACATCCAGTGTATTATATGAGCAGAAAAACCACACCTGCAGAAGAAAAATATAGCAGTTATGAGTTAGAGGTTCTTGCAGTAATTCAAGCTGTAAAGAAGTTTCGCGTTTATCTCCTTGGAGTTAAATTCAAGATTATAACCGATTGCGTAGCATTTCAACGAACCATGAGCAAAAAAGATTTAACAACAAGAGTAGCAAGATGGGCATTGCTTTTAGAAGAATACGACTATGAAATAATACATCGTCGAGGAAGTAGCATGTCACACGTTGACGCCTTGAGTCGAAGTTACGCAGTAATGATAATAACAGAAGAGGATGGCATCATTACCAGATTAAAACTTGCCCAGGACAAGGATGAACATCTAGGGGCAATAAGAAAAATCCTAGAAACCGAGGAATATGAGGATTATTTCGTGAAACATGATATTTTATACAAACATGACAATGGAAAAGAATTGCTAGTTGTTCCCCGTACAATGCAAGCAGAGATGATAAAGAAGGCACATGAAGTAGGACACTTTTCAGTGAAAAAGACAGAAGAAGTGGTGACGAGAGAATTTTATATACCTAAGTTGAAAAAGAAAATTCAAGCATGTATCGCAAATTGTATACCTTGTATACTTGGCAGTAGAAAAGAAGGAAAGAAAGAAGGATACTTACATCCCATACCAAAGGGTGATGTACCTTTAGATACTTACCATGCCGACCACTTAGGACCCATACCATCGACGAGTAAAAATTATCAATACATTTTGGCGATTATTGACGATTTTTCGAAATTCACATGGCTATATCCGACTAGAACAACAACTGCTAGAGAAACAGTAATGTGTTTGAAAAAACAACAAGCGGTATTTGGAAATCCGTTGAGGATAATTACCGACAAAGGCACTGCCTTTACAGCGGGTGAATTTCAAGAGTACTGTAAAGACGAAGGGATAAATCACTTGTAACGAATTTATGAAACCATGGGTCGATAACCAGTCAGAATCCGAGTCGGATTCATCGCAGGATGGCCGAGTGTAGTATACCCAATACCCACCCAGTATATTTTTTTTAGTGTAAGAGTTTGCATAAAATAATAACTAATAAGCATGAATCACTATGTAGCGATAATACATGACGGACAACAACGCGTAAGTCAAAAAGACGAACTTAAGCCGTTAAGACGAAAAGACGTACGCGCGAATCGTGTGTTACATTATAAATATTATTTTTGTATTCTTTTGTCGTTAATACTGTTTATAGTGTTTATACCAATATTTTAATGTTTATACCATTATTTTCTTAATAATAAATTGTTAATAAAAAATAATTAAGCAGAACAAAGCCTAGACATTGAAAACAATCCTACATCTATGTATATATAAACGGAAACTGTGACTGACTGATTGACTGACTGACTGATATATCAACGCACAGCTCAAACCACTAGACATATTGGTCTGAAATTTGGCACACAAATAGTTATTATGACGTAGGCATTCACTAAGAACGGATTTTAGAAAATAGTAATTTGTGTTTCTCGAACTTAAACGTAGTTATAATGTACGCTTGAGAAACATACTGCATTTTTTGCATATCTATATTATTTAAAACAAAGTCCCTCCGCCGCGTCTGCCTGTCTGAACGTAATCAACTCAAAAACTACCGAACAAATTTTCATAATAGAAATAGACATTCACTAATAGAAAGATCGATAAACGAGGAAGGTTTTAGTACACAATTTGTAAATATTTTGTACAAAAATGACGGCGTTTTTGTCAAAAAAAATCTGCTTTCATACCATGCAGCGACATGAGGTAGAATTTGCTCAAAGCTATTAGTTCAGAAATTTTTGCGCTGTAGTCGTTTTCATAGATATATCCTTAATGAAATACATTTTGCAGAATTTTCCGATAACACAAAATATATCTATCTATCCCAACAAGAGCGCCGGATTTAAATGTGCCGCCATTTTGTTAATACGAGTTGTACGGAGATATTTTTTTGACGCAGTTGTCACGTACAGACCACGCGATTTAAGAATATGAAGAAGTATTTAAACGAACAACGTTTAATTATTATAAAACACATAACAAAAATGGTTAAAGTTTTTCGAAAACAGTTCGCCAATTACGTTAAGTTTTCGGTCGCAATTATGCGCCAAATAATTCGACAGTGAGGCTTTTAGTTACAAAATTTGAGACCAAACTTACGCTGATGAATCAGAAGACCATTGTTCGTCGTCGTCCTTGTCGATCACTCGAAAATATAGCCACAGTAAGGGAAGCTGTATTTCTTTGAAAATGTGACTGGAAATGCGCTAACTGTTAATAGTGTGCGGTGTCGCGAAATGTTAACAGAGTTTTTGTGGCCTATATTGTATGTAATTGATGTGGAGGGCACGTTTTTCCAACAAGACGGTGCGACCTGCCACACAGCACGTAAAACAATGGTGTTACTGCAGACCAAGTTTCCAGGCCGTGTCATTTCTCGATTTGGTGATCAACATTGACCACCAAGATCGCACGACCTAATACCCATGGACTTTTTTGTTTGGATCTATGTGAAAAGGTGTTTGCGAATAAGCCTGAAACAATTGAACATCTTAAAGAGGAAATACTACGCGTTATTGGTGAAATACAGCCACATTTATGCGAAAACGTTATTCAAAATTTCAACAAAAGAAGAACCCTCCTCCAAAGGTTTTGTGGTGGCCATTTGCCTGTTGTTTTATTTCACGTTTAATCGAAACTATTTTAAACTATGTTAAAATAAAAATGTTTGCTTAATTCAAAAAATAAATGTGTTTTTCTTTAAAATTAAATCCGGCGCTCTTGTTGGGACACCCATTATAAAAAGAACATTTTTGCACCCGGGTCAAACCGGGTCGGGCCGCTAGTAACTCTTATAGGATAACTGATTTTTATGCGTGACCATTTGCAATTTATTTTCTATCTCTGTTCCTCTTATAGGGTCAAATGGTAACTGACATTAAATTACTTTTGAAAATTATACTGTTGGGTCGGTAAGATATCATTTATGTATTTTAGTTCACAACACTTGTGTTAAATGTGTCTTTTCACTATCGCTATAGAGGCATAAAAAACAACTATTTTAAGGGGGTTGTGCAAAACAATATTTATTTTTATTTAAAAGAAAATTAAAGTTAAAGCATCAATATTCTTTATGTATTAGATTGAAATGAAATACTTTTTTCAACTGTTTCTGTCTCTGTCTGTTTATAAATAACAACGTCTCTTTTTTTATTGGTGTTACAAAATAAACTGATACAGGTCGACTCTTTTTTACGACAAACGCATGTTTATTTATGGCAGTGTTTACACGATGTAAAAATAAAAAGTTTATTTCGTGTATTTCAACTTTGATGATGAAAAAAAAACGTCTAACTGATTGTAAAATATAAATGAAACAACACCAAAAAAAAAAAAAAACAGTTGTCATGTTTGTTGAGTGAAAGTAAAAAAAATCTAAAACGATCGAGTCTTAAATATGTAATTATAATATTTTTCAGCTTTTCTTAAAAGTGAGAAAACTTTCAGGCAAACACAGGAATAAAATTTTCTCATGACGAAAAAATCAATTTGAAGATTTCATGGTTCCTACAAATCAAAAAAGCGACTTATATATACGACCGTCCATCCGCCTTTTAAACTTGTAGATATTTTTTAGAGTTCCATATCTCAAAATGAAAAAATAGAGCCCTTATAGGATCACTTTCTTGTCAGTCTGTCTGTTCATCAAAATCCTTTCTCTCGAGAAATAATAAAGGTATCGAGTTGGAATTAAAATCAAATATATAGGTAAGTCTATAATTTAAAAAAATTAAACTTCTAATCCAATGCAATAAAAAGATACGGCCTTTAACTACATAATTAGTTGTTGTTATACGTCGTGCGTCTTTGAAAGTGTCGAAAGTAAGCGAAAGCGGTGCCATCCTACGTAATGATTGTAAACTACATTAAATTGTTATAACGGCAAGGAATCATTCTCTACTAAAGAAAAAAAGATTTGTTAATATTATCAGAACGTGTTTTTACGCGTTTATATTAACTCGCTTTTCGTGTATGTCGGGTGGAATTTTGTAACTAATTTTAAACTAACTTCCTGATGAGATAGATACTTACAATTTTTAACATAACTCAGAATTAGATGATAATACGAGACAATACTAAAATAAAGAAAATAATAAATGAAATTAAGAAATTTTAATAAACACATTTCATTCTTACTTATTTACCGTTATAAGGCGGTCATGGCGCAGTTGGGTAGAGCGTCTACTAATAACGCGAAGGTCCCAGATTCGGTGCTCCCATGGGCCGTATAATATTTTTATTTTTAACTTAAAGAAGAAAATAATGAGATAAATAAAAAAGAATTTAATATACCACGTAAAAAGTATAAAATATTTTTTTTAACCTGTAGGATTTGAAACGAAAAACGTGGGACACAGTTATATAAGTAATGTAGAGAGTAGCTATGAATGAAAAAATCTATTTATGAGATAAAACGAATAGTGCGTCCCACGTTTTACGTTTCAAAGCTTACAAGTTAAAAAATATTTTATACTTTTTAGTTCGCTTAAAAACGTGGTATATTAAAATTTATTTTTAGTCATAGGTGCCGATTCGCATCTTTTAAAATAAAAAAAAAATATTTTTTTCCATGGTTATTCCGGACAAACGTCGGGACAATTCCTTATACAACGCCATGGTCAATTCAATACTTGCCGGGTTTTTTTAAGTTGTTTCCACAGTCTAGCTCAACCTCGCACTATTCTAATAACTGAAAATTGAAGTTTAAAAAAATTAACTGAAATGGAAAAAGTTGTATTTGTTTTGGTTTAATGCCGATAAAACGATCTTTAAAAGGACTATTATGATTTGATTTAGTTTTTAAGACAAAAATTCAATAACTTGACAACATTTATTGGACTTATTAAAATGATTTCAAACAACTTCCGCTCTAAAAGAAAATATATTTTATTAGCATTACATTTTGTCATAATCATAACGTACAATTTACGATGTATGAGGAAAAACATTTTTAAAAAGTTATTACTTTCAGAGATTATCTAAACAGTATTTTTTTATGCCATTTGATACGAACGAGGGCGTACATGTGTTTGTAATGTTCGCTGTTTACGCACCTACATACGTACAGAATCCTATATTCTATGTACATATTATTGCATACTGAGTGTTCATAAACTAAAGAACAAATCTGAGAGGCTACGAGCCGATTTCTGGGGAAAAAATTGAAAAACATAAAATATTATCTCTTCGTACCTCGATCGAAAGTACATACTTTCAGCATCAATTTTAAGGCAGAACGCATTGATGGGATTACATGCACTGATGCGGGAAGTACGGGCGTTCGGGCGTCAGTAAAGAAAAATAACCTGCCAACTTTTGTTTAGAGGTCGTTTCCATTGCAACCCTATTACATGTTAGCTAATAGTCACTAACAGCTGTCATTCGTGTTTTTACGTATAACCTCAAAGCCGTTTGCTTGGAATTTATCTGTTTTTATGTAACTAATAAGTAATTAATTAATTAATGTATTTAATAACCGTACTTACGACCGAGGTTTGAAGAAAAATAGTATACACCACACTGGTCGACAGTTTGAAGCCGAGGGCATCATGGGGCGTAGTGCAAGACATCAAACTTTCGTCCCTTGTGGTGTAATATACTATTGAAAAAATCAACGACCAAGTCGATTTTTCACTCTGCATTTAAATCGATTAGATTTAAATAATTTACTTAAAAGCCTTTTTTTCGTTTTCATTTTCAAAAATAAATTATTGTTCATTTTTAAGTTCTTTACTTCTATAAATACAGTTTCATATCAGTAGATCAAAATTTTGAGAACATGAGTTTTTTTTATACACGGTCTACTGAGGTACTTTTCGAAGTTGTGACTTTTGGTGCCCCTGAGACGTAGTGCCCTATTGTCTCAGGAGGCACCAAAAGTCACAACTTAGAAAAGTACCTCACTGGACCGTGTATAAAAAAATCTTTTTGTCATGCTCTCAAAATTTTGATCTACTGGTATGAAACTGTATTGCTTATAGGTTAATCCGGAACTGCCCTGAATGAATGTACAAAAACTCAGGTTTGAGGAAATACCATAAGTAAAATCGTCAGTAGCTCGTTACTTATTACTCTTTATAACGTCCTTCGTTATAACGAAAAACTCCTTATAACGTCGAAATTTTTACGATTTGGTTGGTTTACCTTAAAACCTAGACATTAATACCATCTTTATAACGAAGAAATATGTTCATATTTAGGCGTCAGCAAATGTTTACAGACATAAAGAGGACCATTCTGAACCATCACCATCTATTCAACAAGCACTTGATGACGCCAAACTATAGGTACCTATATGTGTTTGGAATAAATTAATTTTGTGAAAATTGGTTATTTTTCTTTCTTCCCTCCATATAACGAAAAATCTTTATAACGAAAAAAATGTTCGGTCCCTTAAAATTCGTTATAAAGAGATTATACAGTACATTGACGATTATTGTTAAATTGGTTGTTTTTCTTTCTTCACTCCATATAACGGTAACTCTCTATAACGATAAAAAATGCTCGGTCCCTTGAGTTTCGTTATAAAGAGTTTACACTGTACTATAATTTGCAGCACTGATGCCCAATGAACCTTAAAACGCTCTGTATACACACGAGTTAGTGTGTACTCGTATATCATCATCAAGAATACGCGAGTTAAACGCACAGCGCTGCATTGTGTTATGATTCTGTCAGCTGTAGCAAATTCTTTCCGCACTTTGATGTCATTTATTTTATGTTTTATTAGACTTATACGTTGTTTGCTGTCACAAGAAGCCGAATGCCATATTGCTATTTCTTATTCCAGGGTTGAGCGATACGCAAAAAATGTCAAATTCAGGTGTTTACATCCTTGTTTTTTTTTTTTTTTTAATTAGGGGCCACGAGCTAACTCGATTATTTAGTGCTAATTTGTGTTTTATGTTGGCTTGGAGAAAAGATTGCCACTAAATTTTATTTGACAATGACCTTAGATTGTGATCATACAATAAATGTTTTCATACATCAGGAGCCTTCTAATGTCGTATTCAAACTCCCTGTTGTCTAGTACATTAGATTGTACTCTTCAATAAATAAAATTATAGACCAATTTTTCAGACAACTATATATTAACAAAAATATATAATGACAATTCAATTCATTAATGTTTCGGTCCGGAGTTGAATCTTCTTCAGAAATATGCTAAAATTAGATTGTACTCACACAAAAGAAGAAAAATACCGCTTATTAAGGTAAATTTTGATCAAAGTGCATACAAAAACGTTGTTTCTAAGTGAAAACTGTACAAAAAACGATGCTAAATACAAGTATACACAGTTGAAAAAAAATATCGTTTCAGTCGATAAATTATTTTTCCAGCAGGATCGATTTAAAACTCTACAATGCTTTTCATGTAGAGAAATATATATTATGTTCACAATTTAATGTCGTTGTCAAATCAGCTTTTTTGACAACCCTTTCTGCAACCCAGCATCAGATTTGTTGACAACCCAATTGATGTGACCATTACTCAGATTAAAATCTAGAAACTGAGGTCTTTTGACAGATGAACCCTTGAAATGTTGACACTTCTTAAGACCTTTTTCTTTAAGTTTGAAGTTTAGTTTGCTTAATAATGATTCACTTTCCAATACTTCGCTGATACGACGGTTTTAAATCTAGTTTCCGACAGTATCTTCGTTGATACGCCTGTTCAACAGCATGACGCTACCGGCTTCTTGCAAAGTGAAGTTGTTGACGAACATAAAATTAAAATCATATTAAAATTGTTCCCCTGGATCGTCCCGATTATAATTTATTATTACTGAATCAATACGCTGGACTCTGTTTAAATCTATACTGCATTAGCCGAATAAAAGATAATAAATAAAATACTTCTAATACTAACCTTAAAAGTTTTTAATTAAATTCTTATCTGTAGAATCTCTACATTCCTTAAAGTTTGTAATTTCTCTCTACCCAAGTACATTTCAAATTCATTGATTTGATTATATTACTTCAAGTAATGTAGACTATTTACTGTGCAACGTTTTATGAAGGAATGAATTGTAAATTATAGAGGTTCAACATACGTTTTAGGAAAGTTTAGTGCATACCTTATCAATAATTCTTTAATTCCATTAGCCATCCTCAGCTGTTGAGTGTTGAGTGTATTCACCATCTCTCTAGCATTGCTCTTTTTGGTTATAAATATTTATATATAAAAAAAGTCTCGTGTCACGATGTTTGTCCGCACTAATCTCTAAAACCACTGAACCAATTTAATGAAATTTTGTAAATGTGTCTTGTTTGGCCAAACTTACGCTATAGGATAGTTTTTATTAAATATTTTGAACACAATTACGGTGTTTTATGAAAATAAACTGTTTTGGAAACATATAGCGACATCTCATAGAATTTACGCAAAGCTCTTAGTTTAGAAGCAAACAAAAAAACTGTTTTGTACCAAGTAGCTATTATTTCAGAAGCAGATCTAATAGAATTTGCTCAAAGCTATTAGTTCACATGCCGGGCTGCAAACGAAATATATTTTACAGAATTATATCTATCGCACCCGAGTGAAATCGGGACGGATCGCTAAAAAACAATAAACAAAAAAGATTAAAAAAAATGCTTTCGGTTTGTGATGTGATATGTCATATCCTTGAAAAATAATAACTTAATTAATCGATACTAAAAAACTAATAAGGTTATTAGCACCCTCGCTATACATTAAAAATAATTATTATTAAATAGTTTATAATGTGTTTATAATGTTACCTAATTTGACGTTATATAAAATGATTGATTGTGGAAATCGTACCCGCCATATGTGGTGGCTATACCCGTTCGAGCGCTTCCATATTTATGTCAAGTCATACAACATGTATTTTCTATAATATTCGTTACTCTTTCTTGTGGTTATTTTTGATAAGTTGGTATCGATATTCAGTTTTTAATAGAGTAATTATTAAACATTGAGTTTTTAAGAAGCATTTACAGAGCCTGATGATGTTAAAAGTTTTAGATCTTACATATATGTTACGAGGTTATGTTTCAACATTTCGATCAAAAGCAGAGACAGAATGACGTGCAAAAGTTCGCAGGAATGTTGTGCTGGAGGTCCGTCGACGTTCAAAAAAGTCAGATAGCTGAATGTTTCGAACTATGGAACTTGTATTGTATCTTTTTATGGATCCGAATTGTAAAAAATAAACAAACCTCTTATAGAATTTATTTGTAGTCCGTCAGTTTGTCCATCAAGATCCTGATTTCTGAAACGGTTAAAGGTACCAAAAGTTGAAATTAATATCAAAATACTAAGATCTACGACTCCATAATTCTGTAAAAATTTCTTGGTTCTGAGTCAATGCAATATATTTTTTTTAATCATGTATTTTTGTATAAACTCACTCATTAAACTCTGTAGGATAGTTCCTGTAGAATCTTGAAATTTGGCAAGAAAAGAGGTCTTATAGTACAAAAAAAAACAAAAATTATTATTTTATAATTGTACGTGGAATTATTACATAACATACTTACTTTTTATAAAAATGTTATAACGATCCGCTTTTTTTCATAGGATGATTTGAATTTTTAAGTTTAAGGTAATATCATCGGTTATTACGTGACATGAAATATGTATTTATGTTTAAAAGTTACGTTTTCCAACAACATTGATGGTTAAATTTGTTTATACACGCAAAATAATGTATGATATTTATGACACGGGTTATGTAAACATAAAAGTTAACAGAAACTTTGCGGGTTTGTTTATTTTCCGATTTGTCGCAAGCGATTAATCACGTCATTTACATAATTAATTAGAATTAACAAATCTCGAAAACTAATTCATCAAGCGTTCTTATATAATACACAATCAGTCATTCATTCGTTAAAAAAGTATTCGTATAGAAGCGATACTTCTTATTTTCTAGCATTTGTTGACAGCAAATGTTTGTGTAGAGTTTGTTAACGTGGCTAGAGAAAATGATACGTATACACAAAGTATGCACTGCGCTTGCGTGTAGAGTGCACATGACGCTTTGACAGAGTAAGTAGAAACGATTCTCCCACTCTTTCCTCTCAACTGCAGGTTGAAGTCGGGGAAAGGGAAGCGTTTCCCTTTTCGTCTGATCCAAGACAATTTACTCCCTTAATGGCCATATTCACCGAACGTATGTAGTTATTTATTCGGTTCATTCCTCCGAATAAGGATCGATAATTCAATTCACAAAGCATAATTATGTTTACTACAGGTATAAATCTATTCTGTCCAAATTTTCGGGTATAAATATTTATTCGCCTGAGAAAATAATAATGGCCGTCACATTGATCATACGTGGAGTATTATATCTACAGTTGCTCTTGTGAATTTATTTATGTGGGCTTTATTAACATTTTGTAAAATGTATAATTGTAAAACATTAAAGTTAGTTGAAGTTTTGTGTGCAATTGGGTTAGGATAAAACACTACTATTTTAATGAAACTTTTTTTGTCGTTTAAACTAACGCCATTGGTCGGATTTTTGGGTGAAAGTCACAATATTCAATAAAAATACCAAGAGGAATAGTGCAGTGTGTATTTGTTCTTCAACTAACTATTTTATCAGATAATTAATAATAGTGTTCGATGAATATGGCCATAGGTCGCCCACAAAAGTTTCACTTCAAAAAATAACTTAAAGTCTACCCAGCCGTACTATTGTTGAATTGTATATACAAACATATTACACGTCTTAACTATACATCTAGAAAACTGTTAAATTTCTTAGTTATCATTTTTCATTTCATGCAACATATTATTATTTTGTCACTTGATATGAAAAATGTTCAGTGCGGCCATAAAATACGCGAGCTTTTTAACGTTCGTACTTGTTTTTGGTCGTAAAATTCATGAAAATCGTAAAGTTTGTCTTGAATTTACAGTTGGAATTTTATTCTGACTTTTTATGTAAATAGTTTAATTATAATTAATTCTGCGATAAATTTATGATCCAATATTTTACTTGTTGATTTTTAAAGTGGGACTTTTTAACTCGCAGTAGCTCAAAATTTTACGTAACGGAAATTGGCAAGTGACGTCATATCCTGAAAAATAAAACCGTAACTGCACTTTGTGTAGCAACCTTATGAATAGCCTTGGGAATAATCGATTTATTTGATTTTGAACAATCGAAAGATTATTCGAATGGTTTTTATAATCGAATGATTCCTTCACATGGTTGTATCATGATAATAGGTGCGGATTGATATTTTGCGTGAATGAATTAATGTTTCAACTCTCGAATGAATTTTACTCTTGATATCGATTGTGAGAGAGTCGCCTGCACACAATGCTTCATAGAACAGACGCAGATAAAGATATAAGTAATCGTATTCAAAAATGCTACTATGCGAGTGAAAACTCAATTCATTTGGTCTGTGATATATTATAATTATAACGAATGAATTTAGCTCTCTTTTTCTATTATGCGACTCGAGAGAGGCATCTGTATGCTGTGCTTCATAGAACAGAGGCAGATAAAAGACGAAATAATGCAGTGTAAGAGCGTAGTACAATAATTTGTTACTAGAGATTGTATTATAAGTCGTAACTCATAGGTATAAAAATCATTCGAATGATTGTGAACAGCTGTTTGTTCAGTCGTTAGCACGACTGTTTACTGAGTTTTGGAAATCTCAAAGCCAGGTGCGAATCCCGAATTGTACAATGTATTTGGGATTCCAACAATTTGTAATATAAAAAATATAATTGCAATTAATAATGAATATGTTATTTAAATATTTAATTCTCTGGTGATGTTGAAACAAAGTATGCTAGCGTGTGTTATTTTTTCACAATTCTACTGAAACACAAAAAAAATCTTATAAATTATAAATGGACACGGTAATAATAAAATTGCATTAAATAAAAAGTATCGCTTCTATTGAGTATGACCACGACACACCTGATTTTTTGTTACGACTTAACTATAAATTATCTTGAAATAGTTATACACGATAGTTTGAATTGTCTTGTTAAATTTAATACTTCACAATGTCGTTACATTTCTTTCTTTCAGTGGTGTAGATCAGTGATTTCCAAATTTTCTTGCGTGAGGAACCCTTGAAATATTACGTAAAATTTCGAATGTTTTGCTTTCTGCCCATCACATGACATTACTCAAGAGGAAGAAGGGTTCTAAACTGTGTAAGAATTTATTAAATCGGTTCAATAGTCCCTAGGATTATCCGTGATAAACACACAAACAAATTAAAAAAAATTCTTTTGGTAATATTAGTACAAATTATAAAAACGAAAGGAGTTGTCCATTAATTCGACACAAATCACTTATTCTATACTAACTACAAACCATTTTTTACATAAACCCCATTTAAAAATATTTTATGCGGATTAATAATTTTCAAAATTTTTTCAACGTTAAATGTGTTCATGAAGCCATTAAGAACAGTACAAAATGTGAAAATAAAAACATAAAGCGTATGTCGCATTGCGGCCCTCACTCACTAGTTTTGCGCAATGCTTGAACTATAGATTGCAACAAATAGCCAAAGCAACGTATAACATATTAATGAACTATGTGTGAGCAACCTCTTTCAATAAGGGCAGCGAATATTTATTGATTTTGTTAATGAAATGTAAACAGTTTTCTTAATAACAAATGATAATATATAACAGGGCCTTTTTGGTTTTTTTCGAGATTTTTTTTCGGGATATTTACGTGATATTTTCTAAAAATATGGCTAACTAGCGGCCCGGTCGGGCTTTGCCCGAATTTTTTCGTCGACTCATGTTTCAAAATTGGTCTCCACGAAAAGCGCTTTTATTTTAACGCAATAATATATAGCCTATGTCCAACCTGAAAGCCCATTATAAATATTGGTAAAAAAATTTTTGAAATCGGATCAGTAGTTTCGGAGATTACTTCCTACATCCAAACTTGCAAACTTTACCTCTTTATGATAAATATTCATACCCGCCATATGTGGTGGATATACTCGTACCAGCGCTTCCACCTAAATCACATCAAGTTATGCAATGGTGAGTTTGTTGATAAGTTTTGAACTGGTTCTAAACTGCTGAAGCGTGTGGTGCGATTTTGATGGCATTTTGTAAACTATCAACTTGTTCTTAGAATTATTATAGTTGCTTTCAAAATTGATTTCGATGGGAGCGAATCTGTGGTGAAATACTAGGAATCTGAAATATTATCTAACTTTTATTTTACTAACAGTTTTGAAGTGTTAAATCTTTATCCAGCAAAAACAAAGATAATTCAGGTGGAAACTTAAAAATTAAGAAACAAATATATTTTAAAACATATTTTTACCTGTCTCGTAACAAATATTTCACCTAAGATATTTTTGTTTGAAATATTATTTTCGATTTAAATAAGTTTATCAGTTTTTTATGTAAAAATTTGGGGATCATTTTCTCATTATTGAGAGTGAATCCACCTCAGGCTAGAGGTTACCCATTTGTCCCATAGACGTAGAGCTCCGCATTTCGCGTAGCTGGTCTACGAGTGTTCAATAGCATGGGGGAAAATCAATACTTAGGTCTTTTAATTTACGTTTATTAACTTTAAATTGTATTGTAAAATTATTTACCGTGCTTTTTGATTTTTTTGTCGTAAACACATGCAATAAAACTACCTAAATTTAAAAAGAGGTTATTTTTTAAAAGTAATTTTATCTTTTTTTTTTGGCATTTTGCAAAATACAAACTCATAATTTCTCAGGTTTAGATTTTTTCTCTGTTTATTAAATTTTTAATACTTTAATTTGGTCCACGTATGTAAAGCGCCTCAACTCAAAGGATAGACTACTTTATAATCAACTTAGCTCGCGTTGACATAATAGGTATAATAAATGAAATAAAATGCCAGCTTATTTTTATTATTGTAAAGAAACAATACTTAAAGATCCTTTCTAACAAGCTTCGCCGATTGGTTAAATGAAACCTGATTCCTCATTGTTTCATCGAACAGTTCCGATGAAACCCGATTCATACACAAGCATGAAAAAATAATCATTCAGATCTGTTTCGTTAGTAATGAAACACCCGTACACAAAGTTTTAAATTAAAAAAAATTATTCAAATTGGTTGGTTTAAACAACTGATGAACTGTCGAAGAAAAACGACTTGTATTTAAAATATATAGATATTAAAGTTATAATATTAGTTTTCGCTTTTTTCAAAGTTTTGACCACTCAGTTAAGAAATAACGTAATGGGTGTACCGGTAGTTTTTATTTTTTTCCTCTTTGGTTTTTCTCTCATATTTGCGAGATACGTTTACTGTATCCCCTTTTGACCCTTGAAGCTGCCAACCATTAGTCAAATGCTCGATGGTTGAATACGTGTGGATATGCGAATCATAGTGCGTTCAGTGACTCGTCTGGATTATTTAAAAGCAGGACAGAAAAATATAATCATGTTTTAAATCGATCCTGCTCGAAAAATAATTGATCAATTGAAACGATATTTTTCTTAAATTGCGTATACCTACTTAAGAAAGAAATGTCGATTAAGGGTTCTATCTAAACGCATTGAGTTTCAACCCGTCGGTGTGCCATAAATTCACATTGAGGAGGAGGAGCTCAAAATATAGACTAAATATAGCCACATAATATATGGAAGGCCTATATCAGAAATACACTTAAAGAAGCACACTTAAAAGCTGCAAAATAATTGGCTTATAATGTCAACATTTCAAATTAGACGTTTATTTACTCGAGTTTACTCTGGAAGTTGGGATACACGAGTTTGTGAACCTCTCTCTGTGTAACTATGTACATGTTAACGAAACAAAATTCCAACGTCTGACCATACCTAAATCCTCGTTTTGCATTTTATTTAATTGAAATCAACTAAAAGAACAGTCATGATGAACTATGTAAATACGGATTATCCCTATACGATTATTTATTTGAATTTAACAATCAAGATTATATACAATAGTAATCGTTAGTTCAGTATTTTATTCTAATACGATTATTTTCTTGATTTATTTTTAAATTCACTAAGCTGTTTTTTTTTTAATTTATATGCATTATTAGTTTATTTTGTTTTAGTCCTATTATCAACATGTTAAAAATTATAATAAAAACAATTTCTTCAAAACTTACAACAGTAAACTAACACAGTAACTTGGGTGGTAATTAATTTTTTTCTGTTAGATTCTTTTTATATGTTAATTTTTATCTAATTTTTTATGGAAAGGTGGACGATAAACACAAGTTCAACCGTGTCTTTTATACGCTTATTATGTACAATAATCATTTACAATTATGTAATCTTCATATTTAAAATGATTTTAAAAGTTTTATTCAGAGTGGTTTATTATACACATACCACAAACAAATTGGCCGCCTTCCACGGAGAAGACTGTTTTAAAGCCTATTTTAGTTTATGGCATTTATCCTTAAAAATTAGTGTATCGAGTTTTATAGTCCTAAAAAATGTGAAATTGTTTGTTTATCAATTATACCTTGACGACGCAAAGTATCTAAATTCTAAAGGAAATTTTGCAAATAGATAATTTATGACCCGGTCTACTTTTTTGATCCCAATAGATTCAACGGTTCCCGAAGGATAAAACGAAACTTCATTTTCAGTTTGTTAGTTCGTCACGCCTAAAGAAGACACATATTTAAATAAAATATTGTCTATATCGGTGATTCCCAAAGTGGTCTATATCGACCCCCAGGGGTCGACGACAACTTGCAAGGGGTCCATGTCAGCGGGAAAAAAATTGGGGGTCCATGAAATGAAAATGGGAGTCAACGATAGTGAATCTCCTAACAAAAAAAGAAACAAAATGGACATCGTTAACCGAAGAGATTTAAGATTAAATGTAACTAAATTGATGCCAAATGTTGAAAATTTATTATTAAAGCATCAAGTTCATCCCTCACACTAAAAGCATATTTTTTCTTAGTTATATTATGTAACAGAAAGTAAATTTTAATTTGATTCGTTTAATTTGATTCTAATTAATAAATGTATAAAACTAAACATTTCAGACTACATTTCACTACCGTTATAAATTTAAATCCTTCAAAGTGAGTAGCACTATACCGGTTGTCAAAAATACATTTGAAATTAATGAATTTGCAAAAAATCAATATCAGATAAGCAGGGGGTCTACACAAAACCGAAAAACATGGCAAGTGGTCTACGAGACTAAAAAGTTTCGGGACCTCTGGTCTATATAATGATTTTTTTAGGGCAATTCTATATCTTCGCCAGTGGAGCCGCGTGCAAATACACTTATACAAATTTCTCTCAGTACGTCCGAATAAAAATTAAAAAATGTGTACTGTATAGAGAATTAAAATTTAGACAGTTCATTCAAATCCAAAAACATAATCCAAATAACCAAGTTCGCAATATTTGTTTATCATGACGTAAATCGTTTTGCAGCTATACAACACAACAAACAAATAATAGCGAGTAAGCAAATAATTTATCAAACAAATCATTAACATTAATTAGCGTTTTATTGTTTGAACTTTGGTTTAACGTTCTCGCTATATGCATTCCAGCTGCAGTATGGCTTGTTTTATGCACATAAAGTAGAGTTTTATGCAACGAGAAAGACTTTAAACGCAAGTCTCGTAAAAGTTAAGTGATAATTAGCTCCTCCGTTAATACAGTTTTGTTGACCTCTGCAGGTTGTGAGTTATAACTTGAAAACTACAATAGCTAGGTAAGCTCATTCAATTCAGTATGATTTTTTGCAAAGGACCAAGTCATTTTCAACCACATCTATACTAATATATAAAGCTGAAGAGTTTGTTTGTTTGTTTGAACGCGCAATTTTACGTACAATCGATTAGTTAATAAATAACTTAATATTAATTGTTTTTTATATTTTTTAGATATTTCTGAAGAAGATCCAAATCCGGATCGAAACGTCATCTTGTGTTATATTGATTTGTAATTTTATCATTTTTTGTCAATATATCGTTCGGTCTGAGAAAAATTGGTCGACAATTTTATTTACTTGAAGATATTGCACTTATTTGAAAATTAAAATTTGTAGGTCGGTAATCGGTACCCCCTGTAGAGAAAATCGCAAAAATTTTCAAAATTGATATCTCTCAGAACGGGTAGCTTTTGACACGCTGAATCCAATGAGCACAGGCGCAGCCCTATGTCATGTCTCGTTTCGGAGATATCGAGTTTTTAATTTTCAAATGCTCATAACTTCGAAACCAGAAGAGATACAGCTATGCGTTTGTGCTCATTCAATTCAGCGGACTTTTTTCTATAAGGTCAAGTAAATTCAGGCATATCTGTAAAACTTTTATTTTTGTCAGAAAATTGAAAAAATTGAAGTTTTTTGGTATTTTCGCAAATCGGCGACTTTTTGTGACACTAAGAGCTTCCGATACGGTTAATACTATCCGTACTTAAGGATAAATTACGCTGATATCAATGAGACACCCACCTCTCTGTATCTATTTTGGTTTAGGAGTTAGATGCGTTTTTATAAATTTTTCTTGGGTAAAGTTTAGTATTGCGTGTGTTGCTGTGACTTTTAACAGATGGCGCTCTTATAGCCGTAAAATACTTAGTATAGCGTGTGTTGCTTTAATGTCCAACCGATGGCGCTGTTTTTATAAAGGCAGGTGTTACTATTATGTTTAACAGATGACCCTTCCATTGTCGTAAAATATTTAGTATAGTTAGTGTTTTTGTATGTCCAACAGATGGCGCTGTTTTTTTAAAGCATGGTATCATTAAAAAAGTATGTTTTTACGTGTCAGAAGTGTGATATCTATAATATAAAAACACGCCCGTATTTTTTACAGACTTTCTTGGAAAAATAAATTGAATAACAAATCGTCATAAAAATATAATATTATATGATCGAAAAACAACGCTAAGAGTAATCGTCCCTGCAAATACCCCCTGCACCCTTCATCTCAAATCTTTTCCCCTCGCCTAAAAATGGTTTGCGCTCTCCCGACGCTATTTTTAAAGCTAGGGGGTTCTGGTAAACGCCAAATGAAAGACAAAGAATCAGACTACAAAACCTTCAGGCGAATTTTTTGAAAACAAATTCCTGAAAAAACTTACAACTTTTTGAAAAATAATAAGTTACGTAATATTTCACACGTAGGCGAAACTGTTTTTAAAAAAATTCGCCTGAAGGATCTGTAGTCTGATTCTTTGTCTTTCATTTGGCGTTTACCAGAACCCTCTAGCTTTAAAAATAGCGTCGGGAGAGCGCGAACCGTTTTTAGGCGAGGGGAAAAGATTTGAGATGAAGGGTGCAGGGGGAATTTGCAGGGACGAATACTCTTAAGGTATAGATGCGTCGATTTTCTCCAAAAATAATAGAGCTTTTCATATTTGCTTGTCAAATATATCTTTCCACTATTAGATTTCGATCCGCTCAGCCGTGTAACGTGTATCGTGCTCACAGACAAACAGACGCACAAAATTTTCCAAAAATATATTTTTTGAACCTTGAACCTCAAAACGAAAAAATATCGTAAAATTTTAAAAAGTGGTTTTTGACCTAAATTAATAAAATCCAGTTGTTGGTTTGGAATGGTAATGATTTTGATTTTACTGTTTAGATTTCAGTTTGTTGTACATATATTATTATGTTCACTTTACAACTTTGTAAAATTATGTTTTGACAAACCTTCCGTCTATTGTAGCTTTTTTAAAGTTAAATACATATTTTTATTGTATGGATGAAGTTTTGAGTGTCTTATTAATCTTCAACTAAATTTTCATTTGCGCCTTTTGCATTTAGTTTGTTATTATTTATGTTAAAAATAATTCAAACGGCCAATTAGATTAATTTCTAACTATGACAGCTGGCCATTATCGTAATGTTGTTCTTCCTGCCTCTTTAAACCTAACCGAATGCAAATTACAATTGATATATTCGTACTAAAAAGTGGTTTTATCTGCGCCCGATGATTTATACATTCGTTTCCCTCCACAATTAAATTAGATGGCTATATCAGTGACATTAATTACTATAGGGGTTATTTCTGCCTCCGAACATGGAATGCTGTTACATCTACCCGTTTATACAGGGTGTCTCAATTTAACTCGATCAGTTTCATTAAGATTTAACCTGAACCGCTCAGAAAAGATTGTTGATATAACAGCATAGTACATCTAATTAGTCTCGTCTGTTTTTTTCTAAATCTTTTAAATTAATCACAAAACACGAAAGTTCGGATTTTAGAGTTTTTAAAGACCTGCACTATTTGCACACTCTACTAGCAAAAACCAGCACAAAATCAGCACGGACAAGCAATATTTTTAAAATTGGGAAAATATTATTTTTTTATTAAATAACTAAAAATTGTTTAAAAAGCATTACCGAAATATCCACAGTTAGGTATCACTACCAAGTTTCGCCAAAATTGATACAGTCGTTTTCAAATCAAACAGACAGATAGATATATAGATAGAGACGGGAAACGCGTTCTCCCATTTTGAATATTACAAAATGCTCTAAAAAACTGCACGACAGCTAAATTAGACATGATCCATAATCTTTTTTCGCGATTCCACTCGCGTCACTCGATTTTGACGGACGTTTTATAACATAGCCGGATAAATAGGTACTTGAAATTTGAACACGAAATTTGATTAAAATTTGCCCGACCTTTCTCTAGTAACGTTGAAACAAACAACGGTACACACATTTTGGAAGCATTTTTTTTCTCGTTTTAAACACCAACGGAGATCCTGTTACAATTGTCTTAACGTATTAGATTCAATGTTCTGTTGTTCCTATAAATTCTTTTGGAGCATTCTGTATTCCACCATCGACATTAATAGATATTTGTTCTATATTGGACAACAGCCTGCGCGAGCTACGCCACTATATGGCTGTCGTTACTCAGGAAAGATTCGATATGAAATATCAGCTCTGCGCAAATATTACAATTTAACTGTCAATTTTTACTGGACACGGAGTATGGGTATACACTCGGAATAATTGTTGGTTATAATTGATCCGGCCCTCGTTTATTTAATTTTTTTTAACCTGGAGTTTTTACATGCACATTTTATAAAACTATTTTTATACGTACATTAATTATTCATTAATATACTGAATAATGATCAGACATCGACGTCTGATCATTATTCAGTATATTAATATAAAAATAAAGCAAAATTATTATAATAAAAAAAAATCGATAACCAGTATAACCTAAATAATTTTAAACTGTGCTAGCTGTTCTCTTATACCCTCTCTCTTAAAAATAATATAATAATTTATTTTTTGAATGGAAACAAATCATTTCCTTGTAATAAAATTATTTGAAATACAATTAAAATGTTACTAACTAGCGGCTCGGTTCGACTTTGCCCGAATATGTAGATTACCGCCGTTTTTTTCGTGGACTTACGTTACAAAATTGGTTTCCACGAAAAGCGCTTTAATTTTTAAACGCGGTAATGTACAGCCTATGTCCATCCTGAAGGTCCATTCTAAATATTGATGGGGAAATCATTTGAAATCGGGTGAGTAGTTTAGGAGATTACCTCCTGCATCCAAACTTAGAAACTTTAATTCTTTATATTTGTTAAAATTAAATTCATTTTTATCAATAATTCCAACTTCTCGATATGATATTATCGATATTATGGCATAAAAAATAAAAATAGCGGAGAGCATGAAAATATAGATTTTTATATCGATATATTTACGTTACCGATATGATTTTATTGATATTATGATGGCATAAAAATATCGGAGAGCAAATGTGAAAAAAAGGTCATTCGTGAAGCTAAAAGTCTTTAAAATCAAGTTGTTACTAAAAAAAGATCATTCGTTTTCGTGCATGCTTATATTTTTTAAATTTAGATTACTGAAAAAAGGTTACTCGTCTTCGTGTATGCTAATTCCGATATATCGATATTGAAAGGGTTGATATTATCGATATCGGTCTGGTGTTGATATAAATATCCATATATTTATCGATATTAAAATCAATTTGCATCCGTAAGTATAGATATTAACAATAATACACCTCTGTTCACAAACCTAGTCGATAAAATGTCAATAATTGATACAAATCATTATTATTATTTAATGAGAAGCATAAACTAAAATAATTTGGTCTCCCCTAAAATGCAACCGAGTAGAGCTACATTCTACAATAGAAATGTTGAAATTCCTTCAACACTCCCGTTTGCACAACATACAAAAGATACTACCTAGGTACTGCAACGTATCCTATACATGTATTATCAGAATGATTGCTCGGATCCATTCAATGCACGTGATTAACTTGATTTGTGATTCAGCGCTCCGATAGTGCAATGAAAGCATTACCTATGGCGATACAATGCACAGGGTTTAACAGAAAGTGCACATTTTTGTTACATAATTGCATCTATACAGGGAGTATCACAGTATTGAGAACGTAGGGAACGAACTATAGTAAGAATCATTAATTTTCTATATTCTATATTTTGTGATACATCAAATAGTTCGTGAGATAGACGATCTACCAAAAATCCTTATTACAGGAATACAAACACATTTTGACTTTTCATTTTTACACCGAGAGATGTCGTTACTGTGCTCATTTTTACATATTATAACTGCAAGAAGAAAAAGTTTGTATCTATTTTATCTCTAAACCACAAACTCGATTTAAAAAAATATGTTCGCTGTTTAAAAGCCTACTTCTTAAAGAGTAACATTATTATATTATTACAAAAAGGGGATTTACAGTGAACGAAATCAATGACTCGTTGTTTCAAAGCTCAAAATCTGTCTATTAAAATGTCACATAATCATAAATACATTCAAATCGGTTCAGTGGTTATCTACAAATATATTCATAGAAGCTATAGATTAAAATCGACTTGTGGGATTAATTAAATGAAAATAAATCTCACTTAGATGAAACATTGTGAAAATTAATCCAACATCTGATGATTTTTCCATAATATGCTCAATTTAAATAGAATATTAAATGGCATTTATTTCATTAAAGCTGATTTACCAACAGGCTGAGTAGGCTTGAGCCTAGAACGGCAGATTTTAGGAGCGGCAAGGGTTATTTAATTACGTTTACTGTATATTGTGTAAGTAGCATACATTACCCCGCCTTGATTAATTCAGAAATATACCCAAAAACTATTTCTTGTGCGATTTCAACCAAATTGTTGGAGTGTAAAAATAATCTAGGAACTGACAATTGTAGAGGTAAGGGCGGCAAAAATTTAAAAGCCTATACTTGGGAAATGTGCAAATCCGCCACTGCATTAAAGTCAAAATAAAAATTTTATCAAACTTAACATATTAAGATTTTTATGAATATCTTGAAGGCTGCCATCATCAGAAGCCTTTCAAACTGATGCCGATTTTGATAGCAGTTAATAATCTGAGCCAGATGTTTTAGATTTGTGATATTTAATATAATATTGTATATAGGTACTTATTTTATTCTTTTTTATTTTCTATTCCAATTTCTATAGCTGTATTAGGAATTTTAAGTATGTACAGAAACTGTATTAAAATTAAAAGCTCATATACACCTATCAGATTTTAGTTTTACTAGATTTTCTGCACCTAAAACATTTAATACAGCTATAGAAATAGTAATCAAAGCTACAGTCAACATTGCATGCTGCATTCAGATGAATTAAACCAAACAATTTGACGTTTGTTTTATGTCAAGTTTAACAAGCCAATTGTATTGTATCCTTTATTATGTAATGAAAGCATATTGTATTGGGGTATTTTTAGTTAGCTATAGGGTGCTCTATAAAGTTCATACAATGATCTGTCTGTCAGGATTGTTCAGAATATTTCATAAAAAAAGATAATACGTCGATAGTTTTAACACTGAAATTCGCTAAACAGATTTAATTATGAATTTACTTTTTTTTCGGTTATCCGTATAGTTTATTGCTAAAATATGAAAATGAAAATTGTATGTTACTCAAAAATCTACTGAACGGATTTATTTGAAAATTTGTGTGAATTTAGTAGAGGTACTAGAATAAAATATAGCCTATGATTTATTTCCAATATCCGGATTATTTTTGCAAAATTAAAAAAAAAAAACATGTTTTTTAGAGAATAAAGAAATAGTTGGAAATTTTTGGGATTTTTCCTTTTTTTACCAAAGTGCAAATCTAGAGACCCCCTCCCGTTTTCGAGGTCGTTTTTTATGGGACCATCACCATCGTGTTCAGCGACCTCGAAAACGGGAGGGGGTCTCTAGATAGGCGCTTTGGCAAAAAAAGGTAGTCCTTCCGACTCCTGATCTCGACTAAAAGTACCTATGCATAACCAGAGAAGAGATACTGTATAGAAGTTTATTTCTAATGGAACAGTGTGGCCGAAAATTTTAGTTTGTCTTGTTTCTGTTAGATGACAGAATGATCGAGGTTTAGTGTCGATGTACAGAGGTGGGGGACGTTTATTTCCATCTCTCATCTTCAGAAGTAAATTTGAGCGTTTCTCTAAACACCGTCCGAAATAAATAAAAGAAATTCATCAATTTCTGTGGATTTTTTTTTTAATTATTAAAAAATTATGAAAAATGCAATGAGTAAGGTGTGAAACTGAAATTATTAATAGGATTGAACTTCTATACAGTCTCTCTTCTCTGTTGTAACCCAAAGCGCATGCTATATGTATAATAGAGAGAACTGTAGTGACGCATGCGAGCGAACATCTACGTCACATGGTTTCTTTTTATAGGCAAGGCCTATCTGTTTGCTTGTCGAAAGGCGATAAACTCGAAAACTATTCAATCGATTTGCACGGGTTTTCCAAGTATGCCGAGATAAAATATGTAGAAATGTGTTAAAGTATTTTTATGATATCGTAACAGAGGGCTATCAATAATAATAATTCAAAATATATACTATCCGTCGACTTATCATTTCCTCCACTCCTGACAGTGTCGTTTTTTTTTGCTAGGCTGAACAAAATTACTCTCATTGCCGCTAAAAAGTTTCACTTCAAAAGATTTTTTTTGCTAATATAAGGCCTATCGGCCTCTACATGTAGTAATATAATCAGCTATGTCAATAAAATGCCAGAAATGAATTTATTAAAATGCTTTTTGTACCTACCTAAGTTATAATATTTATCCAACAAAAATTTGAAATATCTGTATTTTGTCAGTTGACATGATTTATGTGATAATAATTACAAATAAATGTATTGATGTTGTGACATAAGGTCTGCATTTCTTTCTACTAAATAACACAAACCTATTGATTTTACATTACTCTATTATTGTCTATTAAATTATTCTTTAATCATGTGAAAAACTTCAGTGGCAAGTTTTATAAGTGATTTAAAAACCATTAATATTACTGACAAACAACTCTAGACGAAAAAAAAGATTTGAAGAAATACAATTTATTGTGTTAATTTTTAATACCAAAATTGATTTCGGAAATCGTACCCAATTTAATACTAATATAACATTTTTTAAATGTACATATGTGAACACACACGTTAATAGCGGGCCGGTCCGGCTTCGCCCGAATTTGTAGACTGCCACCGTTTTTTGTCGACTTACGTTACAAAATTGGTTTCCACGAAAAGCGCTTTTATTTTAACGCGATAATATATAGCCTATGTCCATCTTGAAGGTTCATTCTAAATATTGGTGAAAAAAATTTTGAAATTGAAAGTGTAGTTTCTGAGATTACCTCCTACATCCAAACTTACAAACTTTGCCTCTTTATATTATTAGTATAGATATATCTGAGAAACTTGCTCAGTATCATTTCTGTTTTCTTTGTATTCTAAACACACAACACCCCTCTTTTTGTGTGTAGCGCGTTAAAAGCCTATCATTAGCCTATGTATTATTATTATGCATAATTTTTTAGTCAATTATCAATTGACTAAAAAATAATGCATAATAATAATGCACAATAATAGGTATGCAAGAATAATGCACTGAATGTATATTTTTCAAATCCTTTCAGTTAACTATTTACATTTCTAATAAATTATATCAAAATTTTGAAGCTAGTGGTTCGTAAAACTGCTTAGTAAGCTTAAAAAGCTGGAAGCTATAAAGCTGTCACTGGATTTGGTTAAACGTATACCTGATACCCTAGAGATTATATAATTCTCTGATATAAGTGTAGAGCGGAGGCTTAAATGACGATAAATCTATAAATATATTGCATAAATCACCATACATGTAAGGTATGTAACAGTGGCGTTCAAACTTTTCAATGTTATCACTTCGTTGAGAAAAATTGACCTACCTTCATAAGAAGGAGCTGGGCCGATCTGTCGCGAAATTTCGTGGTAAGAAAATACAGTACCGTATACAGTCGGCGTTCCTGCAGGCAAAAAGAGAATTTAGCGCCCTCCCGTGTCATAAAATTTTACTAGGACTATTAAAAAAACAACGGAATTTTTACAAACGACTTTATAACACTTAAGCGCTGCTTAAAATTTGCATTTTGTAATAATATTAATTATCCAGCGCTCCTTTGCTACGGACACCCCCTAGATATGATGTTAAAAAAAAAGTTAGGAGTCGTCGTAGAGCGCCTGGCAGATGTGAAACATTTTGAGCTTGCCAAATGCAACTTTAATTTACAAAGCCCATACATATTCACTCTACAGACACTTCCTAAAACCCTATTGCCACTGCAACTTTAAGTTACTAGCAGCGCCAACTATAAGTGACCATTCTAGTAACTAATAAATAGACGCGTTGTCATCTGACGGTATACTAGTAATTGAAAAACGTAACGTCCCCCTATAAAACGTCGTCGCATAAAATTGTCGCGCCAATTACACGGTATTACTCCCCACCAAACACGCTATTACATGGTTCACATCAAAAATATTACTTTCAAGTGCGTAGCTGGTCCAGTTGAATCATTTTACCCACTCATACGTTATAAATGAATAGATATTTTCGAAATATACTTCTTCTTTTTGATTTCTCGGCCGTTGTTTAACAACGCATAGTTTGGGAATCACTGGTGTGTAATATACCTTTACCCTTTTAAGCACGTATGTATTAATATTTCCTCCTGGAAAATGTTACGTAATCAATGGAAGTCCTTGAGCTGATTGCGAAATATCCATCGAATTGGTTCAGCAAAATGTTAAGATGTTAATGGAAACAATAGCTTCGGGAAATATAGGTTCTACATAATATTTTATGCACAATGCACAAATGCACAAAAACATCGAACTATGTATCGTTTTCATCATTTTTATTGGCAACATCCAAGTCCGTTTCTCTTCGTGCTATAATTATAAACTAATAATTATTAGTGAATTTTAAATAAGTAAAATCGCTAACTGCAAATGTAACGAAGCAGAAAAAAGTTGATGTAGTTAATTAAACGGAACACTTGATACTTGCTTTCGCACAAAGAATGGAGATTTTAAAAATCTGACGGAATATCAGGTAGTACAATAAATAGTTCAGGTCGCGGTGTTGTTTTTCGGGCCCAACCCCTTAACTCTAACTCTACTGATTGCCAGTATTACCGGGTTATTATTATTTAAAACAAATTATTCAAAAATTATTTTTCATTTTATAATTGTTTGGTGTATCTAGTTCTGTATTATAGCTCACCTGAAGAAGTTGAAAAAATGTAACGAAACGTCGCCTTTGAATCTTTGACATCTACTTATTTGTTTATTCAAGTAGGTGAAGATGAAGCATTCTAATGCAATTTAAAAAAAAAACCCCCTGCAAAAGTGAAAACTTGAATATTAACGTCTTACGAATTTTCGATCAAAATGGTTTGTATCATAGATTGCATTTTTATGTACGATATTCCAACGCTAGATGTCTAACGTTGTATAAAAATATACAGTCAAACCTTAGTGAGTGAGAACTGGGTACGATCAGGTCTGACGTTCTGACGATCTGACGCGAGTTTAACATTTTTTACCCATTACAAAAAAGTGTACAACGCCGCTAAAGAAGTTTTCACTTCAAAAAACGAATTTATTGATTTCTGACTGATTTTTTAATATCGACTTTTCATCAGATCTCGACGTTTTGCGGTCCTAGGAAGCTAATCTGACTATTTTTGGATGAACGTCAGTACGTGTGTGTGTGTGTGTGTGTGTGTGTGTGCATTTAAAGCGAATCAACTGATCGAAATAGAGTTTGCGGCATTCGAAAAGCTTCGAAAGTCTTAGATCTGATTAGATTCTGTAGACAATCGGTTAAGTAGTTTCAAAGTTATTCAAACAATAAAAATTAAGAAAAGATTTTTTTCACGTTTTTGTCGCATAACACATGTACTTGACTGATTAGTCTTAAAATTAAATCAAATTGAAGTTTTCATTACCTACCTCTTTTAGTTGCCGAACAATTGCACAACATTTTTAATTTTTTTATATTATCTTTAAATACTACAAAAAATAATTGATCCAATGTAGTATTTTTGAGTTCAAACGTTTTCGAGCTTAAAAGGCTCTATAACAAGGGCAAGCTTCAGGGTTGGCCCGCAGGATCAACCGTTGTTCAGATTTTTGACGTGATAACGTCTTATAAATTGATGAAACACCGGCTGCACGCACGAAAAAGTGTCACGTTCCGCCTGAGCCTGAGCGGGCAAGCGAGAGCGCGGTATAAGCGATAAAGAGGCACGATCGGCCCAAGCGTCGGCTTGTACGCATTTCTCTCTCTTCTCGCGTGACGTCAGAGAGTTCATCAATGTTTCTTTATGACGTTATCACTTAAAACTATCGTCCATAAACCGACTTTACAGACAACCAATTTTTTTGTTCCATAATCTCCCACGATAGTATCAATTTATTGTAACGTATTTAACACGTATCGGGAAGTTTTAGGGTTGGGTCATAGGTCAACCGGTTTCCACATTTTTGTTTTTTCGAGACGCCTCCGATACTGAGACCCAAAATGCAAAGCTCTAGCGCCGTTTGGTGTTTCAGAATTGCTTGCCAACTAATTCTTAGTTATCCGTATATCACTACATATAATAATAATTTCTCTTTATTTGTTACATCTAGAGATAACAAATAGTGTATAAAACAAACTTCCCCCGCCGCGTCTGTCTGAACGCGATAAACTCAAAAACTACCTAACGGATTTTCATACGGTTTTCACCAATGGACGCAGTGGTTCGAGAGAAAGGTTTGTGAGTATAATTCATTAATGTTTTGTGAAAATTGGTTGAAATATGACGATGATTGTTGAAGATGTCGGAAAAAGTCAAGCCGACTGGGAGCTTTCATCGAAAACGCTGCCTAATCCTTTTGAGATATAACAAAACAATCTATAGTGGAATTATTCCTCTTTTATAGGTCTACAGAAAAGTCCGCGATGGCGTCTGTCTATTTTTTTAAGGATAACTTACTAAACCCATTTTAATGTTAAGCGCTTTTCGTGGATATCAATTTTGCAACGTAAGTCGACGAAAAAACGGGCCGCTAGTATATTATAAACATAAGCCTTTTAAAGTGACAGCGGTAACGAAGGATTACTAAATTTACAGTACAATTAAAATCAATTTAGTGATAGTAAGGATTGTTCATTGTGCTCTGCTACTGTGTGTAGTGTATACAATTATTATGTATACCCAGTCGTAATGTAGGTACAATTGTATGTATATGCGTAGAGCAATGAATAATTGTGATGTATGATAACATAATAGGCATTGTTTGTATGTTGTAGCGTACATGTGCGTGTGCTACAACGAGATAAGTAACTCAGGAGGAAGGCTGTCAGTATTGACAACAGACTATTTGACTCAAATTTTCTTAAAATCTTCATAATATATCATAGCTCTAGTCCACAGGAATTTTTATTGTGCTTAAACGCAATGGTTTTTATTAATTATAAGAAATTATAGAATAACACGAAATCAGAAACCATCATACTGTGACGTCATTCTTGTAGCATATAAATAAGCGCAAATAAGGCTCGGTATCGCATGTTTATATAGACATATATGTGTGTTTACTACAAATCTGACGTCACACTTTAAACCATCATGGCGGGCAGTGTTTTTTGACATGTCAAAAAATTGCAATTTTAAAATTGAAATAAATCATCCTCGTATTTTTGTGAATACAAACCGATAATTTCTGGTTTATTTTTAAATAAATTATCGTATTCACTATTCATTATTAGTGTCAAATACCCTATTTTAAATTAGACATTGACGTTAAACATTGTGTTGAAAAAAACACCTTCCTAATTTCACAATCTGTGCCGCCGAATCAAAGCCGTCTGAAGGAGATAGATTCAGTGAACACTTCTAGATGCTGTAGTGCTGACGCTAAACGCAGCTCAAAGTCGTTATACCTAAATAATGCGTTGTAACTTGTGGGTGAGGAGTTACACCAGGTGTATCTGACGATAACGTTTCATGTGCTGCTTCGTAGCGCAGAACAGCGCCTAGTCTGCCACACAGAACAAACACGAGCTGCCAGTTCCTGTTTAACTTTAACGCCGATTATGTAACTATTACACAATTTCCTGACATCCCTTTTTTAATATGTAAAATATCATTCATTCCAAAATTAGTAAGTACCAAAGATTTTAGTTGATCTGCGGCTCTGCAGCTTTCATAGAGGAATTTCCACTGGAGTACGGTATTCCCATAGGTATATATCTAATAATTAACTACCTTTATCAAGCATTGTTATTTTACTCAATGTGCGGTGAGTGAACGCAACAAGGGCGTATCGAAAATATATGTGCGTTTCTTTTTTCGAAATAATTCCTTGATTTCTCCGAAGATAGGATTGGTGATCTACTTGCATTCAATCTGAACGGAACGGTGAAATAAAAGATATTTCTATTTCATTCTGACAACATGTAAACAAAGCCTTTGACAGCCGTTAATGCAATAGACATGTCAAAACAGAGCTGTCAATAGTATCTCTGTTTCAAAAACTTTATGTCTTTATCTATGACATTAGCCAGTCAGAGCCAACGCGTTCTTACGATTCAAAAAAAAGACAGAAATATATCTTTGCACCCTAATGATTTGATTGCGATTTTATTCCTATTCACGGTTTATAATAAAAGTATGTGGGTATTCCCTGCTTATATATTTAGCTCAATGATGATGTATATATTCGCATAACAGAGAACACACGGTCCTGTCAGAACTCGATGGTGGAATGGAGAAGGAAGGTGAGGTGAGCGAGCTCTGTACTTTGTGGTTTGAGCTACATTGAAATGCACTTAGTGAGCTTTGGTCGGGCGGCGGAGCAACTTGGCGGGGGATCATTTTAATGTGTTCTGTATACCACTGTAGTTGGTGGCAGATCTGCTCTTTAATATTTCCTCTCTTCTATTATCACATGTAATGATTGTATATATGTGTATATATTATATATAGAACTTGATTCATTTCAGAAATTAGTTGGATTTATGTGAATGCGCGCTGCCGTGACTTCCCGTCGTGCGGCGCGCCAGAAGATTCTGACTTTGAAAGTGTTCTGGCGTCTGGAATATTCAGCTCAAGTGATATAACAGTCGGCTTTTTGATGTGTAAGACCCAGTACCGTAGCTAGATTCATGGGCGGCCATGGCAAGATTCTGATTACGCGCCCTCCATATTTTGTTTGTTGATCTCACGAAAAAAAATTCCGGCCAATTGGACGATGGAATCATTCCAACTTCAAAATGTTGACTATTGATATAGTATAATAAAGAAAATAAAATTTCTGATATCGTGTGAGGTGACGCGGGTAATAACTAGTATTCAATATGACATTTGCTATTCGTTGCCACGGTTACACCTATACAATATGTTCCACGTCATGTAAAAATTAATTAAAGCGTGCTTAACTAGTTTATTTCTGACAGATCTACAAAACAAAAGAACAGCTGATTTTTTTATTTTCAAAATATTTCCGAAACTATAAAGTTTAGAAAAAAATGTTTTTAGCGGCACTTTCTTGAAAAAATAAATAGAATAATAAGCCGTTATGAAAAGTATACCATTATTATATAAAAAAATGCCGTTATAGCATATATTTCTTCTGCGCTTACGCCGATTTTCCCCAAAAACAATAGGGCTCTTCATAGTTGAATACCAAACATCCTCCCAAAGTTTGGTTTCAATCCGCTCCTCTGTTTGACCTGTATCGTGCTCACAGACAAACAGACGCACAGAGTTTTCCGAAAATATGTTTTTAGGCGCGATTAGCGTAAGCTAAAGCGCCTTATATGTACTCGCTTTGTCTGTGAATCTGTGAGTCACGCTTTTTGTATCCAGCGTACAGCCCAAACGCCTTAACCGATTTTAAAAAACTTTTTTTTGTTCGATTCGTCTCCGGGTAACTTAAATCCTAACGTCGCCCGATTTTTGAATTTTGACCCCAGAGGGGAGCAATAAAGAAAAAACGAAGTTTTTTGCTTATAACTCACTCAATTTAAATCAGATCGGTTCGAAACCTGTCTTAAACGAAAGAGGAGAAAATTTTACATAAATTTCGTACAACAGAATTTGCCAAAACAGGTTTTTTATACAAATTTATTTAGAAATAAATTCAATTTGATATAATCGATGGCAAACATCTTTCGGTTATCTCTCTCTGTTGCACGGTTTAATATGGTAATATAAAGATTACGTTTGTTCTGTCTTAAAATAAAACGATTGCATTTGTTCAAAAACGGATGGCATTTCAAATATTTGTGAAATGCAACGCCTTCTGAGTTAACAATTTGAATAACTAATTATTAGAACATAATACTTTGACAGATGCAAACGTCATTTTTGACATTTCTTACCATTCCGACACCACGGATGAGCGGATTGAAACCAAATTTTGGGAGGATGTTTGATATGCAAATATGAAGTGGCCCATTGTTTTTTGGGGACATCGGCGCATGCGTAAAAGAGTATATCTTTTATAATGTTGTTTTATATAATAATAATATAGTTTTTAAAAAGACTTATTATTTTATCTATTTTTACATGAAAGTTTTGTAAATTTTTTGGGGAAAATCGGCGCATGCGCAAAAGAGATATGGGCTATGACGTTGTTTCTTATATAATAATGCTTTACATTTCATAACGGTTGATTATTCTATCTGTTTTACAAGAAAGTTTTGTAATTTATTTTTGGGGAAAATCGGCGCATGCGCAAGAGATATTATGTGCTATAACGTTTTTTATATAACAATGGATACTTTTCATAGCGGCTTATTATTCTATCTGTTTTACAAGAAATTTTTGTGTTTTATTTCGGGAAAAATCGGCGCATGCGCATCAGAGATATATATTATAACGTAGTTCTTTTATGTAATGATGGTATAGGTACTTATCAAAACGGTTTATTATTCTATTTTACAAGTTTTGTAAAAACAATTTTTGGAGAAAATCAGTGCATGCGGAGAAAAGATATACCTACCATTTAATGTTGTTTCTTATATCATAACGCTTTATTAGTGTGTATATTTTTACAAGATAGTTATGAGAAAAATGTGTTTTTCTAAATTTGTAGTTTCAGAAATATTTTGAAAATAAAAAAATATTTTGTTCAATTGTTCTGTAGACGTTTTAGGTATTTGACAAGCATGTTTTGTTTAATTTGAACATAACGTGATGCAATTTTTTCGACTAGATCTAATTACTAAAACTTTTAAATTTTACACACATGTATATAAGTCTGGTGACAAAGCATACATCCAATATGGCGGATGCCCTAAGATGATGGAATCATGGACTATATTCCTATGTCCATGGATGGAATACATTTTCCTTCACAACCATCTTGAATAAAATAATCAAATAATTTTTACAAATTAATGTCATAATAGTTACAATTTTGAAAGACTAAAAACAAGAAAAATAAAATACTAATAAAAAGAAAGTTTTTATTGAAATGTACCAAAATGGAAATATAATTATTTTAATAATTTAAGTTAATAATTATAAAAAAGTTGGTTGTGACTAATTATTAATAAATTATTAAAATGATTTTTTCCTTTCTGTGTTTCAATATTTTCAACTGTAATTTTTTTCGTAGATTAAGTTAATTAAATTATATTATTAAGCTCAAAGTGTCATTACAAATATACAACAATTTTCAAACATAACGCCGGGGTATATTTTATAGAATTTCGCGCCTTGTAATTCTTGAATTACTGTGTCTTCAGACAATATTTTTTGAATTCAAAACGAAATTAGATATTGTAAAATTTTGAAAATTGATTTTTGACCTAAACTGGTACAATTCCCCTCTTGTGGGTTGGAATGGTAAAACTTTTATTGACTTTGTTAGTGTCAATCGAAGCGTATTAATGTCAAAATAATCTGAAAAAATTGATCAAAATCGGTTTAGCTGTGTTTTTGTTCTTAACAAAGGGACTACAAAAAATGTATTTCAGAATTTTTTGAAAAAGATTTCTCAGGTCTAATTTGTTAATTCATATTTAATATTGATCGTACTGGGAAGCTGATCGTGTGAACCTTAAGAGTTGCACTTCCAGAGTCCTAATACACGACCTACCTCACAGCTTGTTTGAATTGCATTTTATTACTGACGTTTTCAAATGCTGTATGCCCAAATCTTGAAACTTACCGAAGTAGAAAAATTACTTACCTGTATCGCTTTGATGTAGTTTAATTATTATCAAATGTATTACACCATTGCAATTTCTTTTCCTTTTTTATGTATAGTAACAATGGCCTTTGAAGTCGAACCACTCTGTTTTGATATAATAAAAAAGTGCTTTATATCGTGTGCAGGATTTCTGGTAACAAGCAAAACTAGGTAACTCCTATTTATAAAATTAAGAACTTCAGTAATGAAATAGAATTTTGATTAATTAAGGCTCAATTACATTTAGCGAGTTTACAAGCTGCTTGTTGGCGAGTTTAGAAGCGGGCGAGTTGGCTAGTGAGATACGGATGATGACACACAAAATTCTCACTCGCTCACTAGCCAACTAGCTAACGAACCACATATTGCGAATTTATTGTTTTTCTTTCATTTCCATCGACATTTTGTAGACAATTAAACCAAAAACTACCAAGACGCATCTAGTTCACTAAGCAACTATGTTGACACACGGCTAGTTTACTAGCTAACAATCCCAAACGCCAGCGAGTAGCGAGTAAAGTTGACCGGCTTTCAATTTTACTCGCAGATAGTTTACAATCTGCTACTTGGCTAGTAAACTGATTACACTGAGCGAATTTACTAGCAACTAGCGAATTCGCCAACAAGCAGCTTGTAAACTCGCTCAATGTAATTGAGCCATTAATCAGTCTTGCTTTTCACTGTTAATTTTATGATAAACTTTGATCGTTAGATAAAATTTGTAAAGGAAAAAGTTTCTGGAATGCTTTACTAGTTCTGCGTGTTGACCACCTTCAGTTCTGTGAATCATCCTCATAAAAAAAGGGAGAAATGACACATCCCGGCTAATTGTCCACTGTAATGTGTTCATTTGCTCCACCCAGCTGCACTTGGAATTCAATTATAACATCATTAAAACAGATTCGTGTGCTTTGTGTCAGTAAAGGCGGTACTGTTCAACCGTTCACCACTCTCTGTCGGAGTACCGGAGTAATCTGGGGTACGGGTGCACAGTTATAATATGGTCAGGGATGCGTTCAAAATTAAGTTAAAAATGCTAACTGCAGTGGTGAATTAACGGGGGCGGTTCGCCCACGTGGCATATATTTTTATTGCCATGCCATTTTTACCTCAAAAAGAAAGCTAAATAAACTTCTTAAAAATTACTAAAGACTTGAATGAAATATGACTGGTAATATTCTTGACTCCGGGTCATTTTTGAAATAAAACTTCTTTTGGCACGGTAAGGTCAAATTGATTCATGAAATTGTAAATATAACAAATATGTTGCAGTGTACGTATACCATATACAATATACATACTATAGAAACCGACTGTAGAACATTAACTAAGGTGACGACGAGGTAGAACGTTTGCCTCGTAACCTAAAGATGGTAGGTTTCATACCGGCGATCGATGTCATTATTTTTTTACAATTATACTATTTTTACTTGTGTAGTGTAAAATATACAGCCTTCAAGGACAATTTACTGGAACATAAAAAACGCATTTTTGTTTGTTTTTTACCGCCATCTGTTAGTAAGTTAACTAATTCTTTTGCACTAGTACCGCTGCTGTATTCCTTCTCCTTAATTTTCACTTAAATAAAGCAAAAAGTTTCTTTAAATATTTGTACGTTAATTTATTATATATGAATAAAAAATCGATATCAGCAATTTTTTAATTACTTAAGTTATTAACGCCGTACAGAAAACATTTGATAAACTTTAAAGTTGATATTTAAACTTAGCATAGCGCACTGTTTAAGCTAATAAAGTCAACATTTATGGAAGCAAAATTGACGTGGACAGGAGTTAAAGAGGTTGAGCCGTTTTATGAAGATAATGAAAAAAATCTGAAATAAAGTTTTTTTAATAGATTTTTTATGACAAAATTTTCTGTAAAAAATCCAAAATCATTAGGAGGTTAATAAAGTTAAAAATAAAAAAAAACTTTTACAGGCAGTCTTATGGAAAATATGTCAACCTAGCATGCAAACGGTACATTTGAATTTTTTGCAAATAGCCAAATAATGTCAGCAGTTTCGAAAACTAACTATGTAAATCATCAATCATCGATGTCTTACGCATATTTTAAT
Organism: Xanthostigma xanthostigma; assembly: GCA_963575645.1. Classification (NCBI taxonomy): domain Eukaryota; kingdom Metazoa; phylum Arthropoda; class Insecta; order Raphidioptera; family Raphidiidae; genus Xanthostigma; species Xanthostigma xanthostigma. The sequence continues at coordinate 18,651,869 of OY754472.1, read as the reverse complement.
ATTTTTTTCAATTTAATTAGGAGACTTTTAATCAATAAAAAAAAAATTTTAAACCTTCGCACTTTTCGATTATGAACTTTTATTCTTGACAATTTTAACTGAATTTTCAACTTTTTAATGATTTAATTTTAATTTTTATTACTTCTAATTTCTTTTTTTATTTATTTACTGCAAAAAATATGTAAAATACAGATATTTACATAAATTTATTTTTTTAACCTAACTTTGTACAAAAAATTCAAAAGTTAGTCCATTAAGTAAAATACTGAAATAATTAATTAATATAAAAAAAAAATATTTATTTATGCCTTTATGACAATAATTTATTGGTATCATAGACTTATAACTTTTTGTAAAAATTTATTATGGAAAAGTTCCCATTTAGAATTCGACTTACTTTTGATTTGAACTGTAACGTATCAACCTCCTTAAGGAGGTTGATCCGTTACAGTCCCAATCAAAAGTAAGTCGAATTCTAAATGGGAACTTTTATAGTTTATAAGTCGATGATACCAATAAATTATTGTCATAAAGGCATAAATAAAATTTTTTTTTAATATTAATTAATTATTTCAGTACTTTATACTTAATGAACTAACTTTTGTATTTTTTGTACAAAGTTAGGTTAAAAAAAATACATTTGGTTATTTGCAAAAAATTAAAATGAACAGTTTGCATGCTAGCTTGACATATTTTCCATAAGACTACATGTAAAAGTTTTTTTTAATTTTTAACTTTATAAATCTCCTAATGATTTTGAATTTTTTACAGAAAATTTTGTCATAAAAAAATCTATTAAAAAAACTTTATTTCAAATTTTTTTCATTATCTTCGTAAAACGGCTCAACCTCCTTAAGCCGGTGGCAAATGGTAGATGTTTAATTAATACTGTAAATTTTTCGTAATTCGAGTTTCTCCTGAACGTACCCCGGATATAAAAGCAACTATGTTTACAGGAGTGCACTACACAACACTATAGTTCTGCGTGGTGTATGCTACGCTATCAACATAATAATCTTATAAATCTCTCCTGGGAGTCTGTACAAATGCATCGACTATACAAATGACGCACTGTGGTCCGTGCCGCATCTATCATCTTGTGTATACCACACCAACAAGCGATGCCTCCTTGGAAGTACCAGCTGTTTCTAGGCTCTCGACAGATGTGCTGATACAGAACTCTGTGAATGGAAATCATCTTTCCCGAATTAAAAAGGAATTAGGAAATGATCAGGTGTATCGCGGTCGCACCCGACAAAAGTGAAAATTAATAATAATGAATTAATAGTTTCATTACGGAATAAAAAAGTAGGTTTAAAATTTAAATATACAAAAGTAATAATAAGTATGCTATTGTATTATGAAACACCCACTTTTAAAATTGCAATGCAATATTAAAAAAAATATTTTTCAGTGTCGCTGTCCGGACACAAACCCGAATCTTCCACTATCGCGGCGGCTGAATTATCATTTATTCTACAGCGACACGAAATCAACTTTCTCATAATAGAGCATTTTTGCAACAGTATTTCACATAACTCCGCGAGCTAAGTTTTACATTAGGTAATTGCACATACCGCTAAACTAGCGGTATGTGCTTTATTATCGCTTTGTGCGTCAGAGCTGAATTTCGTTCATATAAGAAGTTATATCTAAGTTAATTTCACACGAAATCCATTCAAATTGAAGCTTTTTGAAAAGAGGAGATTCTAATCTATAAAATAGAACCATTTTTAAATCAATTCGAGTTCATAAATACTATTAAAATTGTAATTGAAAATCACAAACAGCAGTTGTCGGTTGGTCTGTACGTATGTACGTACGTACGTATGTACGTCACGACTCTACAGATCGCAATTTTGGTCGGATTGCCTTGGGTTATATTTTATTCACTTTGTTTACTATCAGACCAGAACCCTATTTAAATTCACTAAAATGTGTTCAGTAGTTTAATTTTTATAAACAGTTTTATTTTTTATTATTTTTGACAGCTAATAGTTTAAAAAAATCCATAAAACAAGTGCTACACTTCTATACCGTGATAACACCACAACATGTATTAGGCCGCCGTGGCGTAATGGTTATGCCGTTGGATCCCCAAGGGCAAGGTCCTGGGTTCGATTCCTTACGAAATCATTGATGTTTTTCTTCTTTTTTCTTTTTATTTTGTTTTATTTTATTCCACTTGATATTAATTATATATTATATTATGTATAGTTCTTAATTTTTTTTATTTTTGCAAACTTAAAAAAAAATATTTTTTCAATTTTTAATTATTTATTTCTTTAAATTTTTAAATCTTTTTAAATTTATTAAAAATATTTTTTAATTGTTATTTTTTTATCATACAGTGGAAAACTTGCGGGATGTGCACTTTTGGTTTTGCCAACTATTTTAGAATATGAACTTTCACTCAATCGAGAGTGAATCAATAATATAATCTATATAAAGAGGTAAAGTTCGTAAATTTGGATGTAGGAGGTAATCTCAGAAATTACTCATCCGATTTCAAAAATGTTTTCACCAATATTTAGAATGGTTCTTCAGGATGGACATCCTAATATATTTAGTCTATGTCATAGACTATATATATTATAGCGTTAAAATAATAAATGGGCTTTTCGTGGAGACCAACTTTGCAACGTAAGTCGACGAAAAAACGATGGTAATTTACAAATTCGGGCGAAGCTGGACCGGACCGCTAGTTAATAATAATAGTATCTAGATTATAATGCATTATTTTATGTACGAGCTGAGACATTATGTTAAGATGAGACACCAGCGAATTTTAAGTCATACAAGTCCTTGCCACCGAAATACGTGTACTACATTTTATGCACGTACTTTCTATAAAATAGCTGTTTTTCACTTCATAATAAGTATATATTTATATATCTGACAGTTCAAGTTCGGCCATATCGGAATCTAATTGGACTGTTTACGAAGACTCTCTATTGCTTATATGGATTTGAATGGCAACTGACAATTAAATTACATGGTAAAACCGCGTTTCTTTAGCTTTATTTTACGCACTAGCGCGAAATGAGTTATTTTACTACCGCTATATACCCACAGAAAATTAGCTTATAGTAAAACATTTGCAAGCATTTTTATAGATTCTCTCTATACGTTTTTTCTATACACTTTCTCGTCGCGAGGTGTTAAAAATAACAATTGCGAGACTTCAAAATACTCTGGTATGTTCGTTACTGACTATTTGAATGGAGAACGATGGAAAACCACTGTTTAAGAGCCATTGTTACATAAGGAAACTTGTTATAAATTAATCTTAGAAATTAAAACTAATTGACTGGAGTTATTTATGCATATATATTTTTATTCATTACGAGAATGTAACTAAACTATCAAGGTCTTAACTCCCAGATTACGAATCTGAAAAATGGATGAAAAAGGAATTAACAGACGAATGTAAAGAAATAAAACTAAAACAAAAAATATCGATACCTATTCAAATAAAATATTAGAAGTTATTGTAAAATTATGTGAAAAGTGACAAAAAGTGTTAAAATATTTTTCACGTGTATATATATATATTCTTTTTTCTTACAGACATAATACCAATATACTTATTACAATAACAAAAATATTAAGAGCACTGTGGTTTGAATCTAATCAAAAAATAGAGAATAGTTACTTCTTACCACAACAAGATTATTAGTGGATGTACATTTCGAGAGCTATGCTCTCATCTTCAGCAATACACTAAAGTTTAGTGTATTGCTGAAGATGAGAGCATAGCTCTCGAAATGTACATCCACTAATAATCTTGTTGTGGTAAGAAGTAACTATTCTCTATTTTTTGATTACTTATTACAAATTCAAAGTAATTTGATAATGTAAGAATTTTAAAAATATAAAAATATACTTGACAGCGGTGGGATTCGAACCCACGCCCTTTCGGACTGGTGCCTAAAACCAGCGCCTTAGACCGCTCGGCCACGCTGCCTCGACAGCTGCTCGCTACAACTTCATGACTGATAAAAATCGAATGTTATAAATTATAGGAAGTTGGTCGTTATTGATTAACATTACTGATAATGCTAATAACTAACTAACTAATAAAAACAATACAATTCTTATGCGAATTATAATAATATCCAAAAACTGAGTTTAAATTTACTTAGATTTTTTATTAACGTCTGAATAGATCTCTTGAAATAAATATTTGAAGTATATTTACATAGATTTATTTTACTGAACTACGTTATTTTACACACCAAAAATATAAATAGGCATTGATGAGTATATTTTTTTATGCCCTTGTATATTTTTTTCAAAAATGAAAAAAAATTAAGTACTTCAGTAGCTTTGTATAGGTATAACTAAATTTAAATATTAGGTACGTATACAAAATTAATTATTTCGAAAAAATGACAAATCTGCGACAAAAACATTAATTTAACTACACTTTTTTATGGTTCCGTGTTTTAAAAAAGATAAAACCCGACCCTTATATGATCACTCATCAATACTAATATTATAAAAAGGTAAAGTTTGTAGGTTTGGATGTAGGAGGTACTTTCCGAAACTACTCATCCGATTTCAGTAGCTATCATTAAGGATTTCAAAAAATGTTTGTTTCAAAATTTTGTTAGGTTTTTTTTCTGAAAACACATATCAAAAATCAATTCCTTCTCTATTTCCAAAACTAAGTCCAATTAAAATCTTGCAAGAAAATTTATTAATTAAGTTGGATTTCTGATGTAGTTTTAGATCTAGATTATGGAGTATGGAATTTTCCACTAAATTGAGATCTCCACGCAATTGAAAACAAATGACTCTTAAATCTAGATTTAAAGTTGAGCTCAGTTAAACGCAGCATAAAGGCCACTGCACACGAGGCTAGAAACGCTGCTAGAAATGCTGCTAGGAGTTCTGCTAGCCGGTAGGTTGGGTAAGAAGCTGGAAATGACGTCACTGCGGGCTGCCTTGCTAGCTCAGAAGATAGGTTTTAAAATTAGAACAGGGGCTATTTTCCCTGCTATATTTGTTGCTAGGTGTGAGCGAGAACCAATCAGGAAGCAGCATCTTCACGTGGGCACTTGAACACCCACATGGCGTCATTCTGCCAGACAACAGACACGTTTTGCTCTGTGTTTATATTCGAACTGTCATTGCGCGCGCACCAGATCTATCCACAAAACACGCTTGAAAAATAATCTCGTGTGAAGCGAGCACCTAACAGCAAGAAAACCAACGCTAGAAAACTAGTAGGCAAATCTAGCAAGGAATCTAGCAGCGTTTCTAGCCTCGTGTGCAGTAGCCTTAAGGTTTGATTGGACAGGTCTTGTTAGAATTTATATTTGACGTATAATACGTTGCAATACGACGTTCATTCACTTATTCTGAAAGGAGAAACACTCACGTTCTATTTGCGACAAAACATTTTGTTGTTGACTATTCAAAAACTTTTCTCTATACATGTTTCGGTAACAAAAGTTGTTCAAACTACAATTTATTGAGGCTTTGTACCTGAAGTTCTTGCCAGATAGTAGGTGCTACACAGCGTCTAAACTCCGAAGTACTTACGTAGTACACTGCTGGTTTAAAACTTAATAGCTCTTCAAATCTTTAGTTTAAAGATTTTTTTATGATTTGAAAAAAAATAAATATACGATGCCAAGCTAACTAAAAGGTGTTTAAAAATCGTATTTTAGGTAGGCTCGATGATATAACTTGAATCTTACAAATTAGAATAGAATAGAATAGAATAGATTCTTTATTTTGGCGAAGTCCAGCCAATGGCTGTTCTGCTTAACCATCTTCAATTTTTACATAATAATACATAAACAATATTTTACATATAAATGTACAATTACCTATGTCTTTTATTCTTGGAAAAATACATACACTAATAAACCGATATGAAAAATATGAAAAATATACTGGTATACCTTATAACACAAAGTTTATTATAACTGAGTATTGTAAAATAAAAAAAAGAAAAGAAATTGAAAATTTTTATTGTTTCGATAATAATTCAGCTTTTAGTTTTAATTTAAAAGTTTTGTAAGAGAGTTTTTGAAGGAGTATTTTGGGCATGGCATTATGCTGTTTTATGGCGTTATTATAAATATAAGAACCTTGATATATTGTGCTATTACAGTATGGTAAATTTAGTTGATTGTTATCTCTAATATTTCTGGTATGCAACGATATTCTTTTTTGGAATTTTTCAAATAAATATTTAGGATTAGCAGAGTTAAGAATTTTAAACGTAGTACAGCTTAAATGCAGCGTACGCGCCAACCGACTTCTTTCATTTTTTTTTAAACATAGTCTCTTTTACGAATATTCACGGCAAATCGAAAACAAGCATTTTGCAATTACAGTCAAAAGTGGAAAAAGTTGAAAATCAAAATTCACTTTTCTAAATTTAAAATTTATTTTTTATTTTGAGGTTCCCCGAGTCCAAAAAACATATATTTGGTATAAGTCTGTTCGTCTGCTTGTCTGTGAGCACAGATTAGACGGTTAAGTCAAATGACTAAGCAGGTCGAAATTACATTTTTGGTAGGATGTGTAACATGCAAATAGGAAGCCCAATTGTTATGGGGGAAAATCAGCGCATGCGCAAAAAGATAATGATATACTTCACATACCAGTTTATTATTCTATTTATCTTTTCAAGATAGTTTTTAAATTGTTTTTCAAACTTCATAGTTTCGTCAATATTTTGAAGAATAATAAAAATCAGTTGTTCGTTTAGTATTGAACTAAGAGCTGGCTACGGAGAAAATGGGTGACTCGGTGCAGAGCTGAAAATTTGCAGAATAATAAGACATAGTACAAGTAGGGAAAAAATTGCCAGAAGGCTAGGCGGATGATAAAGAGCCGCCAGAAGGCGCTAATGTTGCGAAAAATCAGTGCACTTCTGTCAATTTCTATACTTATTCTATTATACTGAAAATTCAAACATGATATAATAATTACATTCGACAAATATTCAAAATTATTAATGACATTTTGATAGAATTAAAATTAAATAAATTAATTTTATTACGTTGTTATAACAACGTAATTTTATTGCTGAAAATATATGACGATTAATTTTATTTCTATCAAAATGTCATTAATAATTTTGAAAATTTGTCGAATGTAATTATTATATCATGTTTGAATTTTCAGTATGCCCTTGTAACTATATAATGTATAATACTTATATATAATATATAATCTAGTTTTGAATTACAGAATAAGTATAGAAATTGCCTGAAGCGCACTGATTTTTCGCAACATTAGCGCCTTCTGGCGGTTCTTAATCTTCCGCCTAGCCTTCTACCAATTTTTTCCCTACTTACTTGTACTATCTCCTATTATTCTGCAAATTTTCAGCTCTCCACCGAGTCACCCATTTTCTCCGTAGCCAGCTCTCCGTCTATATTATAATAATATTAAGTGAAACCATATTGTGTATCCATGGAAACGAAAAGCAAATATCAATATTAATTATTACTAGTCGTTCACCACGTCACCGAACGCGTTACCAGAAATTTTATTTAATTTATTCTATTATGTCTAATATCAGTAGATACTTTTGAAATTAGAATTATCTCGTCGTCCAATTGACTAGTATTTGTATTTTTGTAATACTATTAAAACAATTATATTCTAACGATCTGTTTTTTTTTCAGGTAATACATTATTATATTCATCATTTACTTCAAGCGTAAGTAAGTTTTTCTGTACTTTATAATATAAAATCCACGCGGTGTCTGAATGCTTTTCTTCAGAGATTTTCTTCTTTTCAGGCTGTGTAGGTTGAAAAATACATTTTGTATATGATGTATTTTTTTCGATTGTGGTATCGGATTTATGACCGATAGTGGATGTGAATTCAACACACATAGGTAATACAATGTGCCGTGTTCCTCGTTCTACCATCGACATTGACTACATAGAGCGCTTTGTAACGACAATTTGTAGTTTATCGTCTGACAGATAACGATCATGTGCTGAACGTGTAATAAACTTACGTAAGGGGAGAACGGGACCTGCCTTGGCTAAATTACCCACGCCACGTAATATAAGAGTCCGAAATATGATACTGGATTTATATTTTGACATGCCAGTCACTTTCCATTAAAAACAACACAAAACATCAGATTAATCAATAAACTCTTACTTCGATTACCTTATGTAGCACTTTGAACTGAATAGTCATTTATTGTTGCATATAAGTTTCTCGTCGAGCGTTTATAATTTACAATATCTGACTATCCAGCTTAATAATTCCTGTTATTAGTATATATCATAGCGCGGCCAAGTTTTCGTAAAGCATTGTGCTAAATTTACTCGAACCATTTCGAGCCTTTTTCGACCCCTCTATCACTGGGACTAGTTGAGCTATACAGAACTGATTTTTTTTCAGATGGGGTTAAGGTTATATTAAAGAAACAGTATTCCAAATTTCAAACGTCTAGACTATAGGTGAAATGGTTTCCAAGATACGAGTGTCCAAAAATCACGGTTTCGCGGTAATTCACTGACTGATTAACTGACTGACTTATAATAGATCATCATAAAGTTGTCGGCAAACTATACACACCGGTCACCCGTAATTGCAAATGATCCACTTCTCGAGTTTCGCAAATGAATATACTTATATAATATGTATGTACAAAAACTCCGATCATCATGAAATTTTGACACAACATTCATTTCGGTAAACTAAGATGAATGTGCGTACTCATGCCCCCCCTCCCATTCGTTCTTTTGCACTCGGGTGAAACCGGAACGAATTGCTAATAAATTATAAAACGTAATCGTGAAACAAATACTTTGAGAAAATATAAATAAATATTAAAGATTAACATTTTGTAATAGTTCGTCAATAAGATGTGACATTGCGGCTGATAATTATGTACAAATGTAGAAAATTAATATTTTTTTACTTGGAAAGAGCAAAGTTATTTTTTCACCCTAAATGTCCATCTAGAAAGTTTTGAAATATATAGATTTGCTGTTGATTCTAGAACCTCATGCTAAAATAACTTTAGAAACTAAAGAGATAGAACCTCAACAGTGTTAAATTTCCTGTTCTCAAAATTATTTTCTATGACATTGGAAATCATTCAATCTTAATTTTATTTAAAATATCGGCAAAATTTTAGAAAGTCATCCTGTGCTTTCTGTTTTTTACTTTCACTAACAAATATTTTTATAATAGGCACTTCTGAGAACTCACACTATAATTTTTTAAATATGACGTTATGTTATATTATATACCCTACGTTATTTGAACAATTTTTTTCAATTAAGCACCAACTTTATGCATCAGCAACATCATAGAAAATTCGGTAACCTTGTCATCAATGTTTTATTTTTAAAATTTTGCTTTTCATATAGACATTCTAAAAAAAATTTTTTTTTGAGAAATGTGTAGGTATATCTACCGAAAAATAAATATTATAATACTAGATATATTTTTCTTGGGCAACTAGCTCAGTAGAACTAGCATAAAATAGAAAGATTAATATAAGCGCAGAAGTTTTGAAACTGAGGGAAAACGCCCCAAAATCAAGAAAAATCATAGAGGAAATAGGTGTCAGACTAGGCCTAATGAAGCCATATACAAAGTTTGGGGAGAGTATGTGTCAGTAAAATTTTTGCCGACGGGCACTCTGACTATCAGTCTTTACTAATGGAAATTTGGTCTTGCTGTTGCAGTAACAGAATCGCTCCAGGATTGTGTACATTCTCTCCCGTGTACGTTGTGGGATTACCTTGTATGTCAAGTAAATACAAAGACAATGTCGAATATGGAACATATATATATAAAGGCAGGCTCTGGCCCCAGGGAAATGTCGCATCATAATCTCATAAACAATGCACTCAACTGCATTCTAATAATAATGTCCGCAAACTTGTGTCACTATGCGCCGCTCGATGTTCGGCAAAGCTTTGAAAAGAAATTTTAATTCGTGAATCCACTTTATTATTCTTTCATCCTTAATTACTATTCGGTGACATTCTAGAATTTGTATCTAATCAAATCAAAATTTGTTCTTTTGTGAACGTATTTTCTGACAGCGCGGTAAACTGAGGTGGTTTTCCAATTCGGATTCGCCCAAGTATATTTTGGTTTCGCATCAAAATAATCTATACGAATATTATAAAGCTGAAGAGTTTGTTTGTTTGTTTGTTTGGTTGAACGTGCTAATCTCATAAACTACTGGTTCGAATAAAAATTTTTTTTTTGTTGGATAGCCCATTTATCGAGGAATGCTATAAGCTATATAACATCACGCTACGACCAATTGGAGCGGAACATCAATGAACAATGTTGCAAGATGTATCTCAAAATTAGTCCGTCTGACAAATATTATCAGGTGAAATGCCTTAACTAAATATGGCAATATTAGCGCGTCACGTTCACAAGCCCGGATAGCTCAGTCGGTAGAGCGGAAGACTCTTAATGTCAGGGTCTTGGGTTCAAGCCCCACGTCGGCGAATATATTTTTATTTTCTACATTGCTTTCTTCTAAGGCTTACATTTCAATTTTGTAAAATTTTATTACAACTAATTAATCTTAAATAAATCTAATTAATAGCTCATTTAAAAACTGTTACAACTATATATTATAGGTACCTATATAAAAATAATTTTCCTACAGTGTTTTCAATTAAAGATATATTAAAAGAAACATTATTACTTAAAAAAAGTATAAATATTGCTTTTTAACGACAAAAACTTTTGAACGATAACTCCGATCATTATGAAGTTTGGACACAACATTCATCTCGGTAAACTAAGATGAATGTGCGTACTCATGTCCCTTACTTCCCTATTCGTTCTTTTGCACCCGGGTGAAACCGGGTGAGACCGCTAGTCAAGAATAAATCTCTTGAAAGTGTAGACACTGAATAGCAAAAACACTTTTGTAGTTATTTTTTTAGTGTTTATCGCGTCATTAGATTAAAAACGGGAAAATGCAGATTATGATTGGGTAAACCATAATTGATGTTGTAACGTTAACCTAAAAAATGACCACAAATGTCACCGCAACAGTTTAAAAAAGTGTAGGGTAGTTTAGTACACTTTTTACATCATTGATATTTTTTACAGTCGATGAAACTCAGGTGTAATCAGTAATGACATACCTACACCACGCTTGTTTCCGCAATTACGGCTATTTTACAAACTTTTATTAAACTTTACATGTTTATCAATTTGGATCAAATCTTGCATGTCGATTTTGAAGTACCGTATTTTTTGGACTATAAGACGCACCTTTTTACATAGAAAAATGGACTCAAATTTTGGTTGCGTCTTATGGTCCATAGATAACATGAAAATGTTTTTATCAGTAAATCGTCTCTAAAGAGGTACGTTTTATAGTCCGAAAAATATGGCACGCCACGAGACGAGTGATAGTACCGAGATTGAAAATGAACTGAATATTGCTAGTACCTACGAGTTACGTTAACAAAGAATAAAGATTATGTTTCGAAAGTAACCATAAAATATATTTTTGTAAAAATGATCTTATAAATTTGAGGTGCGTCTTATAGTCCGAAAAATACGGTACTTCCATTTACCTATTACTTTAAAGTTTTGCATAATGCGGCTCACTATGCAACTTTTCAAAAGCCTATATTTTAGATGTAGCGTGTTTGGGGCTTATTTTGGTCGGCAGATGATACTTATGCTAATCCACTTAAATAGAGTAGATGACTAATACGGAAATAATGAACTATATAAATAAGTAACAAAACTTTTTAAAAACAAGCTCATTACAAAATGTACTAAAGCGAAGGAAATAACAAACAATAAAACAAATTAAATCATTTTATCATTGTTGACCTGACCTAAAACCTCATCGACATGTTCATTAAAAATTTATAATTTTAACTTCTCGCGGAAAGCTTTTAGGTCAGGTCAACAATGATAAAACGATTAAAGTTTTTTGATTGTTAGTTATTTTCTTTGTTTTCGTACATTTTAATAAAAACTTGTTTTCAGGATCGGTCTGAAACTTAAAAAGTTTCCGCAAAAATTGTCAAACTATACGTGACCGTGTAACTAAGAAAAAAAAATTCCAACCGGATCGGATCGGCTCATGGAGGACCGGCGGCCCACCGGGAAAAGTGTCGGTATTCTCTGTGGCCAGACCAACGGTGCTTGTTTTTAAAAGATTTTTTTACTTGCGTTTTTTAAACTGTGTCGAGTGACGCGCACGTGGTCGACCGCAACGCGGTGGTCTGTAGCGTCGTCGGGTTTCCCCCGTCACTGACACTGTGGACTGTGGTGGTACTAATGCAGCGTGATATTATGTGTTTCTAGGTTGGCACCGCTAACCTTTACACAGGATCCCGGGGCATCGTCGTCTCTATTGTAATACATGGTGTGTTATCCAATTACATCAACATCATGTGCCCACCAGGGCTGCCAGATGAACGGATTTTTCCGTTCCAAACGGATTTTTCGAGTAGAAATAAATTTGAACGGATAATGGAACGGATTTCATGATCTGAACGGATTTAACGGATTTTCTAACTTTTCCGAATTTTTTACCTTTTTTACTACATATAAATTCAAACTTCACTCGATAATCGATAATTTGGGGACATTCGGGTATTTTTAGCACATTCGAGCATATCTGAGCAAGTTTCTTTCACTACCTCTGTCCTACTCCTCTCTCTATTTGGGTAGAAAAAGATAAGAGAGTGTATGAAACAATGTGTTCGCGAAACACACACCTATATCAATGAATATCGACTCGCTATCTTTGTCTGATGCGTTTTTTTCACACAACTGGAGTCAAGTGTTTCGAGTTACACGGATTTACGGAACACATTGAGGATTTAACTGATTGTACTGCCGCGTTTGTTACTATCGCAACATTCTAACAGTCAATATAATATTTTTATTTCATAAAAATGTGAAAAATCTACGAAATAATCGATTCATTGGATGTGAAAAAATGAATCATTTCTATTCAATTTAAAGTCTGTTTGCAAGTAAAAGTAAATTCAACGTCTTATACGAAATTCATTTAATAATGTTAATAATAAAGCCATAATGAAGGTGGAAACACGTCGATGTGTCGTTTATGGTACCGCATACTTCACTTTACTCTCTATCTCTCTCACACTCATTGCATTAATGGGTGAACCGGGCGAACGGATGGAAACGGATTTTTTAGACCACTTCCCCCACCACTTTTCGCCTTACCGACGGATTTCTGAGGAGAGAAATCTGGCAGCCCTGGTGCCCACTAACTTACAATATTGCCGCTTTACTCACTAAATGCCATTATTGCGTTTCTGAACGATGTAGCTCTAATAAATGAATGTCTGGCCACACGGCAAAACAGACTATGGCGGTTTTTGAAGTGAAACTTCTTTTTTTACGGTAGTGTGAATTGGATTTATGTGGTTGAATGAGGAACTAAAAGACGTGTAATAGTTGCAAAATTAACCTCGATGCACTTTTTGATGAAAAGATGCCGATTGGAACTCTAAATACTGGATTGCAGAAAGAGCTGTCAAAAAAATTTGATTGTGCACATACATATTTCTCTATATAAAAAGCATTGTAAAGTTTTAAATCGACCCTGTTCGAAAAATAATTGATCGATTGAAACGATATTTTTCTTAAACTGTGTATACATGTATTTAGCATCATTTTTTTATCCACTTCGAGACAACGTTTTTCTATACATATTATATTAGATATCGTGTCCATCGAGATAATAATAAAAAAAATCGCAGGTTTGTGAACAAAAAGTTATTTATTTATTTATTTAGTTGTAAAACATAGAATTTACCAACACAGAATGGACTGTAGAAATATAAATTTATTAAGTGATAATAAGACCGCGTTATCATCTCATCATTTCGACACTGGACATAAATTTCTATTTAGTGAAGTTCAAATATTAGATAAAGAGTCAAATTGGAAGAAACGCAATATCAGTGAAATGTGTTTTATTAGAAAAAACAATTCTATTAATTACAGAACAGATACTCAAAATTGAAGTATCAGTATAACTATGTTATGAAATTGAACTAACTTTCGTATTTTTATTTTAATTTATTTTTATTGTTTAAAATGTATAGTTGCCATGTTTTTGTCTTATTTACCTTTTGTTAATTGCTATGGTTAGTAATTAATGTTTATTTTCATAATTATTGTTTTAAATTTTCACATTTGTACTTGAAAAAGTCTAAATATATAGACAAAACGTCGTACACTAAATAATTAACTTTTTGTCCACAAACCTGCGATTTTTTTTATTATTATTTTTCTATACATTTTGATCAAAATTTAGCTTGAAAAGCGGTCTTTTTCTATATAGAACAATCATTTGTTTTTGTGTGAGTACAATCTTCTAGAATTCTAAAATCTAGATTTCAGGGAATTTACGACCTTTTGTGTACGAGGCAGCCACCAACCTCTGTCTCACTCAGCGTAGCCTAATGCTATACAACCGGTTTTTATAGTATACGATGTACGTGGATCTGCGGGGCTCATCATGGTTTGATCCCTAGATAGGTACTTTTTCTTTGCAGCGTTTCGTTACATTTTCAATCGCATGAAGCAAACTTGCTCTATCATGCTAAAAGAAGTTTTCTTCATACCTCGATCGAAAGTACATACTTTCGGCCTCAATAATTGTAAGGCAGAAAGTCTAATATTTACGCACTGGTGGGAATATTTGATTCATGCATGTCCCTTATTTTTTATTATATAATCTTTGTAACTTTTGACAATTTTCTTGCAATTTGTATTTTTGTTTCGGAAAAGAAACTTATTATTACACGCTATGATGCGGGAAGTACGTACGCTCGGGCGACAGTAAAAGAAAAACAACCTATCAACTGTTGTTTAGATATCGTTTCCATAGCAATCCTATTACATTTTAGGTAATAGTCGCGAACAGCTGCGATTCGTGTTCTTGCGTATAACCTTAAAGCTGCTTGCTTGGAATTTATCTGTGTTTTTATGTAATTAATAATTAATTAATGTATTAAATAAGCGTACTTACAACCAATCTATGAAGAAAAATAGTATACACAACACTGGCCGAAAGTTTGATATCCTTGCACTGCGCGTCATGATGCCCTCGGCTCCATTAGCGTAGCAAGAGGGGGGGCCAGGTGGACCTGGCCTACCCTAGAATCTTCCTGGCCCATCCTAGAATATTAGTTGTTCACGTACAAATAACAAAATAAATCTACAATAAGCTACATATTTTCTTTGTCGTGTTTCTCCAGAAAGTCATGTTGATCGATTTTGCTTCTATGAACAGTTTTCAAATTATGTGTAAATGGCAGCTGGTAATGGTAGATAGAGTTAAAAATTTGGACTCCCCTCGGATAAAATCGTTGTTACGCTTATGCTCGGCTCGAGTATCATGGCGCACAGTGCAAGATATCAAACTTTCGGCCCTTGTGATGTTATATACTATTTACTTACAAAAAATTGAAAGAGTTAAAACATATATGAGTAAATATACAGGGTGTCCCATTAAGAATGGGACATAGAACAACAGCAGATTCTCCAATTCAAAATAAAACGATTAATCGAAATATGCTTAGATAAAATGTTACTCGCTCTACCAGTGGCGTACGGCAGGAGTAAGTAATGCTTGTACCCCTTCTAAATGTTACGCCGCTGTCTAAATTTTAATTTTGACTATAATTTTAATTTTTTTGGTATTTTCTAAGTCAATAATGTACACCTGTTAGTTTGTTGTAAAGTCATTAGTTTTCGAGATATTCGCAGTTAAAGATAGATAGACATGTACTTTTTATTTGTATTATTATTAATAATATTCATTTTTACAATTTTGTCTTAAAAAAACTGCGCATATCTCGAAAACCAATGACTTTACAACAAACTAACAAGTGTACATTATTGACTTAGAAAATATCAAAAAAATTAAAATTTAGACAGCGGCGTAACATTTAGAAGGGGTACAAGCATTACTTACTCCTGCCGTACGCCACTGGTAGAGCGTACTGAACTAATTTTTTTATTGTTAGGTGCATTTTATGATATTTGACAAGTGTGCCGATTTGAGTAAAATTATACGGTGTATTAAAAAAATTATGGACATTAATAATTTTTCAGTTTTCAGCTTCAACAACCTGTATTTCGGAAACGAGTAACATTTTATCTAAGCATATTTCGCTTAATCGTTTTATTTTGAATTGGAGAATCTGCGGTTGTTCTATGTCCCATTCTTAATGGGACAGATAAGCGAACGCGTGTTTTAAATACATTTTGAAACAAACTTTCCAATTAACTAGAGTTTAAATCAGTTTCCTGAAATCGCTATATATTTCCTAAGCGGGTACAATTAAATAGCATTTGGTTTAATCCTGTTACGAGTAGATAATAATAAATATTCATTTATAGAACAATAGTTTACCTGTGCAATATTTGCCGACAGATATGACGTAGAAACCTAATCACTTTACTGTTCATGAATACGGCATCCGGTCCACCGATGTGGATTGCCCGAACCACAACGAAATATCGCAACAATACAAGGCTGCTCTTAATTCATTGTGAATTCTATTCGAACCATAGGCGAGAATACATCGGTATATTCCGTCAGTTCATCGCACGACAACCCATAGCCGTCAATTCGTCACATGACAATTAATTGTTACGACAATTCGTCGTAAAATTTTCTGTTTTCATGATTCTCTATTTTTTTTTTTTAATTTAAATGTAAATGGCCCTTACTAACTGCTAATAAAAACAATTTTTATTCAACACGCATGAGTAATAATAATTTCGGGGCCCTGCTAAATTTGGGAGAAGTAATAAATTACTTCATGTTGACGCGTAGAGTTCTAATATTGAGCCGTACTGTACGATAATGAATTTTCTGGACCAATAGGAACGCAGTGGCGAGCGGAAGCCGTACAATAATGAAAAATAACTTTATAGTTTCTGGACCAATAGGAACGCGGTAGCGATTTGTATATATGAAAACAGCATCGCAATTCAGCGAAAGTCAGGGCCATCTTGTGTGCATCGAGGGCGGTGGGTACGTCAATCAATGAAGTGATTTATTATTTTTCCCTCTTTTATCAGGGCCCCGATTACATATTACTCGTGCCAGTTGAATAAAATATTTTGGGCGACCATTGATCGAAGGAGAATGTTCCACTCTCATGGAATCTTCTCCTTCTCTCACTAGTCGTACAATATACCTACTATTATTTCTTTAAAATTGCATACAATAATTTTAAGCTACAATTTTAACATGTGGTGAATTCATTTATTTTATTTTTACGATAAAAACAGTTCTACAATTTTTTATAATGATTTTTTCGATATATTTTTTAACTTAATTTTCCATATTATTAAAAATTCAACTGTGTCATGTCATAGCCTTAAATTCTCTAACCATAAATGTATTTTTAAAATAGTTTTGGATAACAATAACAGTGATTTTGCTATAAATTCCAGTTGCGAGAAATTGTCGCTGCGATATGTCTCGCAATAAACTGTCGTAGCGATGAATTGTCGGCTATGAGTTGTCGTGCGACCTATTGTTGCGCAATGCATTGAGTCGAATACAGCTGGCTCAATGGCTTGCAAGGAGCTTTTAGAAACTGGCACGTGTATTTATAAACAGGCAATAAAATCATCCAACATATGATTTTTTGGCATGTAATATGAGGTAGGGATTCGAGGGAGTGCTACTGTCCTATCAAAAGCCGCATGTCCTAATATTGTTAAAATGTCAGTCAATCCCAACGTTACAATATCTTGGTCTAAAAGTTCCTCGTCAATATGGCTCTAAATACAATATGCGCACTGTATACACTAGTATCTACCGTGGATGAAGCAACCTTACATCGTGGATGTGGTTTTATGAAATGATGAAGGAAGAAGATAGTTTATACGTTTATTTTAAGGAAGCGTCTAGTTAAAACAAACGAATTACAAACTTCCGACCAACGTCTGACAGCACACGAATCTATTTCAGGTTAGATTTATTATAATTGGACTTTTCAATCAAACAAATTATAATCATTTGCAATAGACCATAAAAAAAATTGTATATTATACACACCGCGTGTTTAAAGACTGTCAAAAATAACAACATATACTGTAGCTACGGCATGAGTAATTAAACAATACATTTCTATAACCTATTTTATTAAAAATACATTCCTATTTAGGATTTCGTACCTTACTCTTGTCTATTCTGTCTGTTCGAGGATTCTACCTTCTAACCGAAATGGAGTCAAACATAATAATATGTAAATCTTTGTCCAAAAAACAAAGTCGTATTTAAAGTTATAAAAAACTGTTTTTGATGGGGGCGTCATACATGTAATCAGGGGAGTTCTTTTTTTTTAATTATGCCTGTGCTTGTGGGATATTGCCAGCAAAACACAAATATATCTTTATTTTAATTAACACCCTAGGGGGCTATTAAAATCATGGTTTTTATAAATATTTTGATACTAGGTCTATCAAAAAAATTGATTGTCTGTAAAGTCGGTTTACGGACGATAGTTTTACGTGATAACGTATTCCGCTCGAATATCATATTTAATAATACATTACTGCGCTCTCGCTTGCACGCACAGGGTCAGGCGGAACGTTACGGAACGTTACACTTTTTCGTGCGTGCAGCTGGTGTTTCATCAATTTATAAGACGTTATCACGTCAAAAACGATTTTGTATGAGAAGCTCTATAAGTTATGTGCAATATTACTCACACCACAAGCAAAATCGATATCCACGTGAAGAAAGCCATAATTATATTCTAGTTTATGATAATAAATCGTACTAGCAAAATTGGCTGCTGAGTTTTAACTAATTCTAAATTTACTATAATACTCGTATAGTGTAGAGGGAATAACAACAATGTCCAATAACTTGAATGATGCGTACTGGGATTTTGGTACGCGAGTTTTTGCAATAAGAGAGGGTTTATATATTATAACATTAACACAGGTACCGTACGTAGTCATACAACATAATATATTTATATGTACACAGAGACATAAATATGACCAGCAAATATTGACATAATAGTACTAACAGACGCTCGAACTTGGTCCGGTCCGACAACGGACATGGTACGGCGGATCTTGCAACAGACGACCGAATCTGTTCCCATCGAACCGGGCGGACACGCAGACTACTCTACAGACGAACAGATTTGGTACGGAGCGGACCAGATCCGCTGTCCGCTTCGAACCAAGTACGACCGTCTGTTAGTACTATTAGAATCACGTATAATCCTTTTGTTCCTATATTATGTACCTTTACTAACAATACTAACGTTACATAAGCTATTCATTCAGTTTGTCAATATCTATGCTCAACCACATTTCACTATAGTGGATTGACTGCTTTCAGACAGTTTGTTTAAGGGCTTTATCTATACTCCTCATGAAATATTAAAATTTAACTGTTTTTTTTCTCTGTGATTGTTATAATGCCTGTGGAATAAAAGAATAATAAAACTATATTTTCTGTGGTTAGACGTTAGATGTATTCCAGCTAATTTTTTATTTATATAAAAATTGGAGTTCACGTTGCTTAAAGAGACGTAGTAACATTAATTTTTTAAATGTGTTATTATCTAAAACGGTTTATATGAAAATTATAAAGCTGAGGATTGATGTTTTCAATCAGATTTCTGAAACTATGATTAAAAGAAACGTGACATATTTTAGAGACAAAGTTTTGATTTGAATCTAAAACGAGAAAATGAAAAGCCAGTAGGATGTCTTAATGTTAGGGAAAGAAATAAGATTAATGATAAGAGAAATTTGTTTGTGTCCAAGTTTACTCAGCATACTGGGTAGGTTACTAGTTATCTGCCGAAATTACCGATTCGATAAAAAACAAAGCTAAGGTTTTTTTATTTTTTAAAATAATTCCAAACTATACAGTTAAGAAACAATGTTTTTTCCAAAACTTTCTTGTAAAAATAAATAGTATAATAAACCGTTACAAAAATATACCGCATTATTATATAAAAAACAACGTTA
Source organism: Xanthostigma xanthostigma (assembly GCA_963575645.1). NCBI lineage: Eukaryota > Metazoa > Arthropoda > Insecta > Raphidioptera > Raphidiidae > Xanthostigma > Xanthostigma xanthostigma. The sequence continues at coordinate 18,631,864 of OY754472.1, read as the reverse complement.
TAGCATATATTTTTCTGCGCATGGGTCAATCTTCCCCAAAAATAATAGGACTCTTTATATTTGCATATCAAACATCCTCTCAAAATTTGGTTTCAATACGCTGATCCGTTTGACCATGTATTGTGTTCACAGACTAACAGGCACACAGACTTTTCCAAAAATATGTTTTTTGTATTCGGGGGACCTCGAAATTAATAAATATTGTAAATTTTTGATAAGTGAATTTTAACCTAAATTAGTAGGTACTATCACTCCCCACTTGTGGAGTTGGAATGGTATAAAATATACCTATTAAAAATTTAAAAAATAAGAGATAAACAAAAATTGCAAAAAACATTCTATTGTATAATTTCTGCCCACTATTTTAAGTTACCAATTAAAATCACGCTTTTTTGTATTTTACTTAATTTCAATCTTTAAATAATTAAAATGTCCAACAGAAATGACATTGAATATCCTATGATGCGCGAACGGTATGCGTGATAACAAAATAAACTTAATAAAACTAAACGATCTGATGACTGAATGAATGACTAACTCACTTGTTGAAATTGTTGAAATGAAAACTAAAAATACAAAGGTTTTAGCGTAGCAGTATCTACCATTTCACATATAAAAAAAATCAAATATTTCTCCAGTTAGTTTTTATCTAAAAACCGGGGGTTTGTAAAATTATAATAGAGGAGCTGTAAAAACGCCACGTGAATAATAAAATGTTGACCAGTGCTAATCTTCCTCCCATCTATCACAGAATCATATTTCCTTACTCCTGGGATAGCCAATGCAGGATGATATCATAACATCTAGAATTTTCAAACTCTCTCACTCACCTGTATACTGCATGACCTCTTTTGTTTACATTAAAACTGTAAGAAAAAGTTCATCAAACCATCGGCACAAAGAAAACGCCTTTTCATTTATTGAAGCTTTGCCTCATAACGCTGGTCCACGAATTGACGTGCTTCTTTTTTTTGTCATCTCTTAGCGAGCTAATAATCTTTCTCTATATACTAGTACCGCGGTCGTACTTTCTATTTATTTCCACCACTACGTCTGTCGCGCTTTTTCCTTACACTATCATTCAGAATCACTCCTACCTTCGCAAGTCTATTGAAGAATCACTTAAAAACAATAAGTTCAAAATCTAAACTCGACTACTGAAAAGTATGAAACAGGAAAATATTCTCATCTGAGGATAGCCTAACAAAACATTACATTTTAAAAGTAGTAAGCGATCATAAGTTCTAGGGCAAAGTGCATCATGCTATACATCTAGAGGGATCTCATATAATATATGAGATGGAATACGACGACCACGGCTATCCTCAGATGAGAATAGTTTCTGGTTTCATTTTTTCAGTAACCGGGTTTTAGTTTTTAAATTTATTTTTCATTTAAATTTTTTTTTGAACTTATTTTTTATTTGTTTTCAATTTGCTCCCCTCTAGGACCAAAATTCAAAAATAAATGTAGCCTATGTTAGCCCGGGCCATAATAACGAATCGATTGACACCTTATTTATCAAAATCGGATGAATAGTTTAGGCGCTACGGTAGAACATCCGTAAATACGAACATCATACATAGCCTGCTAAACTCATAACCCTTCCTTTTGGTTTCGCCGTAGTCGGGGTAAAAACTTCGCAGTCGCATATCAGACCGCTATAAGCAAACATTGAGATAGTTTTGCTTGTAGAACTGAAGCACGCATAGAAGCCGTGCTACCCGGTCGGTAGCTTGAAGCGGCAACGTTTTACGACATAAATGAGACATTTTATAGCGTCCTATGAGGATTCCCCCGGGAGCGAGCACATACATCGGTGGGGCCGGTCACTCCATACCTATAGCTAAACTGTAAACCTAAAACCCAGTGGAAAAATGTCGCATTCATTTAAAGTTTCATCACGGCACATCATGAAAATAAACTATAACAAACGTTCCACATTAACGTAATGTAAAATAACTTAACCTACAATTATTGTCACGTTTACAGTACAGTGTACTGTTTTTATTTGTCGCGTTAACCGGACGTACGTTTCATGTAATTGCTTCGTCAATACATTTTCTCGGATTGGTTTTGGTTGTGAATCGTATGTTCGGACAACCGTTACATTTGCATAACGCAGTTTAGGATGGACTCAAACCAACAGCTCACTGCCATCATAATATTACATTAGAGAACATTGAATATTATACGATGCGCAGAAAACAAAAGCGACAAAAAACAAATTCACTGCAGATATGAGTATTTATATCATACTGTTTTAGTAGTTGTTCGTGCCTGTACAAAGTGTATGTTCTCTGGCCTGTACGTTGCGTTTAGGTCTTGAATTTCAATTCAAAGTAGAATGACGACATAATATTATAAGCTTTGTATTTTTGATATTGGAAATGGAGTTGTTCCACATTTTTTAAGGGTTGAAATCTATATTACAAACCGATTATGATAAAACCTCCGTACGGCCGTAGTTTCCAAGCTAAAAGAGATATAGACGTTTGCTTACGCTCATTGAATTCAGGGTATTTTTTTTCTGTAAGCATTCTCAAAGTATATTCTCAAAAGTAGGTATATTAAAGAATTCGATTTTTGCAAATTTTTCAAAGCATACCCCTTTTAAAAAATGCAATTATTGACGAAAACCGAAATTTTTCGGAACTTTGACAATATTATCATGCTTATAGAAAAAAATACACTGAAACCAGCATGGTCGTAAAATGTCGTGTGCCGTCCAAAAACAGTTTCGAACTAAAGAAAATAGTATTTAACCATCCCCCCTCTTTCTTTACAAGTAAAGCCACTGACTTAGTGGCCCATGAGCTAATACTAAAAAAAATAATTAACAAAATTTGACACACTTCTCAAAAAGGTTCGACATCACTGCTCTAGACTCTTAGTGTCGGGTACTGGGTTCGAGTCCTAACTAATTTTTATATTTTTTCAATTTATTCATGAAAGCTTATTGAAACACTAATGCAGCAATACATATTAATAGATGTATTTTTTTAGATTTTTTTTAAATTTATTGGTTATTAAATATCCTTTTAGTTCAAAATTTAAAAATCTGTTGAAAACAAAAAAAAATATAAGAATGGAAAAAATTTGGCGCGACCAATTACTATACATAATTTCTTTGTATCTTTATAAATGCAAAACCAGAATGTTACTACAAAACACACAAGTGGCAGGCAGATGGCACGATACACTATTGCTGGTGCAGAAAGGATTGTCAAAAAAAATTGGTTTGACAATGACCTTAGATTGTGAATATATCAATATTTCTCCACAAGAAAAGCATTATAGAGTTTTAAATCGATCCTGCTCGAAAAATAATTGATCGATTGAAACGATATTTTTCTTAAACTGTGTATATTCCGTAGTCACATAGGAAACTGTTAGATTGTGAATAACCGAGATAATAGATATTTCATAATTGCTAATGAAAAATGTCGGTTGCGTTAAGCAAATATAATAAAACTAAAACTCGCCGAGAATATTATTTACTAAAAAATGATAATAATGTAATAAGAAATAATACCAAATCTGTGATAAAAAATGTTAGATGGCATGATCAATAGGTTGTTTATTATGTTCAATGGAAAAAGAATAACTCATTTCACCGAAAGGCGATGTTTGGAAGTGATCCAAAACTTGACCTTGCATCAACGAATCTTCCACAGCACATGATACTGCCGGCAGGTTATGAAACATCTCGGTTTTTCACAATCTGACGAATTCCACTATGTGACTACGACGTATAGTATCGTTTTTGTACAATTTCCATTTCGAAACGTTTTCTACGTATATTGTTCAAAATTGAGCCTAAAAAGCGATCTTTTTCAACGTATAACAATCATTTGCTTTTGTGTTAGTACACTCTAATTTATATTGAATATTGTTATCGTTGACCGATTTTTTTATTATTCTTTTTTTAAATAAAATAAAAATTTATGAATGTTAGAGATTTCGACGTTAACTTCTCCTTTATGTTTTCGAGTTTCGATGGGTAATTTCGATGACAAATATATATATTATGTATTTTAGTGCACATGCAAGACAGTTTTTTATGCAATGAGACGCTCGAATTAAACGAGTAAGTAGGTAGATTTTACGATTGGTAATTTAACTGTAGGCACTTTACCCATAAAATGTTTTATGACCTTACTTTCATTTACATTAATATTCGAAGTCCTAACATGTTAGCAAAGAAAATCTGCTAATTTTCCTTCTTTTTATGACAGCCTCGACTACAAACTAAACGGTACCGATAATCTAGAAAAGAAACAGACATTCATAGCCCATCGGTAGGTGCGTTTGGCTGCATAAAGTCAAATGTGCTCGCTACAAGAAAAATATCGTCAAATTGAACGATTCTTTCATCCTTGTTTTAAATTAAATTACAAAGGATTACTACAATTCGTTTAGAAAATATCTTTTATTCGTGTTTTCTATTTCAAAAAATCTTTCAAATCATATATTTTTTCCTTTATGTAAATCTATCAATTGCTAAAACTAGGTATAATAATATCAGTTCATATTTAAAGATTAATATAAAAATCTTATAAGTTGAAATATGAATTGAACGTAAATGAAGGAATAAATTTAAGGAATTGTTAAAAGAAAAAAATTGAAAACTTTAAAATTACTTTTTCTTAGCTACGCAGGAAAATTGATAGATTAATATTTTTCAGAATTGATAACAACATTCAATTTTCCTGCGTAGCTAAGGAAGAGTAATTTTGACAATTTTACACAAGAGAGAGGGAGTTAATTTAACAATACTTTATTTCGCCCACCGGCAGTTGAGTTTGGGAGAATATTTTTTTCACTTGTCACATAAAAGTAGATAAAGAAACGAAAAAAATGGCGTCGGGTTTGGGTCGATAAGTCAATTAAAACAAAAGTTATTTATACTTACCATATTATGTATTTGTTTATGCGATAATGGCCTTAGTTGCTGATTCGCTTATTTTGTTTTTAAAATAAAAAAAAAAGTTATGGGAGATTTAATAAATTTCTCCTGCCGATTCTAATTGACCCACCACGTCTAGCCTCCGGTGCAAAGAAGGGATCTTTTAGTACCTTTGTAATAAAAAAATAATCTCCTAGCTGCAAGCGTTTTTTTTTTAATGGCATTTAATTTTTCAAAATTTCGCTCACTAAAATGGTGATATCTCGGGAATGGGTTGTCCGAGCCTACCCGGTGTGGAACGAACTTACGCGGCAGTCGGACACAAACTATACCAAAATGTCGGAGGAGCTCGACTCCACAGTTTTTGTAGGAAACATTTTTCGATTCGGGGCATATCGGATTCAAGGCTTTTTTTCCCAATCCAGTCCACTATATATGAACCACGAAAACGTCCCTAAGATCTTATCTATTCTGGAGTCCAAATTTTCTTTTTTTACATTTTTTGAAGAGCCATAAACAAATTAAAATCATATTAATGCATTTTTTTATTTCTGAAAAATGAGTATCGCATCCTTTTCAAATCGATTGTTCGACTCTTCTCAACAAAAAGCTGGTTAAAACTATTTCAAATATTTTATTGGTTCTTTTTCAATGAACACATACTATTCGAATATAAAGTAGATAGTCAATAAAGTAAATATGATCCGAACGACGAGCAATATGCGAATAAATTATAATTAGACAGGCAGTCGCAGATATCGAGAACTGCATCGTTAAAGTCGTCTAGAAGACACTGGCAAGCATATGGCGGTCTGGAATGGAGCGGACATCGTTCTGTTAAGAGATTCATTACTCGGAGTAATGTGGAGCAATAAAAAGCAGCCGTTGGATGGAGCAGTCATTGGCGCTGGAGCGACGTCACGGCCAGAACCATCCGTCGTCATGTCTTTATGAAGGAAGAACATTGCTGTCGTTGTCACCGGCGTCGGCATTGTGATACCGACAATGACGTGGCAGAAGTGGGATTGTTAAGGTGTATCGATGAGCAAAGAGTTGCGAGGAAGGAAGTGTTCAGTTAACTTCATGTGACGAAGAATAAAGCTTACATAGCTTCCGGTACCACCGTTGTCCGTTGTATCGACAGTGACGTAACAAATGTAAGATTTTTACGGCATGTAGGTCACAATATTGGTGAAATACTAGTAGAAAATGTGTTTTTATAATCAGAGGCATAGGTTAAGAATCAAATTAGATACGACGACATTGATCGGATTCATTGTTGATATTTCAAAGGTGAAGCGAGCAAGCACTGCATGGGTGAATGGTTTCAACATATAACCGTCTAGCTATGCACACAATGATTTACTGACTAACCGTGCTGACGTCATGACTGTCATAGCAATGGACGCTACAAGTGCATGTTTTACATTCGCCTGGCAAAGCTCATCATTTTAGTGTGTATGTCACTGTGACTTGCGTACAGCGTTTTCTCTGTTATCTGATATAATTTTGTGATATAAAAATACATCTGATTGCTCCTAATCTACTTTTTTTATAAAATTCTTTGATGTAATAAATTAAGCACAATAGTATAAATTTATTGTGTCGTCTTTAACACATATAGCCGGAAGTTTTAAGTCAACCGGTTTCCACATTTTTTTTTTATTACAATTTATTAGATATAAATAAATTTGATATTGTTTTAACGGCGTCAGAATGATCCCAGGAATATTTTGTAATTTTAGTAATGACGAGACACATGTGCAATGCACACTGTGCATGTCATAATATTTTTCTCTCTCAAGTCCAATATGTTATTTTTCCTATCCAATTTATAATAATTACAAAAACTCGGGTGCGAAACCATGCCGACAATAGTGATTTGCTAATACAGGCAGTATGGCTTTATTATGTAAACTTAACTCTTTTATTTTTGGACAAATTTAAATATTACTATCAATTTTCCAAATTAAATTCACCCTTCACTAAGTGCAACTAACGTTTTCATAAAATTTTAAGTCCGGTCCTGTGGGCCGACTTTATTAAAATTTTAACAGCACATTTTAATAATTACTACAAGGTTAAATTTAAAATTTGAAACTATTCGAAGAATTTTTTCGCTATTTTTGAACCCAAAAACATTTTTCAATTGGTCCCATTTTAAATAGGCTTCGTGCGGTGATGGATTCCAACATGCTAACCAAGTTTCGTTAAAATCAATTAATTCCTTCGAAAGTTATTGCCCGCACAGTTATGTAAACATCAAACAGACATTTCCAAAAAATGGTGCCAAACTTCTTAAAAGACCATGAAACATCGAGAAATTTTGTTCCGAAACCTAGATCCCGCCATCCGACCAACGTCAATAGTGTAAGTGCCTTATGGCATACACACTAATAATAATGCATAGTCCACGCGTCTGATACACTGACATAAGTCATACGAGAGGGGGAGGGACAGAAATAAACGACGCTCCGGTAATACGCGGCGAATTTAGTAAATAGCAAGCGTGACGACGTCGGTAATTCAAGAGCGCCATTATGAGAACGAAGAGACCCTCTTTGACGACGTCTATCATTCAGGACACCGTCGCATTTCCCGGACGATGACACACACACAATCTCATCACACCCGACTAGTTATGTCTGTATTGTATCGCTGTTGCTGCGGTTGCTACCACGGACAATCAACACTTCCGGTCAGTTCTAGTCGAGGAAAGGAAATGAGATCTTCTTATTTTGTATACACGGAGTGGTTCATAAACAGTCTGTCCGATTCAACCATAGAGATATAAACTGGAGTACGCTAGTTCGTATGCTTGCCATAAGTGAACGTGTCCTCAGTTAAGAGAGAGAGAGAACGCTGCAGAAAACCAGAAATTTGTTTACTCAAATCAGCCTTGTTTTGCATCATTAGTTACCATAGAGATAAGAAACTGTTCTCTCTCTTAATTGCAGACACTTTCACTGCCCTCTCGCGTACTCTATTTAATATCTCTATGGATTCAACACTTAAATTATAATCAAATCTTTGAAGCCAATTTTCCTGAAATGCTGATTTTTGTTATTAAATATCTTTTAATCTAGTCGGGCACTACAGTTTTTTAGTTTTTAATTTCTTTATTAAGGTCTGAACTTTTAATTAGATAGTTTTTTTCATTTACTTCGACAAATTTGGGTGAAAACTATTAAAACGTTCATCGCTTTGCCATAAGACCAATGTTAAATATGCTTACTTATGAAGTCAATTATTTATTTAAGGAGGTTGATGCGTTACAGTCCCAATCAAAAGTAAGTCGAGTTTTAAATGGGAACTTTTCCATAATAAATTTTTACAAAAGGTTATAAGTCGATGATACCAATAAATTATTGTCATAAAGGCATAAAGAATTTTTTTTTAATAATAATAATTAATTATTTCAGTATTTTTAATGGACTAACTTTTTAATTTTTTGTAGGTACCTACAAAGTTAGGTTAGAAAAAATATATTTATGTACATATCTGTATTTTACATATTTTTTGCAGTAAATAATTAAAAAAAGAAATTAGAAGTAATAAAAATTAAAATTAAATCATTAAAAAGTAGAAAATTTAGTTAAAATTGTTAAAATTGTCAAGAATAAAAGTCCATAATCGAAAAGTGCTAAGGTTCAATAATTTTTTTTATTGATTAAAAGTCTTCTAATTAAATTGGAAAAAATATTAAAATATGCGTAAGACATCAATGCTTTACATAGTTAGTTTTTCGGAACTGCTGACATTTGGTTATTTGCAAAAAATTAAAATGTACCGTTTGCATGCTAGGTTAACATATTTTCCATAAGACTACTTGTAAAAGTTCTTTTTAATTTTAAATATCTCCTAATGATTTTGGATTTTTTACAGAAAATTTTGTCATAAAAAATCTATTAAAAAAACTTTATTTCAGATTTTTTTCATTATCTTCGTAAAACGGCTCAACCTCCTTAAATACTCGGTTAACCCTCCTCAAGTTATCAGAATTTGTTTAGGCATATTTAAACTTTATATAAAAAAGTAATCAAGTATTTTTTGTACCGTGGACCAAAACATAAATTTATTGAATTATAATTTTATTTGTTGTCAATATAATATTGTCTGAAAAATTGGTCGATAATTTTACTTAAATTATATCAAACAAATCCTTTTTTAGATACAAGTCTGATCTGGTGGATTCAGGAGAGGGCTACACAGAAGGGATTCTTTAATGTTTTATAGGTTAACTTAAAATATTTTTAACAACATTTTCCATAAAGGAATGACAGAAAGTTTTAAGCTTAGTTTTGAAGTTATAGGTGCTGCTTTTAGCGCGCTATGAAAAAATGATGAAAGAATGAATGTGAACTTGAAACTAACAAGATGCAGTTGTCGACTGTAACATCAAAATTTACAGAATAAAGTTGCTCACTGAAAAAGGCCACCAACTGAATAGAGGTAGAACCATATTTGCATGTGTTTCTACATACACAACACGTGCTTTATTTCAATACGAATTAAAATTATATTCAGTAGTGATTGATAGCGAGTATTGGTGAATTTTATTGAAAACGTTGGTTAGTTGTGATTATTAGTGATAAGAATAGTGATTAGAAACTTTTTTAAGCGTTCTAATATAATTGAGGCTAACTGCCACGCCAAAGAAGTATAACTTCTAAAGCGCTCTCATAAGTACACGCACCTACTTTTTTAAATCATAGATAATACTTTTTTTCGTAATAATTCAACAGTCCACACTGTTATGTCAGCGTTTTCTTCCCCAACGGAAACTGTTTACTGTACCAGTGCCGGATTTAGAAGTAGGCTACTACTCGGGGGCCTCCACAAAAATGTTCATATTGAACCTACAGTTTTGACTGATTCGGAGCCTACATAACTCAAAATCTAACATGAAGATTGACTCTATTCAATAAATAGAGTAACTGTGATCCATTGAAGTTAATGATGAGTATTTGGAAAGAATTCCGTGGCATAAGGATCGAAAATGAAGCAATACTGACACTTTTTAAACTTGCATTTAATACTAACGTTTCGATACAGCATTTGAACACTCTGAAGATGATACAAAACGTGTCGAAACGTTAGTATTAAATGCAAGTAAAAAAATGTCAGTATTGCTTCATTTTTGATCCTTATGCCACGGAATTCTTTCCAAATACTCATCATCAAAATCTAACACTATGTCTAGAAAAAATCAATTTTTTTAATTAACACGTTCGTGGGCGGTAGTTGTTATAGCCGGGACGGATCGCTAGTATCATATAAATATTTTACAATTTTTAGGCGCGATTAGCGTAAGCTAAAGCGCCTTATATGTACTCGCTTTGTCTGTGAATCTGTGAGTCACGCTTTTTGTATACAGCGTACAGCCCAAACGCCTTAACCGATTTTAAAAAACTTTTTTTTGTTCGATTCGTCTCCGGGTAACTTAAATCCTAACGTCGCCCGATTTTTGAATTTTGATCCCAGAGGGGAGCAATAAAGAAAAAACGAAGTTTTTTGCTTATAACTCACTCAATTTAAATCAGATCGGTTCGAAACCTGTCTTAAACGAAAGAGGAGAAAATTTTACATAAATTTCGTACAACAGAATTTGCCAAAACATGTTTTTTATACAAATTTATTTAGAAATAAATTCAATTTGATATAATCGATGGCAAACATCTTTCGGTTATCTCTCTCTGTTGCACGGTTTAATATGGTAATATAAAGATTACGTTTGTTCTGTCTTAAAATAAAACGATTGCATTTGTTCAAAAACGGATGGCATTTCAAATATTTGTGAAATGCAACGCCTTCTGAGTTAACAATTTGAATAACTAATTATTAGAACATAATACTTTGACAGACGCAAACGTCATTTTTGACATTTCTTACCATTCCGACACCACGGATGAGCGGATTGAAACCAAATTTTGGGAGGATGTTTGATATGCAAATATGAAGTGGCCTATTGTTTTTTGGGAACATCGGCGCATGCGTAAAAGAGTATATCTTTTATAATGTTGTTTTATATAATAATAATATAGTTTTTAAAAAGACTTATTATTTTATCTATTTTTACATGAAAGTTTTGTAAATTTTTTGGGGAAAATCGGCGCATGCGCAAAAGAGATATGGGCTATGACGCTGTTTCTTATAATAATGCTTTACATTTCATAACGGTTGATGATTCTATCTGTTTTACAAGAAAGTTTTGTAATTTATTTTTGGGGAAAATCGGCGCATGCGCAAGAGATATTATGTGCTATAACGTTTTTTATATAACAATGGTATACTTTTCATAGCGGCTTATTATTCTATCTGTTTTACAAGAAATTTTTGTATTTTATTTCGGGAAAAATCGGCGCATGCGCATCAGAGATATATGTTATTACAAGAAAAATAAAATAATAATAAAAAGAAAGTTTTTATTGAAATGTACCAAAATGGAAATATAATTATTTTAATAATTTAGGGTAACAATTATAAAAAAGTTGGTTGTGACTAATTATTAATAAATTATTAAAATGATTTTTTCCTTTCTGTGTTTCAATATTTTCAACTGTAATTTTTTTCGTAGATTAAGTTAATTAAATTATATTATTAAGCTCAAAGTGTCGTTAAAAATATACAACAATTTTCAAACATAACGCCGGGGTATATTTTATAGAATTTCGCGCCTTGTAATTCTTGAATTACTTGTGTCTTCAGACAATATTTTTAGTTAATCTAATCTTTGAAACTGTTCCTAAAAGTGTGAGCGAACACTTATCTCACATTCGAAAGGTACCACTTTCGAATCCTAACAGAGGTAGATTTTATGACATACCTACTTAATTAGAGATTTTTTTTTCCTTTTGCCTAGAAGCAGTTATGCCTGTAACAGTCATCCTATTGAGGTTTTAGCAATGGTTTCAGACTTCAAAAAAGAAAAAAAAACATTTTCAATTCGTTTTACAATCACCTGTTCTATCTACATTCGATTATAAGTCGACATAAATAAACCAATACTTATACCAGTAAAATCATTTTAAATGAAAGTAGGTAAGTGACTAAAACGGAAGGAAAATTATTCTATCTTTTTTTGAAGTCAGTTAAATTATTATTGTTTTCTGTGGTGTTGTTCAAGTACGGGTCTGTGTAATATATATTCGCCTATGCACACATAGAGGCGCTGTAGTCTCAAGTGGCGAAAGTGACGTAGAGTTGTGACGAAGCCATACTAGATATTAGAGATAGATTGTGATTTATGCATGATTCGAGTATTCGCTTCATCCCCTCGTTTCAATAGCATATCTCTTTCCAAATCGTATTTTACATAATATATTATGAATGAAGTTGTGGGCAATATCAGAATGAATTGTCGATGGTGCATGGCGATTGACAACACTTGCTGTTCGGTGTAAAAAAAAAACAATAAGGGGTGCGCATTCTACATCATAATACAATGCTTTACTACTAGTCATTTTATCTGTCACTTTATCTATTTAAGAAAATTGGAACTTATTGACTTTTTAATGATCCCTTTCTATAATTTTTGAAATAAAGATACATCTATTTTTAATCATTAAATTAAAAGTATATAAAATTTATAAACCGTATGATTTAAAAAAAAAACATCATTATATTCGACTTAGGTAAGTCATCATCAGGCAGTCGATATTCTCAAAAAGATGCAAATAGAAGCAAGTTTATAGTTGCGTGATGATTAATTAGATGAAACCAATAAAAATATATTTTAAATTAAATTTTCTGGTTAAAAAACAAAAAAATTGAACGTTTTAGTAAATGTGACCCGAAAAAATTGGATAGACAGGGTCGTATTTAGGAAAACGCTGAATTTAGGCGCAAATGTTGGATTTAAATTAGGCTAGTATTTGACGTGGCGACAAATTAATCTGAATTAAGGATTAAAAAAAAAAATATAGTGAGTAGCAAGAATAATAGGTTGGCAGCTGCTGAGGAGGCCAGTATTAAGTAAAAGATAGCAGTTTAAAAATCATTTGTTTGCTTTGTTTTAATTTAAACTGGCATCAAGTTTTTTATTTGGTAACTGAATTTATTGTTAAGCGGAAACTTGACAGCCAATAAAAAATAGAAAATGAGCATTTCTAAATTATGCAATGGAGATTATGTTATATCTTTAAAGTTATAATCAAGCATACAAACAACATTCAGAACCGTAATATAAAAACGCCATCGCATCGACACGACCCCGTAATTGTTTTTAAAGAACTCCCCCAAAACGCTCTCCTAGTTGTTATAATACAATCTTTGTCACCTCACTGTTAATATTAGTCGCCATGTCATTATTTTTAGCTCCTTGTATATGATTTCATTTGACTTGTTTAATATGTTAGCTACCTTAAAGTAGCAGCCATTATTTAGTTGTTATAATACCTTGCGTTTGAAGCCCATCTAATATAATTGTTGCCAAAATATTTAATCGCTGTCAAATTATTTTTTTAGTCGCCCTTTAAGTTGTTAATCGCTTGGAAAATTATTTCCCTTTAAAATATTGGCATAATTAATATTGAAAGGTAGAAAAATTTTATCATTTTGATAAATGTGTAAAGGGAATATTTTTATTACCTAGAAAAATTATTAAATTCGTATAATGAATACAATACAGCAATGCATAAATTAAGAAGTACATAATTGTGTCGATAGGATTTTTGCATTGCTGCCAGTGTTTTTAAAGTTAAAATCGTAATATAGTAACTAAGAACTAGAGAGAATAAATTACCACGAGAGACGAGTAATAATAAAATATTAAACATTACTGCAATTTGAACTATTTACTGCTGCAAGTTGTACTAAAACGGTTTTATGTCGACTGTGAGACTTTAAAACAGTGCAGCTCGGTGCAGTGTTTTAAAATTTATTGTTATTACATTTTTATTGTTACATCATTTGGAGAGCAATTAAAAGTCTAACAGTTAACAAGTCATTTTAAGGTGAGTTATGAGACCAAAAGAAATTAGTAAAAGGGCTTTACGAAGTATATTATTGCCGAGGTATGATAGGAGTCCTAATATACCCTTACGTCTTAGATATACACTGTATTTTTTGTCGTACAACCTATAAAATATCGTCTTTTGTCTTAATTTATCTCATTTTATTTGTGTAGCGAAGGACTCCGCATAAACCTTATGGGATTTGGTTCTGAGTGTAATTGATCTAAAATGGTTTTATTTTATAGTTTAAAGGTCTATGTGCGAATAGCCTAAAAATCAATAGATTTTTAGCTGCAGATATGTTTAGCGAGATATTAGATATAAGGATATCCATTGAATTCACAATTTCAAAAAATCTTAAGCTCTAGAAATATGTTTTCGAGTGCGCTGAGTCCGAATATTCCATTATTGTTTTATACAAACTGACACCTTTTTCGACTATTTTTTTATTTAAAAAAAGCACAGAAGTTGAACATGGAACATGTTTGTGAATTCAATGGATATCCCTATATCTAAAATCTTGCTAAACAATAAACATACCTGTCTGTAGTTAAAAATCTATTGGTTTTTAAGCTATGCGCCCATGCCCACTTTTTCTTAGCGACCTTTAAACTATAAAATAAAACCATATTCGATCAATTTAACCGAGAACCAAATCCGATAAGGTTTGTGCGGGGTCCTTCTAAATAGTAGGATATAATGCGTAGAAGGTACTAACATAGGTACCTACTGTGTTCATAAGTAGCCTGCTAAATGGCGACAGTGGTCGCACGGGTAAAGACAACAGTCAATCAGTTTTGCGTACAATCAATCAGCATTGCGTACAAGATCCCAGGTTAACGACCAGGTTAGAATAACATTTCAAATTATTGATTTTTTCTTTATTATTAAAAATAATAAAATGAAAAACAATAAATTAATTATTATTGAATTTTGCACGACGGGCGGTAAAGTGACTTTACCGCCCGCTCCTCGTTACTTGCCTTTAATAGGTCATTTTCGACCGGTATACATGAATGAAAAACAACTATTTTATAGGATGTAAGACAAAAATATATTTAAAGATATTTTACATACCAACCTCATATTTATATAATTTGAAAGAATATTATATTAACACATTACAACAATCATAAAAATACTAACAATAAGTTATCAAAATTACATTTAAAATAGATCATTAAAAAATCACTAATCATGTCAATATCTCTAATAATGTATCGATCGTGTGAACGAATCTTTAGTTTTCTTTTTATCTTTGTGGATGAGTGCTGTGTAACAGGGCTGAAAAACTTTGTCAATTTATTTTACATTAGTGCATCATACATTATGCAAGTCAAAGTCCTGTGCTATGTGAAATAGGACTCACACGCGGCCATCAGCTCTACCATGATGCAATAACTAAATTAAACTAGTGTAGAAAATAAATAACCTGAAATAAAGTTAGATTTTGTTAACTTGGTAATTCTTAAAATTTAATAAGGTTAGTAGTAATTTATTGAAGATTTTCAAGTATTGTATTTCTTACGTAGTTGTTATTTTACATAACTTCTTATTAGGTGAACTGTTCACGTTATGAGGCAGTCTGTGTCGAAACAGAATAGAGTTCGAATTGAAATATATTTTCCTTAGAACAATTTTATTTCTTACAACTATGCAATATCCCTAGATAAGTTCGAAATTAAAATAATAATTTAAAATATTATTGTTATTCTTCACTTCATGATCGTCGAGTTGCAAAAAAAAAAAAACTATATAAGAAAGTTGTAAGGAATAGACGAATACACGTATTTAGAAGGGAGAGCAGTCGTAATATGCCACAGTGGTATAGAGGGTTTTCCTGTGGGATAACAGGACTGCATGGTTGGTTGTATTACATAACATGATCAAACGAGCTTTGAAGAACGATTGCAATGCAATAGAGGCACGTAGCCGGGTCTTGTAATGTTCAGTTGCACCAATGACGAACTTCGTTAATGCAATACGGGGCGCTTCGGAAGGTTTAACAGAGAGTTAAACGACATGTATACTGAGTGGCTAAAGACGCGGAAAAGTTCGGGAATTTTTTATAGGTCACGGAAATTATGAAATGTCGAAGAATGTTATTCAGACGCGGGGAAACATTTAATATCTATATAAATTTATAATGAATTTTACTACAATTTCTTTGTAGAGCTGCGAACTGGAACAAAAAACTTTATCAAGTTGTAGTAAAAATAAAGTGAATAGAATGGACTCATTGACGGTGAAAAATAAAAAGATTGTTTTATGAAGCATTTATTTAGGCCAGTAAAATGACGATCTCAGTTTCCACTAATTCAAAAAGTAGAATTTTACCATGGTTACAATGTTGAATTTTGACAAGATACAAGCAAAAAAAACTGATGAAACACAACTTTTTTAACAAGTTCCAATCATCGCACAAAGGTGCAATTTTGACAGATTGTGTATCATACTTATGTAAATGTTCCCTCAAATTTGCACCCTTTTGCGACTTTGTGGAAATGTTTAGGACCAAATCATCTTCATTTTACTGATCTATAGATAGATAGATAGATAGATACCTAGTTTATTCATCAGAGCGTCAAAAATAGTTTGAATATGACATGTCACAACATACAAAATGCAAAAATTAGAACATAGAAAAATAAAATAGTAAATATAGTACCTATATATTTACGATATATACAACTTATGAGGTATAAAAATCGTCTAGTGAATAAAAACATTGCTCAATTAAAATTGTTTTTAAAATACGCTTGAAGCTATTAAAGTCGTTGATGCGTCGCATTGATTCAGGCAATTTATTATAAATAGCACTGCCAGCACACATAAGACTTTTTTATAAAAACTGAGCCGGTAATTGCCTATTTTCTGTCGTCGATCGATGAATACGTTCTATTCATGTATTCGTTACACTCTCGAATCTTGATATCACTTATTTTTGTCACATTCGCGAACTTCAAGTTTACATTGTAAATGTTTTGTTTTTTTTTTTTTTTGGGGGGGGGGGTATCACTAATTTTTGAATTAATAATATAAAATATAATATTTATATTTTTTTAATAATAATTAATTGCCAGTTTTCGTAAAAACTAAAAAAATGTTTATTTATTCACTATAAAAAAAATAATAAAAAATTTCCATTTGTGTAAATAAGATTTGGTGTTATTATTATTATATGTAAAATGAGCACATAATCTCAAGTTGTCGGTGTAAAAATGAAAAGCCAAAATGTATTGGTATTATTGTAAATAAGGTTTTTTTAAGAAGTTTGTCTGTCTACCGATCTATAATTTGTTGTAGGTATATTTTTGTGAACGCATTGTGACCAAGGTATGAGAGCATTGTCTTTTTTAACGGCTCCGTGAAACCAGCCGCAACTTTGTTAGCCGCATGGACCAAAATGGGTGGGCTGGTTTGTGCTTCGTTTGTGCCCTTTCCTGCTTTAAAAATTTTCGTTCCTGCTTTTAGCGTTTCCGAGAAAATCGAAAATTTTATAACTGCGGCCAGGATCACGCCAGCCGCAACTTTTTTGATTTTGTAATTTTTTTACTTGCGGCTGGTTTGTGCTTCGTTTGTGCCCTTTCCTGCTCCAAAAAAATTCGTTCCTGCTTTTCGCGTTTCCGAGAAAATCGAAGAAATTTTAGCTGCGGCCAGGTTCACGCTAGCCGCAACTTTTTGGAATTTGTACAGTTTTTACTTGCGGCTGGTTTGTGCTTCGTTTGTGCCTTTTCCTGCTTAAAAAATTTTCGTTCCTGCTTTTCCCGTTCTCGAGAAAATCAAAAAAGAAAATTCGGTAAGCGTGAAGTTAGCCGCAACTTTGTTAGCCGCACAGACCAAAATAGGTGGAATGGATTGAGCTTCGTTTGTGCCTTTTCCTGCTTAAAAAATTTTCGTTCCTGCTTTACGAGTTTCCGAGAAAAATACGAAAAAAGAAAATGCAATTCTACACTGACCGGCACAAAAAACGCAACACCTAAAATGATGACCAGTTTAGAATTGAAATAACTTTTAAACGTATCGCTCGACTTGAATGAGTTTTTTTTTATTTGAAAGGTCTATGCTTTGTCAATATTTCTGTAAGTGCTCTGCTCATTTTGGCGCTCTTCCATTTCGGCTGTAAAGAATAACGCTAATGCTCGTTTTCCCCATACACATTGAAATCTGTGTTTTTGCATATTCTCTACTTGCAGCTCGAAAAACTGTTTAGAACTGCTAAAGTATTATGATGCGGCTGATTAGTGCCTACTATGGAAAGATTCCTGCCTCCATAATATGTTCGGAATATTTAACCCTTTCTAAAGAAAATCGACATATTATAATATATCTGTGTTTTTACTTATTCTGGACGTGCGGCTCGAGAAACTGTTTGGAACTGCTGATGTATTATGACGCGGCTGATTAGTGCCTACTGTGGAAAGATTCCTGCCTTCATAATATGTTCGGAAAACTTAACCCTCTCTGGAGAAAATCGACATATTCTAATATATCTGTGTTTTTACTTATTCTGGACGTGCGGCTCGAGAAACTGTTTGGAACTGCTGAAGTATTATGACGTGGCTGATTAGTGCCTACTATAAAAGATTCTTGCCTTCATAATATGTTCGGAAAATTTAACCCTTTATAGAGAAAATCGACATATTCTAATATATCTGTGTTTTTACGTATTCTGGACGTGCGGCTCGACAAACTGTTTGGAACTGCTGAAGTATTATGACGTGGCTGATTAGTGCCTACTATGGAAAGATTCCTGCCTTCATAATATGCTCGGAAAATCTAACCCTTTTTGGAGAAATTCGACATATTCTAATATATCTATGTTTTTACGTATTCTGGACGTGCGGCTCGACAAACTGTTTGGAACTGCTGAAGTATTATGCTGCGGCTGATTAGTGCCTACTATGGAAAGATTCCTGCCTTCATAATATGTTCGGAAAATTTAACCCTTTTTGGAGAAAATCGACATATTCTAATATATCTATGTTTTTACGTATTCTGGACGTGCGGCTCGACAAACTGTTTGGAACTGCTGAATTATTATGATGCGGATGATTAGTGCCTACTATGGAAAGATTCCTGCCTCCATAATATGTTCGGAATATTTAACCCTTTCTAAAGAAAAACGATATATTCTAATATATCTGTGTTTTTACGTATTCTGGACGTGCGGCTCAACAAACTGTTTGGAACTGCTGAACTATTATGACGTGGCTGATTAGTGCCTACTATGGAAAGATTCCTGCCTTCATAATATGTTCGGAATATTTAACCCTTTCTAAAGAAAATCGACATATTCTAATATATCTGTGTTTTTACTTATTCTGGACGTGCGGCTCGAGAAACTGTTTGGAACTGCTGAAGTATTATGACGCGGCTGATTAGTGCCTACTATGGAAAGATTCCTGCCTTCATAATATGTTCGGAAAATTTAACCCTTTGTAGAGAAAATCGACATATTCTCATATATCTGTGTTTTTACGTATTCTGGACGTGCTGCTCGAAAAACTGTTTGGAACTGCTGAAGTATTATGTTGCGGCTGATTAGTACCTACTATGGAAAGATTCCTGCCTTCATAATATGTTCGGAAAATTTAACCCTTTTTGGAGAAAATCGACATATTCTAATATATCTATGTTTTTACGTATTCTGGCGTGCGGCTCGACAAACTGTTTGGAACTGCTGATGTATTATGACTCAGCTGATTAGTGCCTACTATGGAAAGATTCCTGCCTTCATAATATGTTCGGAAAATTTAACCCTTTATAGAGAAAATCGACATATTCTAATATATCTGTGTTTTTACGTATTCTGGACGTGCGGCTCGACAAACTGTTTGGAACTGCTGAAGTATTATGACGTGGCTGATTAGTGCCTACTATGGAAAGATTCCTGCCTTCATAATATGTTCGGAAAATCTAACCCTTTTTGGAGAAAATCGACATATTCTAATATATCTATGTTTTTACGTATTCTGGACGTGCGGCTCGACAAACTGTTTGGAACTGCTGATGTATTATGACTCGGCTGATTAGTGCCTACTATGGAGAGATTCCTGCCTTCATAATATGTTCGGAAAATCTAACCCTTTTTGGAGAAAATCGACATTTTCTAATATATCTATGTTTTTACGTATTCAGGACGTGCGGCTCGACAAATTGTTTGGAACTGCTGAAGTATTATGACGCGGCTGATTAGTGCCTACTATGGAAAGATTCCTGCCTCCATAATATGTTCGGAATATTTAACCCTTTCTAAAGAAAATCGACATATTCTAATATATCTGTGTTTTTACTTATTCTGGACGTGCGGCTCGAAAAACTGTTTGGAACTGCTGAAGTATTATGACGCGGCTGATTAGTGCCTACTATGGAAAGATTCCTGCCTTCATAATATGTTCGGAAAATTTAACCCTTTTTGGAGAAAATCGACATATTCTAATATATCTATGTTTTTACGTATTCTGGACGTGCGGCTCGACAAACTGTTTGGAACTGCTAAAGTATTATGATGCGGATGATTAGTGCCTACTGTGGAAAGATTCCTGCCTCCATAATATGTTCGGAAAATTTAACCCTTTTTGGAGAAAATCGACATATTCTAATATATCTATGTTTTTACGTATTCTGGACGTGCGGCTCGACAAACTGTTTGGAACTGCTGATGTATTATGACGCGGCTGATTAGTGCCTACTATAGAAAGATTCCTGCCTTCATAATATGTTCGGAAAATTTAACCCTTTATAGAGAAAATCGACATATTCTAATATATCTGTGTTTTTACGTATTCTGGACGTGCGGCTCGACAAACTGTTTGGAACTGCTGATGTATTATGACGCGGCTGATTAGTGCCTACTATGGAAAGATTCCTGCCTTCATAATATGTTCGGAAAATTTAACCCTTTATAGAGAAAATCGACATATTCTAATATATCTGTGTTTTTACGTATTCTGGACGTGCGGCTCGACAAACTGTTTGGAACTGCTGAAGTATTATGACGTGGCTGATTAGTGCCTACTATAGAAAGATTCCTGCCTTCATAATATGTTCGGAAAATTTAACCCTTTATAGAGAAAATCGACATATTCTCATATATCTGTGTTTTTACGTATTCTGGATGTGCGGCTCGAAAAACTGTTTGGAACTGCTGAAGTATTATGTTGCGGTTGATTAGTACCTACTATGGAAAGATTCCTGCCTTCATAATATGTTCGGAAAATTTTACCCTTTCCAGAGAAAATCGACATATTCTAATATATCTGTGTTTTTACTTATTCTGGACGTGCGGCTCGAGAAACTGTTTGGAACTGCTGAAGTATTATGACGCGGCTGATTAGTGCCTACTATGGAAAGATTCCTGCCTTCATAATATGTTCGGAAAATTTAACCCTTTATAGAGAAAATCGACATATTCTAATATATCTGTGTTTTTACGTATTCTGGACGTGCGGCTCGACAAACTGTTTGGAACTGCTGAAGTATTATGACGTGGCTGATTAGTGCCTACTATGGAAAGATTCCTGCCTTCATAATATGTTCGGAAAATTTAACCCTTTCTAGAGAAAATCGACATATTCTCATATATCTGTGTTTTTACGTATTCTGGATGTGCGGCTCGAAAAACTGTTGGGAACTGCTGAAGTATTATGTTGCGGCTGATTAGTACCTACTATGGAAAGATTCCTGCCTTCATAATATGTTCGGAAAATTTAACCCTTTCCAGAGAAAATCGACATATTCTAAAATATCTGTGTTTTTACTTATTCTGGACGTGCGGCTCGAGAAACTGTTTGGAACTGCTGAAGTATTATGACGCGGCTGATTAGTGCCTACTATGGAAAGATTCCTGCCTTCATAATATGTTCGGAAAATTTAACCCTTTTTGGAGAAAATCGACATATTCTAATATATCTGTGTTTTTACGTATTCTGGACGTGCGGCTCGACAAACTGTTTGGAACTGCTGATGTATTATGACGCGGCTGATTAGTGCCTACTATGGAAAGATTCCTGCCTTCATAATATGTTCGGAAAATTTAACCCTTTATAGAGAAAATCGACATATACTAATATATCTGTGTTTTTACGTATTCTGGACGTGCGGCTCGAGAAACTGTTTGGAACTGCTGATGTATTATGACGCGGCTGATTAGTGCCTACTGTCGAAAGATTCCTGCCTTCATAATATGTTCGGAAAACTTAACCCTCTCTGGAGAAAATCGACATATTCTAATGTATCTGTGTTTTTACGTATTCTGGACGTGCGGCTCGACAAACTGTTTGGAACTGCTGAAGTATTATGATGCGGATGATTAGTGCCTACTATGGAAAGATTCCTGCCTTCATAATATGTTCGGAAAATTTAACCCTTTTTGGAGAAAATCGACATATTCTAATATATCTGTGTTTTTACGTATTCTGGACGTGCGGCTCGACAAACTGTTTGGAACTGCTGATGTATTATGACGCGGCTGATTAGTGCCTACTATGGAAAGATTCCTGCCTTCATAATATGTTCGGAAAATTTAACCCTTTATAGAGAAAATCGACATATTCTCATAGATCTGTGTTTTTACGTATTCTGGACGTGCGGCTCGAAAAACTGTTTGGAACTGCTGAAGTATTATGACGTGGCTGATTAGTGCCTACTATGGAAAGATTCCTGCCTTCATAATATGTTCGGAAAATTTAACCCTTTATAGAGAAAATCGACATATTCTAATATATCTGTGTTTTTACGTATTCTGGACGTGCGGCTCGAGAAACTGTTTGGAACTGCTGAAGTATTATGACGTGGCTGATTAGTGCCTACTATGGAAAGATTCCTGCCTTCATAATATGTTCGGACAATTTAACCCTTTCTAGAGAAAATCGACATATTCTCATATATCTGTGTTTTTACGTATTCTGGATGTGCGGCTCGAAAAACTGTTTGGAACTGCTGAAGTATTATGATGCGGATGATTAGTACCTACTATGGAAAGATTCCTGCCTTCATAATATGTTCGGAAAATTTAACCCTTTTTGGAGAAAATCGACATATTCTAATATATCTGTGTTTTTACGTATTCTGGACGTGCGGCTCGACAAACTGTTTGGAACTGCTGATGTATTATGACGCGGCTGATTAGTGCCTACTATGGAAAGATTCCTGCCTTCATAATATGTTAGGAAAATTTAACCCTTTATAGAGAAAATCGACATATACTAATATATCTGTGTTTTTACGTATTCTGGACGTGCGGCTCGAGAAACTGTTTGGAACTGCTGATGTATTATGACGCGGCTGATTAGTGCCTACTGTGGAAAGATTCCTGCCTTCATAATATGTTCGGAAAACTTAACCCTCTCTGGAGAAAATCGACATATTCTAATGTATCTGTGTTTTTACGTATTCTGGACGTGCGGCTCGACAAACTGTTTGGAACTGCTGATGTATTATGACGCGGCTGATTAGTGCCTACTATGGAAAGATTCCTGCCTTCATAATATGTTCGGAAAATTTAACCCTTTTTGGAGAAAATCGACATATTCTAATATCTCTGTGTTTTTACTTATTCTGGACGTGCGGCTCGAGAAACTGTTTGGAACTGCTGAAGTATTATGACGTGGCTGATTAGTGCCCACTATGGAAAGATTCCTGCCTTCATAATATGTTCGGAAAATTTAACCCTTTCTAGAGAAAATCGACATATTCTAATATATCTATGTTTTTACGTATTCTGGACGTGCGGCTCGAGAAACTGTTTGGAACTGCTGAAGTATTATGACGCGGCTGATTAGTGCCTACTATGGAAAGATTCCTGCCTCCATAATATGTTCGGAATATTTAACCCTTTCTAGAGAAAATCGACATATTCTAATATATCTGTGTTTTTACGTATTCTGGATGTGCGGCTCGACAAACTGTTTGGAACTGCTGAAGTATTATGACGTGGCTGATTAGTGCCTACTATGGAAAGATTCCTGCCTTCATAATATGTTCGGAAAATTTAACCCTTTCTGGAGAAAATCGACATATTCTAATATATCTATGTTTTTACTTATTCTGGACGTGCGGCTCGAGAAACTGTTTGGAACTGCTGAAGTATTATGACGTGGCTGATTAGTGCCTACTATAAAAGATTCCTGCCTTCATAATATGTTCGGAAAATTTAACCCTTTATAGAGAAAATCGACATATTCTAATATATCTGTGTTTTTACGTATTCTGGACGTGCGGCTCGACAAACTGTTTGGAACTGCTGAAGTATTATGACGTGTCTGATTAGTGCCTACTATAGAAAGATTCCTGCCTTCATAATATGTTCGGAAAATTTAACCCTTTATAGAGAAAATCGACATATTCTCATATATCTGTGTTTTTACGTATTCTGGATGTGCGGCTCGAAAAACTGTTTGGAACTGCTGAAGTATTATGTTGCGGTTGATTAGTACCTACTATGGAAAGATTCCTGCCTTCATAATATGTTCGGAAAATTTTACCCTTTCCAGAGAAAATCGACATATTCTAATATATCTGTGTTTTTACTTATTCTGGACGTGCGGCTCGAGAAACTGTTTGGAACTGCTGAAGTATTATGACGCGGCTGATTAGTGCCTACTATGGAAAGATTCCTGCCTTCATAATATGTTCGGAAAATTTAACCCTTTATAGAGAAAATCGACATATTCTAATATATCTGTGTTTTTACGTATTCTGGACGTGCGGCTCGACAAACTGTTTGGAACTGCTGAAGTATTATGACGTGGCTGATTAGTGCCTACTATGGAAAGATTCCTGCCTTCATAATATGTTCGGAAAATTTAACCCTTTCTAGAGAAAATCGACATATTCTCATATATCTGTGTTTTTACGTATTCTGGATGTGCGGCTCGAAAAACTGTTGGGAACTGCTGAAGTATTATGTTGCGGCTGATTAGTACCTACTATGGAAAGATTCCTGCCTTCATAATATGTTCGGAAAATTTAACCCTTTCCAGAGAAAATCGACATATTCTAAAATATCTGTGTTTTTACTTATTCTGGACGTGCGGCTCGAGAAACTGTTTGGAACTGCTGAAGTATTATGACGCGGCTGATTAGTGCCTACTATGGAAAGATTCCTGCCTTCATAATATGTTCGGAAAATTTAACCCTTTTTGGAGAAAATCGACATATTCTAATATATCTGTGTTTTTACGTATTCTGGACGTGCGGCTCGACAAACTGTTTGGAACTGCTGATGTATTATGACGCGGCTGATTAGTGCCTACTATGGAAAGATTCCTGCCTTCATAATATGTTCGGAAAATTTAACCCTTTATAGAGAAAATCGACATATACTAATATATCTGTGTTTTTACGTATTCTGGACGTGCGGCTCGAGAAACTGTTTGGAACTGCTGATGTATTATGACGCGGCTGATTAGTGCCTACTGTCGAAAGATTCCTGCCTTCATAATATGTTCGGAAAACTTAACCCTCTCTGGAGAAAATCGACATATTCTAATGTATCTGTGTTTTTACGTATTCTGGACGTGCGGCTCGACAAACTGTTTGGAACTGCTGAAGTATTATGATGCGGATGATTAGTGCCTACTATGGAAAGATTCCTGCCTTCATAATATGTTCGGAAAATTTAACCCTTTTTGGAGAAAATCGACATATTCTAATATATCTGTGTTTTTACGTATTCTGGACGTGCGGCTCGACAAACTGTTTGGAACTGCTGATGTATTATGACGCGGCTGATTAGTGCCTACTATGGAAAGATTCCTGCCTTCATAATATGTTCGGAAAATTTAACCCTTTATAGAGAAAATCGACATATTCTCATAGATCTGTGTTTTTACGTATTCTGGACGTGCGGCTCGAAAAACTGTTTGGAACTGCTGAAGTATTATGACGTGGCTGATTAGTGCCTACTATGGAAAGATTCCTGCCTTCATAATATGTTCGGAAAATTTAACCCTTTATAGAGAAAATCGACATATTCTAATATATCTGTGTTTTTACGTATTCTGGACGTGCGGCTCGAGAAACTGTTTGGAACTGCTGAAGTATTATGACGTGGCTGATTAGTGCCTACTATGGAAAGATTCCTGCCTTCATAATATGTTCGGACAATTTAACCCTTTCTAGAGAAAATCGACATATTCTCATATATCTGTGTTTTTACGTATTCTGGATGTGCGGCTCGAAAAACTGTTTGGAACTGCTGAAGTATTATGATGCGGATGATTAGTACCTACTATGGAAAGATTCCTGCCTTCATAATATGTTCGGAAAATTTAACCCTTTTTGGAGAAAATCGACATATTCTAATATATCTGTGTTTTTACGTATTCTGGACGTGCGGCTCGACAAACTGTTTGGAACTGCTGATGTATTATGACGCGGCTGATTAGTGCCTACTATGGAAAGATTCCTGCCTTCATAATATGTTAGGAAAATTTAACCCTTTATAGAGAAAATCGACATATACTAATATATCTGTGTTTTTACGTATTCTGGACGTGCGGCTCGAGAAACTGTTTGGAACTGCTGATGTATTATGACGCGGCTGATTAGTGCCTACTGTGGAAAGATTCCTGCCTTCATAATATGTTCGGAAAACTTAACCCTCTCTGGAGAAAATCGACATATTCTAATGTATCTGTGTTTTTACGTATTCTGGACGTGCGGCTCGACAAACTGTTTGGAACTGCTGAAGTATTATGATGCGGATGATTAGTGCCTACTATGGAAAGATTCCTGCCTTCATAATATGTTCGGAAAATTTAACCCTTTTTGGAGAAAATCGACATATTCTAATATATCTGTGTTTTTACGTATTCTGGACGTGCGGCTCGACAAACTGTTTGGAACTGCTGATGTATTATGACGCGGCTGATTAGTGCCTACTATGGAAAGATTCCTGCCTTCATAATATGTTCGGAAAATTTAACCCTTTATAGAGAAAATCGACATATTCTCATAGATCTGTGTTTTTACGTATTCTGGACGTGCGGCTCGAAAAACTGTTTGGAACTGCTGAAGTATTATGACGTGGCTGATTAGTGCCTACTATGGAAAGATTCCTGCCTTCATAATATGTTCGGAAAATTTAACCCTTTATAGAGAAAATCGACATATTCTAATATATCTGTGTTTTTACGTATTCTGGACGTGCGGCTCGAGAAACTGTTTGGAACTGCTGAAGTATTATGACGTGGCTGATTAGTGCCTACTATGGAAAGATTCCTGCCTTCATAATATGTTCGGACAATTTAACCCTTTCTAGAGAAAATCGACATATTCTCATATATCTGTGTTTTTACGTATTCTGGATGTGCGGCTCGAAAAACTGTTTGGAACTGCTGAAGTATTATGATGCGGATGATTAGTACCTACTATGGAAAGATTCCTGCCTTCATAATATGTTCGGAAAATTTAACCCTTTTTGGAGAAAATCGACATATTCTAATATATCTGTGTTTTTACGTATTCTGGACGTGCGGCTCGACAAACTGTTTGGAACTGCTGATGTATTATGACGCGGCTGATTAGTGCCTACTATGGAAAGATTCCTGCCTTCATAATATGTTAGGAAAATTTAACCCTTTATAGAGAAAATCGACATATACTAATATATCTGTGCTTTTACGTATTCTGGACGTGCGGCTCGAGAAACTGTTTGGAACTGCTGATGTATTATGACGCGGCTGATTAGTGCCTACTGTGGAAAGATTCCTGCCTTCATAATATGTTCGGAAAACTTAACCCTCTCTGGAGAAAATCGACATATTCTAATGTATCTGTGTTTTTACGTATTCTGGACGTGCGGCTCGACAAACTGTTTGGAACTGCTGATGTATTATGACGCGGCTGATTAGTGCCTACTATGGAAAGATTCCTGCCTTCATAATATGTTCGGAAAATTTAACCCTTTTTGGAGAAAATCGACATATTCTAATATCTCTGTGTTTTTACTTATTCTGGACGTGCGGCTCGAGAAACTGTTTGGAACTGCTGAAGTATTATGACGTGGCTGATTAGTGCCCACTATGGAAAGATTCCTGCCTTCATAATATGTTCGGAAAATTTAACCCTTTCTAGAGAAAATCGACATATTCTAATATATCTATGTTTTTACGTATTCTGGACGTGCGGCTCGAGAAACTGTTTGGAACTGCTGAAGTATTATGACGCGGCTGATTAGTGCCTACTATGGAAAGATTCCTGCCTCCATAATATGTTCGGAATATTTAACCCTTTCTAGAGAAAATCGACATATTCTAATATATCTGTGTTTTTACGTATTCTGGATGTGCGGCTCGACAAACTGTTTGGAACTGCTGAAGTATTATGACGTGGCTGATTAGTGCCTACTATGGAAAGATTCCTGCCTTCATAATATGTTCGGAAAATTTAACCCTTTCTGGAGAAAATCGACATATTCTAATATATCTATGTTTTTACGTATTCTGGACGTGCGGCTCGAAAAACTGTTTGGAAATGCTGAAGTATTATGATGCGGATGATTAGTGCCTACAGCTATGGAAAGATTCCTGCCTCCATAATATGTTCGGAATATTTAACCCTTTCTAAAGAAAATCGACATATTCTAATATATCTGTGTTTTTACTTATTCTGGACGTGCGGCTCGAGAAACTGTTTGGAACTGCTGATGTATTATGACGCGGCTGATTAGTGCCTACTATGGAATGATTCCTGCCTTCATAATATGTTCGGAAAATTTAACTCTTTCTGGATAAAATCGACATATTCTAATATATCTGTGTTTTCACGTATTCTTGACGTGCGGCTCCAAAAACTGTTTGGAACTGCTGAAGTATTACGACGCGGCTGATTAGTGCCCACTATGGAAAGATTCCTGCCTTCATAATATGTTCGGAAAATTTAACCCTTTCTAGAGAAAATCGACATATTCTAATATATCTGTGTTTTTACGTATTCTGGACGTGCGGTTCGAGAAACTGTGTGGAACTGCTGATGTATTATGACGCGGCTGATTAATGCCTACTATGGAAAGATTCCTGCCTTTATAATAATATGTTTGGAAAATTTTATCCTTCTCAGAGAAAATCGACATATTCTCAAAAATCACTTTTGACTGATAAATAATAATAATTTGTTTACAGAAAGTAATGAAATCCCATCAAAAACATAAGCGTAAAAATTCAATGCAAAAGAGTTCTAAAAAGGTGCTAAGTTTTCAATTGGCAAGTTTTCACACAAATAAACATGAAGTTTAGGTATAAATCATAATAAACGAACACTTGCTTGGTGAAAATTTGACACCTTTTTACATCTCAATTCCTTATTTATTGATTATTAAACTTGGCTCCCGTTTTCACATTTATGTTTTTGATGGGATTAATTTTACAAAAATGATCGACTTATACTAAAAAGATTATCTTTGCGAGCGTACTGACACATTTAACTTTTAAAGTCATTTGAATAATTAAGATACGAAATTAAGTGAAAAAGCAAAAACAATCATTTAAGGGGGTACTCGCTCGAATTTTCGGAAAAAATCATACATTTTTGAACGAGTGTCAAAGAAAGAGGAAGGCAGATAGAGAATTGTTTTTTTTTAAATTTTATTTACATATCCTTCTACCATACCTATGCCCATTTTTTTTGACGCGCGCGCTCCACGCGCTTGCGCACAGCTGTCTGTATCTCAGAAAACAATGAAAAAACGGCGGGCCCGATCAGCGCTTTCCAGAACATCCTAGAACAACAAAAAAAATGTATTCTTAAAGTAGAAGAGTCCAACTTCGCGTTGACGGATGGAAATTCTGATAAAAAAAAATTTCGCGATTCAGTAACCGTTTTTTCCTCAAATTTTCTAGCGTTTCCGAGGTTTTTTTCGTAGATGCGCCATTTCTCTAAAATCGATTTTTTTTTTAATTTCCATCCGCCAATGCAAAGTTTGACTCTTCTACTTTAAGAATATTTTTTTTTTTTGTTCTAGGATGTTCTCGAAAGCGCTGATCGAACCCGCCTTTTTTTAAAGGTCTCCTGATATACAGACAGCTGTGCGCATGCGCGTGGGGCGTGCGCGTCAAAAAAAATGAACATATGGTAGAAGGATATGTAAAATGAAGATTATGTAAAATAAAAAAAATCAATTTTCTATCTGCCTCCCTCTTTCTTTGAGACCCGTTCAAAAATGTATGATTTTTTCCGAAAATTCGAGCGAGTACCCCCTTAAATTAAAAATTTTAATTTTTAATTAACCCAAGAAAACAACAAGATAGGGGTAGATATTTCGAATTAATACTCTGAAAGTTGTATGGTCAAAAAATATCTGTATTTCTTAATGACTTAGTTATAAAAATTAATTTACCTCTAAATTTATAGGTTTTTTTTTTTTTTTTGGCAATTATTTGTAAGAAAATACATAGGTACTTATGGCTCCGTGCTATTACGAAACATTCCGTATATTTAAAGAATGCACTAGGTCTACTACATTTCTGCAAAAAATTAAGGTAGCAAAAAAATTTTTCGAATTTTTAGTGATTTTTCAGAAAGCTGTATCTCAGTTAAAATTAGTCGCATTGAGATTCTAAAAAAAGCATTTTAAAGCGCTGTATGTCTAGTTTTCAGATTTCTTAGCTTAAAATTTTTAGGAGCTACAGTCATCGCGAAATTGTAAGAAAGAACACAAAAATTTTTTTTTTTTATTTTTTGCCTTTTTTTCTCGGTCCACGGGCTTGGAAAAATTTTTTTCACAAAAATTATGATGTGGACTTGATAGCCTGTTCATTCAGCTTTAATTTCTTTTTTTAAATTTTTCTCTACGTTAATTTGACCCGGAGATATTCGACTACGAATACAAAAGCATCCTTTTGACTTTAACCATCGATATCTCAGCAACTAATGATCAGACAGAAAATTGACGGGCAGTTTCAAAACCTCGAAAAAACCTCCTACAAGGCTATGCAGTGTTCTTGGAAGAAAAAAATTTTCTTTCATCCTCGATATTAACTTGAAAAAAGTGAAAAAAAGTGACTTTTTGACTTGTTTTGCTAAGTTGACCGCATATTTGCTAATATTGGTGGCAAGTCTAATGCTTGTACGAATTTTTACACCTCATTGTACCCCCAAGAGCTCCGTAAATCGACAGATCGAACTATCGATCGGTTTTTCCGGACCGCTTAATCAAAATTTCAGAAAAATTTAAAGGAGCAAAATTTACAATTCTGAACACCCTGTAATGTTCGTAAAAATGAATTTGATTTTTTTTCAATTCTTTCACAATTGAGCATCTTTTGCTTATTGAATTTGCTCCTTTAAATTTTTCTGAAATTTTGATTAAGCGGTCCGGAAAAACCGTTCGATAGATCGATCTACCGATTTACGGAGCTCTTGGGGGTACATCGAGGTGTAAAAATTCGTACAAGCATTAGACTTTCCACCGATATTAGCAAAGATAAGGTCGACTTAGCAAAACAAGTCAAAAAGTCACTTTTTTTCACTTTTTTCAAGTTGATATCGAGGATGAAAGAAAATTTTCTTCTTCCAAGAACACTACATAACCTTGTAGGAAAATTATTCGAGATTTTGAAACTGCCCGTCAATTTTCTGTCTGATCATTAGTTGCTGAGATATCGATGGTTACAGTCAAAAAAAGGCTTTTGTAGTCGAATATCTCCGGGTCAAAAATTAACGTAGAGAAAAATTTAAAAAAAGAATATAAAGCTGATGAACAGGCCATATCATAATTTTTGAGTAAAAAATTTTTCCAAGCCCGTGGACCGAGAAAAAAAACGCAAAAAATGAAAAAAAAATTTGTTTCGTGTACTTTCTTAGAATTTTGCGATGACTGTCGCTCCTAAAAATTTTAAGCCAAAAATTCTAAAAACTAGACATTCAGCGCTTTAAAATGCTTTTTTTAAAACCTCGATACGACAAATTTTAACTGAGATACAGCATTCTGAAAAATCACTAAAAATTCAAAAAATTTTTTTGCTCTCCTATTTTTTTGCAGAAATTTATAATAATGCAGTAGTTTAAACAGTTTCTCGAGCCCACAAGTCGAGAATATGTAAAAACACAGATTTGTTAGGATATGTCGATTTTCACTAAAAAGGGTTAAATTTTCAAAATATATTAGAAAGGCAGAAATATTTCCATATAAGGCACTAATCAGCCGCATCATAATACTTCAGCAGTTCTAAACAGTTTTTCGAGCCGCAAGTAGAGAATACGCAAAAACAGATTTGTGGGAATATGTCGATTTTCTCTGGGTAGGATTAAATTTTCCGAACATATTATGAAGGCAGGAATCTTTCCATAGAAGGCACTAATCAGCCGCGTCATAATACATCAGCAGTTCCAAACAGTTTCTCGAGCCGCACATCCAGAATAAGTAAAAACACAGATATATTAGAATATGTCGATTTTCTCTAGAAAGGGTTAAATATTCCGAACATATTATGGAGGCAGGAATCTTTCCATAGTAGGCACTAATCAGCCGCGTCATAATACATCAGCAGTTCCAAACAGTTTCTCGAGCCGCACGTCCAGAATAAGTAAAAACACAGATATATTAGAATATGTCAATTTTCTCTAGAAAGGGTTAAATATTCCGAACATATTATGGAGGCAGGAATCTTTCCATAGCTGTAGGCACTAATCATCCGCATCATAATACTTCAGCATTTCCAAACAGTTTTTCGAGCCGCACATCCAGAATACGTAAAAACACAGATATATTAGAATATGTCGATTTTCTCTATAAAGGGTTAAATTTTCCGAACATATTATGAAGGCAGGAATATTTCCATAGTAGGCACTAATCAGCCGAGTCATAATACATCAGCAGTTCCAAACAGTTTGTCGAGCCGCACGTCCAGAATACGTAAAAACATAGATATATTAGAATATGTCGATTTTCTCCAAAAAGGGTTAAATTTTCCGAACATATTATGAAGGCAGGAATCTTTCCATAGTATGTACTAATCAGCCGCAACATAACACTTCAGCAGTTCCAAACAGTTTTTCGAGCCGCACGTCCAGAATACGTAAAAACACAGATATATGAGAATATGTCGATTTTCTCTATAAAGGGTTAAATTTTCCGAACATATTATGAAGGCAGGAATCTTTCCATAGTAGGCACTAATCAGCCGCGTCATAATACTTCAGCAGTTCCAAACAGTTTCTCGAGCCGCACGTCCAGAATAAGTAAAAACACAGATATATTAGAATATGTCGATTTTCGCTGGAAAGGATTAAATTTTCAAAAAATACTATTAAATCAGGAATCTTTCCATAATAGGCACTAATCATCCGCATCATAATACTTCAGCAGTTCCAAACAGTTTCTCGAGCCGCACGTCCAGAATAAGTAAAAACACAGATATATTAGAATATGTCAATTTTCTCTAGAAAAAGTTAAATATTCCGAACATATTATGGAGGCAGGAATCTTTCCATAGTAGGCACTAATCAGCCGCGTCATAATACTTCAGCAGTTCCAAACAGTTTCTCGAGCCGCACGTCCAAAATAAGTAAAAACACAGATATATTAGAATATGTCGATTTTCTTTAGAAAGGGTTAAATATTCCGAACATATTATGAAGGCAGGAATCTTTCCATAGTAGGCACTAATCAGCCACGTCATAATACTTTAGCAGTTCCAAACAGTTTGTCCAGCCGCACGTCCAGAATACGTAAAAACACAGATATATTAGAATATGTCGTTTTTCTTTAGAAAGGGTTAAATATTCCGAACATATTATGGAGGCAGGAATCTTTCCATAGTAGGCACTAATCATCCGCATCATAATAATTCAGCAGTTCCAAACAGTTTGTCGAGCCGCACGTCCAGAATACGTAAAAACATAGATATATTAGAATATGTCGATTTTCTCCAAAAAGGGTTAGATTTTCCGAACATATTATGAAGGCAGGAATCTTTCCATAGTAGGCACTAATCAGCCGCGTCATAATACTTCAGCAGTTCCAAACAGTTTGTCGAGCCGCACGTCCAGAATACGTAAAAACATAGATATATTAGAATATGTCGATTTTCTCCAAAAAGGGTTAGATTTTCCGAACATATTATGAAGGCAGGAATCTTTCCATAGTAGGCACTAATCAGCCACGTCATAATACTTCAGCAGTTCCAAACAGTTTCTCGAGCCGCACGTCCAAAATAAGTAAAAACACAGATATATTAGAATATGTCGTTTTTCTTTAGAAAGGGTTAGATTTTCCGAACATATTATGAAGGCAGGAATCTTTCCATAGTAGGCACTAATCAGCCGCGTCATAATACTTCAGCAGTTCCAAACAGTTTGTCGAGCCGCACGTCCAGAATACGTAAAAACATAGATATATTAGAATATGTCGATTTTCTCCAAAAAGGGTTAGATTTTCCGAACATATTATGAAGGCAGGAATCTTTCCATAGTAGGCACTAATCAGCCACGTCATAATACTTCAGCAGTTCCAAACAGTTTGTCGAGCCGCACGTCCAGAATACGTAAAAACACAGTTATATTAGAATATGTCGATTTTCTCTATAAAGGGTTAAATTTTCCGAACATATTATGAAGGCAGGAATCTTTCCATAGTAGGCACTAATCAGCCGAGTCATAATACATCAGCAGTTCCAAACAGTTTGTCGAGCCGCACGTCCAGAATACGTAAAAACATAGATATATTAGAATATGTCGATTTTCTCCAAAAAGGGTTAAATTTTCCGAACATATTATGAAGGCAGGAATCTTTCCATAGTATGTACTAATCAGCCGCAACATAACACTTCAGCAGTTCCAAACAGTTTTTCGAGCCGCACGTCCAGAATACGTAAAAACACAGATATATGAGAATATGTCGATTTTCTCTATAAAGGGTTAAATTTTCCGAACATATTATGAAAGCAGGAATCTTTCCATAGTAGGCACTAATCAGCCACGTCATAATACCTCAGCAGTTCCAAACAGTTTGTCGAGCCGCACGTCCAGAATACGTAAAAACACAGATATATTAGAATATGTCGATTTTCTCTATAAAGGGTTAAATTTTCCGAACATATTATGAAGGCAGGAATCTTTCCATAGTAGGCACTAATCAGCCGAGTCATAATACATCAGCAGTTCCAAACAGTTTGTCGAGCCGCACGTCCAGAATAAGTAAAAACACAGATATATTAGAATATGTCGATTTTCTTTAGAAAGGGTTAAATATTCCGAACATATTATGGAGGCAGGAATCTTTCCATAGTAGGCACTAATCAGCCGCGTCATAATACTTCAGCAGTTCCAAACAGTTTGTCGAGCCGCACGTCCAGAATAAGTAAAAACACAGATATATTAGAATATGTCGATTTTCTTTAGAAAGGGTTAAATATTCCGAACATATTATGGAGGCAGGAATCTTTCCATAGTAGGCACTAATCAGCCGCGTCATAATACTTCAGCAGTTCCAAACAGTTTCTCGAGCCGCACGTCCAAAATAAGTAAAAACACAGATATATTAGAATATGTCGATTTTCTTTAGAAAGGGTTAAATATTCCGAACATATTATGAAGGCAGGAATCTTTCCATAGTAGGCACTAATCAGCCACGTCATAATACTTTAGCAGTTCCAAACAGTTTGTCCAGCCGCACGTCCAGAATACGTAAAAACACAGATATATTAGAATATGTCGTTTTTCTTTAGAAAGGGTTAAATATTCCGAACATATTATGGAGGCAGGAATCTTTCCATAGTAGGCACTAATCATCCGCATCATAATAATTCAGCAGTTCCAAACAGTTTGTCGAGCCGCACGTCCAGAATACGTAAAAACATAGATATATTAGAATATGTCGATTTTCTCCAAAAAGGGTTAGATTTTCCGAACATATTATGAAGGCAGGAATCTTTCCATAGTAGGCACTAATCAGCCGCGTCATAATACTTCAGCAGTTCCAAACAGTTTGTCGAGCCGCACGTCCAGAATACGTAAAAACATAGATATATTAGAATATGTCGATTTTCTCCAAAAAGGGTTAGATTTTCCGAACATATTATGAAGGCAGGAATCTTTCCATAGTAGGCACTAATCAGCCACGTCATAATACTTCAGCAGTTCCAAACAGTTTCTCGAGCCGCACGTCCAAAATAAGTAAAAACACAGATATATTAGAATATGTCGTTTTTCTTTAGAAAGGGTTAAATATTCCGAACATATTATGGAGGCAGGAATCTTTCCATAGTAGGCACTAATCATCCGCATCATAATAATTCAGCAGTTCCAAACAGTTTGTCGAGCCGCACGTCCAGAATACGTAAAAACATAGATATATTAGAATATGTCGATTTTCTCCAAAAAGGGTTAGATTTTCCGAACATATTATGAAGGCAGGAATCTTTCCATAGTAGGCACTAATCAGCCGCGTCATAATACTTCAGCAGTTCCAAACAGTTTGTCGAGCCGCACGTCCAGAATACGTAAAAACACAGATATATGAGAATATGTCGATTTTCTCTATAAAGGGTTAAATTTTCCGAACATATTATGAAGGCAGGAATCTTTCCATAGTAGGCACTAATCAGCCGCGTCATAATACTTCAGCAGTTCCAAACAGTTTCTCGAGCCGCACGTCCAGAATAAGTAAAAACACAGATATATTAGAATATGTCGATTTTCTTTAGAAAGGGTTAAATATTCCGAACATATTATGGAGGCAGGAATCTTTCCATAGTAGGCACTAATCAGCCGCGTCATAATACTTCAGCAGTTCCAAACAGTTTCTCGAGCCGCACGTCCAGAATAAGTAAAAACACAGATATATTAGAATATGTCGATTTTCTTTAGAAAGGGTTAAATATTCCGAACATATTATGAAGGCAGGAATCTTTCCATAGTAGGCACTAATCAGCCACGTCATAATACTTCAGCAGTTCCAAACAGTTTGTCGAGCCGCACGTCCAGAATACGTAAAAACACAGATATATTAGAATATGTCGTTTTTCTTTAGAAAGGGTTAAATATTCCGAACATATTATGGAGGCAGGAATCTTTCCATAGTAGGCACTAATCATCCGCATCATAATAATTCAGCAGTTCCAAACAGTTTGTCGAGCCGCACGTCCAGAATACGTAAAAACATAGATATATTAGAATATGTCGATTTTCTCCAAAAAGGGTTAAATTTTCCGAACATATTATGAAGGCAGGAATCTTTCCATACTAGGCACTAATCAGCCGCGTCATAATACTTCAGCAGTTCCAAACAGTTTGTCGAGCCGCACGTCCAGAATACGTAAAAACATAGATATATTAGAATATGTCGATTTTCTCCAAAAAGGGTTAGATTTTCCGAACATATTATGAAGGCAGGAATCTTTCCATAGTAGGCACTAATCAGCCGCAACATAATACTTCAGCAGTTCCAAACAGTTTTTCGAGCCGCACGTCCAGAATACGTAAAAACACAGATATATGAGAATATGTCGATTTTCTCTTTAAAGGGTTAAATTTTCCGAACATATTATGAAGGCAGGAATCTTTCCATAGTAGGCACTTATCAGCCGCGTCATAATACTTCAGCAGTTCCAAACAGTTTCTCGAGCCGCACGTCCAGAATAAGTAAAAACACAGATATATTAGAATATGTCGATTTTCTTTAGAAAGGGTTAAATTTTCCGAACATATTATGAAGGCAGGAATCTTTCCATAGTAGGCACTAATCAGCCGCGTCATAATACATCAGCAGTTCCAAACAGTTTCTCGAGCCGCACGTCCAGAATAAGTAAAAACACAGATATATTAGAATATGTCGATTTTCTCCAGAGAGGGTTAAATTTTCCGAACATATTATTAAGGCAGGAATCTTTCCACAGTAGGCACTAATCAGCCGCGTCATAATACATCAGCAGTTCCAAACAGTTTCTCGAGCCGCACGTCCAGAATAAGTAAAAACACAGATATATTAGAATATGTCGATTTTCTTTAGAAAGGGTTAAATATTCCGAACATATTATGGAGGCAGGAATCTTTCCATAGTAGGCACTAATCATCCGCATCATAATACTTCAGCAGTTCCAAACAGTTTCTCGAGCCGCACGTCAAGAATACGTGAAAACACAGATATATTAGAATATGTCGATTTTCTCTAGAAAGGGTTAAATATTTCGAACATATTATGAAGGCAGGAAACTTTCCATAGTAGGCACTAATCAGCCGCATCATATTACTTTAGCAGTTCTAAACAGTTTTTCGAGCTGCAAGTAGAGAATATGCAAAAACACAGATTTCAATGTGTATGGGGAAAACGAGCATTAGCGTTATTCTTTACAGCCGAAATGGAAGAGCGCCAAAATGAGCAGAGCACTTACAGAAATATTGACAAAGTATAGACCTTTCAAATAAAAAAAAACTCATTCAAGTCGAGCGATACGTTTAAAAGTTATTGCAATTCTAAACTGGTCATCATTTTAGGTGTTGCGTTTTTTGTGCCGGTCAGTGTAGAATTGCATTTTCTTTTTACGTATTTTTCTCGGAAACTCGTAAAGCAGGAACGAAAATTTTTTAAGCAGGAAAAGGCACAAACGAAGCTCAATCCATCCCACCTATTTTGGTCCGTGCGGCTAACAAAGTTGCGGCTAACTTCACGCTTACCGAATTTTCTTTTTTGATTTTCTCGAGAACGGGAAAAGCAGGAACGAAATTTTTTTAAGCAGGAAAAGGCACAAACGAAGCACAAACCAGCCGCAAGTAAAAAATGTACAAATTCCAAAAAGTTGCGGCTAGCGTGAACCTGGCCGCAGCTAAAATTTCTTCGATTTTCTCGGAAACGCGAAAAGCAGGAACGAATTTTTTTGGAGCAGGAAAGGGCACAAACGAAGCACAAACCAGCCGCAAGTAAAAAAATTACAAAATCAAAAAAGTTGCGGCTGGCGTGATCCTGGCCGCAGTTATAAAATTTTCGATTTTCTCGGAAACGCTAAAAGCAGGAACGAAAATTTTTAAAGCAGGAAAGGGCACAAACGAAGCACAAACCAGCCCACCCATTTTGGTCCATGCGGCTAACAAAGTTGCGGCTGGTTTCACGGAGCCTTTTTTAACAACATTTATTAATACTGACGATCAACATATCTGAGTTTATTACCCATGAAGACATTACCTTCATCAGTTGACTACTGAAGACTAAAACTTTGTAGTTATATAATTACATTCTTTTTAAGTCAAATTGGTCGGTCTTTTCATCGATTTCCATACTTGTTTAACGAGGAAACTTATTAGACGCGGAAGTTTATTTAATTAAACATTTTAAAGAAGTTTGTTTTCTTAAAAAAAGTTTTTGACTTGAACAAAAAAAGGAACGATGTACGAATGCTATAAATTAAAGTAAAAAAAAACCTCTTGTATAAACTTAAATGAAACACGTAAAGCTATTTTATTTGATTAAACTAACAGATTTATAATTACCTGCTAAGTAGATGAGACTCGGAAATCAAGAAAAGTGTAGCTAGAGGTGTTGATACTCCAAACAACGTGGGAATTTCTCTCGTGGTATTTCAAAACATTCTCCTTGTTTTTAATTTTACTTGGCAACCTTCATCTTAACATTAAAGAGGGAACGTAAACCAGGATTTTAGCCAATTAGGCAGTTTCATATTTTTTTCTTAATCTTAACTATAGTTCTAAAAATTCCAAAATTGATGAAGAACAAATTTTTATAATATCTTAAAAAATAACAAAGTTATGCCGCTTCAAAGTGTAAATTTGACAATTCCTTGCGCTATATCATCCTGTGTGAATGACATTACGCGGCACAAATGTCAAGTTTAATAGTTACTAATATACTGGCATGAAGAGAATTATTAGCAGTTGTATACAAGTAAAAATTAATGCAATATAAGGAAGTTTGGCATATCTATACCTTACATTCATGACTTGCTATATTATTACTTATTAGCAACTATAACTACTAGTATGACACGTTGTGTCGCGATGTGTGATAATAACACACCACGCGTCGATCAGTCTCATTGGTAACCTCTTAAATATCTCCGTAGAATTTAAAGATATTGAAATATTTTTTTCAGCGTTTTGTTTTATTATCATGATGCGACTATTGTTATTATTGTATTTCGTCAATTGAAAATTTCCTAATTGAACAATGGGGAAGCATTTCAACTAAAAAAATATTGACATTAAATATAATTTTAAAGATTTCGACCCGCTTAGACGTACTCGTAATCGTGTCAAACCAGTCTTTACACTTCGGGAATTTGATTGTAGTGCATCGGCCGTTGTGAAATGAGTCCTATAATACTATTATAGGAATATGAAACACGAGAGGCTATGAAATTATGTCGACACCATAAAATTAATTTTCTTTTTACCTCGGTCAAAAGTACGTACTTCCGGCATCAAGTTTAAGGCAGAAAGTCTAATATTTATGCATTGGTAGGATTACACGTACTAATGCCGGAAGGACGTACTTTCGACTGGCTATGAAGAAAAATAGTTATCATGTACACCGCTCCATGAGACTGCCGTCAGCCAATAGTCGCGAACAGCGGTCATTCATGTTTTCACGTATAACCTCAAAGCTGTTCGCTTGGAATTTATCTGTGTTTTTATGTAATTAACAAGTAATAAATAAATTAATTAATTAACTATCAATTAATTAAATTGTTAATGTGATTACTAAGCGTGCTTTCGATCGAGGTATGACAAAAAATAGTATACACCACACGGGCAGAAAGTTTGAGAGCCCGAGGCTCGTCTCGGACATCATGACGCGCAGTGCAAGAATCTCAAACTTTCTGCCCTTGTGGTGTAATATACTATTGCATATTACTAGTGAAGAATTAAGAAAATTTACAACCATCATCAACAGCTCTGGTCGGTGCTCGTATTACCTGATGAGAAAATAGCAGAAAACGTCGACGACCTCGCTGGACCTCGGTAGATTTCACTGTCTCTCATTTGCTTCACCCGTGTACGAAGTTAAATAGTTTCTTAAAACGGAAAAACAAACGGGCCACGCCGTTACATTTAACTTTGTTCCCCAGTCACCCGTTTCAACTAGATATGAAACTAAACCCATTTAATTAACTCATTTATTTCTTAGAACTATCTAAAATGAGAAAAAGTTTGCTTCCTTTGACTTTACGATTTGGAAAAAAGATACGGATTTGCTAAACGTTTTGTCATTCAGAAATCAAGACAGGTAAATAAAATAAAAGTGTTCTGACTTAAAAAAGACGTTATAGATTCAACATTAAATGATTTATCTACATGACAAAAATTGTAACGACTTAATAAAATAGGAGAGGAAATTTTTTGTCAGAACACTGTTACAAAAACAAAATTACTAAATTTAATAAAATGAACGTTTTAAAGTTTTTGATTTACATTTTAATATATATATAATAAACCTCGATGTTCAATTTTCATATTTGTTTTACGCCAGTGTTTACGAACCTGTGTAATGTTTAGTTTTACACAAACTTTCTGGTTAGCAGTTACTGAAATCTAAATCTGATGGCATTACAACTGCAAACATTTCCCCGCCTCTTTCCTCTTCTGCTTTGACTTATGCTAGGACTGTTTCAAAATAGTAGTAGTCATAATACCGTATTAGCCCGAATATAACACGATATTTTCGACCATTTATTTTCCGTTAAAAAATCGACTTGCGCTAAATTCGGGGTTTAAATAATGGAAAGGGCATTCCCCTACAGAGGTTGAAACGCGACGGAACGTCCGACCAAAATGACATTTTGTGGGAAAATGAAAGCGTGAATGGAAATACTAACAATACCGAAGTGAAATCAATGAGTTCTCATTCTGAAAACAGTTAAAATTCTGAATAAATATTTCCGTTTTTTGTTTAACTTACGTAATATTAATTTTGTTTTGCATTACTTAATTATATTGACATGAATGTAATCTGTGTTATTACCTATAATTACCTAAATAAATGCTTATTTGATTGAATTTTTCTTTCTTTGAATTCTTTTTTGAGTATTATTTTTTTCTAAATATTTTTATGAAAATTTCGGAGTCGCGTTAAATTCAGGGTCGCGTTATATTCGGGCTAATGCGGTAGATATCATTACGCACGAGATAATTATACTAATACATTATGTAAGTTGATAGCCCAATCCCAGGAAATTAAATTTTTCCTTCCATATATCCGAAAAGATAGTAAAAAAATAAAAATTTGCTTTTTCAAGTGCGCGTTACTTGGGGTTTGTGCCGATTGATTTAGTATTATGTATTACTTTTTGGCATTCTCTGAGTCAAAGATTTTGTTAAACAGTGATATAGGAAGTCTAGTTATAATATAGACTAGTTCACAAGTTCAAAAATGTGCTTATGCTTATGACTCTTTCAATTGTTATGTGCTAATAAAACATTTCAATACATTTTTCTAGACGTCATTCCGAATCCAATGAGCCATTTTTCATATTTTTGGAAGCTATTTCAAGCATTAGCACCTTTTTGAACTTGTGAACTAGACTATATAAGACA
Source organism: Xanthostigma xanthostigma (assembly GCA_963575645.1). Classification (NCBI taxonomy): domain Eukaryota; kingdom Metazoa; phylum Arthropoda; class Insecta; order Raphidioptera; family Raphidiidae; genus Xanthostigma; species Xanthostigma xanthostigma. The sequence continues at coordinate 18,589,513 of OY754472.1, read as the reverse complement.
TTCTTTTGTTTTTTAGCTATTACAAAATATATTATATCTATCAACTAAATGGTATCGGGTCGTTTTCTAAAAACCAAATTTTGATTTCTAGTTTCCGTGTTTTTCATTTCTAACAAGTAGAACTTTTATTTATAACAATCCTCGTATATTATGCCCTTGGATGCTGTACAATGGTGTTCGGGAGGCGGTGAGCTGAGAGATCACTGCTAGAAAACTTCTGCGGTCTTCCGCCTAGCCATTTACTTCTCATCTGAACCCTTTAATATCCAAATTCCGATAGCCAAAATTTTCTACGGTACCCGTTTTTCACCACACTGATTACAATTATCGATTACAGATATAATATAGTGCATTTAATTTCAATATAGATATTAGCTTTAGATCCAGAATATCTGTATTTGATTTATATTTGATTCAATTATAGTTATAAAGCCTCTCTTTTTTTGAAGTCTGTTAAAAATACTAGCTTAACTTTGAAATCTACCCAAAAGCAGGGTATGTAACAATTTTAAATTTGTAATACCTATGGTATTCAATAAATATATAAATTCAAATCTTTAATTAACGTCTGATTAGAACTCTTCAATAAATAAAATTATAGACCAATTTTTCAGACAATATATTAACAAAAAAATATATAATTAATAATTTTGAAAGATTTTATAAAAAGCTAATTAGAATTTAAATATTAATTATTTTTATATTGTTTAGATCAGTTTTGAAGAAGATCCAAATCCGGATTGAAACGTTAATGTATTAATTATATATTTTTTTGTTAATATATTGTCTAAAAAATTGGTCGATAATTTTATTTATTGAAATATATAAATTATTTCTGTAATATTATTTACTGTCAAAAATAACATTACCAAGATTTTTATTCGCTATTTTAATATTTCCTGGATTTCTTGAATTCTAATACAAACAATTAAAGGTTAAAACCACGAAGTCTGTAACCAGGACACCCAGCTCGTGCGTAACGGTGGACCGATATCTGTCGCATGAACTAATATGGCGTCAGCTACTAGGTAACGCACACATGTTCCTGGCTTACATATGTGTAGTTTTCCCAGGTAGTGATAATAGCGCCATATCGCGTGCACCAGAAAACAGTCTGTTTGAAACACAGCAAGCATAGAAACCTAGGTCTCCTGGTTACAGGCTTCGTGGTTAAAACATTCGCAGCAAGTATGAACTGACTGGATAAATCTTTACGATAATTTAGGACTTTGTTCATCATATATTTTGAAGAGATGATCGATGGGAACATCGTTTCTGACGAATATTTAAGTACAATTTTATTTGCGGGCCACAAAATATGCTGGCTTTATAATATCATATGAATTATTGTGCCTATTATTAATAGTAATTAATTACAGTCTGTAATATTCTTGACAATTTTATTTTCCGATATATGAACTGATAAAACTTTCGGTTTGGTGTTTAAACTGGAATTGAAAAAATGCCCATTTAGTTCTCATAGTGAGAATTGAGGAGGGCATAATTTCTAGTGAAGACGTTCTTAGAAAGACTCGACTATAATATATTGTTAAGACTTTTCGTTGTATGTTTAATCCCAAGTGTTTCAAACTTAAGACAAGTGGACGATAACGGGTTAAACGGCCCGATGGTTCACTGAAGAACAAGAAAACCTCATTCTATGAGTTGCTCATTTGTTTGTGTTGTGTGTGCTGGGCTAACAATGCGCACTGCGGGTTAAAGTTAAATAAATACGCTCTGTGGCCATTTGTTTATATCCAGGCGATCGTTTATTACAACAATGATACACTCGCCCTGATGGCATTAATAATGGTTCACTTTGAATCGTTTCCTCTCTTTCGTGCTTACGTTTGTAGCCAGCTGTCAAACTTTGTCTTTGTTGAGTTTGAAGAAATGTTGGAAAATAATGGTAAATTGACAGTAAACAAAGATGAAAAAATAAACTAAGGCTCGTACGTACGTACGTACAGACCAACCGACAACTGCTGACCATATTAGAATCAATTTCGATTGTTTACGAAGACTACGCCTACTTTGGAACTCATATGGTTTTAAATAGCAACTAGCAAGATAATTACTATTAGTGTACCCGTGCAAAACTGTTTGCATGTATCTTCATTTTGTTTAAAAAAATCGATATCTTGACACAGACCTACCACAATAATTTTACTCCTCTTGCATTACTTTCCATTTACAGTTATTTGTCTTTTGATTTAGCTTGATTTGGTTATAAATTCAAAAAAAGTATATGTGAGATCTGTTTATCGTTGTTATATTACCTCCCAAGAGCTGTCAGAACTAATTTTAAAAAAATCTAACCTCATTTGATACATTTACGATTTTTACTATTTTTTTTTTTCTAATCTGAGACCAAATTTTAGACTAGGTACAGTCTATGTAATATTTAAAAACTCTATTTTGGCCTTAAATTAACATAAACTTACACTTTCTTAAATTATTTTGAAAATAAAATAAAATTTTTAATTGTCTATTAATATTTTGAATATTCGCGCTAAAAACTCACTAATAAATAACTAACTATTAAATATACACTTCAATTGTCAAAGTCGACTTGTCAAACTGTTCGCATAATCTCCGACATACGTACATACTTGAATTTCTCTCACTTATGTATTATGAACAATGAACATCGATGGATTTTCTCTGTTTACGTTCCTCTTCATCCCGCTACCTCCTCGTCTTTTTTACTATTATCGGTTGAAATCACCTCTTTTAACGAAATTTCACAAAAGAACTTGATAACACATCTGTGAACTATAGGCTTCAGTTTAAAAAAAAAATTGTGTCAATCGGTTGATTAAGGATTGCTGGCGGATTGGCTAGAGAAATAGGGCTATTTGTAAAATAATATTTCTTCTGTTTTACTTCACGCACTAGTGCGAAATTTTACTGTAGCTATAGGCTGTGTGCACGAATCCTACAAGCGCCACTAGTGGGTAATAGAGAATTATTGAACTCACTTTGTATGAAAATCGCGACATGTTTCTATGGTGATAAGTCAAAAACTTTAGTTTGCCATGATGTGTCAAAAAAATTGTAATAAGAAAAACTGATGTTAATTTGTTTACACTGACAGCGGAACGTCAAATTAGGGCGCCAATGGTCTTTATTTTACTTAAATCGCCATCAGCGCAACAGCTCGGAACACAACAAGCATTTCCAGATCGCTTAATTTTCCTATGTTTTTATTGTAATTAAATAACTTCATAAAATTTTAACTATTTTCACTTTAGTAAACATTTCTCACTGGCATACGGAAAACTTGAGTTTGAAGTTTCTCCTAGTGCTCACCACAAACGCTCGCATTGAAAAATTGTAACTTCGCCTCCTTGCACATAACCCATACAGGCAAGAAAAGAGCTATTTTATAGGGAATCGTGCAAAAAATAGGTTTTGAATTTAATGTAATAAGATTACCTGATTTATTCCGACATTGTTTCATTGTATACAAAATTGATTACAAAACGCCGAGTGTAAACGTGTCTGTGAATTTGAAAGCGTTAAGGTATAGAGAGAAAGAGGAAGGTCGTTTTGGCGTAGACACATTGCCCCCGACTCAGAGGTCTTCTCTTCGCCGGTGAGTTATGTCCGTAGACGGACGGAAGTCGTGGTCCATGCCCTCCGCCGCCCTCAGCACACAAACGCACGCCTAACTCTCTGAAGATTTGTGATGGGACGAAATAACAGGAACCCTTGTTCAGTAACCGTTACTTGAATATAACTGGTACCAAAAAAATTCTGATACGAAAATCATTTTGTTGAAATATTATAGGCTAATTAAGAACTGTTATGAAAGAAGCAGTTATTTACATGATACTAAAGAACCGACTGCTTAAAAAAAATTGGCTGTCTGTAAAGTCGGTTTACGGACGATAGTTTTACGTGATAACGTATTCCGCTCGTATATCATATTTAATAATACATAACCTAAATTTTAGTAGCTGTCAAACTATATTTTTACCGACTAATAATTTGATCAACCAAAGCAAAATACATATTTTAAGGAATTATAAAAGACATTTAAAAGAATGTATATATATTATATATTTGTTAACAAACCGTATAATTTATCTGGCCATCTGTCAAATGTAGATTTCGCTGGAACAGCCGAAAAAAATGTTGAACGCACACTACTCTCTGACGTCACGCGAGAAGAGAGAGACTATCGCTTATATCGCGCTCTCGCTTGCGGAACGTTACTCTTTTTCGTGCGTGCAGCCGGTGTTTCATCAATTTATAAGACGTTATCACGTCAAAAGTATTTATTGAAGATCTGCTGCTAAATAACAGATCATTAAAGATCTCTTAAAGCGCTGTTCTGTATGGTCAATTTATAGCGGTGTTAAATTTGCTAGAAAGAAGAATCAGAAATTTAGTGCCATTCATGAATCGGATCCCCAATTCTTGGAGATACGGATACAGTGTTATCGGGGTAAACGGATACTTTTGAAAAAAGTCCAGGACGAATAATTAATTAAGACAAATAGAAAAAGGATATCACAAAACACCGCAAATAAAATCGGAATAATATTGTTACCTTAAGAATAATTTTCAAACTTGGGTATACTGATTCATGTCGTCCAATTTTTAATAAATACAAACTTTTAACAGTCCCAGCAGTGTATATATACAAAGCAGCTCTTTTTGTCTGGAACAATTCTGATATGTTTGTCAAAAATTCCCATGCTTACGGCACTAGACAAAATCATTTGTACAATAAAAAAGTAAACATCAGTATTTACAAAAGTGGGCCATTATATAATTGTATCACAGTATTCAATAAATTACCGGATGATATCAAAAACAGTGATAGTACGGCACTTTTTAAAAGAAGGCTTAGGGCTTTTTTATATGATAAATGTTTTTACTCTGTCAATGACTTTTATTTTTAACTTTTATTTTGTTGTTTTATCTTCGTATCTGTGTGTAATATATCGACTTATCCTATGCATTTATAATGTACAAAAGAGGACAAATAAATTATTATTATTATTATTACTTTGGACTGCATATTCAATATACCGATTGCGGATATAATAATAATTAATTAATGAGCGTGATGCCAATGGCAAAGATTCATTTTTCTACAACAAAGACAAGCTGATATTCTGACTTTGTGGTGTTTGATCTCCGATTTTAAATTTTTAAGTTTATTTTGATTTGAAATATATGGTTGTTTGATATGATCTATTATATATCTAGACAGATTGAAAATGAGAAGAAATCCTTACCAAAATTTTTTTTATTATTATTTTTTAAATTGTTGTGCGCTTTCGGACCTATTAGTCCATTTTCAGAATAGTTTTTTTTTATAAAATCATTAAAATTATCATAATAAATTAAATGTAAAAATCTATCACTAAAAGCAAATTAAAGGCTGGCTGCCCATAACAAACTGATTGATAAAAGTAGATTTAAATATAACCTCTGTGTGTCCTTGAAGAATTTATTTTTAAAATTTGTAATGAATAATGCTATTGAGATAAAATTTATTATTATCTAAATCATCCATGATTATATTAAGATTTTTTTGTGGTTATGATTTGATGACGTCTAATACTATATGAAATTTTTCCAATTCATTCAGAAGAGTAGATTTATGTTTGAGTTCTAAAATTTTAAAATAGTTCTTAGGATCGTAATTATGGTTTTCATTGTTTAAATGAGAAGCAAAGCTAGATTATTGGTTGTAAATATTTTTTAAATCTGTAATGTGTTCTTTAAACCTAGTACGGAAATTTCTACCGGTTTGACCTATGTAGCTTGCTCCACATTCACAATGTAACCGATAAACACAGCAATTATCTAAAATATTGCCCTTATCTTTAATTTTCACTAAATATTTTTGTAAGTTCTGAGAATTTTTGAAAGAAATCTTAATATTGTAACATTAAATTAAAAAATTATATCTAAACAGCCTTGCTTCCTTTTTGTCCAAAATAAACATAACCTGAAAAAACAAGGGCATTTCTGTCTGCGTCGTGGTTGCTGTAACAGGTTATTTTCAAATCACAGTAAAAGATAAAAAATAACAGTTTTGAGTGTTACTACAAACAGAGCAACCTAAGTTAAGTATGTAAGACGGAAGACAAGTGATATTTAACCTGCTTCAAAATAGCGTTTTGTTGTCGCAGTTTGATTGTCATTTCATGTAGGAATATACTCAGTGCTGCCAACTATAAAACAAAAATGTGATAACACTACGTGACGTAAATATAAGTACAATTTTTATGAGGTTTTTAAAAGATCTCTAGTTGTGTCAGAATAAAGTTAAAAGATCATTTCATGTTTTTGCCCTACTGCTGAGTATCAATTAATTTGATATCCACTTAGTTATTTTAAACATTGCTATAAAAAGAATGCAAATATAGGTGGAACTGATTATATCATGGAAAACTTGAAATCCTAAGTATAATTACTTTTCTCACGTAACCACAGTGATTACAAAATGTATAAGCACTTTGTAACGACTGATGCCAGTTAGATAGTCACTTTGGTTAGCAGATTAAAAAACAAACAAATGTAATCATCCAGAGTGATTATTTTACATTCTAGAAACGTAAAGTACTATTTTTTAAATTTGACGTATTGTTTTTATTTTCTTCCAACTGGCTGGAATGAAATGAAGTTTAGTGAATTATCTCACCGTTTGTTTTCACTATTTTTTATGTTTCTGAATGAGATGTTTTTTTACATAATAAGGGAAAGGAAAATGTTCGTAGAGTCGAATGGAGCGTGAGTTATGACAAGGTGATTTTTTATACGAGGTTGTGGCCGACAAATTTTCCGTTTTGTATGCTCATAAAACTGCTTACTTTATTGTTATTTTCCCGTAAAGGGTAGAATGTTGAGTCGGAAAAAAAATATTCGTCATTTCAAAATCTATGCTTACTTTTATGATAACTTAAGGCCGCTGCACACGAGGCTCGATTTGTCGCTAGATTCCTTGCTAGATTTGACTACTTGTTTTCTAGCGCTGGTTTTCTTAATTGCTTTTATGTGCTCGCTTCACACGAGAAGTTTTTTCAAAAGTGTTTTGAGGATAGATCTAGTGCACTATATACTCCTTGCTCTTTTTGTTGAATATTTTGATGTTCACCCAAAAAATCCGACCGATGGCATCAGTTTAAACGTCAAAAAAAGAGTTTCACAATATAACAATATGTTATCCTAACCCAATTGCACACAAAACTTCCACTAACTTTAATGTTTTACAACTACACACTTCACAAAAGTTAATAAACAATACATAAATTCACATACACTTCACAAAAGTTAATAAACAACACATAAATTCACAAGAGCGAACTGTAGATATAATACTCCACGTTTACAGTTTAGGTATTATGATCTATGTGGTGGCCATTATTATTTTAACAGGCGAATAAATACTTATACCCTCGAAGTAAGACAGAATAGATTTGTACCTGCAGTAGACATAATTATATTTGGTGAATTGAATTATCGCTATTTATTCGGAAGAAAAGCTACCTGAAGAACAAATGAACCGAATAAATAACTACTTACGTTTGCTGAATATGGCCATTAAAAAAATAGTCTGCAGGCGAAAAAGTTTTGGAAACGTGGTGAACACGTCATGCTTTATTATTATTATAAATGAATGTGCAAACAATATTATTATAATATTATTTCCATAAATGAATCCGTTTAGTATTCTTATGTTTTTCTATTTCAATCACAAAACATTTTACTGTTCTGTGATTTCAACAATAAACGTGGCCTTAAGCCTTCGGATCGGTTAAATCGACTCTGCCTTGCAATAATAGATAGATAGATATTTATTATACACTGTAACAAACAATTTGTGAAGTTACGTCATACAAGGAATTTGTAGTTCAAATTTACAATTAAAATATTCATCGATAAAATAGAGACAATTTTTAGTTAAAAATTTTCTGATAAAATTGTTAAATTTATAATGGCAAGTTTTTAATATCATTTGGGATCTTTTTATAAAGTTTCAATGATATGTAGGTGAATTTTTTTTCCACTAACCACTATAAAAAATCAGAAGTCAAAAAAATCCCTGACACGTCTGAAGAAATCCGATTTGATATCTGTTGATGATGTTTGCGATTTCAATACGAAAACATGCTTTTAATATACCTATTCGCCTAGATCCTCGATAAGTTGTTTTTAACACTCTATCGAGTATATAATGAAAAGTCTCACTTAACAGGTATAAACCACATCCTCTGAACATAAGTCGATCCGCGTATTGTATGTTAAAATTGAAAACGTGATGAACTCACGCATATAAAATATGATGTGTCTAGTCTTATAGAAGCTTAAAAGCTGCTGCAGCTTTATAAGCTTAATGGCGAACATAATCCCCACTTGATTGAAATACGTTTTATGACTATATCACAAGTAAATCTATCTACCTCCAACAATGTACCAGCAGCTGTCTGCTATTTTCTATGCTCGATTCAGTAGCGCTTTTTTTGGATTTCGCACCCAAAGAGTCTAAGCGGAGTTTTATTGTTTAGGCTACTCTGTCCGTCTGTCAAAGGCTTCTAGCTCGTAAACAGGATTAGACAGAAATTTCACAGATTATGTGTGGGCTTTGTGCACGAAGCCTACTAGCGCCGCTAGTGAGTAATAGAGAATTACTGAACTCACTTTTTATAGAAATCGCGACATGTTTCTATGGTGATACGTCAAAAACTTTAGTTGGCCATGATGTGTCAAAAAAATGTAACAAGAAAACTGATGTTAATTTTATATAGGTAGATACCATAAAATTCAGATTGTAAACTATTATATAAATAGCATAACGTAAAAATTATGCGAGAATTATTTATTTATCAATTATGACGTTCAATATATGAATAATTAATTAATTTACAATGACAGCGTAACGTCAAATTATGGCGCCAATGTTCTTTATTTTACTTATTTCGCCATCAGCGCGACATCCGGAACACATCAAGCATTTCCAAATCGCTTAGTTTTTGCCCATGTTTTCTTTGTAATTAAAAAACTTCATAAAATTTTGACTATTTTCACTTTTAATAAACATTGCTCACTGAAATATGGAAAATTTGAGGTTGAAGTTTCCCCTAGTGCTCACCACAAACCTCGCATCGAAAAAAATTGTAAGTCCGCCTCCTTGTACATAGCCCATAAGTAATTGCTTTGACCTAAAATTGAGAAACGTGCTTAAAATTTTGAGGGAGGTGCCATACATGTAAAAGAGATGTTAGATTTTTTTTACCTAGTATGTGCATTACCATTATTTGTTAAGAGGTCGTTAAAATTACCAATTTTAGGTTAGTTTTGCTATGATTCTATTTCGAAAACGACAAAACCTGGGACTACGAAATTGATGACTGGCAGAAAATATTCTATAATAATAATAACATATAAAGACGAGAAGAAAGAAGTTGTGATACCGATTTTAGTGTGTTAATTGAAATATTATTAATGAGGGGAAGTGAACAATATATGTTTCATCACGATGTGTACGATTTAAAAATCGATTTAGGGGTAATCTAAGTATATAATGACAAAAAAAACTCAATATCGTTCAAAGTTATAAATTTAATGAATTACCGTCGAATTTCGACCACTAGCCCTACCACTAGTATTTATAAATGTAGCAAAACCTTAGAAATCTGTTTTATTATACACTTGCGGAAAAACGCTTAAATTACTTTTTGACGAGCCACCTCTGAGAATAACAAGCCTTCCAACAATGACAGTACATTTTGTCTGCTATACATTCCATTTTATATTAAGGTTTGTTTTCATGCATTCATTTAGTCGAGTACCTGTGTAAACTGCACAATGCACAAGACTGCAGTTGGTACTTCTGGATCTGTAGTCGGGTACTCTTGGTGGTAATTACATGGGTAAATAAGCTTTGCACTTTTGTTTTTACTGTTCACGTATTTGTCAGATTTGTGGTTATGTTCAAAGATTTGAAATTATTTTGCATAATGAAACACTAAGGTTTAACTATTTACTGAATTAGCTATAAACTGTTTAATTTGCATGGCTGCTAAAGATGAAGTCATTAGAATTGCTATAATGTTAAAATGCACGCCAGACGGGACAACTTTTATTCCAAGCATTTTTTTGTCGTCCGTAGTTTTGAAGATATCTGAAGTGCTAATTTAAAATCTGCAAATATACTACTGTAACATCACGTCTTAAAAAGCCACGTCGCCACTGATGTACTCTGGTGGTCATGTAGAAAGATGGCAGCGGAGCGTATGAACTAGGAAGTAGTGTTCGTGTTAAAAAACTGAAATTAAAAAATTATGCATTATTTGTAAGAGATTGTACCCAACACATTTTAGGTAAGAGTACGATAACTTGCTATGCAAAATATCCACTGGAAATTCACAATTATTGTTTTATATAACATATAACAGCGTTATTGGTCGTTTTAAGTGCGGAAAATTAGTTTTTAAAAATTAATTTAAAAAAATTAAATAATTATGGTATAGTAAGTTGAGGAGTATAATATTATTTACTATAGCGATCGCTATCTTGTCTCATATTATAGTGATAAGAAAAGAGAAAGTTATATATACCTGTATCTATGATAAACAAAGATAGAAATATCAATTGGTTGGAATGAAATACAATTGAACGTTCAGGGCAGAGTCGTATTTGGAAATTTTAATTTATAAAACGAATTTTAAATTTAAAACTCACATTTTCATGAAGATTGAAAACCACCGATTTTTTTGATAAAGGGGTATGCGAATTGTCTCGCAGTGAAACGGGAAGGGGCAAATGTGGAGTTTTTAAAAAAACAATTCCGGGGTGAACGATAAACGGGTATGCGAATTGTAATTCTGGGGTGAACGATAAAGGTGTATGCGAATTGTCTCGCAGTGAAACGGGAAGGGGCAAATGTGGAGTTTTTAAAAAAACAATTCCGGGGTGAACGATAAACGGGTATGCGAATTGTAATTCTGGGGTGAACGATAAAGGGGTATGCGAATTGTCTCGCAATGAAACGGGAAGGGGGAAATGTGGAGTTTTTAAAAAAACAATTCCGGGGTGAACGATAAACGGGTATGCGAATTGTAATTCTGGGGTGAACGATAAAGGGGTATGCGAATTGTCTCGCAGTGAAACGGGAAGGGGCAAATGTTGAGTTTTTAAAAAAACAATTCCGGGGTGAACGATAAACGGGTATGCGAATCTAAATACGACCCTGCTTCCATAACACAATCTAAAGCTGCATACAGAGTGAGATAGTTATACAATAATTCTACACCAGCTGCTATGACGTGTATTTGTGATTTTTGATTGGTTAGATTAAAAAAATGACAGTGAAAGACGAAAAGTAGTTCCATTTTTTTCACGTATTTTTGAGGAAATTTGTGAATAATCCGCAAAGTTTTTTTTTTGAACGTCAAAATTTAGCGTTTTCTATGACTTAAAAAAAAAAATTCAAAATTTGGGTGCATAGTGTTATCGTACTGGACCCCTTGAATTTATTATTTCTTATGAAATAGGTATACTAAGAACCGTTTTCGAGATATTCTGGAATGCACTCGATTTCTTCTACGTGGTACACAGCTCCAGCATGTTAATTTTACACATTTTGATTGTTAATATCTCGTTTTACAGACGGTGAAAAAATTATTTTTTTTAAATTAAATATGGAGCACTTTTATTAACCTTATATGTACTCCAATTTTATTAAAATCCTAAGAAAAGCCGTTTTACGAGTAAACTACCTTAAAAGCCAACTTTTACTCAAGTAACATGGACGGATAACGGTTAAAAACTTTTAGCCTATGAGGCAAAATATCAAAGATAAATGTTTTCCATCAAAAAATATTCAGAACAGAATAAAGAGAATAGGGATGGAAACAAACCTTTAAGTTTGTCCTATAATACTGTTACTATTGCTAGCAATATTGTATACCATATTTATTGCCATATTGAAGTAGACAAAATGGTTTTAAATCTTCACTTCAAAAGCGCTCGTAGTAAAAAACTACAACAAAAAAAAAAAGAAAACAACAATATATTGAGTTACTTCTTTCATATATCAGTTATTTTTGCCTTTAAATTACATTTATGTCTTACTACGTTGTCTAGTGCATAAACAGTGTTGCAGTACACTAGAACTTTATGACTGCATTGTCCACTGAAGGCAGTTCAAGTCAAGGAATACTTGTTTTTGTATCAAACTAATAGCTTTATTGCGGTCATTTTGTTTTCGGACAGCTTTTTCGACCATTCATGTCTAGTTAAAGTGAAACTTTTTTAAACGCGATGCGAGTGATTTTGTTTAACAGCGAACGAAAAATCGACACCGTTAGGAGTGGGGGAAACGTACTGCAAGCGGAGATCGGGATTGGCTGGCGAGTAGTGCGTTGAGGAGAAAACTTAATCGACATGCCCCTTTCTGTTCATCAAAACAATAAATTGTCATACGTTATTTTCACAAGCACTATACTTAAGGCCACTGCACACGAGGCTAGAAACGCTGCTAGATTCCTCGCTAGATTTTCCTACTAGTTTTCTAGCGCTGGTTTTCTTGATTGCTGTTAAGTGCTCGCTTCACACGAGATTATTTTTCAAGCGTGTTTTGTGGATAGATCTAGTGCGCGCGCAGTGACAGTTCGAATATAAACACAGAGCAAAACGTGTCTGTTGTCTGGCAGAATGACGCCATGTGGGTGTTCAAGTGCCCACGTGAAGATACTGCTTCCTGATTGGTTCTTGCTCACACCTAGCAACAAATCTAGCAGGAAAAATAGCCCCTGTTCTAATTTTAAAACCTATCTTCTGAGCTAGCAAGGCAGCCCGCAGTGACGTCATTTTCAGCTTCGTACCCAACCTACCGGCTAGCAGAACTAGCAGCGTTTCTAGCCTCGTGTGCAGCGGCCTTTACTCAGCATTCGAATTATTTCTTTCGAATTACAAATTGAAAGGCTATAAAAATTAAATTTTTCTAATATATTCAGGGCCCTCGCGCCCTATAGTGCGATGTGTGCGATGCACGCGGGCGGCACATTCAAGGGGCGGCAAATGGCCTAGTTGTGTTATGTTTTTTGTACTGTATAGAAAAAATATATAACTGATATTATATCAATTTTATTTGTATACTCAAGCCTGCGTGAAAACTCTTACGAGTAGTTATTTATTTTTTAATGATATTCGAATTCGAAATATTTCGCGCGCAGTTTTCGATTCGATAGTTAATTCACATCAGCGCGTAGACAGGACACCCCTATCGGGAAACTCCCGCGTATGTTGATATCTTGAATTTTCCTGTCGATTCCTGCAAGAGTGTGAGTGAAGTAAAGTATATTTTTCAATCAACAAATACTTTTTTACGTAAGACTTGTGCACCTGAATGATATAATTGATAATATATTCTTTCCCTCATGTGAGTGTAGTACGGAAAAAATTGCAAGTTAATTCCAGGGGATTCACATTCAGTCGTAATGGTTAGTTGGTATTTATGTTTTTATTAATTGCACTGGTATTCATTTTTCCTAATTGATAAACTAATGATTATTTTGACTTAATGAATTCTCTCAGCTCAGCGGTGAAACTAAATTTTTCTCTCATTCATAAGTACGACAGGAGAAGAACGCCGTGAAATATCGCACGGAGTAAACTGTTTTTGTAGAGAACAGTTTACTCTAGTGAGTTTATCCCCAATAAGGGGCGTCAATTATGAATCCGCACGCGGGCGGCGTGAGGCCTTACGAGGGCCCTGAATATATTATTGCTATCTAGATAATTAATTAGTATGAAATAACTATAGGTACAAATAACTTAAGGTCAGAACCAACATATATTAGTGTTTATAAATAATACAAATGTTTGCCCATGAAGTTTGACTTCAGATGTAGGAGACAATGATTTAAAAATTGCACAGTTTTTAAGTGATCCCATTTTTATTGCCAAGATAAAAAACATTCAATGATATAAGATGCATAATACCTATCTTATAATTTGGACCATAGCAGCATAAATGATTGTAAATTATAAACGTTCGACAACTGAGATCATAAACATTGACATTTGTTTAAATAAACTGTGTGAAACCTATACATTGGTTTCACACAGTTTATTTAAACAAATCTATTTTTACCATAGCTGGTTATCAAAAGCTAGGTGAAGAGAAATCGCCGTTCAAATGTAGTCAAGGTAAATAATAAAAGACAGCTTAACCGACATTTCTTATCTTTTTAATCGTGGAAATACAAATACACCTTTCCTGTAATTTTCTAAAGCTCCCAGTTAAATCAATCAGATCCAGAGGCGCCGAAGCTCTAATGGTTAAGATTTATGTCTGGATGCATACGTTGTAAAAGTAGCCATTTATGATTTCACGTTGACCTCAAATTGCATGCTCGAAATAGTAGTTTATGTATTTAGAACATAATTGAGGTTATTACGTTACGAGTTGTAACATTAATTATGTTTCGAGTTTTAATAGCCATAATATAATTACGTTCGAAATGTATAAGATAATAATAATAATAATAATAATAAATGTTTATTGCTCTAACTGTACAAATTTAGGCAATAGGGACAGAATCAAACTAGAGTTTGATCTTCCTCCTGCCCCTGTACATAAGACTTGAGTCAGTACAATTTTATAAAATCACATTTACAAAAAAATTAAATCTAGTTGGTTAACACACAAGCACGAAAATTGTTAGTATTAAGTTGCCTTTTATAAACAAATTGTTTTATCAATATTTTTAGTTTTGTTGATTTCAGATTCAAAATTTTGTTTGTTATATCTGCCAAGTCAGGTGATTGGGACATGTCATTTAAAAGTTTTGGGGCTACATATGAAAAGGATTTTTGAAATTGATAAAGTCTTCTAGTGGCGGACATCTAAGGTTGTCAAAAAATAAAATGAAAAGTACTTCTAGAAATATAACTTTATGAATTAGTTAATAAAATCAATCAACAAAAATATAACTTCTGCATGAACATGTTTAGAAACCGTAATTATGTTTTGGTATGAAAAAATGCAATCTTTGGCATTGGTACCTAGTACCAGACGGACTTAATTTCGAACTCTAAGCACCGGACATTTTTTAAAGATCGTGCATCGATCGCATATATAGGCCTTCCCACATTCAGGAATGTCTGCATATGCTTCATGAAGTCACCTTTGGCAGCTGAAGCATTGTATCCAGTCTTCGTCACAACAATAGCACTTGAAGTTTTGTGACGCAGTGCTTTCCCGCCAAAACAACAATCGATCTCTCCCACCGTGGCCGTTCGCCTCATTGGCAAACCGTGTCTCGTGACCCTATATCGTTACGTTCCCCCGCGCCCCTTTCACTGACTTGTGACTTGTCGAGATTGTGCGAGTGTTCGACGCTAGGTGCCGTCCGGCGTTACGGGACTTCCCTTACTACATTTTTGCACGTGCTAACCTCCAATAAAACAGCTGGTTTTTACTTAATTTTCAGTTTTCAATATTTTTGACTGTTCTATGTGCAACAAACTTAATTTCTATTTGGTTGTTTATGAAAATTTCTCCTACTTTGGATCGTTACGTATTTCTAATGGTCGTTTGCGGACATTACTGTTGAATCGGTTAGATTACATTTTGAAGTAAAACTTCTTTAGGCACGCTTGACGTGGGGAGTAAGCTGGTAAATCCCTGACGAAAGCGTTTACGGAAGTGCATCATCAGACGAGGCGAACGGTGCGTGATCGTTCGAGGCGAACGGTAGTTGAGAGGGAGATATAAGTTAGTGAAGATAGTAAAAGAGAAAGAGAGAGTTACGTTTCGTATATTGGAAGTTGAGAGGGAGATATAAGTTAATGAGTGCGACAAAGACGGAGCATTAATCGAAATTCTTTTTTTTGGACAACTATTTGACGTTTAAAATGAAAACAATTGTTTTTGTATCAAAAATACATTTCATCGAATTTAGCTGCATTTTGTAACGGAAAATAATATAGGTTAGTTAATAAGTCCTTTTAAATGTATAATACATTATGCTAATAAATATATATACATATTTTGCGTATTAATTAATCAAAAATTTTATTTTAAACATTTCGTCTTTGTAGATATGTGCTACAGAGTGAGGTTGTACTGTGTAGTTAAATCAGTATGTCTAATCAAAATATGGTGATAGTCGATAGATTACCGAATATTATTGTATCATTATTATACATTATATATGGCAGGAAAAAGTTTTACTTCAGTCGTGTGGTCTAAAGCAAACCCACTTTTTTTAAATTTAAGCAGCCATCGCAGGGGCAAAACTAGCTTTGTGTGCAGCGGACATAAAGCTTATTGGCTAGCGTTAATAAGATAAGATAAAATGTTTATTATAATTTTTATATTTACAATTTTTACAATTTACATAATACGTATAGTGTTGGTACCAATACCCACCCAGGACATTTAATGTGTGATTATTTTTCCAAAAGCCTTAAAACTATTTTTAGCGTTTATTTTAATACTACGAGAGCACTCATAAAGATTTTCAAAGATCGGCGCCTATGAACAAACCGCTGCTTTCTCTCTTATGTCAAGGCTAACACGGTACAACATAACAAAGGTTATATATTTTTTTCAAACCATTTTTACACAGCTGCAGTCAATCTAACAGTTATCTGTCTTTCTATCTGTCATTTGCACGTGCAGACACGGACGGAATGTTGCGTGTCATCACGTAATCATTTCAATGTGAATGTCGTCCGACACGATACGGTCGCGCGCGCATCGCGCTTTAATAGTCAAATTGAAATGTCCGGAAGATCGCTTTGGAATATGTCGTCACGTGTCTTACGTTGCCCGTAACTAAAGTCTTGTTCACATCGATCTCTTCCGTTACAAAAAAAATCCAGCCAATTGGGCGACGGGACCATTCCAACTTCAAAAATATTGATCTAGTATAATAAAGAAAACAAAATTTCTGATATCACGTGAGGTGACGCGGGTAATGGCTAGTATTGAATATGATATTTGGTCTTCGTTGCCATGGTTACCTACATAATATTATGAAAATTGATCAATAGAACAATAGAACAGCTGATATTTTTTTATTTCCAAAATATTTTAGAAACTATAAAGTTCATAAAAAAAATTTTAACAAAACTTTCTTGAAAAAATAAATAGGATAAAACAGCGTTATAAAAAGTATACCATTATAATATAAAAAACACCGTTATAGCATATATCTCTTCTGCGCATGCGCCGATTTTCCTCAAAAACAATAGGGCTCTTCATATTTGCATAACAAACATCCTCTCAAAATTTGGTTTTAATCCGTTCATCCGTTTGACCTGTATCGTGTTCACAGACTAACGGACTAACAGACGCACAGAGTTTTTCCAAAAATATGTTTTTTGGATTTGAGGAACCTCAAAACGAAAAGAAAAAAAATTTTGAAAAGTGATTTTTGACCTAAACTAGTACTATTCCCTACTTGTGGGTTGAAATAGTAAAACACGCCCTGCTGTACAATGGCATGACACACTTACCTGTGAGCAGCCTAGAAGAACACTTCACCGGCTACCACATCACCTTTGATAATGTCTACCGCAGTTGTAGACGAAACGTCAGGTAGAAATATCAATGGACCACAGCATACAAACCCGGAAACCAAGAAGATTTGAAAGTCTTATTGATTAGATGTGTTTGGTATATCAGTGTAGATAACTTAGATATAATTTACACTAAAAAGTGTACCTGCAAAATTATCAATTTCCTGTAGCAATTATCAAATTCAGATGTACACTACACTACAATCCCCTGATTAAGCGTCGGGACTGCTAATGTTTACACTTTTAGTCAGACACTAAAATACCAACAGGTCAGTTGTAGAACGAAGGTAATGGTGTCAAAAGTGTTAACACTTTTTACACTGGAGCACGATACCAAACAAACCTATCATAATAACCTGACAATGTTTTCTTGTAAACTGTTTCTAGTGTAAGTGGATTAATTTGGCCAGGTACCTTGTGCGGTAGTTATAATTTGTTAAATTCCCTGGGAATATGAGAAGTGGCGATTAGTTAACATGATTCATTAGTATTTACACGTCCCTCAGGATCTTTTACACTTCCGCCCTTAACGATAAAATCATTGAAGACCCTTGGCTCGTTTACTGAAGTGGAATAATTTTCTAATAGAATATTAATTCAGTGAAGATGCTTTTAAAGCCCTTACTGTATTATTTATTGCTTAATGCAAATAACTTAAGCTTAGAAACTGTTATTAGTGGATCATTTTCAAAAGTTAATATGGAAATAAAAGTTCGCAAGTAAATATCAAATCAATTAAGTTGTTTTTAAAACTCACACTTTTGTGTCTGTTTGTCTGCCTGACTGTCACTTCTTTCTAGGTCCTATAATAGTCTAAATTCTGACTATACAAAAGTCTACTTTCATTAGAGTTTTTTACAAGTAATAGGTATTATGGTGAAAGAAAATACAGCTTTTATAGCAATGTGAACTAAAAAGTAAAAAATATTTTTTTTAATTTCGCGATATACTTTTTAGTTCACATTGCCATAAAACGGTGTTTTCCGGTTTTTTTTTTTTAATTAGGTGCGTGTTTTTGGTAGGTAGTAAAAAATATCCTCAATTAATGTGGTTGCAAGCTTTAATAAAAGATTGACGTAAAAACAGTCTAAGAAAAAATGAACTATAAAAGTTTTTTTTCATTAGTTAAATTAAAATGTATTTTTCGTGTTCGGACGTCATTCGAGTATTTTCGCCGAAGTCGTATCGGCTGTCAGAATGAAAATAAAACACACTCATTTTCCAATTAAGTCGTTGATATTTTAATTGAGAATTTAATTTTAACAAAATTACCCTTTTACTTTTTGTATTGTTTAATTAAATTTAGGGAAAGGTTTTTCGTTAAATAACACTCGTTTGCGATAACTGCTGGCGATAAAAAAGAAAGGTTCCGACATTATCTATATCTATATATGTTGAATTTAAAACCATCCGGATTTGTAACGACCGGTCAGTGCACGATAGGCGTGGGTAAAAAATGTGTTAAAAACTTGAAACATTGCACTTGAAACATTGTACTTTTGTAAAATATATGATTTATTATACATAGTCTAAGAAAATTAGTTTCAGAATCGTCGATCAGACCGAATAATTCGTGTAGTTTTGAAAGTTGGTACAGTTATTCCTAAAGGTGTCCAGATGAATATACTAAAAGCCCCCGAGGGAGGGACACGAGCCGGCGGTGGAGGAGGGGGGGAAAGGTCACTTTTTTTGGTATTCTCAATATAGGTCTTAAACTATGCATTTTTTTATAAAATATTTTTTATACGTTTTTAAGTAGACTAAAATTGCTACAATCTGAGACAAGAACCAGCTCTGTAGATTCAATACTTACCGAGATACAGCTTTCCAAAAATTGACCAGTTTTTTCAACAAAGTGAAATTTTAAGATTTGGTCAATTTTTGACCCCGATATCGGGGAAAATACTCATTTTAAGGGAAATATCATAGGAACATATATTGTAGCAAATGTAATTAGCTTTAATTTAAGCAGAGAACGACGTCTGTAGGCCATATAGTTTACTCACAAATTTTAAAAATCCAAAAAATGAGAAAACTGCATTTTCGCAAATTTAAATTTAATACCTAATAATCGTTATGTAAATCCATTCAGTGATTTTAGTGTGGTTGAGTAACCAAATTGAGTAGCATAGTAGCATAAACGAGTAACATAATAAAAAAAATAACATAATTGATAACATCATAAAAAAATTATGCAGTTTTTGAAAAAATACCGTCGTATTTCAGCCATTTTGTAAAAAATATTTACAAATTATATTCATGAACCTTCCTCGTTTATCGCTCTTTCTATTACCGAAAACAATTTCAAAATCCGGTGCGTGGTTTAGTAGAAGAGAGCGGAGAAAAAGACAGAGACTTTGTTTTTAACTGTGCAGTCTTTGACAAAATACCGTCGTATTTCAGCCATTTTGAAAAAATATTTACAAATTGTATACAGAAACCTTCCTCGTATATTGATCTTTCTATTAGCGAAAACCATTTCAAAATCCGGTGCGTGGTTTAGAAGAAATGACCGGTGAAAAAGACAAAGACAGTCTGAGACTCTGATTTTAACTATGTAGTCTTTGCTAAAATTCCGTCGTAGTTCAGGTATTTTGTAAAAAATATTTATAAATTATATACAGAAACCTTCCTCGTTTATTGCTCTTTCGACTACCGAAAACCATTTTTAGATCCGGCGCATGGCTTAGAAGAAGTGAGCTGAGAAAAAGACAAAGACAGACGGAAGCTCTATTTTTAACTATGCAGTCTGAGCTAAAACACTGTCGTAGTTCAGGCATTTTGTAAAAACTATTTACAAATTATATACAGAAACCTTCCATGCTTATCGCTCTTTCTATTACCGAAAACCATTTTACGATATGGCGCATAGTTTAGAAGAACACCGACGTTGTCTTGTCAAAGACTGCATAGTTAAAAACAGTCTCTGTCTGTCTTTGTCTTTTTCTCCGCTCACTTCTTCTAAACCATGCGCCGAACCTAAAAATGGTTTTCGATAGTAGAAAGAGCAATAAACGAGGAAGGTTTCTGTATATAATTTATAAATATTTTTTACAAAATAACTGAACTACGACGGAATTTTAGCAAAGCCTACATAGTTAAAATCAGAGTCTCTGACTGTCTTTGTCTTTTTCAGCGGTCATTTCTTCTAAACCACGCACCGGATTTTGAAATGGTTTTCGCTAATAGAAAGATCAATATACGAGGAAGGTTTCTGTATACAATTTGTAAATATTTTTTCAAAATGGCTGAAATACGACGGTATTTTGTCAAAGACTGCACAGTTAAAAACAAAGTCTCTGTCTTTTTCTCCGCTCTCTTCTACTAAACCACGCACCGGATTTTGAAATTGTTTTCGGTAATAGAAAGAGCGATAAACGAGGAAGGTTCATGAATATAATTTGTAAATATTTTTTACAAAATGGCTGAAATACGACGGTATTTTTTCAAAAACTGCATAATTTTTTTATGATGTTATCAATTATGTTATTTTTTTTATTATGTTACTCGTTTATGCTACTATGCTACTCAATTTGGTTACTCAACCACACTAAAATCACTGAATGGATTTACATAACGATTATTAGGTATTAAATTTAAATTTGCGAAAATGCAGTTTTCTCATTTTTTGGATTTTTAAAATTTGTGAGTAAACTATATGGCCTACAGACGTCGTTCTCTGCTTAAATTAAAGCTAATTACATTTGCTACAATATATGTTCCTATGATATTTCCCTTAAAATGAGTATTTTCCCCGATATCGGGGTCAAAAATTGACCAAATCTTAAAATTTCACTTTGTTGAAAAAACTGGTCAATTTTTGGAAAGCTGTATCTCGGTAAGTATTGAACCTACAGAGCTGGTTCTTGTCTCAGATTGTAGCAATTTTAGTCTACTTAAAAACGTATAAAAAATATTTTATAAAAAAATGCATAGTTTAAGACCTATATTGAGAATACCAAAAAAAGTTACCTTTCCCCCCCTCCTCCACCGCCGGCTCGTGTCCCTCCCTCGGGGGCTTTTAGTATATTCATCTGGACACCTTTAGGAATAACTGTACCAACTTTCAAAACTACACGAATTATTTGGTCTGAATTTCTTAATTTTCCCAGGCTAACAGGTAAACCTTAATCATACAAATATAGGAAAGCGGTTCGTAAAAAAAGTATTTTAAATCTAATTCCTTGAATTCTTTGAGATGTAAGCCCAGGATTTAATTCGAGAAGCCAAAATTCAATATTTGGTCCACACTAGCCAAAACAGCTAGATTTATTTCCTTGAAATTTTTTAGATGCTTTCTTCTTTTTTAGAAATTTAATCCCTACAAGAGTGAAAAATGGTGTTGATATATAACCGTGTTTGTGTAATAAAAATTACGAAATTTGCAAACAAAGGGGTGCGTGTTTGACGGATTTTTGATATTCGTTTTTTAAAGAACGCAAACGTGGATAGAAAATTTCTGAAATCTTTAGAAACGTGACACTCGTAGAAAATTCTCTTAAAAAATAAAAAACTTCATATTCGTCAAGTTTTTGAGAAAAGTACCAGCCCGTGATTTTTTCGTGGGGCTATCACTATTTAGAGCAAAATGTTAACATTGTAAATCTCTACCGGGCACAATTGAGCAGAACAACTATATTTGAATGTGAAAATGATAAAAAAAGAACACCCTGTGATGTGGGGAGGCGTCTGTCGTATTGAGCGTCTCTCTGGACTGTGTATTGACTTTGTCGGAAATAGCAATCAGAACGGAAGTAGGTAGCTATTGTCATCATAATGCTTACGGTGCCAATAACAATGATAGGAAACAAGATGTGACCTACACAACGCCTATTAGCTCCTGAAGTGGGGAATTCGCTATATATTTACCACTATATACTTTCGTACATCCATCCAATACTTACACGATATAATACCGCCTGATGTAGCCTATACAGAATGCACGAGGTTCTGTCAAATAATAATAATAAATAAACCATTTTTCTGGAATGACGTCATTTACCTTGTTTCAATGACACATCCCCTCTATTTTCTTGAATAGATTATAATATTTTAATTTGACAATCTGACATTTTTACTGACAGTTCCCGAGATATAAGAAAATTAATGTGACGCAGCCGAGCATTTTAGCTGCAGATGATTTAGAAATCTTTATATCAGTTGTTTTATACTAAATTTACGGAAACAAAATCAATTTTATTTCTATTGGAGCTATTATTATTTTACGGAACATCCGTATATCAAAAAATTTTCTCGTAAACCGTAAATGTGATCTAAAAACAGGTCTGACAAAAGTTGTAGACCATGCAATTGTCTACAAAAAACTGTTATATTTTTTTCCTACGAATTTCACTATTCCTGAGATATTGAACTAAAATTTACGTACTGAACGTTATGTATCAAAAATAGCGTTAAATATTAATACACATGCAGTATTTCCGATATGTATGAAATCACCATTTCAAAAGAATGGGATTCGTAGGAAAAAAAGTATAAGAACAATTCTTGTAGACAATTGCATGATCTACAACTTTTGTCTGACCCATTTTTAGATAACATTTACCGTTTACGAGAAAACTACAAAAAAAACATTACTTTTAACCTTTGACCTTGAATAATTTTTTTAGCAGATGGGACTTTTGATATTTTATTTGTAATAGTTTACCTGAGACCTGTACTAATTTTCAGCTCTTTGTGAATTATTGTAAACCCATTACTAATTTTTTTTGTCTATTTTGACCGGACTATAAGGTGTCTACGATTTTTTTTATTTCCCTAATGAGGTGTCTATCAATATTTCTCATCAAGTCAGTAAAATGACACATTTTTTCCTGTTTTAAGTTCAAAATAGCAATTTCGATGTCCTCTGGTCGCATATTTTGTCTATCAAAAATGGTCGAAGAGTGATTTCAACAATCTCGTCGGGTAACTTCAAAGAATCCACCTTCAACGCACAAATAAAATACAAAATATGTTTAAACACCCCTTGTACACCTTTTTATTTGACAATATAGCTGTCCGATTGTCTGATAGCTAAGCAAGGCAAGGCAAGGCAAGTAAGCATTCACTAATGAGTCAATCCTCAAACCGACCGATTGGATGTCCAGTCCAGTAAAGAACTGCATTGATCCCCAACAAATTAACTGCTCTATCCGTGTCCCTACCTAAAAACCTATACGTCTTCCAATTTCTTCATTCGTTTCAATCATACTGTTCCTTGATTCCTTCGGCGTAGGATTAGTTACCGATTTTACCGACAGATTAAATACGGTGGAGCTTGCGCTGAGTGACCTGCTTGTTCAAGTAGCGTGAAAATCTCCCTACATTCTTACACTGGATTAATCGCAATGTTGTCGAAAAGGGCTCCGCAAATAGATGGGCACCGCAAGTTGTTTCTCATATGGGGCTGAATTTTTTTAAATTGCCTTTTTTGTCCATGAAGTCGAAAAGCAAACACCGAGTGAAAATAACTACATTGTTTCAAGGACAACTGCTAGTACTGCTAACAAAAAAGCCCCTCGGCTATTGGGAGCCTTCGAGATTCTCATAGGTGAGACTTTGGAATTTAGAGCAGGGAATTGAAACAAAAATATTTTTAACAATTCTAAATTGATACAAAGTAACTAAGGGCGACTTTCGCCACATCCAATATCATAATTCATGAATTATCCAAATTGATAAAAAAATTGGTGCAAAAAATAAGAATATTTTTAATTCTTCAAATGCCGTTATTTAAGGAAATATTCCATATACCGCGCGAAACCCTATTTTCAATGTTAAATTAAATAATAGAGATAGAGTCCCGGGTGATGGGACTTTTTTATTGGAAATTTCCTTCTCTATAAGAATCTTCTTTTCGATTTTGGCTATCGCTTATACTTTTTGGGATATTAGCGAAAAACTAAATGCCTTTTTTCTTTTGTCTTAATTTGTTAATAACTTTTGCAATTTCTTATGTGCTAATAAAATATTTTAATACATTTTTATAGACGTCATTTCAAATCCAATGAGCCATCAATCATTTTGATACTAGCTATTTTAAGCCTTAACACGTTTTTGAATTTGTGAATTATACTAATAAAGGAAACCATAAAAGATATTCTAAAAAATAAAATTTAAAATATTTAAATCGTTTTCAATTTTCTTCTTTCATAGTGCATCTGCTTTAACTTTAAATTTATTATTATTTATATTTAAAAATATTTTACGGTGACTCCAGGAGACATCGTCATGTCAAAGGAGATTTAACACCTCGTGCGCATGTGTGCGAAAGTGTACAAGGAAATCTAAAATTCAATAGATTTTATTTGGAAGCGCGTGTTGATTTACCATGACGTGATTGATATATATGGTAAGGTCATACATTTTACAGTTCAGTAAATTCGTTTTGTCAAAAATCGGCAAATGGAAAATTCAACGTTGCTACACTGCGTCCGCTGTAACTTATATAACTATACTGGGTGGAAAGTTTAACTGTACCTGTCAGCCAATTGGACGACAGGACCATTCCAACTCCCAAAAAACTGACATCTTTTGCCATAATAATATAATAATACTAGCGACCTAGTCCAATCTCGTCCAAAATAGATTACCTATTTAAACATAGCCATATTATTATGTTGCATCGGACTTTTTTATAGAATAAAAGTGGACCCGGTTGCAGGCAAACGGTCAGTTACGAATGAAACGCACATTATTTAATAAATCATGAATATAGTAAAAATATTAAATTAAAAAATCTTGAGAGGTGCTGGGAGGCTGAAAATTAAGAATTGGATGTTTTTTTATGCGAGAAATCAAAAAAAAAAATGTAGGTATATAAAACTAAATTTGGTCGGAAAATTAAAAAAAATCTGTATTTCGACTTATTTCACCCTGTTTTAAAGTTCTTTTGCATACAAATGATTTAACTACAATTTTATATTTAATAGTATAATTAATGAATTTTGATTATTTTTTTAACTCTTGTAATTCACAATTAATCGTAGGTACCCTGGCGCTATCTTCTCATGTTGATCAGGGAACCATATTGCAATTATTATTATCTTTTATATTGTATAATATAGTAGCAAGCATTGTTACATTAACTCTCTCTCTCTCTCTCTCTTTTTTTAATATTGTCAAAAAGTATTTTATTTTTTTAAGTAAGAACTTATTAGTGCTTACAATATGTTTAAAATAATACTTTATAATAATATTGTTATGTGAACTTAAATTCATTTTTGGACAAATCAAAACATTTCACCCCTTAATACATCTCTGAAAACCATTTAATTATAATTTTTATTTTTAATATTCGTCCTGAATTTAATCAATTCCACATGACTTATATTGGTGTGTACCCTTCACTAAGTAAATTCACTATCCACAATCTAACAACTTTTTTTGGGTTAAAAATTGAATGCGGTGAATTGAAATGCTGTAATTAAAATAAATCTTTTAGCTTTATGACAAAAAATACCTTCTCAAAGCGTGCCAATAATAAAGCGATCAGTGTTTGTGCAAAGTCAAAGGTAATCTGGTGAATGTTAAAATTGACAGCTTTGACTGTAATCAATAAGTCCAGACCTTTTCCATAGACACCCTGTCTAAATCCAACGGTGTAGGATATTTGATTCAGTAGAACTATTGACATTGAGAATAGACTATGCAACATATGCTAGAAGCGTCGCTTAAATAAGAAGACATTGGGTGTTTTCTTTGCAGAATAATTATTATTATACCGGGTTACATGCCATGTAACTTTTAGTACCTGGGTGACCGAGCTTTGCTCGGAAAGTTAAATAAAATACTGATATGCTGATATCGCCAAAACTTTGAGAACCGTAGGTTCTCTGTCGCTTCCCTTTGTGGAGCCTACGTCTCCACCTTTGTTACAGTCTTACCTCGCGGGGCTGCGCTCAATTTTATTCAATTGGCTTTGCCCAGTTTGCTGAAGTTTCGTGTTAATAGTGTTTTAAAGACCGGATTTCACCCAACTGGGCTAGGCCGATGGCAATTGCAGCCTTGCCACCGACGTAGATTTCGGAGTCTTTGCCGCTGAGCAAAATTCGACTACAACAAACTGACTTAGTCAGCTAAACATTGCAGCGAATTTTCGTAATTTCTATTTAATTTCGAAATTTTTTATCCAATTAAAACAAAAAGCAAAAAAAAAAAACCAAACCCCTCATTTTTCTTTTACTGAAATGTTTATAGCTTTTGCAATTTTTCCATCCCCCACTTCAATTTTTTCAAAAAGTTTCTAGATATCATTCCGAATCGAATGACGACACCGTGATCATAATTTTCGATGAAGGAGAACTGGCTTTCATCAAAAAAGGAACATGTAAACTAGACTATATACCGACATTTTTATTTTAATTTTTCTTGGGGAAAACCCGATATGCCTATGCGATGAAATCTCGCCTTTAGATAAACAATCTGATAGAAAATGTGCAATCCATACTACATGTCAATGGGTACTGGTGGTAAAGCAACGGTAAACGTAAGCCACCATTGCGTCGCGTCGTCCCGAAACGTGCGGAAACGACGCGTGGCGGTTTTGGAAGTCGATAGAGATACGGTGAATGGATTCAGTCGATGGCGCCTAGTGGAATATGAGAGGTTAACGGCGCGATTTCAAAGTCAATATTGCCGTTTTTGTGCTCTTGCAGCGCACTGTATGTCATTCCGACATTTGAATAATGTAGTTTATTCAAATTTATTGCGGATATGACAGAGATAGATGCGGAAAATAAATCGTTACTCTATTATTTTGTTTACATTATGCATGTATTGTTTTTTTGATTTTCTATAAATCAATAACAAATTTTATTTGAAGTATATATTTACACTTTTTCAGGGCTGCGTAAACTAAAGTTTAAGTATAGCTAAACGCGAGACGATTCTGTTATTAATAACCGACTTCAACAAAAAGGAGGAGGTTCTATGTTCGACTGTATATTTTTTTTTTGTTTTTTTTTATGTATGTTCACCGATTTCTCCGTGAATTATGGACCGATTTTCAAAATTTTTTTTTTCAGAGGTGGTCCCATCGGAACCAAGTCAGGATCTGATGGTGGAATCCGGAGAAATCTAGGGAAACTCTCAAATTTCAAAGACACGCATAATGTTTTTTATGTATGTTCACCGATTTTTAGTGTTAGATTAACACTAAAAAGAGAAAAATAAAATATTTTTAACAAAAAAATTGAACCGACTTCACACTAAAAAGTAAAAAATAATTGCGTACCTATTGAAATGTTTTGGAGTCGGTGTCAGCCAAAATGAAATCTATTCCGAGAACTACACCAACTCCAAAACATTTCAATACGCAATTATTTTTTACTTTTTAGTGTGAAGTCGGTTCAATTTTTTTGTTAAAAATATTTTTTTATATGGCGTTTCTATTGCTTTCCTGTTACAAGCTTTTAGTTCACAAGTTCTGTTTTGAGAACTAGCAAAAATATCAATAAGATTTTAATTCATTATTGAAAAATAATAAACTGAAAATATAAAGTTTATGTGTTGATTGCAGAAAATAAAAGTAAACTATTCCGATTTTTCTGTTCGAAATAATCGAAACTGTTAAAAGCACTAGAACAAACGTGGAAATGGAAACTTTTTATTTTTTCCATTTACAAAAAAACTCAAAAATCTGTAAGATATTGTTTAAATGTACCTTACAACTGAGACTAATCTAATAGAAAGAATGGTATTGAATTGATTCGACCACTCCCACCTCTGTATCTTTTTTATTAACCGATTTTTCTTGCCCAGCCTTAGTCCAAATCTTGTACCATACAGTTTATATATAAACTCGATAAAAATTAGAAAATAAAACTGTAATTTACATTTCAAAACCCAAAATTAGACTAAAATGCCAATTTTTCTTATACGAGCAATTTGAATTCGCGATAAGGCTGATAAAAATAAATTAATACGTCAGTGTACAATAATTTATATAAATTAATTTCACTTATAAAGTAGTTATTATTTTTTATTATTTTTTTGGACTATAACACGATAGATCAACACATTCGATATAAGTTTCATGTAGGTATAATACATTTTTACAATACGAATCACTCCACTGACTTACTGACTATAATGAATGAATTAATTCTATAATAGAGTATGTATTGGGCTTCAGAATAGCCGAGCGTGAAGTGATGTCGTTCCATGACTCCTTTATTACAAACCCTCAGTTCGTAAGTTCTAATCTG
This sequence comes from Xanthostigma xanthostigma, assembly GCA_963575645.1. Taxonomy (NCBI): domain Eukaryota; kingdom Metazoa; phylum Arthropoda; class Insecta; order Raphidioptera; family Raphidiidae; genus Xanthostigma; species Xanthostigma xanthostigma. Next base: position 18,560,747 of record OY754472.1, on the reverse strand, counting down.
ATAACTGCGCTAAGAGTTCGAAATGGTTACATAACTGTAAAATATATGTTGATAAAATAGATATTTATTTAAAAAAAGTATAGGTTATTTATTAAAACACTAGTTTCATCGAATGAGCATTATGTGTTATTTGAAAATTATTAAAAACACAGGTTATAAAATAATTCTATACCACTCTCTATAAAATAGCTGATTTTCATGTCTGCATAACGATTGTTAAATGACACCTTTTCGCACTAGTGCGCACAATAGAACAAAAATAATGCGATTCTATCAAACGGAAACATTTCATCTTTGGTTTGGATTACTCTCGCTATTGTAAAAGTTCATATCACGAAGTCTGTAACTAGGAGACCTAGCTTCCTATGCTTGCTGTGTTTCGAGACGGACTGTTTTCTGGCGCACGCGAGATGGCGCTGTTATCCCTACCTGGCAAAACTTCGGTTCATTCCATCTGTTTTTGCCATAGCTACCAAATTTGTTTAACTTCATAGACGCTACACACATGTAAGCCATGAACGTGTGTGCGTTACCCAGTAGCTGACGCCATATTGGTTCATGCGACAGCTACTACGCTCGAGCTGGGTGTCCTGGTTACAAAATTCGTGATTTAGATCTAGCGTTAACTAATGTAAATTAGCTCTTGCATGATATGAAAAGACAGTGACAAATATGTTTAATATGAGAAAGATTGACTTCTGGATATGGCACTGTAAGTGTAGAGTAATGATAACTCATTCCGCCGCGAAAGTAGAAAGATTCGGGTTCATGTCCCGACGGTGACAGTGATGATTTTTTCTGATAAAGCATTGTAACAATGGAGGTTTTTGAACAAGTGTAGCAAATTAGCCACATTATACTGTATTACCTATTTTGAAACTTTATTTCCATAAGAATAAGTGAACACATCCGTTATTCGATAAATTAAAAATATATATTTAAAACATCTCGGCCCATTTTCAACACATCTGCGGGCAGCACCCCTTTGCAAACCACTGCGCTAAATTAAAAAAAAATCATAACGTCTTATGTAAATTCAATTTTACCCAATATTAAAATTATAGTTTGCAGATTTAAAGCATACAGTAATATCGCAAGTTTCGTATTTTGGTTTTATAGATATAAGATAAACTGAACAAAAATCACGCATATTTTTGACGTTCAGACGTAGCGGTTGAACCTGAACGGCTATCGCTCGGTCGGCCAGATGTTCGAACGTTCCGAATAATGTATATATAGCTCGTACTGACTTACCCATCCGTTAACGACAATTGCAATAACTGATGATTTCATAAGACGAGAAAAAATAAAAACAAACATTATTTAGCACTATTGCAATTTGTAGATATGACTTGTAATGGAGAGGCCTCGTGTACAAATCTGTTGCTAGAAAAAAAGTATCAATTTTTCAACCAATGAAAGAGCTCTTTTGTGTAAAAAGACACTGTTGCGACCAGAATAAATATTAAATGTTGAAGATGTGAGAATCTAATCCGTTTATCTATAAATATTTTTTGTCGCAAATCAATATTTCTCATCACCAAATTAGTGTTGTTGAAGCTGGAATCTTTGATTAAATGGTAATTTAGAAAATCATGAAAGTATACCTACGAAATCTCAATTTTTCTTTAAAGATTTACCATACATATTATATTGATTGTCTTACCTATAATATAGGTTATGTTAATAACCTAATTATTGTACAATATGCTTATTGCATATTATGCCTTACGGTAGAAGTGCTAATGACCTTAGTAGTCGAAGCACATCTTTGTTTTTGTTTTCCTATATAAAAAAAAGTTTAATTCAAAATAGTTCGTTACTTTATTTTTTTCAGACAAGTAGATTTGTTTTTGCTCAATTCTCGAATAAAGTACCCTTCAGCTGGCAGTAACGTTTCATTCAAGATGGCCGTATAAGAGATTTATATTCAACAGTTTGTTCGCTTGTAAATTGTGTGCTGTGATTATTTTCCTGCCTTAAAAACTGTCTTATAGACTTTTACCTTGCGGGACGACACAATATTTTGTTTGGATAACTTTTTCCACTTTAATTAACAAATAAACACACCAAGGATATAATCTATCAATCTCTTGTGTTATAGTTCAAAGTCCGCATCGCAGAGAAATTGTAAGAAAATGACCTTAGGAGGAAATTATAGGTAAAGGTGCAAAAGTCAGGGATATCCAAATTAGGCACCCTCAGAAGGCAAATCTAAAATGAACGTATTAGATATATTAATTTTGTTCCAACACACATGCAAAATGCAAGCACAAAATGCTAGTATCATGTACAATGAAATCAATAATCTGAACGCATTCTGTTGTACGACGAACTATGGCTATTGACCTTTTGTAATATAAATAAATTTATGGGTATGGTGAGCCACTTTTGAGTTACAAATATCAGGCATATAAATATGGGAAACGTAAAATTTTCAAACGTTCAATAGAAGAAAAGCAAACACCAAGATTACAATGTAGACTTCCAATGATGACCGATTTACTCTTCAATGTAGGCACCCACATTATAATTTTGGTGTTATCTTTTCTTCCAATGTCGGTCGACGTTGGATCAGGAGAAATACGGATCCAACGCAGGCTCATCCTTAGTCAGTTGTTGCAATTTTTGGTGTTATATATTGCTGTCATTGTATTCGAATCTTGGTTGTTGAGACTTGAGAGTATACAGAGACTCACTTACTGAAAACTGCAGCTCCAAATGTGATTATGATTGTATATTTCATTTTAATACTGCTTGTACATTGTAGATTATAGACGCTAGAAGGATCAAATGTTACGTACAGCTAATTTAATATTATTTAAAATAAACTCGCTCTGTAAAATCATCATCATCAGTCGTTATTTGATGACATATTAACGCATTACCTCTTTTCCATATCGCTCATATTTTCTGTGAAATAAATTTAATAGATCAATCTGTCATTTTTTGACAGGTGTCAATGCCGGAATATTTATGATACTTTGTATATTTGTTTATGTGATATGGGTATTTTACTCATTTTAAAACCTATAAGCTGCAAGTAAGGTGTACAGCTTGTGAAAGAAAACCAGATTGTTAGAATTGGGTCGTTTCATAACATTTTTGTGGATCAGAGTCTACAAATACATTAAAAAAATTTCATAATGATTTTTCTGGAGCTTATTGTGTCACGTTCAATTTTTCTATTTAAGTGACGCGAACTATGATCTGTCAATCACAGTTGACAACACGTTTTTAAAGCGAATATTAGGAAACCACCATCACACGTCATTTCGCTCTCTTTAACTGATCAACTAGGAACCGTGGTTTTGAGTAGCGTCTAGCGCTTTCGATCTCTGTGAATGGCTTGTTTAGTGTGTCGTATCTCTGTATTTTAAAAAAGCTGTAGTAAGTTGCCAGATCGGCAAAGTATTTAAAAAACCAAAACGATCCGTCAAGAATTGCGAACTCCACAGCTCAGACGTACGTACAGACCAACAGACAACTGCTGTTCGTGATTTTTAATTACAATTTTAGTAGTTCAATCTAAAAGTGATTCCATTTTATAGAACAACATCTCTCTTTTTCAAAAAGCTTTATAGTCTGAATAAATTTCTTATGAGCGTAACTCAAATCTGGTGAACGGTGTTAATTGTGTTCTGATAGTATGCTTAGAAAAAGTGATTCGTAAAAATTTCAAAACATGAGCTTTTTGGTTTGTTAACATTTGTGGTCGTTAATTTCATATTGTCGGTATATCCTCGTTATATAATGAGTATGTTTTGCCTGACAGTTCAGTTGAAACTTGACTATGTTGCGTTTGCCAGTCGGTCGGCGTGTATTATATAGTCCCTGTCGGGATCAAAACGTCATTCATTCTGCCATTTAATGCTTAGTCCGCACTGTGCTTTAACAGGCGACGGACAGATAGATGGAACGAGAGAGATGCCGGGTCTTCTGCACACCCACTCCATTCGTTATTGACCGGTGACGGAAGGTGTTATTATTATTCAGTTGCTCAGTCAACACAAGTTAGTTTTAAACTCACCTAGATATATTATACATACTTCTGGGTCAGAATAATGTTCACCATTCATACAGTATTAATAGTCCGCTGCGAAATATATGCAAATATGTTTTATGCTGATAAATTTCAGTTCAAGCAGGTGTGTAATAATAAATGCTAGATTCCTGGTCGGACTTCGTTTTTTCGAATTTATAATTAATTATTACAATTAAGTTCTCTCATATCCATGATTATTAACCAAATGAATTATTCAAATATTTGTTTAACGTCTGATATTAATGAATTATTCACAGTTTTCTGGATAGTACCTAGGTTGTTTTTATTTATGTTTGATATTAATTTCTGTAGAAAAATGCGTCGATTTCTCGACTTTATCAAGTATTCAATTATTAAACACTAGCGGTTCGTCCCGGTTTCATCAGAGTGTAAAACTAAGGGTGCTATCACATGAGGCGGAGAAGCGCCAGAAAACCGTCAGCAACCGAGCAAATTTAATAAATCGGAAAAAGAACAGATTGGCTATGGTGGGGGTAAAAATCATTCCGGAATATTCAAACTTTAGGCGCCGTTTCATTTGTCGATCCATGGAGTTACTCCCATTAACATGCAGATACTACGTGAGTATCTAATATCAATGTATAATATCAGTAGGTATTATTTGTTATTCAATTTCACTACCAAACAAATCAAAATTCAATAATTACAAGAAAATTGCAATTTACTTTAAAAATCCTCCTTGGTACACCCAGCATCGACATTCATTTCTGTTTTGATGATTTTTGATGATTATCATCATATATAAGAACGCAGCCTAAGATTTATTAGTACCATAGGTATATGATTACTACACAGTCTCTCACTCTCTCTCCCTCTCTTTTTCTCCCATCCTCCCTCCTCTCCCTACCTCTATCACCGTCCCTGGAAAGATTACATTAACCTGCACATTTGAAAAAATTGCATGCACATTTCCTCACCAGTTTCCGATAGTAAATTTAGGGTTGATAAAAAACCGTTAAAACTTTTTTTGTATCTAGCAGGATACAAGAATTATTCAGTCACCACTATCGGTAAACATATTGTATATATTGAGGTCTTTTGCAAGTAGTTTGTATTCGAATTAATTATCTACTTTTATTAGAAATATAAATAATAGATGGCAACATATAGATAATCAATTGATTACTAATGTAAATTATTGTACAGTTGCATAATTATTATTTTATTTGAAACAAGATTTATTTTGTTTGTAGAGTCGAGACAGTATTGAAAAACGTGGTTTATTGATGGAGTGTGAACAGTTAAACGTTGTAAAAAGTGAATATTTTTTGTAAGTGTAAATAATTAGTTTGTTTTATATTTACTTACTCTTTAAATATTGTATATATTTACGAATATAAGTTCTGTGTACATTTGTCGTCATTTAATCGTGACCCATTTCATTCCAAGTTGTGATTTTTGGATATATAAGGTAAGAGTATTCATTTTTTTCATCAGTATCATTTCGTATTTTCTTTCTTGAAATCAGAAAGGATTCTTCTCTTACCTACTTCTTGTCAATATACATACTTAGGTATAATAATAATAAAATAACAATTACTTATAAAATGTTTATTCCTTCGTATTTTCTTACCATGGAAAATATCAGATTTTGGTATTTTTTGAAAACAATTCGATCAACTATTCAGTCGAAATATTAGTTGGCTCCACACTCGTAAAACTCGCAAACACTCGATTTTAAGACGTTACTATTTTATTTTTTGTATCCCATCATATATAGTAGCTGGCGTTGTCATAGTTGAGAAGTTATGTATAAGTAGTGGCCTGGTCCGGCTTCGCACAAATTTGTAGATTGCGCCACCGTTTTTTCGTCGACTTACGTTGCAAAATTGGTCTCCACGGAAAGAGATTATATTTTAACGCGATAATATATAGTCTATATTCATCATGAAGATCCATTCTCAATACTGATGAAAAAAATTTTGAAATCGGATGAGCATTTTTAGAGATTACCCTCCACATACACACAAACTCACAAAATTCTCACTCTCTTTATAATATTATAGTATAGACAATGAAAAAATAATTACGACAATGTGACATAAATAGTCTTTCCTTCATGAACTAATAAAATCTGAAATTATAATAGTAAAATTCTGAAATATAAAGACAGCCCGTTTAAAACTAAACACCCAGTATAAAAGTAAATCAAAATAAAAAACATATTATTTATAGTAAGACCCCTTCCATATAGTATTGTCGTCACTTAGATCTGCATATTTATCTGAATAACAAAACCACCAGCTATAAGCATAACCCTCCTCAACTTCCTGCATTACAAACCCCCGCCGACCATCTTAACTTTCTCGACGGGGCGCGCTTATTCAAGGTTAAAAAGCTGCTTTGTACGAGAGAGCCATATCAAGATCATGCAGCATGACACTCTGATTTCAAACGTGACATGCATCTCGGATGTCTTCGTGTGCATTGTACAAATACCACGGGGAACGTTAGTACTAGATACACACTACAAACTGTTCAATAGCTGGACAAATGAAAAAAAAAATACAGTAAGAAAATTTAAAAACGCCATCACTTCTAAACGAAGAGAGATACAGAGGTGGAGTGGTGGGAATCGATTCAGTGCAATTTTTAATACAAGCATAACGTCACCGGTAATAAGTCTAATGTAAACAATATCTAATAGATTTTTGAGTTTAAAAAAAATCTTTTTGCTTTGAAATTTGAATGAGGTTTAATTGACTGCGTTGTCAATTCAAAGCCTCTACCGTTAATTTGCATATTTTAATTTCAATTATATTTTAAAAGTAAACTTTTAATGTATTCAAATTCTTTATTTCATTGTAGTGTAATTTTCCGTAGCTCTTTTAAGAAATATATAAACAAAACGTTCAAAATTCATTTTTATAATTTATTGTTTAGGGTGATTTGAATAATGTTGGTATAAATGAATAACTTTGAAAATCCGGCCACAATGGACTCATTATGTTGTTTTATTCTTCTGCGTCTGCAAATACTGTATATGAAATTTTAGAGTTTTGTTCAAATTGATCCATTTTTTCGTTGTGCATAATAAAAAAAATATTCATAATAAATTAGACATCTATTCTGATCTGGGCAATTCTCAGGCTATTTCAGTACTAATAATAAAACTGTAAAGAAATGTGCCGTGTGTTTGTCTTATATTCCGTCATAGTTTTTAAACCCATTCGAATTCAATGAAATATAGTATCGTTTAGATGGCTTCTCAAATCAAAAGACAGAGATGTCTTTGTATTCGGATTGGCTTGGGTTAAGGCAGGGCTCCTGTAAATAAATTAGTTTTTTAACTAGCGGACCGGTCCGGTTTTGCCCGAATTAGTAGATTGCTACCGTTTTTTCGTCGACTGTATAGATAAACATGGATTTCATCATATTAGCTTTGACTGTATATATATATATATATAACGCAAGCGAAGTCGCGGATTCAGACTAGTTTAGGTATTTCTAATCTTCAAGTATTTTGAGTTTCGGCATGCATCATGCATATTTCGCTGGGCATTAATCCCTCTCTGGAAGAGATTCGGATACTTCATTTCCGGATTAAAAGGAACGATTTAATAAATAAAATAACATATACACCCCCGTATATGCATTGGGGTGAGGGTTCAATACTATACTCCGTGCATACGTGAAACTTACTATATTGCACCCTTGCTTCATTACAATATGAAATAACTTCGGACTTGGAGGGTGTTGGGCATAGTTAAACTGGAATGCAGATTACTGCAGCTGCTACAGAGAATACTTCGTTTTAAAGTTCTGTACTGTACTTTCGATTTTTCAGTTGGCTACTGAATTTCAACCGAGTAGACGAAAATATCTCAACAAATCGTTCAAGCACGAATAAAGTTGTTTTATGACTAGACAATACCCGCGGCTTAAGATGGAACGCGTATTAAGGATTGTTTATATTGTTTATCGGATGTATACAATTTTTAGTATCAAATGGTCATAACTTCGAAACCAGAAGAGATATAGTTCTGCGCTTGTGCTCATTCGATTTAGCAGACTTTTTCCTATAAGGTCAAGTAAATTCAGGCATATCCGTTACAACTTGAAAACTACAATAACTTTAGACTTCTAAGTACGCTCATTCGATTCAGCATGATTTTTTGTTCAGAACTGTCATTTTCAACCATGTATTTTATAAATTTCCGGGCGATACTGCACTTATTGGAAAATGAAAATTTTTACTTCGGCACCCCCCTGTAAAGAAAATCGCAACATTTTCAAAGTTGAAATCTGTCAGAACGGGTTGACCTGGTAGATTTTGATGCGCTGAATTAAAAAAATCGCAATTTACTCAAAATGCGCGGTTGGTCTTTTTTCGGCTGGTCTATTTGACTGCGCTTCATGTTTGTAGATAAAAACAAATAACAAAACTTGAAACGATTATTTTCTACTAAATTATTTTACAAAAGAAATTTAATATTTTCTAGGCATTTTATAATGATAACAACCACTAATTCGATTTCATTGAAATTTGGAACACGATTATAAGGCACCGCACTGAAATATTAGACTATGTCGCTTGTGTTGTATGTTTACGCATGCGGTTTTTGAAGGACACCTATTTTGAAAATACTTCTTGCTCAAATCATTATATATCGTAATTCGTAATATATAGTAACGAAGTATATTTAATATCTAGAATATTTTATGTAATTTTATTTCACAATGAGATTTTTCAATCTATTAAATTTAATATAAAACGTCAATATGTCAAAATTCAAATCTAACGTTTTTTGTTAATAAAATCGTTATTATTTTGCAAACAATTCAGCTTTGGATGGAAAGAGAACGTCAATCCTATAGGAGTAAATAGGCAGGGTTGTATTTCGCGAATCGTCAAGTGTCTACTTCCTCAATAGCATAGTAGATATTACTACTGAACTTTGGCGACTAAATTTTTAAAGAAAACCAAAATGTTCCTTAATAAACAGTCACTTAGTAGGCACACAGTGATATGACGTTTTTCAAAAATAGGTTGAGTGATGCTATAAAAAAGAACGTTAAACTTTTTGACTACTCTACCTACCCAACCACAGATGGCAGTGTCAATCAAACTCGTGCTGTTCATAAAAAGTGCGTCACTTGTTGATTGTGCTCTATTTCTTTCTTTCCCAATCTATATATCTCTGTCATATCACTTTTTCGTTTCAACGCCTTACGAACTTAGTCTCGCTATAGTTGTTTCAATTAAATGTGTGTGTTTGTTACACACATTTGAAGTGAATACTTCTTACATCAATAATAATAAACAAATAAATATTTAGACTTTATATTCAAGGCGTTAATTTTGATCGATTATTCTGATGGTAAAAGAGTAATTACAAACACATATTTACTATTATAATGTGATTTATCTTTGTCCTTCAATTTGACATTTATAACATACAACAAACTATTGCATTAAGGGTTGGTAGTTAGAGGTATGAAAAAAATGAGTATATTTAATAATTTTTTTCCGATAGTTATTTTATTTATTTTATAAAGCTGCTAATACAGATACTTATTATATAATGTTTCAACAAAAAAATTGGACGAAGTTTTAGCCATTTTGGTTGCACCCTTCTCACAAGAAGTGCTTTGCGGTGACCATCATAACTTGGCGCTGGTTCATCCAAAATCAATAAAACAAAGAAAAATCTTTGGTTTAATAGTAAATCTAAGCTTTTTATTTTTTTCTAATTAACAAAATGGCGGCTTCTAAAAGCTTACACCCGAATTTTCAAGGAAAACGAGAATTTATTGTTAAAAACAAAAATCCTTCAAAGAGGTCCGAGTTTTTATACTTACAATAAGCTTTAAAAATTTCATTCCAATCCATCGAGTGGTTCCTGAATTACAGTGGTCACAGACTTTAAAAACATAGTTTCAAGAAAAACCTGAACGGAGTCATTTAAGGACCCTTTTTAACCTATTGGAGGCCCTGGACACATTAGGACCTTAAGAAAGCACTATTTTGTTAGTATAGACAAAGAAAATAGATAAACAGCTTCTAGATTTATTTTTATTTCTTTACAGTCACATTAAATGAATAGATAATATACGATAATATAATCCACAAAAGTAACTCTTTAGCATTCACAGGTTAATGCTTAAAAATCTATGTTGCTTGAAGAGGTCCCCTTCTAGATTAGAGATGGGCAAAATCGATAATCACTTCTTCAAAATCTATGTGTTTGAGCATATCACATTCTATGGACATCTGCGACAAACTGGTTAATCTCTCTTGAAGCATTGTACTTAAATTGTATTTTTATATACCTTATTAAATTTACCTAAACATGCTGAAATCGGAAAGCCTGATTTTTGGGCGAGAGTAGAGTAGTTACGCGCATGCAAAAGCTAATAAGCAAATAGGTATTGTAGTCAGTCATTATCGTTTGATTTTTTCGAAATAAATGTGTTTTTCGGTTATCGTTTGGTGACCTGTAGGATCTAGGGAGCCCCTATCAATCACGGGCCTTGGAAACGTAACCAGAGTGCCCAGTAGGAAAGAGGAGCATGTCCTTAACCCCTTAAACGAAGCGTAAAATGTGATTCGCATTGTTTCAACTCCAGCACTGACGACTTTCTAGAAATCTATTGACAGGTTCCATTATGTAGGCTTGTGCAAAAACCGCACCGCCAGGTTACGGTTGGTGTATGGGCTGGTACTATAGCGGGTAGTATAACCAACCGACTGTGCGGCAACGGCGCTAGTGTGACGCGGACAAAGGTAAGCTCATTTTGCTTTATGATTGATGATGTTCGATCACGTTCTATCAAAATGTGTTATAAATACATTTCTAGCGGCTTTAAACGCGCCAAATGATCGATAATGAAGTATGCATACTTTATACAATACTATTACCGACTGTGCCACCGACTAATTAATACAGGGTTTCATTTTCACAAAAAAAGTTGGACAATAATAAGTTCGTGATCATAATCAAAACGGCGTATAAACTTGGTGTTTTTATTTTCTTTGATTTTTTTTAACTTTATTTTGTGTTAAGTATAAAACTAATATTATAAAGAGGTAAAGTTCGTGAGGTATTCTCCGAAACTATACTCATCTGATTTCAAAAATTTTTGTTTACCAATGTTTAGAATGGACCTCCAGGATGGCTATATATTAATGATTTAAAATAAAAGCGCTTTTCTTGGAGACTAATTTTGCAACGTAAGTTAAAAAAAAAACAGTAGTATCTACAAATCGGGCGAAGCCGGACCGGACCGCTAGTTTCAATTTTAAACTGTGTTTCAACATTGTAGATCATTAATAATATTTGTCAAAATATGATAGATAGATATTTTTATTCACAGAAAGCTCAGTACAAGGATGTGACAAGTCGAAAATATAAAATATAAAAATATTAAAAATTACATAAAATTATAACATTATATTATATTAAAAAAATCATCTAATGAATAAAACGCATTGATGGCTAGAAAATCTTTAAGTTTGTGTTTAAATTTGTTTATGCTGTTAGAAGTTATATTATCGACTGCTGAAAAAACCGACACCATAATGTGTAATATTAAAATTTTAATACTACAGTACATCCTGAAGTGTTACATGAGAAATTTTCTGTTATCTATATGTTACGGTTAATACAAGAAAGTAGTTTATTCGCGAATTAACCGGCTAATACCCGAATTAACCTACGTCAAGGATTGATTAATTCGGGTAATTAGCCGATTAATTCGCGAATTAACTAGGTACTTTCTTGTATTAACCGTAACATATACATAAATACGGGAAGGAAAAAACAGTATAGTACCGATTTGAGTGTGTTAAATCGCATACATTGTGATGAAACATACATCATTATCTTCGTTTTAATGACGGGAAGTGGACAATATGTGTTTCAGCACGATGCGTACAAATTAACATAGGTAAAATCGATTCAGGAGAAATCCACATAATGATAAAAAAAGCTGGATAACGTGCAAACTTAAAAAAATTATTGAATTACGGTCGAATTTCGCCCACTTGGCGACCACTAGTAGTAATTATTTCGCTGTCAAATTAAACTCGGAAAGGTTTTAATTATTATATTTAAGAAATAGCGAAAGTACTTACTATTTGACATATGCATTTTTTTCTTTTTAGGGTTCCGTAACTTAAAAGGAGAAAAGGAACCCTTATAGGATCATTTTATTGTTCGTCTGTCTGACCTAGAATAATGAAATTTGGCAATAAGCAGTGTCTTATAGCACAAGTAAAGAGAAAAATTCGAAAACCGTAAATTTGTAGTTACATTACAAAAAAGATATAATGTAACCGCAACAACATGCTACGCACGTATACACAGTAACAGTTCTAATACAAAACTGCAAGCGTCCGCTACCGGTGCGTTTATACAGCACAATATGAGAACTCTCGCTTATAACTCGGTACGACAACTACGCTATCAGATATACACGAGGTGCAATACAGTTCAGTAGTCCATCTGAACTCATTGATTCTCATGATAGTCGAACTATTTATACATACCTACAAGTTTGTACGGAATCCTCGGTGCGCGAGTCCGACTCGCACTTGGCCAGTTTTTTTATTGAAAATATAATTCTGTAACTTGGTATGTCCTAAAAAACACTAATGCGTGCAATTGGGCTTTTGAATGAAATTTTTTTTTGTCATAAATGGAAAGATCGTATATAATTTATAACAAAACTATTTTTCTTTTTTTTATTTTCGTTATAATTCAAAAGTTATATCAAATTAAAAATAAATTTTTGTACCCACTTCCGAGAACGCGCCGACATTTCCCGAACATAATGTGACGTCATAATGGTAATTTATATTATTATAATAATACATATAGAAGCCATTGATAGTATACTGCGTATATACATTTTAACATTATGACGTCACAACTGTCAAAAACAATTTTAGTGCGTTTGCAGTCACGTGATTTTTTTAAATATTTTATCAATTTTAAATTGCTTATAATTAATTTAAAAAAAGTTTTTTGAAAGTTTTTCGCATCGATTATCAATATTATTTATAATAAAGTTTTAAAATACAATAAAAAAACCGATAATTATTTTTTTTTCAAAAGCCTAATTCTTAGTACTTTTTGGTAATTTATGCAAAAATATTAAAACACAAAAGAAAAAATATTCGCATCGTTTTATATAAAGAAAAAACGTCAAATCAAAAACATAACCGCGACAAGAGCAGTGTCTATTATTATGTAACCAATTCTGTTTCATTAAAACGTTCGGGAGCCGAGCCAACGCGCAATAATAAAATGTGTCACAATCTCCAAACAGTTTAATCACTTGAAAACAGCGGGAGGCATGTCAACTTGCAGTGACGTGCCGTTTATTATGTAACTAACTTGGCAGTTTGCATCGCCCTTTCATTAATGAAATCTAACCGCTGAAGGCTGTTCATTTTGTATATTAATTTAAGGAGTAAAAAATGCACGAAGGCTACTATTAACAAGAATGAAATATGAACCATGACAAAGCAATATTAATTTTTTTACATTTTAAATTAAATAAAACGCTATGTTTTAATTTGTTTTATCACAATTGTTTCGCGCACAACACAGTGGCTATTTTACAACAGGCACGTGCAATAATATCATATATATTTCGTGCGTAATAAATTTACGGCTCGTGTGACTGTTACAACTAGCTGGCCTTCGTTTTAAACATTATGTCACAACTCGCTGTATATAATAACTCATTACGACACTTGTGTACAATGTACCGTTCCTTAGCTACGCGAAGAAATTTAAAAAATAATGTAGTGAGTAAATTATAATAGTGTCTATTTTTTTAGCATCCCAAGTCGCACGCGATGCTAGTGTTACTAGTAATCTAAAGCTGATATATTTGGTAAAGTTCCGCAATCGTCCACAATTTTGAGGCTTTAGATTCAATGATAATAAAAAAATTCCAGCCAATTGGGCGACGGGACCATTCCAACTTAAAAAATGTTGACATTTGATTATATAAAGAAAATAAAATTTCTGATATCGTGTGAGGTGACGCGGGTAATGGCTAGTATTCAATATAATATTTGCTATTCGTTGCCATGGTTACCTACATAATATGTTCCACGTCAAAAATTAATCAAAGCATGCCGAACTAGTTTATTTCTGAGAGTTCCATAAAACAAAAGAGCGGCTGATTTTTTTTATTTTCAAAATATTTCCGAAACTATAAAGTTCAGAAAAAAACTTTTTAACGAACTTTCTTGAAAAAATAAATAGAATAATATTATATACGAAAATATATGCAAAGTATACTATTATTATATAAAAAACACCGTTGTAGCATATATCTCTTCTGCACATGCGCAGATTTTCCCCAAAAACAATAGGGCTCTTTATATTTGCATACCAAACATCCTCCCAAAATTTGGTTTCAATCCGCTCATCCGTTTGACCTGTATCATGTTTACAGACTAACAGACGCGCAGAGTTATTTCAAAAATATGTTTTTTAGATTCGGAGGACCTCAAAACGGAAAGATATTGTAAAATTTTTGAAAAGTGATTTTTGACCTAAACTAGTAGGTACCATTCCCCACTTCTGGGTTGGAATGGTAAAAGTCTTCGTAACTAAAAAAAAAAAAACATTCCAAAATAAATATCAACGACATAATTATTTTCTTTTTCAAAAATACGAAAAAAAAATAACCCAAATAAATAAATAAATTGTGTACATATTATTGTAACGTATTGACTTTTTTAATTGTAGCCCGGTGTAAATATTACAGGGAATATGTAAGCCTAAAAGACCGCGCAAACCTGTCAAGCATGAACCTGCACGACCAGCACAGCTCGGAGCGAAAAATCCTGTTCATGAAGGTACCCAGTTAATTTAACGGAGTAACGCACATTAGATTTGTTCCAGCAACTAGCAGCCCGCAACGACCGTCACTAGGTCGCCTACAATTTTTGTCTAGCAATGTTGAACCGATCTAGTGATGTGTCATTTTCATAATTTAATTTGCATTGATTAAACTACTTGATAACCGCAAAATGTCTACCGCACATTACGAAACCTTCACTAAAATTTGCCGGTTTGTGCTGGTTTATGCTGATCTAGTGCGCGACATCATGCAGGTTTATGCTTGACAAACGTGCGCAGTCTTTTAAAATTACTGTTTTCTATTACTCAGACATCTTGGGGCGGTTTCATTGTTATCTCTCTCTAACCGATGCGTACAATCGATTGCGATAAATATAGTAACTTTATTGTAATCAATTTTAGGCCAGAATGCCACAAATTGAAAATTCTGTCGCCCTCGTGACAAGATACTGTTTCCTGGATTGGCTCTTGCTCAGAGCAATCAGAGGACCTAGCAAGAAAAAAATAGCCTCTGTTTTAATTTTAAAATCCATCTTGTCAGCTAGCAGGCGAGCCCGCAGTGTCATATTCAGCCTCGTACCCTGCCTGCCGGCCAGCAGAAATCCGAACAATGTTTCTAGCAGTGTTTCATTTCCAAGAAAACGTTTATTTTTACCAACCACAAGCAGATAAACGAAATCTCTGTGCCCTTAAAAGTTTACGATGCACGCTACTGATCGTTGTACAATCTAGGGCTAACAGAATTGTCATTAATACAACGGGAATGGTGAAATGGCCGCCTCGACCTTACACTTTTCATGTAAGCACGGGTTTCTTTGCGCTCTCTCACTCTATTCACAAATCATTTATACACGATCAGACAAAGAGGGAAAAGGTGAAGCACAGCTGCGTACCGAGGTAACAGATATTAACGAACAACAATGTATTCTTCATTTGCGTATATTCGGGCAGTTTATCCGAATTCGTTATACAGTGTCATTTATTAAAATATCATTTAATAACCTCAAAAATATTCTGTTTTAAATCGTTAATAATGTGATTCGTTAGCGTTAATACCATCCCAAAAGCCGACAGTTTAATTTCAAAAAGTTTCATCATTTTTTTTCCAGTATCTCGTTAATTATTCAGTATTATCAATCAAATAAAAGTTTGATATTTTTAAATTTTGAATATTATTTTTATTATATAGAACTAAATACTTACATGTGACAGTTAATTTTTTGTATTTATAAACTATTGTCTGTTTTCATATTCCCTATTTTACATATTTATTTGTACATTAACAAATTGAACTTCCCTCCAAAAATAATATCTAATCTTTGACTGCAGGCTGAGACATTTGGATATTTTCTTTTGTTATAAAAAACAGTATTAACATTGCTTTTATGTTAGTATTTGGATAGAGATTTTACCATTCCAACCCACAAGTGGGGAATGGTACTAGCTCAAAAATGTTACAATATCTTTCCGTTTTGAGGTCCCCCGAATCCAAAAAACATACAGTGTAACCTCTTTATAACGAATCTCAAGGGACCGGGCATTTTTTTTCGTTATAAAGAGTTTTCGTTATATAGAGGGAAGAATGAAAAATAACCAAATTTCACCTAATTAATTTATTCCAAACATATATAGTCTGTTAACTTTGCCTGACATTTTTTGCTGTGCCAATATTTGTTTTGTATTTTATTTGTTTGTATTTTATTAAGTATCTTATGCATGACTTGAGATCATCTTCATTAAACAATAGGAATTTTTCGATAAGTTTGTCGGCATCAAGTGCTTGTTGAATAGTTGGTGATGGTTCAGAATCGTCTTCTTTACGTCTGTAAATATTTTCTGACGCCTAAATATGAACATATTTCTTCGTAATAGAGAATGGCTGTTGCGCTATAAAGAGGGTATTAATGTATGGGGTTTAAGGTAAACCAACCAAATTGTAAAAATTTCTACGTTATAGGGAGTTTTTCGTTATAACGAAGGACGTTATAAAGAGGTTACACTGTATTTTTGGAAAAGCTCTATGTGCGTCTGTTAGTCTGTGAACACGATACAGGTCAAACGGATGAGCGGATTGAAACCAAATTTTGGGAGGATGTTTGACATGCAAATATGAAGAGCCCTATTGTTTTTGGGGATAATCGGCGCATGCGCAGAAGAGATATATGCTATAACGGTGTTTTTTATATGATAATGGTGTACTTTTCATAACGGCTTATTATTCCATTTATTTTTTCAAGAGAGTTTCGTTAAAAAAATTTTTTTCTAAATTTTATAGTTTCGAAAATATTTTGAAAGTAATAAAAAATCAGCCGCTCTTTTGTTTTATGGATCTGTCAGAAATAAACTAGTTAGGCATGCTTTGATTAATTTTTACATGAAGTGGAACATATTATGTAGATAACTATGGCAACGAATAGCAAATATCATATTGAATACTAGCCATTACCCGCGTCACATCACGCGTTATCAGATATTTTATTTTCTTTATTATAATCAAATGTCAACATTTTAGAAGTTGGAATGGTCCCGTCGCCCAATTAGCTGGAATTTTTAAGCTGAAATTAGCTGCAAACAGTGTGTAAAATGTACATTTTTTTCTCCATTATAATCTATTTCAATAATCAGTGAAAATGAGACAATAGCCAATTTCCTCTTGTTCAAATTTTAAGTTGTGCAACTATAGTTCCAGCCGATGCAATTATTTTTATCAGTGACGTATTCATGTAAAGACGAAAAGAACACGTGTTTGACGAAGGTAACGGTGGGTGGTATGGCGATCTGAAAAGAGCGGATACAAGCAGCTCGCTCTATAACGAGCACATCCGAAATGACAACTTGAATTACATTGAGCGAGTTTACAAGCTGCTTGTTGGCGAGTTTAGAAGCAGGCGAGTTGGCTAGTGAGATACGGATGATGACACAAACTTCTCACTCGCTCACTAGCCAACCACGTATTATGAATTTGTTGTTGTTTTTCTTTCATTTCCGTCGACATTTTGTAGACACTGAAACCAGAAACTACCAAGACGCATCTATTTCACTAGCAACTATGATGACACACGGCTAGTTTACTAGCTAACAATCCCAAACGTCAGCGAGTAGCGAGTAAAGTTGACCGGCTTTCAACTTTACTCGCAGGTAGTTTACAATCTGCTACTTGACTAGTAAATTGATTACACTGAGCGAGTTTACTAGCAACTAGCGAATTCGCCAACAAGCAGCTTGTAAACTCGCTCAATGTAATTGAGCCTTTATACATCAATTTCATTAAACTCGCAACTCAGATTATGTATGAGGAACTTTAAGCGCACTAGAGATAGTGGGCGTAGTTATCAAATACTTCAGTGATTTTTACAATAATTATTAATACTCTATTGAGTCCCTTCAATTTGCAGGGAGACTTTAGCTTTAGCAACACAAGATTGGCATTCTTTCAGAAATATTGATTACTGTCTCCGTTAAGACAAAACGTGAAAATATAGAATGTAAATAAAAAGAAATGATTGGAAGTGTTTTGTGTTTACTCAGCTAGTTATGTTATTTTTTGCTGAGGAACAACGCACAAGAAGTTCTTTCTTTCGTGCCGAATGCAGATTGTCTCCGAGCTCACTTGTTCATTTGATGTCTGGTGTCCCACGAGTACAGTAAAAGTTAGCGTCGGCTTTTGGTGCAGAGCCCACGCCCTTCACCGCAGGGGTACCACTATGTTCGTTTTAACCCTAGCGAGGGATTAATTAATTTGAACGAATAGAACATGAATATTGAAGCTGCGACGACCTAAGAGCACCCAATTCCTTTCTGTTATACTTTTTATGCATGTTTGAACGATATTATAAATTTTAGAAGCTTAAAACGTGTACTCGCAGTGAATCTTAATGCCCTACATTTGCCTCGTATTTCCTTTCCGGTTTTATTTTGCGCAAAAATTCTACTGGTTTCTTTTGCGATAAATATAATAATTAACTAGTATCTTTCGGCATAACTATTAAGGATTAAGGAACACACGTACACTTATCGGGTTCAATTATAGAGATATAACAATAGAGTACGCGAGAGAGCAGTGAAAGTGTCTACGATAAAGAGAAAGAACAGTTCAAATAAATAAAATAATTGACCAATTTGTCAGACAATGTATTTACAAAAATTATAATAATATAAATCAATAGATTACGTTTCGGTCTGGATTTGGGAATTGTTCAGAATTGATCTAAAAATATAAAAATTATTTATTAGATCAATTCTGAAGGAGGCCCAAATCCGGACCGAAACGTAAATCTATTGTCAATACATTGTCTGAAAATTTGATCGATTTTTTTATTTATTTGAAGATTATCAGACGTTAATCAAAGATTTGAAAGAACAGTTCCTTACCTATATGGTAATTGGTAACTTATGATGCAAAACAATGCTGATTTGAGTTAACAAATTTCCAATTTTCTGTAACGTTCTCTCTCTTAACTGAGGACACTTTCACTTATGGCAAGCATATGCACTAGCGTACTCTAGTTACTTATATCTCTATGGGTTCAATTCGAAAAAGGCCTGAAAGTGTAGTGTACCCCAACACTACACTTTCAGGCCTACACCCCATCCAGGTCTTTTTGAAATGATATACAGTTAATACTTTTATTGAGCAATTAATTATTAAATAAATTATCACGATGGTCAAATTAACCACCATTGCCTTACGTCTTAATAGCTCCTCCAATAACTAACTAACTAACTTTCTCAATAACGCGTTTTTTAGGGGATGTCCGTGAATTACATGAGCTGGGGGGGGGGGTCCGGCAAAATCTAACACTATCTCACGTCAACTTTTTAATACAGAGAATACATTTAGCAGATGTAATATTTTGTATCATTTTTCTCCTCTTATATCACAAAAAAAAATGTAAATAAGACATCAGTAGGTAGTAACGCTTAGGTTTTTAGTGACATGAAGCAAAATACATGAACATTATGAAATAAATTCAATTATTTAAAAATTATACGGTAAATCTCACGTGAGGGGGGGGTCCCACGATATCTTACTAAATGTCACTAAGTGGGAAAGTGGGTCAAAATTTATAAAAAAACAAGTCACTTAATTAATGGACGTCCCCTTAAAAACTTACAACTGTATTATTGATATTATTTTTTGAAATGTGCTGGTCACCATGCCCTCCCCCCAAAAATAGGTTATTTATACGCGCAGTAAAAAAAAAACTTCTTCATCACTATTTTTTTTTTTAATTTTGATGCGGAGATGTGTGTTCTTCTTTTGATTAAAAGACGAGCACCAAACCAGTTTGTGTTGTCCCAAAACGGCATGAATCAATCGTATAACTTTTAGAAAATATCAGTTAAACAAAAATTAGTCTTTCTAAGTGCCGATTGCTCAACAGTGCCGAATCAGACCGGGTTTAGCTTTATTTTAATGCAGTTGCAATATTTTATCTTTCAACCAAAAGATCTTGAAAAATTGTTGAGTATATATGAACGTTCCTTGAAAGAAATACATTAAATAAATTCACTAAGAAAAAAATATAGCATGTCAAATTATTCTTATTTTATACGTGGACAGGTTGCTGTAATGATATTTAAAAATTGAAGTATTGCATAATAGCAAATTGTCTTTTTATGTAAGTGTTAAAAATGTAAAAATAGTTTTTAGTTTTAAACAGCAGAATAAAATTTATGTTAAAAGTGAACAGTCGAAATTATTATTGTCAAAAACTAAAAAGAACCTGTCTTTGGAAACACAACAGAATTTTGGCGACGAGGATTTATGGAAAGCGTAGTTGTTTAGTGTATAAAAGAAGATGCTGGGAACATTAGATTCATTTGTGCCAGGAGATGATTTTACAGAATACGCAGAAAGATTGCAGCAATTTTTCATATTAAATAATGTCGAGGATTCGAAAAAAGTCGCGTCACTATTAACGTTCATTGGTCAAGAAACATATTCTGTTTTGAAGAAGTTAGTCTATCCAGATAAACCAACACAAAAAACCTTCACAGAATTGATAACAATTCTAGAAAAACATTTTTCGCCAGAAATAAATGAAATTCCAGAACGATACAAGTTTCATAAGGAAGATCAAAAGGACGGTCAGTCAATTTCGGATTACATAATTGAATTAAAGTCAAGAGCACAATCGTGTAAATTCGGTGCGTTTTTAAATGAAGCACTGAGAGATCGCTTTGTCTTTGGGGTAAAAAATAGTCATTTAAGGTCAATGTTGCTTAAAGAAAAAGGTTTAACATTTGAAAATGCTTATTCGATAGCAAGAAACTGGGAAATGGCTGAAAAGGAGTCTAAGGAAAAATCGTTACAACAAAATGTCGTCAGTAAACAAAGTCATAACAGTCAACAGAATAGAAGAATGTACTATGGTCAAAGCAGTTCAAGAGATGGTCAAAATGGTTCAAGAGAACTCTGCAAAAGATGTGGAATGAGGTATCATGATCCGCAGTTATGTCCAGCAAAGAATTGGAATTGTCATACATGTGGGAAAAGAGGTCATACGTCTAAAGTTTGTTATTCGTCTAGAAGTCAAGAACAGCCAGTCAGAGGTCATAATAATTCCCGTTCAGGAATTAAGGAATTGTCAACAGAAATGGAAGAACTCAATATGGAAATGAAAATGGTTAAGGTCAAGTCAGAAAAGTCAATGGAATGGGAAGATCCAGTAATTGTCAAGGTTATTGTTGAAGGTCATGAGCTGAATATGGAGGTCGATTCCGGAGCCTGCGCAACAGTCATCGATAAAGAACTTTACCGTAAAATTTTTTCTAGTGTTCAACTTTTGGACGCTAAAACCAAACTCCTATCGATCACAGGCGAGAAGATCACAACGGAGGGCAAAATAGTCGTGAACGTGCAGCTGAATCCAGGAGACCAGCAGTACAGGTTGGAATTATTCGTAATTAGCAGCGAAAAACAAATCAAGCCATTAATGGGTCGGGCCTGGTTAGACACATTGTACCCAAATTGGAGGAAAGTATTAACTTTTAATAATGTAAGCGAAAATTCTGTCACTAACGATTATAGTCGAATAATAGAAATAATTTCAAAAAAATTTCCAAATGTCATTAATGAGAGTCCAAATAAGTCAATTAAAGGATTCAAAGCTGAAATTGTCTTAAAAAGTGAGGCCAAGCCAATTTTTCACAAAGCGTACTCAGTACCATTCAAAATGCGGGATAAAGTCAGTTCAGAAATAGATAGATTAATTAACTTGGGCATATAAAAAGGGGTTCAATTTAGTGAATGGGCTAGTCCTGTAGTCGTGGTTCCAAAGTCTAATGGTTCAATCAGGTTATGCGTGGACTGTAAGGTCACCATAAATCGATATATTCAAACACAACACTACCCTTTGCCACGTATTGATGAAGTCTTAGCCAGTCTTGCAAATTGTCAAGTATATTGTACGTTAGATCTGTCCGGGGCGTATCAACAACTTGAGTTATCTGAAGGTTCACAAAAATATTTAACTATAAATACGCATCGTGGGCTATTTAGATTTACCAAGTTAACATTCGGAATTGCTAGCGCACCCTCTATATTTCAAAGTGTCATGGACCAGATCTTAGTAGGAATTGATAATACATTTTGTTATCTTGATGATATTATAATTGCGGAAAGTACTTTAGAAAAGTGTAAAAATAAATTAGATATTGTCTTAGAAAGATTAAATAATCATAACGTTGTTATAAATATCAATAAATGTAAATTTTTTGAACAGTCAGTAAATTTCCTAGGGCATACCATCACCAAAGAAGGAATTTGTCCTCAGCAACAAAAAGTAGAAGCCGTTATTAATGCGCGTACTCCTAAAAATATTACCGAATTGCAAGCCTATTTAGGTCTTTTAAATTATTACAATCGTTTTTTGCCAAATTTGTCCAGTGAGTTGAGAGACTTGTATAATCTATTGCGTAAGGATGTTGATTTTAATTGGACACACGAATGTCAGGAAACTTTTGTTAGAAGTAAAAAATTATTGCTAAATAATCAATTACTCGAAATATACGATCCAAACAAACCAATTGTAGTCTCAGCGGACGCAAGTCCTTATGGCGTCGGAGCAATTTTATCACATATAGTGGATGGTAAAGAAAAACCCGTACTTTTTGCCTCAAGCACTTTGACACAGGCTGAGCAAAAATACTCACAAATTCATAGGGAAGCACTAGCTGTGGTGTTTGCCGTCAAACAGTTTCATAAATATATATATGGTCATAATTTTACTCTATGCTCTGATTCGCAAGCCCTTAAAGAAATTTTTAGTCCCAAAAAAGGAACCTCAGTTATAGCAGCATCGCGTCTTCAACGTTGGGCTGTAATATTGTCTATGTACGAATACACATTCCAATACAGACCTGCAAAGGAAATGGTACACGTAGATGCCTTATCCAGACTTCCATTAGATAAAGAAACCGGCATTGAACTAGATTCGATAAATATTTTCCAAATAACTACAGAATTACTTATTGAAACCAAAAATATATCTGACGGTATTGCAAAAGACAAGATTTTGAGTGAGGTTTTAAAATATGTAACTGGGGGTTGGCCTTACATCACGAAATTAAATGATAATTTAAAATATTATTATAAATTAAGAAATAGTATTAGTTCTCAAGATAATTGTTTATTCTTTGGTGACAGAATTATAATACCAAATACTTGTAAAATCCAGGTTTTAAATTTATTACATAATAATCATGAGGGAATAATTAGAATGAAAATGTCTGCCAGAGGTATAATGTGGTGGAAAAATATGAACACGGACATTGAAAACTATGTTAAAGCTTGTACAATTTGTGATCAAACGCAAAACGTTAAAAAAGAAATTGTAAATTCACAGTGGCCATTATCTAATCGACCATTTGATCGTGTACATATAGATTTATTTTATTTTCAAAATCAAACCTTCTTAATTATTGTCGATTCGTACAGTAAATTTATCGATGTTAAATTACTAAAAAAATCCAATGTAGAATCTGTTATTGAAGAGTTGCAATATTTATTTACATATTTTGGATTACCCAATCAAATCGTATCGGATAATGGTCCACCTTTTAATTCTTGGCTATTTAAAAAATTCGGAGAAGCTAATAATATACAGATTACTAAGAGTCCACCCTATCACCCTCAATCAAACGGTCTTGCAGAGAGAGGAGTGCAAACAATAAAAAATTATTTAAAAAAATATTTATTGGATGAAAAATATCAAAAATTATCTATTAAAAGTAAGTTAAACAAAATGTTGTTGGCTTATAACAATACTCCGTCAACAGTAACTTGTCAGTCACCTGCTGACAGGCTTTTTGCATATAAGCCAAAAACATTATTAAGCGCCATTAATCCTAAATCAAATAAAATAACAGAAAAAAATGAAATAGCTAAGAAACAAATTTCGGATGATAATTTTCAAAAGCATAATATAAATAATAAAGAAAATAATTGTACTTATTTCAAAAAAGGAGAAAAAGTCTTGTATAGGAATCATTTCAAAAATTATATAAAATGGATACCCGCTGTTATTATGACACAACTTAGCAAATACTTGTATTCAATTAAAATAGACAATACGGTAAGAACAGTGCATTATAATCAGTTGAGATACCCAAATTTAAAAGACAAATTTCCTCCCTTTTTGAAAATGCCTGAAAAAATAAGTCTAGCAAATAAACGTAAAAGAAGTTTAGAGCAAACTGATGAACCGTTTATTCTAAGACGTTCTGTACGTAAAAGGAAAGCACCAGTGAGGCTAGCTTATCCATTTACAAAATAAGATTTAAATTGTATATAATATAATGTATTATAAACTTGTATAAATTTAAAGTAGGTATGAAATGTTTTGAATTGTAGTTTAGTTTAAAATTATTTAAAACCGGGAAAGTGTAATGATATTTAAAAATTGAAGTATTGCATAATAGCAAATTGTCTTTTTATGTAAGTGTTAAAAATGTAAAAATAGTTTTTAGTTTTAAACAGCAGAATAAAATTTATGTTAAAAGTGAACAGTCGAAATTATTATTGTCAAAAACTAAAAAGAACCTGTCTTTGGAAACACAACAGTTGCGAGACACTGAACATTGTAAAAAAACTTCAAAAAGTTGCGTAATTTTGGGAAAAAACAGTCGTATGTTTTAACGTTCGTGTCAATCTAAAATTTAGCCACTTGTTATTTTATTTTATTTCTATAGGCATGTGTATTTTGTTTGATGTCCTGCAGAGAGAGAGAGAGAATAAAAAAACTTGAAAGTGTTGTTAAAGCATGTTAAAAAAACATTTTCTAACTTGCTGAAAGTTTGGATTGTTTGAATGGGTGCCAGAGAGAGAGGCAGCAACGGGAGCAATTGCCAATCCCCCCTGATCGAATGGTATCAAATATCTTAATAAATTATTGTAAATACGATATATAAAACACTAAAAAAATTAATAACTCATCTATTATTTTACCCTGATGGTAAATTTTTCAATGATATCCGTTTGCTGTAACTTTTAAATTAGATATTAAAAATGACAAACAGAATGAAGGACTAAGGTATCTGGCATACATTTCATTTAATTTCTACAATTTATAGCTATGCGACTTGTACCGCCGAGATTGTTGGACTGCCATTGTTTATATGGAGTTTCCATAGCTCTTAAAAATTTCTTGTTTCAATGCTCTAATACGATAACTAATGAAAATAGCAGTGGGATGTTTTATTTAAGGTAAAATGGGGCAAGTGTATTCTGGGGCGAGTGCAGTCACTGCTATTATATTTCACATACTTGCATATACTGCACTGCCAACTATAAATTAGATAGTTGAAAGACTAGTTCGTATTCAGTGGTTTAGTTCATGTGCATTATTATTGTGAGAAAACACGTGTAAAATTTTGCTGATGTTTTGAATTTGTAATCGAGTTAGTGGGTCATTTCGGATACTAGAAGTTACCTAATAGTTTCTATGTCTTGCAAATTTATGGTTTTCTGGTTACTGCACTAGCCTCGTTTCTTAATTTGTTCACAGTAATAGGCTTCGTTGCTTAGTCCATGGTAGATCAAAATAAAAATCTTTAGGTTTTATTAGAAACAAATGTATTGTGTTATACATAATATGCACCAAGTTAATATACTGCGCCAAGAGAAAAACTCATTCAGCTATTCGTGACGTTTTAGCGATTGGAAATCAAACTTTTCATGTGTTGGTTGCACTTGCCCCATTTCACCGTATCTATTATTAGAAATAATAATATTGTAACAAAACTGCTCTAGTTCGTCGTGGAAACTATTTATTTACAATAATAAACGTCTAACAAAACAGTTAAACACACAAACGAAACGTACTTCTCTAACGTAACAGAAACAGAATTAATAAATTCTGACTGATAAAATAAAAGAACATGTAATGAAAAATATAAAGTCACTATCTATGTAGATACACAAAATATTTGCAACACAAAAACACACCAAAGTTTATTAGCACACTTAACTGTTAACTATATACAAGATATTATTTATGTTAAACCAGATTTATATAACTTCAGTCAATGGTTTATTAACCACACAGCACTAGCATTTATTTACACAGTTCATTTGTCTTCTATCTTTACGGTTACCTCGGTATTACTGCACCGACTGAACAATTTATGTCACAGCGATTTGTAACCCACTGTGCGTTTGCCGTATGACCTCACTAACTGCCTCTGACTGACTGACTCGCGTCGTATTTATAGCTTCGACCTTCACCTTGTCGAATGTTCTAGAAACATCTCGCTGAGCCGAGAACCTTACTACACTTGCATTGCTTTCTTCAGGCAATTCTATGAAGGTCGGGATTTGGCAACCTGCAGTCATTGTTGTTGTCGTCGAGAACATTCTGGTATATCCGGTAGTTGGCTTTGAAAAAATCGGGGTATATGTAACATTTCCGAAGGGACTATACGATTCCCACTGTTTCTTTCTAGGCCGTAGTTCAGTATTAAGTTACACTTACTAGACTAAAAGGATGTAAGTCTAGATTATCCTTTTCTTACAACAACTATTGCAAAAAATAAATAAGATTTGTGTGTAAGAGGCGTGAAATAATGTCATTTGTATGTGAGAAAGGGGACAGCTACGAAAACAAGTCAACTGTATGCAAAAATAATACAATTTATACTTCACCCTCATATCATTATGAGTAAGTGCGTGTGTGTGTGCGTATATATGTGGCGCCTCAAATCCACGCCAAAAACAGAAGCGACCGTCGTACCGGCCAGCAATATCATAGCGACCGTCGAACCGGCCAGCGTTATCATAACATGCAACTAAGAAGCGCTGACCGGTTATGAAATAGCTCATGTAATAATTTGTACTTTTTATACCTTTTTCAATCGATACAAAATTGAAATAAATTTGTCAGTGTTTTATTAATTGTATTACGACGCGTTTCATTTGTGATCCTGGCTATCCCTAAATAAGCGATCCTAAAGTGGTGACCCCGACAGTTACATTCGTGAATCCTACTTCACATAGGGATAGTTCACTGCGCGTACAGTGAAAATTTGACGATAGTCGTGCGGAGATCAAGTACATTCGCGCACGTGGCAGCAACGCCGTCATATCCTACCCAACGTACGCTTTCCGTCAAACATGCCAAACGACATAGACAACACGACACCGAACACGGCCATCGCAACGACACCGGGCCTAAACACAGCCGTAAACACAGACGCACAGCACGCTCAAGTCACGACCGTCTCGTCTGTAAACCTGCCGACCTTCTGGAGGGGCAATCCCAGGGTATGGTTCGTCAGAGTGGAAGCCGCCTTCAACAACCATAAAATACGCTCCGACACAAGCAAGTTCGACGGAGTTGTCGCGGCTCTAGACGACACCACAGTCAACGAGATTTCCGATATTCTTCTCAACCCTCCGGATACAGACAAATACGAGTACCTGAAGACGGAGATGCTTAAACGGCTGACCGACTCCGCTGACCGCCAGCTTCACAAGCTCTTCACAGAGTTAGAACTCGGCGACAGGAAACCTTCCCAGCTCCTCCGGCACATGAAGTCACTCGCTGGGTCGGCCATCACGGACGACGCTATCAGGGTCAAATGGTTCGACCTCCTGCCACCTGCGGTCGCCCGCTCTTTGAAAGTCGTCAAGTCATCTCCCCTCAACGAATTAGCATCGCTCGCGGATGAACTCATCAGCGACTATCCATCCACAGCAGCTGTCAATCCAGCGCAGAACGTCAATACGGCATCAACCGTCGCTGACACCGCGGCAGTTCACCCTCCCACGGTGCAATCCTTGGCCAAGGACCTAGCCGCTTTACGCCTTTCCATGGACCAACTGCTGTTTTTCTCCAAGACCCAGGCAGACAACCAGCGCCGAAGCCGCTCAAGATCAAGGTCGCAGAGCCAGACACGAGGCGGTTCGTCCACCCCGAACGGCGAAGGCAGCGGTTTTTGCTGGTACCACCGAACCTACGGGAACCAGGCTCGCAACTGCAAACCACCGTGCACCTTCTCTTCTCCCAACCAGGGAAACTACTAGTGCCGCCCCCGATCCAGGCGGCGGAGGCCGGCGCTACCATCCCAACGGAAAACCGCCTACACGTTTTCGACAAGACAACGAACACAAAAATCCTCGTCGACTCCGGCTCCGTTATCTCGCTTCTTCCAAGGGCAGCCGTCAAAAAGAGACTGCAACGCCAGCCTCTCACACTAACGGCAGCCAACTCTTCCGCAATTGCCACGTACGGCACTCACCACGTGGAACTCAATCTACGTCTTCGTCGGGCCTTTAAATGGGCCTTTACCGTCGCCGACGTGGAGACAGCCATCCTAGGAGCGGACTTTCTGTCCCACTTCAACCTCCTTATCGACCTCCGGGGCCAACAGCTAATCGACGCGAAAACAGGTCTCTCTTCGAAGGGCTTCACAGCCCTCGCACCAGTACACAGCATTGCCGTCGTCAGCCAGGTCAGCACCCCCTACGGGGACTCCGGTCAGCCCTTCCGCGACCTCATGCAAGAGTACGTGGACATCACCCTGGCAGACGGCTCAACAGCCGAGACGCCTAATCTGACAGTTCACCATCACATACAGACCTCGGGCCCACCCGTCTTCGAACGACCTAGAAGACTCATCGGCCCCCGTCTCGCCGCCGCCAAGGACGAGTTCAAGCGCCTGCTCGATCGAGGCATCGTACGACCATCCTCAAGCCAATGGGCAAGCCCTCTACACCTCGTCCCAAAGCCTAATGGGACCTGGCGCGTCACAGGCGACTACAGGCGTCTCAACGCTTGCACAATTCCAGACCGCTACCCTCTGCCGATCGTCGAGGACCTCCTCCAGGGGCTCAGCGGCAGGGTGTTCTCCGTCATCGACTTAGAAAAGGCTTTTTACCAAATCCCCGTCGCCGAAGAGGACATCCCGAAGACGGCAGTGACGACCCCGTTCGGACTTTTTGAGTTCACCCGGTCTTCGCTAGGCCAGCGCAACGCGGCCCAATCCCTTCAGCGAATGATCGACCACCTGCTTCGAGACCTGCCCTTCGCCAGAGCCTACATGGATGACATAATCATCGCCTCCGAAGACCCTGACCAACACCTCAGGCACCTTCGGCAGCTCTTTGAGGCCCTACGCAAGGCAAAGCTGCGCATAAATCCGGAGAAATGTGACTTGGCGAAAGATCAAGTTACCTACCTAGGCTACTCCGTCTCAGCCGACGGCTTCAAACCACCACCGCACAAAGTGCAGGCCATCACAGACTTTCCACGCCCGACGACCTCCACCGAGCTGCGTAGATACATGGGCCTACTCAACTACTACCGCCGGTGCATACCAAAGGCAGCCGACGTCTTGGCACCACTCAATGAACTCTTAAAAGGCCTACCGCCTAAGAAAAAGAAGGCCGACATCACCTGGACTGCTGAAGCAGACGCGGCCTTCCAGCATAGCAAGCTCGCCGTCTCGAAGGCTACCACCTCCACCTTCCTAAGACCGGACGCTCATCTGGCCTTAAGGACAGACGCCTCGGATACGGCCATCGGCGCCGCGCTCGAGCAGTTGGATGAGCAAAACCGATGGAGACCTTTAGCCTTCTTCTCAAGGAAGCTCACGGACACGGAGAAGCGCTACCACACCTACGACCGCGAGCTCCTAGCCATTTATGCGGCTGTGAAGAACCTGCAAAGGATCCTCGAGGGCAGGAGTTTCACGATCTACACAGATCACAAACCTCTCACCTTCGCAGACTCGCAACGGTCAGATAAAGCCTCCCCCCGACAGGCTCGACAGCTCGACTACATTCTACAGTTCAACACCAGGCTGGTTCATGTTAAGGGTGAAGAGAACGTGGTCGCCGACGCCCTCTCTCGAGTAGCTACCGTCTCGATGCCCTCGAGGCTCAGCCCAGATATCATCAACCACCACCAAGCCGAGGACCGTGAGCTCCAGCATATCGCTATCAACTCAAGCTTGAACCTACAGGCCGTAATCGTCGACGGTCACTCCATCTTCTGCGACGTTTCTTCGGGGGTACTCAGACCCTACTTGCCACCACCTCTGCGCCGCACGGCCTTCGAAGTACTGCACAACCTAGCACACCCAAGTGTCAGAGCCACCACCCGCCTCGTCTCGTCTAAGTTCGTCTGGCCAGGCATGCGCAAAGAAGTCAACCGCTGGGCCCGCACGTGCCAGCCGTGTCAGCGCGCCAAAATTCACCGGCACAACCGCTCAGCCTTGGGTGATTTCCGCACACCGGAGGGTCGCTTCGAACACCTCCACCTTGATCTCATCAAGATGCCACTCTGCCAAGGTCTCCAGTACTGCCTCACAATCGTGGACCGGTTCTCCAGATGGCTCGAGGCTATCCCCCTGCCAGACCAGCAGGCAAACACAGTGGCCAGAGCCCTAATCGACCGATGGATAAGCCAGTATGGCACTCCGCTAACAATCACGACGGACCAGGGCGCCCAATTCGAGTCCACTCTCTTCGCAGACCTGGCCCGGCTCCTCGGGATTACCAGGATTCGCACAACAAGCTACCATCCACAATCCAACGGCATGGTAGAACGCACACATCGCACCCTAAAAACCGCTCTTATGTGCGATCCCGAGACCCCGTGGCCTCACCGATTACCATTGGTCTTGCTAGGCCTGCGTACCACCTTCAAAGAGGACCTCCAGGCCTCTCCGGCAGAAATGCTCTATGGAACGACGCTCAGAGTTCCCGGCGACTTCTTCACCACGCAGAGCCATCCGGATGCCTCTCCGGTCACCTTCGTGGAAGGCCTTCGCCGTCTCGCCCAAGCCATCAAGCCCGCGCCAGCGTCCAGACACATCCCGGAGAGCACTCCCTTTTTCTTCAGGGATTTGCGTTCATGCTCCCACGTCTTCAAGAGGGTCGACTCCATCAGAAAACCTCTGCAACCTCCGTACACAGGCCCCCATCGAGTCATCCGGCGCGTGGACGACAAGACTTACGTCGTGGACTTTAACGGTCGACACCGGACCGTCTCCACAGACGCCCTCAAGCCAGCTTATCTCGAGACAGCAGATGCATTAGCACCACCCCAAGAGAATCCAGCTTCAGGGGCCGGACCAGCTATAACGCCCGCCGACAGCTCTGTCCACGCGCCCTCCACCCTGACGCAAACTCCGACCATGCCAAGACAACCCCTGAAGAGAGGACGTCCCAGGAAGAAGGTCTCGTTCTGCCCGCTCCCCGCGGACAGCACTAGAGGGGGAGTGGTTGTGGCGCCTCAAATCCACGCCAAAAACAGAAGCGACCGTCGTACCGGCCAGCAATATCATAGCGACCGTCGAACCGGCCAGCGTTATCATAACATGCAACTAAGAAGCGCTGACCGGTTATGAAATAGCTCATGTAATAATTTGTACTTTTTATACCTTTTTCAATCGATACAAAATTGAAATAAATTTGTCAGTGTTTTATTAATTGTATTACGACGCGTTTCATTTGTGATCCTGGCTATCCCTAAATAAGCGATCCTAAATATACACACAATGTGTCAATCCGCAGATGTCACATAGTCCCTTTTAAGTGAGATTTTTATATGCTCGAATCATATATATTTAACTAATGTTTTTATACTTTCGAATTATTTTATAATTTTTTTGGAGTGAAATTTTTTTAGGGAGGTAGATGGACCTGGATCAGACGAAAACTGAAACGCTTCTCTTTCTTCGACTTCAACCGGCAGTTGAGAGGAAAGAGTGGGAGAATCGCTTCGCTGATAGGGGGATAAATTGGCCTGGATCAGACGAAAATTGAAACGGTTCCCCTTCTCCAACTTCAAACGGCAGTTGAGAAGAAAGAGTAGGAGAATAATTTTTGCTCTCTCTGTCAAAGTTTCATACTCACTATACACGCATGCGTAGTGCGTACTGTATGTATACATAGCATTTAAATATTAACGTCTTACGAATTTTCGATCAAAATGGTTTGTATCATAGATTGCATTTTTATGTACCTACGATATTTCAACGCTAAATGGTTGAATAAATAAAAGTTTTCGTCTTACGCATTTTCGATCAGGTCACGTGTCCCTGGCGCAAATATATGCCCTGACGCGAGTTTAACATTTTTTACCCATAAAAAAAAGTGTACAACGCCGCTAAAGAAGTTTTCACTTCAAAAATTGCATGAAAATAGCTGCTTTTCATGTGTGTATAGCGGTTCTAAAATGACCCTTGTTCGCACTTTTGCGTAAAGTAAAACAAAGGTAATGCAAAGTGACTGACCTGTCGCTCGAAAACCGACATTAAAACGAAGCTTTGGATAATAATTTTTAATAAATCCCCAACGCCAATGACGTATGTTAAAATTAACAATGAATATTTCGGGTTGTATCTAGAATGCCTTGATTCCGTTGACTCATACCGCTGTTATTTGCAACCCCATACGAGAGCAAGGGAATTAACAACAGGGATAAGGTGGTTCCAGTAAAGGAGACAGTTGGCACTACTGCGACCCGCGTCGGATTATCTGCGGTAATGGGGGTGGTACAACTGACATGCCACGTTCTACCACTAGAGTCTGGCACAGAATTCGTCTTTACATATAGAAAATACGCTATACGTCATAACACTGTTCTATACTGTGATAAAGTTGGCAAAACCGCAAGGTGTTTTTTCCTATCTGATAAATTATTGGAATCAATCCGAATTTCAAGGAAGTTCAAGTGTTCACGATGACGACATCTATATTGGATCCGTATTTCTCTAGACCCGATGCCGGCTGATGTCGGACGACATCGTAAGAAAACCAAACACCAAGATTATACTTAGGTGCAATAGATTCATGATCGTTTACGAAAGCTTACGGTGTAAAGAGAATTTGGAGGGCTAATTTGGGGAGGGGGTTAGCTTTTTGCACTGAGAAGTCACTTTTTTGACCAATTGATTTGACTACTAAGAATGTTTCGGATCAGAAATGTTATCGATTACTGATCTAGAATATTAGTCCAGTCACCTTAGAGTTTCACCTCGGAATGAAACGGAATAAGCTAAATATTTATTTTGGCATTCTAATGTTGTCTCAAAAATCTCATAAGGTCATCTGTGACTGTGAGGTCGCGAAAATCACTTTTATGGAAATATTTCGCTTCCTTTTCCTCAAATCGTATTTGTATTTGTTATAAAAGTTATAGAGTATAAAATTCTCTACAATTTTTTTTCTAAACAATTCTTTATACGTTTAACCGTTTTTGAGATAGAGCGCGTATTTGACTACACTAACACAATACAAATTTTTCACAAGATTAATATAATTGCAGTTTTATCAGCATTCAAAATTTATCTAAATTGTAAATTTATTGAGTGCAAAAAAATTAAAAATATATAGGATATTGCAAAGATAAATAAAATTTTATTGTTTTTCAAGTTACAACATTTAAATTTTCATCACTAATTCAAATTCAACTAAATTTTTAAAACGAGAAATGTTCAAATATAATAATATACATACATAATAAACTTTTTAATTGTATTTCAAATCACAAAATGAAAATTTTATGGTCGCATACTATCATACATTTTATTTTTTAATGGAATTTTTTATGCAGAATAAAAATATGCATCAATTTAAACAAAACTCTAAAATCTGAGAGGCGCCGAAGGCAGCCATCAAAAAGGGAATGATAACTGAAAAATAGAAATTTATGGGAATTTTTATTTCTATGGTATTTGACGAATCGTTTTTTCTTTTTTGTTTGCTGTTTTTCGTTCTACATTTTTTAATAAAATACATCAACGAGTATTTACATCTGAACTTTTACAATTGGAGGTTCATATGAATAGTATGGGATAAAAAAAATAGTGTCTCTAGGCTAAAAAATTAGTGCCTAGGGGCACTATTTTTTTAGCCCAGAGGCACTATTTTTTTAGCCTCTGTCACACAAGTTTATAAACCGGCACTGGTTTGCATGTTATTTGAAAACATCTTTATCCGCGCTAGAAAAGAAAATATTTATCTATCTATGAACTTATCTCCAGCATCTAGTTTAAATTTCGTGGAAATGTATTGAAAATATATATGCTCACGTTTGGTTTACATTCGAAAGAAATTTTCAATAGTGATAAATATTTCTTTCGACAAAAAACAAAACTTGAATGTAGAATATTGGAATTTTTATTTAATATAAGTGTTGTGAAAATGCACACACGTGAGTTGAAAAGTGTAGGTATAGTCGGCTTATTGAAAGTTGGCAAAAGACGCCGTCGTAAAATAGTGGTCATATAACCAGTGTGTACGAATTTCTTCGTGCTTTCTTACCCACGACGGAACGGAGCAGGTATATGGTGAGAGATTGTTTGTTTGTGTGTTTGTTTGTTCACTCGAATGTTGCCATTTATCTCGAAACGATTTGATCAATTCTGATGCGCTTTTCTGTAAAGAGTTTGTAATTCATCTGCGATGGTTCTTAGCGCAAGAAATCTCTAAAAAGTTTAAAATAAAATTAAAAATTTTGAAAGGACGTAAGTAATCAAAGAATATCCGTCGGGGGCTGCCATTCACTGCCCTGAAATGAACTAACATACTTATTGCAACTTTAGAGTATGTGACTGATTGAAATCACGTTGGGTACTTTAATAATCGTACTCTTCAATTGATATATTCCTATTCTTAATTCATGGCAGCGAATAGACGGATTTTCTTTGGTTACTTACCTCCTTTTAGTCGGGGTGGTGGGGGGGGGGTTAAAATTCTATTTAATCCTTTTTCAATTACAACGTTTACATCCGTCGTGGGTTTCTTCAAAATTTTTAATTTTGTTTTTCGCTTCTTTCATTTATCCAATAAGCACAATTTTTCTCAATTTTGAGGGCTCCGTAACAAAACGGAAAAAATGGAACTCATTGGGATTTGACATATGGGTGGAGTGTAGGCTTAATGTATATAATATCTTAAAAAAAACTTCAGAGAAGTAAAAACTTCGTTCTGTGCTAAATTCAAAAACTTGAGGCGACTGAATCTCAGAATTATAACTTAAAAAAAAAGAATTTCGGGGCAGACAAGAAATTGAAATCAAGCTCGAAATTCTGTGCCTAAGACGTCGAAAAAAAAATGAATTTTGAGGCAGACAAGGAATTGAAATCCAACTTCGCAATTCTGTGCTTATAAAAGCTAAAAGAGCAACAGCAAAAAATGCAAAGACGGTGTTCGCATAACTCCTTTAGTTACCACTAAAAAAACGCCGTCTGTGCACTTTTTTTTGCTGTTGCTCTTGTAGCTTTTATAAGCACAGAATTGCGAAGTTGGATTTCAATTCCTTGTCTGCCTCAAAATTCATTTTTTTTTCGACGTCTTAGGCACAGAATTTCGAGCTTGATTTCAATTTCTTGTCTGCCCCGAAATTCTTTTTTTTTAAGTTATAATTCTGAGATTCAGTCGCCTCAAGTTTTTGAATTTAGCACAGAACGAAGTTTTTACTTCTCCGAAGTTTTTTTTTTAAGATTTCTCGTCTTTTTCCAAAGTGTGAGACATTATTTTTATTTCTTCTCCAAAAAATAAACATATGTGCATTTTTAGAATTAAGAGGCCACAGATTCCATGAAGGCCAATTTTGAAGGCGTGAAACGAAATCAATGAACAAGGCCATACATTAAAAATACAAAATTTTTTTCATATCATTTGTAAAATACTTATTTTGCATTAAAAATTGTTGTTGCACTTTTTATGATAAATATGTTTTTTAATAAATTAAATTATTTAAATCTAACTTCAATCATATATTTTGTTATTTTTTAATAAAAAATTTGACGAGTGTATTTTTCAAAAAACAAGAAAATAAAAAAAATTAAAAATTAAAAAAGAAATAAAAATATGTATATGAGAATAAAATTGAGAAAATAAATTAAAAATAAAAAAAACAATTGAAAATATAAAAAAAAATTAAAAATTAAAAAAAAAATAAAAATAAAAAATATGATTATATATAAATATCAAGTGGAAATAAAATGGAGTAGAAAAAAAAAATTTCCAATGATGCTGGCGGGAATCGAGCCCGAGACCCTGTTATTAGTTGTTACTAGTCTAACGTCGTAACCGCTGGTCCACGGGCACACTCGGAGCATAAGCTGTTATTGTGGTACAGAAGTATATATGGGTGATACGAAAAATCAGTCCTATGAAAGTCACGTGGTCACAGAACTATAAAACTTGGAAACTGGTCTCATATACACGGCGTTATATGGGAGCTAGGCAAAATCAATGTATAAGAATACGTTAGAGATACGTCGGCATTTAGCACAGAAAAGAATCTCTGACGAGATTCTTCGATAATATTTAATACAATCTATATTGCCAGCAAAGATCTGGAGATCACTACGGTGCCGAATTTTACTCACTGAAATTTACACTAGAAAGTTATTCGTTTGTATGACAAACGCAATAGTGTCAAAAGTGGCAACATTTTTTAAACTGGACAAACCCCGTATAAACACGTAGTAGGAGGCATTGATAGAAAATTGCCATTGAATTCGTGTGTTGTGAGCCACTTTACCCTATAAAGTAGCTATTTTATAAGGAATAGGACAAAAACAGGCTAAAAGCAACTAGCCCGCCTCTTACTATACATATTTTACAGTCTGTAGCTGTACCGTTGTCACTTTGATTCCGTATTATATCTATATTCTCGTATGACGTGACATATGGATAAAAAGTAAAAGAGAAAAACTTGATATAAAACTGATCAAACTTCTTCTTGCGGAATGCGTTATGCGAATCGACTGTAAGGATGTTATAATAGCTTATGTTCAATTTTATATTGTCTTTATATATGGTTTGTTTGCACGCACTCAAAATACTATTTGCATGGTAGAGTGTACATTATGAACAAAATTACACATAAATCACTTCATTCTGATTTTTAAAATTGCAATAAACAATTCATTCCCTGTTATAACAACGGAAATGCAATGATACCAAAAAAATGCGATCTTACCAATCCAGCAATAGTTTTCAAAATCAATCTAGCAGTTATCGTTTAATTTTATAAGATGAACAGAGACAGCTTCCCGCACAAACAATCCAAATGAGTTGCAATATGGCCGCAGACACAGAATATGAAAACTGTCATTTATATTATTACGAAAATCAACTATTATACAGTATGTAAACACGTAAGGTGCACATAGGGAAATTAGTATTGGGAAAAAATACTTGGATCAGAGTTAGCTATGACTTCATTAATTGTTATTTCTATTGAATTATCGTAGTAATCTTGGGAAGTTCTATTTTATTTTGATTTATTTTTATTTTACTTGGCTTTTTTAATAATAAAAAGCTCTTATAAATCATTATTTTAATTTTATTGTACAAAAATAAAACAAAAAAACAACTCCATCTGTTTGGAAACATTTCATTCAAAAATTGTCTGACTGGTATGACGTATGCGCGTTGGTAAATCAGTGACCCAATGTCTTTAGGTTCAACACGAATAGGCGGAGATATTTGATCTTGCACCATATTTAAGTATTTTTGGGAATTTAAGCAGCCCCTAGACGATCAATATATTGCACAATATATTGCACAATAATCGATATTGTACAATAATATTGAACGTCTGTAGATCATATTGAAAGATTGCGCAATATATTGAGTCAATCAAAAAGAGTTTGATTTTTATTGTGCAATCTAGTAAATATTGCATCGTCTGCGGGCAATATTGTGCAATACTGGTTCAGTTGTGTGTTAACAGTGATAAAGGTAACATCTATAATGGCTACAAAGGGAAAAGATCTCGCATTATAGTATCTCTTTTTTGAATTTCAAGCGTAACCATTCTCAAGAGTTCATCAAATAATGTACTATCTAGTCGCAAAATGTTTTGAAAATCACTTGGTTCACTAATTCTCAGTTCACTTAACAGATTTTCATGAGTGTACTTATTTCTTTCTTTAAACCATTCCTTCATCCACCTACGCTTCCTTTTCTCTCTTCTTTTTTTTGCAGCTATAACTGATGCAATGGCCACACAACTTGCTGTCTTCTTATTATTCCACATGTTGACTGCACAAGTATCAGCCGTGAACTAATTTATTGTGCAATAATATTGCATCGTGTGGGTTGGCCAACTTATTCTATTGCACAAAATATTGTACAATATATTGACGTAAATATTGATCGTCTAGGGGCACCTTTAGTGTCCCATTAATAAAAAAGCCCGATTATGTCGTAATCATTTGAATATTTTCTTAGGTAGTATAAACATTCATTTTGCAGAAGAATATTATCTGTCAAATTGAAAAACAAGATTTCAAGGCTCACTCTGATCCAGTCATTTTTTCCCAATGTTAATTTCTCTAAGTGAACCTTACGTGTTTACATACTGTATATGAGTTACGTGCAAAAAATGTAGTATGTTTCTCGAATGTAATAAGTACTTTTTTTGGCTAGTGTGACTATTAAAACTGGTTGACGCTCATTTTTCCATAATGTCACAAATCGCATTTAAAATATTACATCACAATCTAGATACATATGTACTACTGTTTTGATAATCCGGATATATATACACTTTTTGAAATTTTCTATATGTTTCAAGATATATTACATTGTTTTTGTATCTGAAATATCAGAAAGGGAACTCAGCTGAAGCAGTAGAGCATGTTTTTGTTTCTCAAGTGGCGTTAACATGAGATGAGATAAAAATTGTGGTATCAAAAAACAAATGGATGTGTTTGAAACAATATATTTTTGTTGGATAGAATTTATAAGAGAACGTTTTCCTACCGTACTTGTGAACTTTTATGTAATTACATAAATTAATATTTCTTTTGAAATTAATCGTACCAAAAGCTGTCAGTAAAAACTATGGCTTTTCGTCTGAGAGGTATATTTTTTCATTAATATAATCTAAATGCTTAGCACTTTAATTGTGATGTGAAACATAATCTATTGGCGCATTTGGCAACAAAACTATGTCGCTACGGAAACGGGATCACGCTCTCTTATGCTCCCTCTACGCCACCGCTCTCGACTTCCATGTGCGTGTGCGCGCGCATATACTGTACATTCGTTGCTTCTCTGTGTGAGCTGTCACAACTCACACAGAGATGCTGCGTACTGGATGTGCGACTATACACGTTCACCGCTTGTGTATTCTATACACTTTGTTTTAGTTACAGGATCACTATAGAAACTCGTTACTTAACATGGCGAAATTTAGTCACTATAATTTCGCTTAAATGTATGTTTCACATCTGCCAGGCGTCCGACTAAGGCTCCTAATTTTTTTAAAATATGATTTTCTTCTTTGGGTCAAGGATTTGCATAATATTATGTGTGAATTTCAAGTCGATATCTCATTTCGCTTAGACGTTAGAAGCTTCTGACGGACAACATTGCGACAACAATATGGTTCCGATTAGACCTTTTGGGTACGGAACCATAATTTGATACCAAATACGCGTTACCGTGCGCTTGTCGGTTTTTCGAGGCACATCAAAGGAGTCAAATAGGCAAATACGGCAAATACGGCAAATAAACCGTCCACACAATGGCTATATTTAGAAGCGCACACGCCGTGAACCTGTACGGACGTGCAAGAATTTTGTGTCTGTGCTGAGAACTGGAACAATTACTATTGAAAATGAATTGGGACAATGAAACAGTGCTAAAATTCCTGGAATTTTGAACCTTGCGTTCTGCTGCCAAATCTTTGTGTGTTTGCTATTTGACTGCCATGTATGGATGGTCGTATTTGCCTCTATTTGCATGTTTGTCTTGAACGTCATATATTGTGCCAAATACAACAAACACCCAATAGCGTACACAAATAGCCATGTGAAGTGCCACCTTTACAAGAATTGGAGAGACAAACTTTTGCGCAGGACTGTAACTACTACCTTAAACAATAACATTGTAGCTGTACACAGTGTAAGGCACTAAGTAGATATACAATGGAACGTACCATGCAGCAACATACCAGATACATTAGTACTTAGTAGTACTTAGACAATGATAGTGTAGTCTTCAAATTACTATCGGATATCGTGCGTGAAAGTCGCAAGCTTCTGCCACACAAGCCATAAGCAGAATCTATACACATGGAAAGCCTGGCCCTAATGTCGTTCAACAACGAGTATGTGGCAATGATCGTTCGCTGGTATGAAAAAAAAATATTTTTTCATACAGAGGGCCAGCGCTAGTGCTTGTACAAAGTGAGCGTTCGACACTCTTTATTCGCCGCCACAAAAATTATAGCTTACGGTTGTGCGAGCTATTACAACAAAAACAAAGAACGTATTATTAATTTTACCTTATAATTATATCTGTCAAAAAATATAATAACTGTTTCCACCGTGGACATAACTGTGTCCACCGCGGACATAACTAGTAAACAAAAAAGATATAAACTAATATAGGCAATCGGCCTACAGGCCTCGGCGGGCCCCGATCTACCGGGAAAAATCCCTTGCATAATAGATAATTAAAAAACAAAGTTTTAAGGGGTGGTTTCTACTAACTGCAACTCGGAGCACACTTTTTCACAGTCAGAATAGTTTCTTGTAGCCCCAAGAACAATCTCTCAAATTTTTAGCCGTTGAGAGTTTAGGCATTTCCCGAGGATCGTTCTTGGACATAGCATGATGTAAATGATTTCGCATTCCTTTGGAAGTAGGTACCTCCAATATGGCCCAGGGATACAAACAGGTTGGACACCCTTGGCCTAGAACAGTGATTCCCAAAGTGGTATATATCGACCCCCAGGGGTCGACGACAACTTGCAAGGCATCCATGCCAGCGGGAAAAAAAATTGGGGGTCTATGAAATGGAAATGGGGGTCAACGATAGTGAATCTCCTAACAAAAAAAGAAACAAACTGAACATCGTTAACCGAAGAGATTTAAGATTAAATCTAACTAAATTGATGCCAAATAATGAAAATTTATTATTAAAGCATCAGGTTCATCCCTCACACTAGAAGCATTTATTTGTAAGTAAATTTTAATTTGATTCGTTTAATTTGAATCTAATTAATAAATGTATAAAACTAAATATTTCACACTACATTTCATTATCATTATAAATTTGAGTAGCACTACGCCGGTTGTCAAAAATACATTTGAAATTAATGAATTTGCAAAAAATCAATATCAGATAAGCAGGGGGTCTACCCAAAACCGAAAAACATGGCAAGTGGTCTACGAGACAAAAAAGTTTGGGAACCTCTGTACTAACCGATAAATATCTATTATCAATTTTTTGGACTTAAGTTCTTAACTGACAAAAAAGAAAGGTTCTTATTGTCTTAGGTTTACGTACTTAATTAGCAGCTATTTGAAAACTGAAATTGTCTCAAAGGCCACAGTATGGTCTGGTTACATCCCCGGAAACACCGGAAACTATGTAGCGATGAGCGAAGTCAAAGGAAGCGCATTATATGCACGAAAAGCACGGCAGAAGCAACAGCGGTTAGTTACAGACCAACCGTCAGCTTATTTAAGTAGAAAAGCTCAGCTAATGAGTTAGAGGAAGTCTGATGGCGTTCGTTTGCAAACAATCTCCGTAGTGTGATACTGAACTAAATCATGACTAAACATAAAGTTGACCCGCGTTAATCCGGCATCCCCTATAATCCGACATGTCTGTAACAGTAGTGTAATTAACTAAGTTCCATATCACATATATATTTGATATTACCATTTTTATAGTGTTTGTAATTTGTCAGATTACACGGTACTCCTTTTCAAAAAAGTTCCGGACTTCAAGAGCTCGGTGGCAGTACTCTATAGTCCGACAAATTCGGTCACCGCGGATCGACTGTGTTTGGATAGATAGAGACTTCAGGTACTGTCTAATTGTCAAGGTTCTATCCATTGTGTTTTGACCTTCTTAAGGATTGAATTTTGAATAACTTTAAAAACTTAATGTTACTTTAGAAGGAATATGCTTTTCAAAGAAACTTCATCCGGTTTGGGTAGTTTTTACGTGACGCGTGAACAAACGTACAATAATTTAATTTTAACAAAAAAAAATAATCAGAAGAATGCAGGATAAATTTTCAATCAATTTTCATATAAAGGTAATAAAAAAGGTAAATTATCTTGAGTTTGAAGATCCAGCACCTGAAGTCTCTTGTTTTTGATAAGCTCATTGATGTCAAGTGTCATATTTGAGGTAGTTATTTTCAGAATAGATTGGAATCCTCGCTGGATAGATTCTCGTCGCGGGTCGTATTGAGAAGGTTTGAGGGCCGGATGCGCCCCGCAGACCTTGTTTTTGACATTACTGATATAGATAAATATCAGTCCTCAAAAATTAGCAAAATATAGGTGCACAATATAGATTAATCATGGTCAACAATTCTCACTTAAAACCAGGCAAAGCTCGCAAAAAAATAATAGCTGCCGAAATTGCCCAGTTCGATAAACTATTAAAATAAAACTGGCTCTATTTGCTATTATCGATTTACACTTTTAATCAATATACAAATAGTTATTTAAATCGTTAAATGAATAATAAAGTTCAATTCAGTTTTAGTTTATGACGTGTATCGATTTGATTCAGCTTCATGCGTTTTAATTCAACTCAATTTGATTCGTTTCGAACGCTTGTACACCTAAAACTATAATTACACAAACAGCATGAATGACGAATCAAACGAAATTGATTCATCAACGTACAATTTAGAACTTACAAAATAATTCCAAAATTTTCAGCATACCCATACCTATATGCTATCTAGAAAAAATCCCCGCACTCTTCATCTCAAATTCTTTCACCTCGCCTTAAAATGGTTACCGCTCTTCCAACTTTAATTTTGAAACTAAGGGTTCCGGTAACCCCAAATGCTACAAAAACGTGTTTTTTTAGTTTTTTTAAACTCTAATTTTGAATATAAGAATAAAATACAATACTTCAAATGATTGTGGAGTATAGGCAATGCAACGTACGTCGCTGTACGGCTGGTTAGCCTGATTACAATAATTTTTCAAGTTAAGTAATTAATATTTGATGAGGAATTTAGTGGTTTATGGATCAATAAAAGTAGTACTGTTTTATATTTTTGATTTATGTCTTACGTTTTGGCAGTGTGCGTTTCTTCTTTTATTGCAATTCTAACTTGAGTCATTGGGTGATTAGTTCATACTGTAGTAATGTAAACTAATCACCCAATGATTCAGGTTGAAATTGCAATAAAAGAAAAAACGCAGTGATATAAATATTAATAGTAAAAATTGTTATTAAAGCAAAGTATGAAGAATTCTTCGATCACAAAATCTTTATTAAATTTACAGTTAACAATGTACTTTACGATTTAAACGACTTATTATTCTCTGAAGATGGCAGGAACACTGCCGAAACATAAGATATAAAACAAAAATATATAAAATAGTACTGCTTTTATTGATCCATTAGCCACTAGCTTCCTAACCAAATATTTCAATACAACGGAACACAACTTTACTAGGTACTAGTATATTGGGAAAAAACACGTACGTAATTAATTTATATAAATTATTTATATATATTTACAAATTTTTATATAAATTATTGTATTGTCGTGTGTTCTTAAAACGTGTGCTAAATTTCAAATTATTCAGACGTTTGGAAGTTAATTTCAAAGATTCTGTTACATAGATAATACATACAGCGTGTTAATTACAAATATTGAGTTCGGATCAAAAGGTTGTCTCAGGTTGCATATAATGTAGGGTGACCAGTAAATGCTCGTATTCCTCTCCGGAAAAGAAACTATAATTTGGAATGATTTAACCTCTATAATATCACTTGGGGGTCGGAAATGTCTCATTTTCGAGAAAATCTACTTCGGTTTTCTTTTTAGAAAAATCCGAATTTTGAAAGTTAAAAATATAAAAAAATAAAATATTCTCACTTTTTGGCCTGAAATTTTCCATGATCTGATACCTTACTAATAGGCCAACCTTCCTAAAGCCCAAAAACCACGAAACTTTACTTTTTTATGTTGTGTGTTAAAACTTACAATAAATAAAAACTCTGCACAGAAGTGTTATTATTATAAAAAAAAACATTTCCGACCCCCAAGTGATAAGGTTACATCATTCCAAAT
The DNA here is from genome assembly GCA_963575645.1 of Xanthostigma xanthostigma. Classification (NCBI taxonomy): domain Eukaryota; kingdom Metazoa; phylum Arthropoda; class Insecta; order Raphidioptera; family Raphidiidae; genus Xanthostigma; species Xanthostigma xanthostigma. The sequence continues at coordinate 18,516,315 of OY754472.1, read as the reverse complement.
TCGTCATAGTTTCTTCTCCCGGGAAGAATACGAGCAATTACCGGTCACCTGTATAAATGAACAGTCGCAGCTACTAATTTTTTAATTATCTGCACATTCCATAAATCTTTCCGATTGATACACATTTTTTCCAGTTTTTAATGAAACAATGGGTTGAAATTTCAAATTTGTTTTATTACCTTTTGAATATGTTTATTACAGAATTATAATTACAGCGCTACAATAATGTTTGCAACTTGCACCAATACATTATTTAAATATCGTCTTTTACTGCGAGAATCCAGTTCGGTGTTCAAGTGCCTCAGTTGCAGGTGTGAATTTTTATTAGTATTTTTTTTTATTGTGTGACTGTTAAAACTCTGCCAAGTCACACTGCATCATAAAAAATAATAAGAATTCACGCACTAGATACATAGAACCTACCATTTCATCTCCTATAAAAAAGTAGGTTTTCACTTAATTTCTAGTATATTTTGAACATTCATGTGACTCAAGTCAGCTCTTCTAAATATCTACTGAATGAAAATAATAAGTAAGTACACTATACACTATACACCTATTGTAAGTACACTCACACAATAGGTTACAATAGTTTCTAAACGCCGCTGCACACGAGGCTGGGAACACAGCTTAGAAACACTGCTTGAACTTCTACTAGCCGGCAGGCTGGGTACGAGGCTGGCAATGACGCCACTGCGGGCTTGCTTGTTAGCTCACAAAATAGATTTTAAAATTAGAACAGGGGCTTTTTTTCTTGCTAGGTCATCTGCTTGCTCTGAGCAATAACCAATCAGGAAACAGTATCTTGTCTCGCGGGCGACATGAACAAACGCCCACAAACCAACACGGCGTCATTCTGCTCAGAGTTAGACAACAGACACGTTTTGCTCAGTGTTTATTTTTCAAACACGCTTGATAAAACGTCTCGTGTGAACCAAGCACATAAAAGCAATTAAGAAAACCAGCGCTAGAAAACTAGTAGTCAAATCTAGCAAGAAATTTAGCGGAAAATCCAGCCTCGATTGCGGCAACATTTAGTTATTGAGGTCCTTTGTCATTATAATATGGATTCCTCGTGAATCGATTTTACCTGTGTTAATTCGTACATTTCGTGATGAAACATATATTGTGCACTTCCTCTCATTAAAACGAAGAGAACAATATATGCTTCATCTCAATGTGTATGAATTAAGACTCTCAAATCGGTAACACAATTTTTTTCCTTCCAGTATTTACATATGATTTTAAAATCGATATCAACATCAAGTTATTGACAATGTTTTCTTCTCTATAATAATTTGAATTTAAAATTATATTTCAGGTGAACAGCAAAATGCATAAACCGATATGTGTATTTCTGTTTATGTATTTTCTGCATGCAACTGAAATAAAATGCAGCAACTGGAACGACATAAAAGAACTCACCTCAAGACTGCCCTGGTTGGTAGGGCAAGATAAAAACGAGGCGATGCAAATATACGACAAGCAAAATTTAATGAATGCTTACGACCATATTAATACATTAGCAGATCAGATCAAATCGAACAGTTCTAAAGAACTTATTGATGATATGGAAAACAAAATATTAAATTTAAACCACGCACTCGCATACGAAAGCATGATAAATTCAGAGCATTATGATAGGTTTTTCGATGTTCCTATCGCTAACCTTTACAAATCTGTAGTGAACAGTAGTGATATAATTTTTTCTAAAATTTTTTCTGATTTCAAAAACGCCCTCTCGTCAATTGCCAAAACTGCAGTTTTTGATAAATCGATCGTTTTCACAACTCATGATAGGTATTGTTACTTCGAAGGAGGTATAGACTTTTACGACAGTGTGCATTTTGCTTTTTATCACGTGCGTTCGGGATACATGATTTTGAACGACCATTTGGATCCAGTCAAAGGAAAAAATTTCGATGGACGTTTTGCACATTTTAAATTTATGGATGTAAAAAACTTACCTCAGGAAGCTTTATGGACACTCGAACCAGAGAAAGATTATGGTTATATTAGAAATGTGAAATATAATGACGAGTATTTACGAATTGCTTATCCGTATAAATACGCAACAAAGTTCGATCCTATTTTATCCAAAGTGCGCTTATTTGAAAAATAAGACAAGTCATTTATCTTCAGGGATACATAACGTGACCATTTATTTTTTTTTTTAGATCGAGACACCTTTAAATTGTTATAGTTTTAAAAATAAAACACATGTTTGTAATATAGTGATGAAATGTGAAATAATCAAAAATGTAAACAAGAACCATTTATTTTTTTCCTCAACGCGGGACATCCTTAAATTATTAGTGTTAAATGAACTGATATATCAGCAGAGTATGAAGACTTTATGACTGAATCAGGACCTATCAAAACTGACTATAAGCAACGCATTTGTGCAAGCGTTAAAAGTAATTTATATACTTTTTGAATCTACCGTTTTTTTCTTAATCTATCGCTTTATTGCGGGCGACAAGACTTGCTCGCTGCTAAGTTTTTAACGTATTTTGGGGACACTTTAACTTAAAAGCGGGACTGTCCCGCTCAAAGCATATGGTCACGTTAGGTATACATCGTTTCTGAAATAATTTACTGTAATGTGTACATAATTTTCGCTGAATTATATTGCATTTTGGAAATATTGTTGATTTTTTTATTTTAATTGTTTTTTAACCACTAAAGAGTTATCTGGTACGAATTCATATTTCCAATGTAATCATGATCCATATACCTATCACATGTAACAATGATAAGTTTGTAACAATGAGGTCTAACCTGTCAGTAACTAATTATAGTTTACTCAACGCAATTGTAAAAGTTTACAACAAATTGCCGACCTCGATAATCAGCAAAGATTTAAAAACATGAACAGACTGCTAAATCAATATACCTAGCTATTACAGTATAGATGTTAGCTATTTATTTATTTCACATGCGGATGTGTTTAATCTCCATCTGTCTTCACATTATCGGGCGTACGTCGTAACTGAGACCGGTACTTCTTGCCACATAATGGATCATAACTCACGTCCACGGTCCAGTTTTATGATGTGACTTTTATATTGTGAAGACCAACTCTACTCGAGAAAATAATAATATATTATACAGGGTGTTTGGAAGCTGGGTGCAAAGCTTTAAGGGGGTGTTAGTATAGACCATATAGAACATTTTCAGCCATATTTGTCCTAACTAAAGTCTGATAATTTTTTTTTTAGGGAACTTTTACGATTTTAGTACCAAAATCCCAAAATTTTCCAATTAAGTGCTAATAACGCAAAATTTAAATGGAAATGTTTATTTTTTTAATGTACTTTATTAGCCTAATGTGTGTTTAATAGTATCAAATAAATTTAAAGCACCGTTTTTACTAAAAAAATAACTTTCAGACTATTTAAACCTAACAGAAAAAAATGTCAAAGAAAAAGATGGATTTTTATTGACATTTAAAAAAATAAATAAAATAGCTACAGGTGTTCAGACAATTTTAAAAACATGCTGAGTTATTGTTCTTTCTGTTAAAGTATCATTTACCTGGATATCTTTACCATTTTTGAAGTTAGGAATCCTGAACCAGTTAAAGGTAAGAAATTAAAAATTTCAAGAAAATCAAAACAAGCCTAATTTTGCTCAAATAACTTTAAACTGATGTCTAAAACAATATCCGAGATTATTTTTTAGTCTACTGTGTAATAATAATAAACTTACCCGAACAAAAATGTAAAGAGGAGCCTTACAGAACTAAAATCGTAAAAGTTCCCTAAAAAAAAATATCAGACTTTGGTTAGGACAAATATGGCTTAAACTGTTCTATATGGTCTATACTAACACCCCATTAAGGCTTTGCACCCAGCTTCCAAACACCCTGTATTATATGGCTTCTCCTCACATGTTACTACAGTTTGTCTGTTTTCTAAAATTATGCATTACACTTCGTACATTTTTGGAATGAAGATCGCATGATATCCATAAATTGTCTTTGTAATACTATAAAAGAAAATATATACCTACTACAATAGAAAATATCGAGGTAGGTCTTCTCTTCCAAGGTCCCTAATTTTTATCTACCCTCCAACATATAAATGCCAAACAAAGTCCCGATGTCAACAAGGTTTTGCCTATGAATTAATTTATGAATTAATAATTTATATGCGAGTTACAATAATTTTATTATGAATGTAAATTTTAATAATTATGTAATCAGCATATTTTAATGTTTTAATTAGCAGGAATTGAACAGTATTTTTAAATAATTTTCTACCATAGATGTAATAGTTTTGTATTGAAATAAATCATATAATAATTTAATAATATTGACACAAATATGCATAAAAAAGCATGTCACAGTGCGAAATTCTACGATAAAGTAATGCGCTTGTTAATAAACATAATGGAATGAAGAAAACTTATTTCAAAGAAGAGATGATCGTGATCCTTGATTGATTATGATGAAGAACTTCTTCGTAGCATAGGATCAAAAAAAACAAAATCAATACTATGGTAGAAATTGCATTTACAATACTGACGTTTCGACAAGATGACAAAAATAATTGTCGAAACGTCAGCATAATAAATGCAATTTCTACCATAGTAATATTGCTTTTGTCTTTTTATCCTATGCTTCGAAGAAGTTCTTTATCTAAATATCATTATAATGGAATATACATCGTTACGAATTTAAATGTTGAGGTTCAATTCATTAATTGTTAGTGCATTTAATGTTGCCAGATGTCTGATATTCATTTAGATTTTAGATAATTCGGTACATGTATTTTATGCAGATGAAAAGTAAAATGATATCCGGAAGTGTTTAGTATTTTACGAATTCTATACCTGGCCTATAGAATGAAATCTCGGTGTAAGTCTGTCAGTCTGTACCAGCTATATCTAGAGCAATACTGAGCGGATTTTATTGCAGTTTTTACCATTCTATAGCTTATTTCTTGGGAAAGAGGTCCATTTCTGAGGTTGTTTTTCAAATTTGAGTATCTAAGTCTGCCGGTACAAAAAAAGCAAATTAAATTTTGATCATTGATTTAGATGCAGAATTGTATGCCCTAAAACTTTAAATCCGGAGTTTTTTTGCCTGAAATAATTAAGATAGCAGGATATTACAAAAGTATGATTTTTGCATGCAGTCATTATCATATAGATAGATAGATTTTATTTAGCTTATAATAGTACAGTTTTGTACATGTGACGTCAAAACATATAAAAAATATAAACATTCCAAGTAGATTGTGGAATCCTTTTTATGTATAAGTAAATACACTAATTAATGAATAAAAGTACTTGTCTAGTGTAAAGTTTAAACTGCAATCGGTTTTAACCACTTAACTATTTAAAACCAAAATGCAATACATAATATAAATGATCGCCCTTGTAGGTTGTATGTTTTGCTTGCATTGAAGTCAACAAATGCATACAAATGATGTGTTTTCGGTGTGAGTTAAAATCCGTAATGTGCAATGTATGTTGGATTGAGGTGGCTGTGAAACGTGATTAAAATACAGGCCTAATCAGAAGTAAGCCCTTGAAAGTTCGTTGTAATTTTATCATAAGCTGTTCACTGGGATTATTGCACGCAGTGACGCAGTGTTCTGTCCACTCATTTCTTTGATTTGCCTTTTGAATTAGAAATTGGAAACTTTAGGTGAGCAAAGAATCAATACGGGACACAATTAAGTATAGGACAACTTTGTTATTTCAAGTAACACTCGGTATTTTATCAACCAAATCAATTTTTTCCTTAATTTTAGAATCGCTTTTAGGTTATAAATGCATAGGTTTAACAGTGTTTAAATGCGTGTTAGGCGTACATATTTTATACGGAGTGGTGTTATAATTATTGGTCTGTATAAATACAGGATGATAAACTTTCAGTTTTGATCATATCGATAATAATGCAAAACTGCATCACTATACTCTGCAATACAGCGTGACTTTTTATCCCAGGAGAACTACCGACTCTACCGGCATAAAAAGTATTATATGTGTTCATTTAAGAGCAAAATTTTAGTCACAAAATATTTGAATACAATCGAACCTGAATAAGTAAGAGTTCTGGATAAGTAAGAGTTCAAGGGACCGCGATCTCTTTTTCGTTTATGGAGGTTTTTCACTAACCCGAGTTTCTGGCTTATAGAGGCAGAGGAGTGGACTTTTTCACTTATAGAGTTCTATAAAAATAGAGCAAAAATAAAAAAAAAACAACGATACAAAAACGACTTTAGTTAGTTCAGCTATTTATGACTCATTCTTAAATTTCGTGGAACTATTAATACGTTCAACTATAGCTTATTGAGGTACAGGCAAGTAGTAATCTCAGTTATAGAGGTTCATGAGTGAAAACGTCTTTCTCTTATAGAGGTTTCTATTCTCACTTATAGAGGTTTTAGAGGGTACAAAGACGGTACCTGGAAATTACTCTACCTTAGAGAGTTTTCTCGGTTTGACTGTATTTATGAATAACATACGACCACTATTGTTATGACGATTTATTAATAGGCTAATCAATTTAATTTGGCATGCCTGACTGTAACCCCACCTAAAGGCTTTTTTTAAAAAATAAGTTCAAAAACTAAAACCCGACTACTGAAAAGTATGAAACAAGAACATATTCTCATCTAAGGATAGCCGTGATCGTATGCCAGCTACCCTAACAAAACATTACATTATAACAGTATAGTAAGCGATCAAAAGCTCTAGGGCAAAGTACATCACGCTATACAAATCTAGAGGGGCCTCATATATGAGATGGAATACGACCACGGCTATCCTCGGATGAAAATATTTTCTTGTTTCATACTTTTCAGTAGTCGGGTTTTAGTATTTGAACTTATTTTTTGTTTTCAATTTGCTCTCCTCTGGGACCAAAATTCAAAAATAAATGTATAGTCTATGTTACCCAGGCCCTAATAACGAATCGATTGACAGCTTATTTATCAAAATCGAATGAATAGTTTAGGCGCTACGGTGGAACGTCCGTAAAAACGTATACCTATACATACATAGATTGCTAAACTCATAACCCTTCCTTTTGGCTTCGCCGCAGTCGGGTAAAAAAACAGAATATGATGAGTGGGGCCGTTAGAAGTACCAATCAATTTACGTTGTGTTCTCACTGTAATGGTTTGATTTCAGTAGACGAATCAGATCTGCGTAAACTAATGGGATTATAAACAGCCACCTAACTCCGCACCCCTTTGTTTCAATTTCTCCCTTACGCTTTTAAATTGGAACTTGTCCAATACATTAAATTCGTTTTATTTTATAACATTGAATTGTCCGCACTAAAGAGATTTAGTAGTGATGTTATTATTTTGTGTTGATACATTGATTATGAAAGCGATTGGGTTTTTAATTTTTTCAACAATAGCTCTATACCCATAGTTTATTCCATATATTATCATACACATTATGATTTTAGCGCAGTTGTGTTAACGTATGAGCTAAAAAAATCTTTTCAAATTGCCAGCGATGTGTGCTATATAATATAGCACACATCGCTGGCCCGAGCTGAGTTTTGTTCATACAAATTTTTATATAAAGGTTAACTTTGCTAGAAGTTTTTTTAATCTGTAACATTTAAAAAAAAATGTGAAGTACTCTTCTATAAAATAGAACTGTTTTTGGATTACTTACAGTTCAACAAGACTTAACATTGTAATTTATTAAAAATCACGAACAGCAATTTTTTTTAATGTTGCTTTCGTAGGTACGTACGTACGTACGCACGACGTAGAACGTACATCCGAACTTTATAGATCGAATTCTTGGTGGACCTACTTAGTTTACTTTTTATCCGGTTTGTTTACTATCAGAATAGGGACTATTCTGAGTTTCATTCATTGTAGTTTCTTATAAATAATTTTATTATTTTATCACAGCTCTATAATAAAGTTTTAGTCAGTCAAAGCTTCAGATTTTGACCATACAACTTATCGGCTCTATACATAAAGTGGACCCTCGTGCCAGAATTTTAACTAGAAAAGATGTACTTTTTGATCCGGGGAAAAAATTCACTGACTAGTTAATTGAATTTTTACAATTATTTCAACTTATTAATTAAAATAAAAATGTTTATATGTTTTATTATTTCGTGGGAGTTCGGTCGATCACCTCGTCGCATCGAATTTCTCCAACCCCAAGGCTAGAGCTCTGTCAGTCCTATTCTTGTGGGGACCATGCATGACGTATATATAGGATGGCACAGTGCCGCCGCTGTACAATTTCCGTCCTGTCGCACACAAATCACGGATTCAGTTATTGTTATGTTTATGTATCGTAGGGGGCGAGAGAGGAGGGGTGGGGGAGGGGCTGTATTGTGTTCAGTCCATCCGTACTGACAAGACGTGTGATATAGGGCTTGCTTGACACAGTTTTGCGGACGGAGCTGTGTTTATCAGAAAGAACGTTGCTGAATGTTGCTGAAGAAAAGATGAACCTTTAAAAGTCAGCAGTCAACAACTGGCGAAGCTATGTAAAGCTGAGGTCAAACAGCTATTTTTGCAGCACAGTCTTAGGGTTGAGTACTGCTGACTAACGAGCTGCACGCATTTCTTTTAAAGTTGCACGGGTGTTCATAATATAGGGATTTACTTGAGTGCACAATTTTTGAAGTTAAACATTTTTAGGCGTGTTGGGGGGGGGGGGGTAAATTACCATAGATGAGGCGAAAAGTGAAACGCTTCCTCTTCTCCGACTTCAACCGGCAGTTGAGCGGAAAGAGTGGGGAAATCGTTTCCAAAGCATCATGCGCACTCTACAGGCATGCGCTGTGCATACTGTGTGTATACGTAGAATTTTCTCTTGCCACGGTAACAATTTCGACATATAACCACCTACACAAAGTGAAGCGGTGTAGCGTAGTGGTGAGAGTACTAGACTTGCATTCGGGAAGTACGGTGTACCGGGTTCGAATCAATTATACAGCGGTATATAAGCATAAAACAAATTAGATAATAATTAGGTACATTATGCAAACTAAGTTGCTTTACTGTCCCAACCTAGAAGTCATTTTAAAGTGTTTATTTTTTGGATTAAAGAGGCGTGTCTTGATACAATTATCCGATTTTACCGCTAATTTTATGTTTATGCAAAACGTTTTAAAATTTTCGACTAGAACACAGCTACATAGGAAAATGCATGCATATTTAGTGAAAGTTGGCACAAGCTATTGTTCGCCTCATAATACCTCAGTACATTTCTACTGAATATATTATTATATTATGGTAATATCTAGCACATAGTTCATTTAAGTCCTTTATAACGATCCTTTCTGCGCACAGCCTGAGAACTGACGTTGAATTGAACGTCGAGTAAAGAAATACAAGGAGATAATTTACGTAAAATTATATCTATATTTGCCATGTGTACAAAATTCAAAATGCTAATTTTACGCACACAGTTTCGTATGTAGATAAATAGTTCCCAACTTTTTTGTTCCTAGCGCACACTCGTAAAGCGAAAATTTGTCAAGCGGAAATTTATAAGCCATTGATAAGTTTTTTTTTTCATTTTCTTCGACAAATTTGGATGAAAATTATTAAAAATGTTACGGATCCATGGCTTTGCCATAAGACCAATGTTAAATATGCTTACTTTTGAAGTCAATTATTTATTTAAATAATCGGTTAACCCCCCTCAAATTTTCAGAATTTATTTAGAAGTATTTAAACTTCATATAAAAAAAGAATCAAGTCTTTTTTGGTATCGTGCTCGTACTTCCTTAATATGTCCGTTAAAATAATTTATTTTTTCCGTGTTGCAATAATCAGAAAACAATTTTTCATCGTTTGTTCTCGTAACGAAACAAAATTTTGAATTTGCATAAATGTTATTAATATTTTCGCGGCTTTTTAACATGCATACTCCGATATACAGTATGATTCCTTCACAAAACTCGTTTTCATTCATCACGTCAAGTTCAAAGGCCACGGGTTGAGTATTCATTCATTTCCGAATGAGAATACGTCCGATTTATGCAAGTAAGCTCGACGTTTTGCACTATACAAAACATATTCCTGTCCGGCAAAACTTTAGAACTGTGGCACGAGATCGGCCCACTTCAAAAATTAAATCGTTCGATCAAACCATATTAGTATCTATTGCACGTATACACAGACGGGAAAGTTGAGTCGCCACAACAAGTCCGCACCGCACGGTTCCGGACAACACGGTGCGTAGATGCGGACTCGTCTGCGAAATCATACACCGTCGGAACCATATATTTAATGACTTCTATAGTGCTAGTGGCCGTAAGTGGAAGCGTGGCCCATGAAGTGAGACAGCAAATGACTGTTTTCTATCTCTTTCTTTTTACTTGACCCATTGTGCGCAAGTGTCGCGTTTGTAGCGGGGCAATTAGTAAGTGGAATAGAGAGCAAGCCACCTCCCTTTCACAGCTTTGTTCCATGTGCAAACTGACGCGCATCCATTCACGGACATGCGCATGAGACTAAGAGTATAATAAGTGAGACAGACGTATAAATGTCTGCACCGTAGTGTTTAAGTCTTTCTTCTGATCTTTGCTAATAGTATTAATAGACGATCGAACTTGGTACGGACCGAACAGCGGATATGGTCCGCTCCGTATCAAATCTGCTCGTCTAGACAGTAGTCTGCGTGTCCGCGCGGTTCGATGGTTTGCACATCGTACTTGGTCCGCTTTGAACTTATATCCGTGCGTGTGTATACAAGTACGATTGAACTTGATACATATAACCGTATAACGACGCCATTGTAATTCAAAACGTTGTGCAACATGACAAATTTTGACAGAACGCGAACTTCTTGGTGAAGTATTGGTATTATATAAAGATTTCCCATGCTTGTGGGATCTATCAGATAAGTTATATTGTAACAGAGAAGCGCGTAACAACGCTCTAGAAATTCTTCAGGAGTGTTATTCAAAATATGATCTTCGCTATCAAGCGATTTTATTAACTTCATATGACTAAATTCATCGCGATCTTTCAAATAGAATTTTGCCCACTCCTTTCTTTTCTTCCTTGTTGTTTGTGGCGGCATTGACGTTGCCGCTAGAACAAACGCAATTTTCGCGCGCTTAATCGGAGGCATGATGTTCGCGACCTGTGAACAAGGAGACTGGCAGATTCGGTCGTCTGTTGTAACCAGCAAACTTGATCTGCCGTACCATGTCCGTTTCCGGCCCGTACCAAGTTCGATCGTCTATTAATACTTTAACAATACACCTATCCCCCGATTTACACGGTAGATACGTTCCTGAGAAAAACGTGTAAATCGAAAATTAAAAATTTTCAAGTCAAAACCGTGTAAATCGAAAAGCTTGCAGAAAATGCATAATTTTGCTATTTAACAGTTGTGATTTTTTTCAATATTTTTAGGTGTACACAGAAATAAAAATAAAATGCATTGACAGGTTAAAATATGTAATATATTACGGAAACACTGTTTTTTTATTTAATTACAATACATTAAACAGAAGAACAAAAAATAAAACTTCAATTTTATGCGAAGAAAAACAGACATAGTGTGCGTGTGCAGCAAGTCAGCACATAAGCTCGGGATTCCCCGTGAGATGTGTACACAGCGCACGTGTTCAATCACAGTAGCATTTAGTAGTGCGATAAAAACAAAAAAATTGGTTCGCTGTAAAGTCGGTTTACGGACGATAGTTTTACGTGATAACGTATTCCGTAATACATAACCTAAACCTCCCAAAATTTGGTTTCAATCCGCTTATCCTTGGTGTCGGAATGATAAGAAATGTCAAAAGTGACGTTTGCAACTGTCAAAGTATTATGTTCTAATAATAATTAGTTATTCCAATACTTAACTTAGAAGGCGTTGCATTTCACAAAATACTAATGTCAAAAAATTGAATTAAACATTAGAAATGCAGCCGTTTTCATGTTAAGACAAGACATACGTTATCTTCTAATTTCCATGTACGGCAAACAAAGACGACCGACCGCGTCGCGCCATGCATTAGACAACATTGCATTTATACAGCTATTTTTCTATATAAATTTGTATAAAAAAAACTGTTTAGGCAAATTCTGTTATACGAAATCTATGTAAAATGTTCTCCTCTTTCGTTTAAGACTGGTTTCAAGTCGATCTGATTTAAATTGAGCGAGAAATTAGCAAAAAGCACGCACAGGGTCAGGCGGAACGTTACGCGTTACGAACGTTAGGAACGTTAGGATTTTAGGAACTTTACACTTTTTCGTACATGCAGCCGGTGTTTTATCAATTTATAAGATTGGTGATTCATCAATTTATAAGACGTTATCACGTCAAAAAACTTATTTGGAAAACCGTGTAAAAGCGAAAACCTGTAAAACAAGTACCGTGTAAATCGGGGGATGGGTGTATAGAGGTATTAATTATTAATATGGTCGGAACCGATTATATTGGAAAGACGGGTGTACTTCTTGTTGATCTTTTCTCGGTGTGGAGAACTGCTGCAGTCGGAGCTGCCAATGTTGAGAGAACAAACACGACGTTACGGTCGAACGAGTGAAAGAGAAAGCAAGCGGTTACTTTATGTTATGATAATCGACCGATTTACAACCACAAGCCTTGTTTGAATTTGAATGATCGCATTAGCTATGTATATATATAACCATGCAGAGTGCGTGTGCAGAAAGGATGGCTTTGTCTTAGATCCTTAAAGGATGACCTACTTCCGGAGAATGGGGCGTCTGCTATTTTATGTTACACTTAACTTGTCAATAATGTTATACTCCAGAATGTTATGAACGCCGCACTTTTTCGATGACTTTTATGGAATGAAGAAAGATTGGCGAAAAATTTGTAATATACGATAAAAGTTTATTTGAATTGTGTGTACTCTCTCCTGAACGTCTTTTACAAATTTGTGGTGACTTAATAATTTTATGAAGTAGATAAAATTTTGAATGATCTAAAAAATATGTATCTACGCATACGGACGGATAAATATTAGAATAGCCTTAAAATCAAATACGTAGGCTGCAGATGTTATATTTTATCGGTCAGTAATCTTTGATTAATAATCTATGATTAACGTCTAATTTTTATTCTTCAATAAATAAAATTATCGACCAATTTTTCAGACAAATATTTTAACTCAAGCCGTTTTCATTCGACAGCCTGTCAGTTTTTATTTCTTTCTAATAATTTAAGTAATTGTAATTTAAGCAATAATTAATTATAAAAAGAAGAGCAGTGTTAACACACAGGTAGTCTGTTCAGAGAAGTCCAAAATGAGCAACCGAACATACATGTAGAATCCTAGGTTTCAACGCCATCAAATTTATAGTATTACAATAACCACATAGTTAAAAAAAGTGTATTTTTTGTAGTAAAATGTATTTTCTTCTTCTCTTATTTTTTTGCACCGCTTTAATTTTCTTCAGAAGTCAAACAGCTTTGTCATAAACGGTATAATACTATAAAAACGATTTTGGTAAAAAATATGTTATTAATACTGTTTTCTTTTTTTCAGGTACGTGATTCATTGATTTAACAAACAGCGAATATTTTGTAAGTATCTACAAACAATAAACTAGTATATATTTAACGATTTTTTTTCACGCTAGAAGCCTGTATTTTTATAATTATAAATTGAAAACTTCGAGCAAAATTAAAATTTGTGTACAGTACCTATCAAAATGTTGATGTTTGTTTAAAAAAATAGACGACCAATTCAAATAGATAAAAAAATAATAATAATAATAAAAATAATAATAATAAAGTTTCTGTTAGAATTGACCAATTTATAGAATTATTAATATTATTTTTGGCACCTTCCAATAGTTGTTTTTCATGCCTGGTATAGGGATCGAGAAATGAGACATTTAAAAATAGTGGGGTAAAGTTGCGTAATGCGTGAAATAAAATAAACGTGGTCGTACTGCCATAGCAAATTATAGTCTAACCGCATGAAAATTGAACGCAGCCTACAATTAGAAGTGATCTTGCTCAGAATTGATCTGTCAAAATTTTATACAAATTAAATGAAAATCGACAATTTTATAGAAGCTAGGTACGTGCAAAAAATTTAGTACCTATATATTTTGTTCGTAATGTTATTATGATTCGAGTGACTATTGGAATTCGCTGTTATTCGTTTTAATACAATTTTACTACTTTAAAGACACCACTGTCTATCTATATATAATATATATACAGTATGTAAACGCGTAAGGTGCACATAGGGAAATTAGCATTGGGGAAAAAATACTTGGATCAGAGTTAGCCATGACTGCATTAATTGTTATTTCTATTGAATTATCGTGGTAATCTTGAGGATTTCTATTTTATTTAGATTTATTTTTATTTTACTTGGCTTTTTTAATAATAAAAAGCTCTTATAAATCATTATTTTTTTTTGTACAAAAATAAAACAAAAAATTAACTCCATCTGTCTGGAAACATTTCATTCAAAAATTGTCTGACTGGTATGACGTATGCGCGTTGGTAAATCAGTGATTTACAATGTCTTTAGGTTTAACACGAATAGGCGGAGATATTTGATCTCGCACCATATTTAATTATTTTTGGGAATTTAATGTCCCATTAATAAATAAAGTCCGATTATGTTGTAATCATTTAAATATTTTCTTCGGTAGTATACAGATTCATTTTGCAAAAGAATATTATCTGTCAAATTGAAAAACAAGATTTCAAGGCTCACTCTGATCCAGTCATTTTTTCCCAATGTTAATTTCCCTATGTGCACCTTACGTGTTTACATACTGTATGCAACAAAGGCTCCCAGCCGCGTCTGTCTGTCTGTTTGAACGCGATAAACTCAAAAACTACTGAACGGAATGTCAATAGAAAGACAGAGGTAGGTTTTTGTATGTAATTTATAAATATTCTGTACAAAATTACGGTGATTTGTCAAAAAAAAAACTGATTTCGTACCGCGTAGCGACATCAGGTAGGCGAACGCAAGCTCCTGCAACTGGTTGCGCTCAGATGACGCGTCACTGCAGCGCACCAAGCTGCAACTAGCGCCAAGCAGTGCCACCACAGGGCAGTGCACTGAGCGACATCAGCTCGAAGCTATTAATTCAGATATTTCTGCACTGTAGTCGTTTTTTAATTGCAGAATTTTCCGATAACACAGAATATTTATTGCACTCGGGTGAAACCTGGCCGAGCCGCTAGCTTACGAACAAGATACATAAACTAATATTTATTTTAAATCTTTGATTAACGTCTGAATAGAACTCTTCAAGTAAATAAAATTGTCGACCAATTTTTCTCAGACCGAACGATATATTGACAAAAAATGATAAAATTATTACAAATCAATATGACACAAGATGACGTTTCGATCCGGATTTGAAAAAAAAATAATATTTATTTTACTAGAGTGACTGTCGTATTTTATGAAATAGGTACTGCACTATTGAACGAGGACACTATCGGTTGGTCAGGTTTAGTGACTAAAAGGCTTTTTATTAAACCGTCTGATCAATTGATAATTTACACCGCTACAATTATTTATTACGGAAATCTATACCGTATCAGTTTACATTGACGACGATAAATCTGTATTAAACAGAATTGCAAACAATTGAACTGTAACTCACAAATCATGCTTACCAATCTAAAATTATTACTGTTTAATGGCCACATCGTTAAAATTCCCCGTTTCATAGACACTTTTGTTCTTGTCTGCAGTACAATAGTTTGACAGATTGTTGTCATTTTTGATTTAAAATTTTAAGGGTGCCTTATCGATAAATTTAAATAATCGTTCACTTGCCGCATTCATTATTTGACAATTCGATTTTATATGGTCGTTCGAATGATGAATAACGATTCAGCTAAAAACATCTAACCATATTGAAAAGTAATTATCATTTTTTTTAATAATCATTATTAATTGTACTTGAATTCAGGGGTGGCGAACCTTTCTACATCTACGTCCCAATTTGCTTAGAAAAATAAGGGTAGTATTTAAACGAGTGACTGTAAATTACAATTTTGGGTGACAAAAATCATCAATTTGGGTTACTGTTTTACTAAGTGAGCGACTGACTGCGCGTGACGAGAAAATAATAGTTGGGTGTCTAAATTACTAAGTGAGCGACTGACTGCGCGTGTCGAGAAGTCAACAGAACAGCAACTTACAAACATTCATTTGAGTTACTTAAAATACAAAATGGGAAACTTAATAATATTTGAGCGACCTAATATTTGTTTGAGTGTCAACGTTACGTCCTGTATTTTTTTCAAAATTTGGCAAATGATTTATTTATTCTGAGCGGCATTTTGTTAATAGTTATTTCTTTGAATAGAACTGCGTTTACTAAAAAATATATATTTTATTGAATGTCAATTAAATATACATTTTTTAGAAAACGCAGTTCTATTCAAACAATTAACTATTTAATTCGCATACCCCGTTATCGTTCACCCCGGAATTGTTTTATTAAAAACTCCACATTTGCCCCTTCCCGTTTCACTGCGAGACAATTCGCATACCCCTTTATCGTTCACCCCGGAATTACAATTCGCAAAGCCGTTTATCGTTCTACCCGGATTTTTTATTTTAAACTCCACCTTTGCCCCATCGCGTTTCACTGCGAGGCAATTCGCATACCCCTTTATCAAAAAAAGCGGTGGTTTTCAATCTTCATGAAAATGTGAGTTTTAAGTTGTAGTCTCAAAGTGAAAAAAAAAATAAAAAATAAAAACAAAAGAAGATATCTGCTTCAAATTTACCGAAGGCATTCTAGTCGCTCAGTTAGTAATTTAGTCGCTCACTTAGTAACTTAGTTACCCAACTATTATTTTAATATCTCAAGTTATTAAAACAGTATCTCATCATCAGTCACCAATTTTTTTTTATTCGACCGTTTTACAATTCCCCAAAAAATAATGTAATAATGACGTGCCGACAAGAAGCCAAAAAGAAATTTAGTTGTCAAAAAAAAAATGAATCAAATATAGATGAAAAGAATAATTTCGATAATACACTGAGGGCCCTGAAACTTTTTCGTATTTTTTTTATTAAATAACAAATACGAAATTGACTATGACCAAATTTTAGTAGTACCTAGTCATTTTTTTTTTTCGATAATTATCTCGATTTTGCACCTCAATCAATGCCGTGCCCATAATATTATGTCGCGTGCCACCTGTGCAGGGGTGGCGAACCAATGGCAAATAAAAATTCAATTATAAACGTCGTCTTTTTATAAACATTTCACTGTAATACATAGGTGGCCTTCATGCAACTGGTATGGGTAAACAAATTTGAATAATTATGCTGGTACCTTTAAACGCCAGTTGCAGCATAGGCATCCTATCTATATAATATATCCGATAATTACAAACGTATACGTTACAGCCCCATTGTTTGTTGTACTGTTTGCCGTTTGAAGATACGGCTGATGCGTTTTTATGTAGTCAGCCGAAAATCGCGTACATCAAGCTGACAGTCCCAGGTACACGGGTTGAACGTTGTCCCAGAAGGATTACTGACACGCGCTGTTTGCAATTTTGAAAAATCCACTCGCAGTGCATAACCCTACTGATGAAATAGTTTGCTAATGCCTCCATTGTGGCATTTAAATGAATTTATTATAGGTTATGTTCCAAGCAGCCAGCAAACAGACACGAAACCGTCACCCGCATGCGCAGTAGCTAAAACGAAACTGTTTGTATCTGTTTTGGAACACATTTCAGCTACCTGCGCATGACGGTGACGGTTTCGTAACCGTTTGCTGGCTGCTTGTACATACCTTATGTTGTCATCTTTTGTAATTTGGATCTTTGATTAACGTCATCCAGTGAAATATTGATTTATATTTTATTATTTTTGGCAATATACAGTGTGTCCCTGGATTGAGTTCACAATAGGTGAGATTGACCAAAAATTTTCGAATTGGAATTTCATATTTTGGGAATCCGCCCTGCTTGGTCTGAAACTTATTTTTAGTTTACTTTCGATTTTTTTTAAATCAAGTAGTCCTTTACATTTGAGCAAAACCTCTTTTCGTTTCAGGTAAAGTACCTTTTCCGTTGTAGTACGCAAAAGTGTCACTAAGAAAAGTTGTTCTTAATGAAAAATTATGGCGTTATGCAAATTTTCAGAATGATCGGCCTGCTTTGATAATAGAAGTAGAAAAATATTTATTATTATTAACGATTACATGATAAATCTTAGATGAGAAAACAGGATGATTAGAAGTGTTCAAATTAACATTCAAATTTTTACAGTTTATCAAAAAAAAATAAATTAAACTTTAATTACTCTATTTGGCTTCCTCCACGCGATTGTTTTTCAAACAAAACAAAACAAAAGTGAATTTTATCAAAGCAGGCCGATCATTCTGAAAATTTGCATAACGCCATAATTTTTCATTGTGAACAAATTTTCTTAGTGACACTTTTGCGTACTATGAACGGAAAAGGTACTTTACCTGAAACGAAAAAAGGTTTTGCTCAACTGTAAAGACATACTTGATTTAAAAAAATCGAAAGTAAACTAAAAATAAGTTTCAGTCCAAGCAGGGCGGAATTCCAAAATATGAAATTCCAATTCGAAAATGTTTGGTCAATCTCACCTATTGTGAACTCAATCCGGGGACACACTGTACCTACATATAGTCTGAAAAAAATAGGTCGGTAATTTTATTAATTTTTTAATTTGAACTAAATAAAAATGTTTGGGTCATACAATCATGTACAAAAATATTCTCCTTGCCGCATTTACCAGCTCAAGAAATGACGGAGCTATAAATTTTCGAAAAAACGCCTAATTTTCTGGTTTTTCCTAAATTTTTCAGGACCTAATTATCCGATTAAGACATTCAACCTCTCATTCTGTAGATATTTCAATTCTCTACAAACCATTTCATTGGGGCATTCCGATTGCTCCATTAGTTTCAAAGTTACAAGCAAAAAAAGACAAAAATCGCGTTTTTTTTTGCAATAAACTGTTGATAACTAACAAATGGACCGGAAACTCGAGTGAAAAACATATACCTATTCATCTGCTTATTATCTTTTATATCATCGCACAATCGGTTTGCTACTAGTCTTTATGTCATGCAAAAATGCTATACAGCTTGGCCTAATATGGAAGTACGTCGAATGTACTTAAAACTTTTTACCCCGGTACAGTTTGTTACGCACAAACATAGGGTACAGATTAGTATACATGAGTGCATTTTGACGTAGAAGATACCGTGGCATTGTCGCATTACAAGTATAGGCATAATTGCAGTGAAATCTATCAATTACATTGGTTAGTGCTATCAAAAGTGGGCGGAAATGTTTATATGATTGAATGCGCTGTTGCTATATTTTCAGGGTAAATGTCATAATTTAATCAATTTGAATGAATACGACGACATGCTTAGCATAAAACTACATTTCAAATTCCGCAAAATTAAACTCATTGTAACTTTTTTTGTTTATCTAGTGAATAAATTTGAATTTTTTTAAACAAAGAAATTAAATGTCCCTACAAACAAAAAAGAAACATGTGTCTAAAGGCCGCTGCACACGAGGCTAGAAACACTGCTTGGACTTCTGCTGGCCGGCAGGCTGGGTACGAGGCTGAATATGACGTCACTGCGGATTTTAAAATTAGAACAGATGCTATTTTTTCTTGCTAGGTCCTCTGCTTGCTCTAAGCAAGAGCCAATCAGGAAACAGTATCTTGTCACGTGGGCGACATGAACAAACGCCCACAAACCAACACGGCGTCATTCTGCTCAGAGTCAGACGAGAGACACGTTTCGCTCTGTGTTTATATTCGAACCGTAACTGCGCGCGCACCAGATCTATCCACAAAACAAGTTTGAAAAGACGTCTTGTGTGAAGCGAGCACATGAATGGAATTAAAAAAAACCAACGCTAGAAAGCTTGTAGTCAAATCTAGCAGCGGCCTTAAGACCACACAGTAGGCGTGAAGCTTTTTTTAATAAATTTGCCAACTCAACCATAGATGTCCAGCTCCAATCAAACGCGTTGTATAGATCGTAAATAGTGCGTCAGTTGTTGTGCTTTATCTGTTTCTTTCTCAATCTAAAATGTCGTTTTTTCGTTTCATCGCCACACGCACTTATTAACCTTCGCTTTTGAAATGTTCAAAAACAAGTGGCAGCGTAAATCATTCATAAACGCTTTTAATTTAGAGCGGTGATAGATTCTGTAAATTCGGCTGACATAACCGTTTCATACCAAACTAACCAATGTAATTTGTCAATCAATCTACATTATACCAATACAGGATATAATATGTACATAGTATAACAGACATAACAATGGCCATTTGAGGTATTGTACACGAGACTCCATTATGTAAGTTATACAGCTAATATGCATATTACACTACAAGCTCGTTAATCCTATGTTATATAACACAAAACACTAATTATATGTAGAGTTTATACGATCAATTTTAATATTCACATAAAATTCTTATCAGTAAAAAATTTTTTTTACACATCACTTGATAAAATAACTGCTTTTCATGGCTGTATAATGATAGTGAATTAATACTAGTGCTGCAAAGTCGCGCAAAATAACATAGCCGTAATTCCAGTTAGCGTGGTACAGTCAGCGTACTCGTGTTCTCTACTCGGTCGTAGTATGCTCTTCTATGATTGGTCGTTCCATTCAGTGGGTTGCTATTGCACAGTGCTGGTGTCCAGGTTTTATTTAGATTCAAACCTTCATCTATGCGGTTGAAATTATTTGTGTATTTGTGTATTTCTATGGCCATTGAAATACACAAACACGCAAATAATAACCACAAAAATGAAGGTTTGAATCTAAGTAAAACCTGGACACCAGCACTGTGCAATACAAGCACACTGAATGGAACGACCAACAGTAGTAGAACATGAGCACGCTGACCATAAAAGACGGAAGTACCACACTTGTCGACACACTTACCTGTGAGCAGCCTAGAAGGACACTTCGGCTGCTACCACATCACCTTTGATAATGTCTACCTCAGTGTCAGGTAGAAATACTAATGGACCACGGCATATAAGCCCGGAAACCAAGAAGATTTAGGTCAACACCGGCCGTGAAAGTTCACACACTTGGATTCTAACAATGGTTTTCAATGTGAGCTAGGCTTTAAGTACTTTTTGATTATTTGATTCAACTTCACAAGTTTTTGTTATTTTAAATTAGCTTCGTGATCAGATTTTTTTACTCTAATTACATTAAACAATTATTTTATTTAGTAATTTACATGTGCGAGAGTGATTGCAATTATTATTTCACTAAATTTACAGTGCAAAAATAGATTATATTATAACTAAACTAAATTCAATTTAATATTTCTATATTCTATATTTTTGTATACAGACTGTTTTCAAATTGAATATTTCATGTTGTCCCATTCCGCTCGGCGATAATTTTTTTAGTGTTCCATACCAAAATTGATCAAATGAGACACTTGGAATCACGTCGATATCTGTCTGTCTGTCTGTCTCCGAGATCCTTTGACACATAAAGTTGATATTTGCTATAGTTGTTGGAAGTGGTGGCGCGTTGTACGAAAAGCAGTTTATTTGATTTCTTTTGTCAGCTTTAGAGGGTGTGGAAGGAGAGGCAAAAATATTCAAAATGCTGACTGAATTTTACCTGCCGGACATTTAATTGGATATGGAATAGATGGTGAAAAAGTGATCAAAATGTGACAACCATTTGCGTGCTTTATATACAAACGTCACACATGAAGTAACTGCTGTAATATCTAGCGGTGTAAATAAAATGAATAACTTGTTCTTTTAGAGTACTTTGATCTAAGAAAATTAATATAGCTTAGAAAAATGTAATAAGAAACATTATTATTTTATTTACTTTTTAGGTTAGAATCTACTGACTCACCTCATAGTATATAATCTTTACTTAATTTACTTTAGCAAACTCTTACTTCAGATTTTTGTTGCTTGCTTATTTAATATTTTGCCACCAGATGTCATATCTCAATTCGTCAGTTCCCACTATAATAAATAAATAATACTTAAATAATAAGTTAAAAAAATAAAATTAAAATCACGTACGGTGGTAGTAACGGTTCTGATGGTGGAAGAACGTGTCTCCAGTTGTTTAAAATAAATATAAAAGTATATACCTACTTATTGATTTTATATTTTAAATCACTTTATGATACCAGAAGAAAACGAAAAATGTTTATTTTTCGTGTTTAGTTTTTGTGTAAAAAAATTAAATCTAACAATACCTCAATTTTGTTTTTTATGCCATGTATTCTTTTTAGTCTGACCTCAGTTATCGATCTATAATCTACAGTTTCTTTTCGTCTGTTTTATTAGAACTGTTATGCGTGTAAGTACAGCCTGTATACATTTAATTTATATACGGGCAAGCCTATCGTGCATTTCTAATGAAGAGTGAGATAAAATGAACCAATTGAAAAGCGGTCGTAATTAAACGGGGAGACTTAATTAAATTTGACATATTTTTAATAACGTCGCGATTCAATTACTTTATTGAACTAAATAATCAATTAAAATTTTATTTATAAAATACAATTTCAATGAAGGATTTAACGATAAAAGGCAATCGCATTTGAGATTTTGTTAGCGTTTTCTCAGATTTTTCGAGGAATAAATTTTAGAACCGTAAGAAACGAATTAATTTAAAAGACACTTTTTTATGTTCAAATGTAACAGTTATATTTCTCATGATTTTGCTGTAATATAAGTAAAAGAGTTACGAAAAATTTTAGTTTAAGAAAACGGGATACAAGGTAAAATAAAAACAATATCTATTTGCTAAATTCTTTTATAGTCGACGTGTCAACACTAGTGATGTGCCGGATATCCGTATCCGCGGATATCCGAGGGAGAAGAAGGATCCGCATCCGTTAGTTTTTGGCGGATCTTTTACCTTATTAATTTTCAATTCATAGATGAAATTTTATATATCGTCGGTCTAATTTTAAAACCTCGTAAGTCAAAATTTTATGAAATTTATGATTTTAGGCTATAGTGCTTTAGGATTTTAGTACCTACACTTCTGTAAAACCTCGTAAAAAATAACCAAAATTGACTTACGGGGTTTTAAAATTAGACCGACGATATTTAGGTGATTCGATAATAATGAAAAACTGTTAAATTCCATTCAGATTATTTTTTATATTTTTAAATCGTATTTGGCACATTTATATTGCAAACATTTATCGTAGTGAGTACCATACCAATAGTACATAACTCAAAGGTACTAAAAAATTATCTTTTTAATGAGATATTGCACATCGATCTTTGGAAAGAGACAATCTGTTTTGAGAGTTAACTCTTAAAGAGGTCAATAACTTTTTCCCAAACAGATAGTCTCTTTCCAAAGGTCGATGTGCAATATTTACCGCCGCGTACTCTAAGAAAGTTAAGATCCGTATCCGTATCCGGATCAAAGAAACTAGAAAATAAGTACTGACAAAATTAATGGATTCAGAAATCATTTACTAATTTTACTATTTCACAGACAAAGCGAGTAAATATAGGCGCTTTCAGCTATTGCTTGGGTCGCGTCTAAAAACCTAAATTCTAGGAAACATTTATCGTGATATGAATGAACTGAATGATCGACGTGACAAAGTCACGGTTATTTTTACTGTTATTTTTGTATAACCGGAATAACAGTCACCGTGATCACATAGTAACGACTTTTCCCATGTCTACAGCTCTGCAACGCTTTTAGAGGAACCGTCACACTCGGCCGCCTTGAGAAATATTTCTCTTTCCTCAAAAATCATCCCGTATTTCATAATGTGGCATCAGAAAGGATATTAGCGAACTCTCTGAACCTACTTAAATGTAAAGATTTCGTCTGTATTATTTACATTCCTCTTGTGTAAATATTTAATGATTAACTTCAAACATCTTTAAAACTTTATTCGTATTGCGAACGTTTGATAATAAAGAGTTTAAAGGCAGGACTCTGGAGTATAACTTCGGGCAACGGCGACTCAAGTTTGCGAGGAATCGTTACTTTTAAAATGCCGAAAATCAAAGTTTACTCTGTATTTTGTATGCCATCGATTTTTTATTCAAATCTGTTTATTTATTGTAAAATAAAAAAAACATGCTTTAATAGCAAACCGGACTAAAAAATAGAAAATAATTATTAACAAAATAATTCAGTTATATTAAAAAAGCGTATAGGGTGCTTAATATTAAATGTTACAATTATTACATTGGTAGCTATTTATATAATTAGAGTATAATGAAAATATAGTAATTGGCACTCCACACTTTTTAACTATAATTGAATTATTTTGTTAATAATTATTTTCTACTTTTTAGTTCAGTCTGTAATTAAAGCGTGTTTTTTCAAACTATAATTTATTTTCTTAATTTTTAGTCCCAAACCGACATGAAAAGTGTATTTTTTTTAAATTTACAAATATAATTTTTTTTTCAGAATTTTGAAATGCAAATTTATTTTTATGAAATAGTTGTATTGTCACTACACACTACAGAAATAAAACTCTTATAAATATAAAAAACAAACAGAAAATAATTGACGAGAAGCGTTAATCAACGTCAGAAACTTAAAACTAATTTTGCATCGTTTCTAAAAACCTGTTCTATCCTTTTTTTACTTAATGTATAGAGTTTCACCGAAGTTATGTAGGGTATTGGTATTATCACGTCGATGTTTTTGTGAATTATTTGGTGCAAGAGATAAAACCAGCCCTCACAGAGGCCTAAACTACGAGTATGCGGGGTAAATATTAATTTAACCCTCGGTTCGATAGCCGAGCAGAGGGGTAAAATTAAATTTATTACATCATCTCCTCTGGCAGCATTTCCAGCTTGTATGTCTTGCAGGGCCGCCTTTTCTCGCCTAGTTTCGTTTTGGCAGGTATAGCGCATACACATCATTCCTTCTCACTCTTCAAATGTATCTGATAATGATCGAGAGAGTGAGAGAAAATATATAGCTGAGACACTTTTAGATCAAGACATTTTTGCAATACGTTCGTTATTAAATTTAATTCTAAACCGCTTCAAATACTATTAATATTAATACATACTTCCCGCGAAGTACTTCTATTATTAACTTTCCGCTATTAAAAATTTGCAAACAAAAGTGAAATTTTTTCACGTTCTTGTCGCATAACTCTTCATCTATTTGTTTATGCGGTGATCAGAAAAGTTAACTTAAATAAGCTTAAATATAAGTGTATCAAAAACAATTTAGAAATTTATTTTATGACTCAGAAATTCTTAACTATTTTTTTTATAACCTTTATAGTGGAGTGGATTAGGAAAAAAAGCCTTGAATCCATTATGTCTCGAATCGAAAAATGTTCCCTACAAAAACTTTAGAGTCGAGCTCCCCCGACTGTCGGAGGGGGTAGGGAGATATGTCGCTTTGAAGTTCCCGAAAACTCGTTTTTGCCTCATAATTCGGCTATTATTATCGGGGTAAAAAACAGTTCCAGAGCAATTTATTGTAACGCACTTAACACATGCGGGAAGTTTTAGGGTTGGCTGGCAAGGTTACCGGCTTGGTTACCAATTGCTTTATTTGGGTTAATACCGGTACACATTTTAAATGCATTTTTATTAACCGACATTCGAAAAGAAGTAATAAGTAATAAATAACATTTAACAGTGTTTATAGGCCAGTAAAATGACGAACTGTTTTATGGTCAAATCATCTTCATTTTACTGGCCTATGTACACTGTACAGATTCTGAGACTATAGAAAAAGATGCAACAAAGTAAAGATTGGTTCATCAGAACAGTATAGAGCTGTTCTGACTGCTACAAAAATGTCATGTGTAGGTATAGTTTACTTCTGTGTGTTAAATGTTTCAGTGTTACTGATCTGTTGAGCCGTCGGGTCAAAAAGAACGGATTATCATTTTTTGTGGACTTTGATTCTCGGGGTAGCTGAAAGAGTAAACCAGTATGCATGAAATCAAACTAAAATTCGCGACAAGTTTCATGTCTATCACAAAAACCATTCATGTGTGCTAAATACAATATAAATCGTCTTTCACTGACTTTTGTCAAAAAAACTTTTATAAATACGCAGTCGATAGGCAGCATTATGTAGATTGAAAAGTTTCGCTATCGTTTAGGTGGACATCCTTTGAAAGTAAACCAGTGTAAAAATGAGTTTTCGACAATAATAGAACAAGTTATTCCTAGTCCAGTTATTTCTTTTCATACTTTAATAATTAAATAGAAGCACTTTTTTTCACCAAAAAAAAGAAAAAAAAAACGATAAATAATATATTACTTAGAACTGACCGACTGACTCGACCACTTCGCTCGCATTTTATAGCTTCGTCCCACGCCTGTCGAATGTTCTAGAAGCGCCGAGAACCTCTCTTTAAATGGATTGGCTTCTCCGGGCAATTCTATAAAGGTCGGGTTTTTTTTGGCTACCTGTTTTCCATTGTTGTTGTTGCTAGAAGATTCTACAGAACCCATAGTCGTCCCAACAGGGGGCATGCAACAATAGTTATAATTATTAATTAAAATCAATTTGATACTTTTATTTATTCTTAATTATAAAATGGAAGATTTTAAATGTGCTTAAATATACAATGCGTTTGCATTTAATCAACATATTGTGATAGCGTTATTTTTGACGGTACACCATGCTTTTTATTAGATTTTGGATAGTTCTGCTCAAGATTAGCGGATTGCAGAGGCTGCCTCGTTCTCTCTGGCCAATCAGCGTAAGCGCAGAAATGACGTCAGTTGGCAGACCGTTCATATTTTTATAACCTATAATGGCAATATCAAAAATGTCATTTATATTTAACTAGGACTATGTAAATCTTATGCCTTTAAGTTCAGTTTATTGCTGATAATATCAATATTCTCTGTTTTGATTTCTTTGACATTTGT
Source organism: Xanthostigma xanthostigma (assembly GCA_963575645.1). Taxonomy (NCBI): domain Eukaryota; kingdom Metazoa; phylum Arthropoda; class Insecta; order Raphidioptera; family Raphidiidae; genus Xanthostigma; species Xanthostigma xanthostigma. The sequence goes on along the minus strand of OY754472.1, from coordinate 18,489,457 downwards.
TAAATACTGCCATTATAGTTTATAAACAACATCGATTTGTTACGCAATCAATTGACAGGTTCGCCGAATAACGTTACCCCCTGTTACTAGCCTCTGCAATCTACTTACCTTGGTCCAGCCTTTTTGTAAATGAATGACCTTTAAAAGCTTGATAAAATTCTCCATACAAATCCCGTTACGTTCGATATTTGACGCAATCTTTTTGACACGGGAATCAATATCGGCTATCATCTTCTCTGTCCCCCACGATCGACTTACTATGCGCCTACCTCATTCTTTCACAACCAAATGTACACTGTGTCATCAAATGTTTAACATTATTGTGATAGCAACTAATCTGCTATAGCTTTATATTAATAAGATGTTTAAAACTGCTTCCATCTCGAAAAGAAATAGATATTATTGTTCTTTTTTTGCATTTTGAAACTAGAAATAGCATCGTTACTTATTAAATCCATGGCGAGAATTCTTAAAAAAATTGCCTTCACAATTAATTAGAAAAATCGCAGAATTGTGGACAAAAAGATATTTATTTAGTGTACGACGTTTCGTCTATATATTTAGGCTTTTTCAAGTACAAATGTGAAAATAAACATTAATTACTAACCATAGCAATTAACAAAAGTTAAGGTAGGTACAAAAGACGAAAACATGGCAACAAGTTTATGTATACATTTTAAACAATAAAAATAAAAATAAATACGAAAGTTAGTTCAATTTCATAACATAGTTATACTGACTACTTAAATTTTGAGTATCTGTTCTGTAGATAATAGAATTGTTTTTTCTAATAAAACACATTTCACTGATATTGCGTTTCTTCCAATTTGACTTTTTATCTAATAAATAATAATAGAAATTTATGTCCAGTGTCGAAATGAAGAGATGACAACGCGGTCTTATTATCACTTAATAAATTTATATTTCTACATAATTATTGTTTTAAATTTTCACATTTGTACTTGAAAAAGTCTAAATATGTCGACGAAACGTTGTACACTATATAAATAACTTTTTGTCCACAATCCTGCGATTTTTCTAATTAATTATATCGATGGACACGATATCTAATATATATTGCCTTCACAATTCAGGACGCCATGTCATCTCAGACTTTTTTACAACAGTAAGCAAAGCTATCATCAAATTTCGAAGATTTAGATAATTATCACGAATCTACTCCTTTGTTATTAAGGGATGTCAATTGTTATTTTTCAATATTATAACTGATTTTATAATTATTGCTATATTCCACAATTTTGTCGAGGTTCGTTCCTTGTCTTAACGAAATCTCAACTATCTAATCTTAAAATCTCGAGATTCAAGACGAGATAGTTCCTGTCTAGTTTAGACAAGACATGAAAAATTTCGAGTCGGTTACAAAACTATAGTTAGATGTTCGTGAACACACTGTATATTCGTCACACCACATGTCACAAACATTTTTTTCCTTATATAACTTCTTTTCTCGTGCCACGATGCACGTTCTCTGTAATTTTATATTATATGAAATCACACGATACAAGAACTTACTGCTCCCAACTGCCTCCAAGGAAGCGGAAAAGTGGGTTACCTAAATCACTTGACGTGAACGATTTTAATACAATATTTTAGAAGTGAAACGTTTTTTATTAGTTACATTGTAAGCCCTATATTTTCACTGGTACACAAACTGTCACATTTCGATTTGATAATTTATTTTTTACCATTCCAACCCACAAGTGGGGAATAGTACTTACTAATTTAGGTCAAAAATCACTTTTCAAAATTTTACAATATCTTTTCGTTTTGAGGTCCCCCGAATCCAAAAATTTTTGGAAAAACTCTCTGCATCTGTTAGTCTGTGAACACGATATAGGTCAAACGGATGAGAGGATTGCAATCGAATGTTGGGGGGATATTTAATATGTAAATATAAAGAGCCCTAATATTTTTGGGGACAATCGGCACATGCGTAAAAGAGATATACGTATGCTATAACGTTGCTTTTTATATAATAATGGGATACTTTTCATAAAGGTTTATTATTCTATTTATTTTTTCAAAAAAATTTTGTGAGTTTTTTTTCTAAATTGTATAGTTTCGGAAATATTTTGAAAATAAACAAAATCAGCTGTTATTTTGTTTTGTAGATCTGTCAGAAATAGACTAGTTAAACATGCTTTCATATATTTTTACATGACGAGGAACATATTATGTAGGTAACAATGGCAACGAATAGCAAATATCCTATTGTAGACTAACCATTACCCGCGTCATCTCTAAACTACCACCCACCAGAGTGATTTGAGCCTAATTGGCAATTTTTTAAATTTTAATTAATTGAAAAAAAATATATTGCCGTTAATTGTAGAGGTGGTCGAAGTTTGTCACTCATGTGGGGTATTTATTATTTGAAATATTTTCGAGATTTTCCGAAAACGCATCTGCAAATTGATTACTTGCCTCTATTTCTAAAGCTAATTTTTTTTAGTGATGTTAGAGATATACTTTCCAGGAAAACTATTTCCAAAGCTATAATTTTCTACAAAATAGATATACATAGTAAGTTGATGGTACGGAGCCCTCGCACTTATTTGGCTTATTTTACCGCAAAAAACATTTACGATGTAAACTTGAAGTACGCGACGGCCCCAAAAATAACTGATATCAAGTTGTCAAGACAAATCGAGAGTGTAGTAAGAATAAAATTAATAGATCGCACTCATCGACAACGAAAAATAAAATCATGGTTTTATAAAGCATTTATTATTTTGTGTCGTTGATCGATGAGTTTGTTCTATTAATTTTATTCTTACTACACTCTCGATTTGTCTTGACAACTTGTTATCAATTATTGTTGTCGCTGCACTCACCAACTTCAACAGTGTACATTGTGAACACTTAATTTTTGTTTTATTTGTGTAATATACTATAGTGTTTGTACTTTTTATTTGAAATGAAAATTGACAGTTTTATAAAGAAATTTTAAAATGTGCATCTCCAGTGGCAAAATAAAAAGCAAACATTTCCATGTGTGTAACTAAGGTTTAGTACTATGATGATAAAAGGTAAAAATTAGCCCAGTAACGCCATCTCTCGGTGTAGAAATGAAACGCCAAATTGCATTTGCTTTTTAGTAGATCGTCTCTGTTTCACGAACTCAGCGATCTACCGATCGCTTCGATTATTTAATTAAAATAAAAGTTAAGGTAATTTTCGAACACCTTGTATAAATAGAAGAGAAACTGAAAAATATAAGGCAAAGAGAATACGGGAAAGCGTCAATTCCGGGTCGCATTATTATAAGTGCAGCTTACACAGCACACGTCCTGCGCTTATATAAGGAGTAAGGGCATTGTTATGGAGAAAAATAATGCCACTTTGCACGGTCACTTCTATACCGACTAACAAACGTCACAGTCACTAACAGAATGCACTGCCGGCAAGACAAAGTAAGTCTACAGATCTCTCATAAATGGATTGTGAATGGCGGCCAAAGTGTAAAACCATCTTATGCCCAAGGTTAGTAGATTACAGAGGCTGGCTCGTTTCAACTGAACCAATCAGCGTAAGCGCGGGAACGACGTCAGCTGGCGGACCGTTTATATTTTTATCAATCTGTAATGACAATATCAAAAATGTCATTTTATATTTAACTAGCACTAGGTAAATCTTTGACCTTTAAAATTGAATTTATTGCAAATAATATCAATTTTTTATTTTTTTTATGTCTTTGACATTTGTTAAATACTGCCATTAAAATCTTCAATTTAACGTCTGAATACAACTCTTCAAATTACGACCAATTTTTTTCAGACTATATAAATACAAAAGAATAATAAAATTATAAATCAATATTTCACTAGATGACGTTTAGGTCCGGATTTGGATCTCTTCAGAAATAATCTAAAAAATATGAAAATTAATTAGTATACCTACTTATATATTCTAATAGAATGAAGTTTGAATTATCGAAATATTAATGAAACATTTTTCATTAATATTTCGATATTTAAAACTGCATTCTATTTTAAAATATAAGTAGATATACTAATTAATTTTTATATTTTTTAGATTATTTATAATTTTATTATTCCCTTATCAATATTTAGTCTGAAAAAAATTGGTCGATAATTTTATTTATTTACTGTCATTAAAGTTTATAAACAGTCGTTCCCAGGTCATCCTCATCAATATGGACAGGTCCGCTGTATGATGTTATTCCCCACTACTATCCAACGGAACGGTACAGCCCCTGTAATCTACTAACCTTGTGCAGCAGTGCTATATAGGTGATCGGCAATTGCTCGTATTCCTCTCAGGAGAAGAAACTATGACTAATTTGGAATTATTTAAACTTGTCACTTGGGGGTCGGAAATGCGTCATATTGACATTTTTTTATTTATTGTAAGTTTTGACAGACAACATAAAATCTAACAGTAAATTTCGTAGTTTTTAGCTTTAGGAAGGTTGGCCAATTAGTAAGCTAACGGATCATGGAAAAATTTAGACCAAAAAGTGAGATTCTTTTTTAATTTTTAACTCCCAAAATTCGGATTTTTATAAAAAACAAAAACCCAAGTAGATTTCCGAACCCCAACCAATAGAGTATTTTCAGTACCGATTAGATGGATATTTTCACTTCTTCATCGACATTTGAATGCAAGTTGAATCGTTTGGATTGACTGTCGTTTCATAAACCGTTGTTTTACTTCAAAAATACTGATCTTAATATGCTTCACTCGTGTAATATACAAAGTAGTGTTGTTTATAATTATGTGTAATAAGCGTTTAATGATACAGGAAATGACACGAAGTCCCATCAGGCCATCACGCACTCGTACAATAAAATAAATATTAACATTACATGATAATTATCAACAAACCGGTCGCGGTATAAAAAACAGGTGTGCTGCGCTTTTACCGAATCCATACGCAACTCTATAAATGTCGATTGCGTGTGAATACTTACATCTAAACATTAATATTTCATTAGCAGTGACGTCACACGCGTATTATGTCAGAATTAGTAAGAATAATTTAATTAACAACGTGGTCATCTTTTTTTATTATGTATATGTGCGCAAAGCATATCGTATTTTTCCAAATTTGAAAATGAATAGCCACTTTAGAGAGTAAATTAAATAAAACTAACTAGTAAAACCGCAGCGATCGCTTGACAGATTCTTAAACTGTCGGTATTAATTTGTTTCAACAAATTTTGTTTTACACGGCACACTCTGATCAGTATAGATAACGTCAAAAAGCTATTTTGAACAGTTTTGTAACTTTGTTATAGGATATAATATATCAAATTAATCAGAAAAATAAGCAGAATTCGAATATCTAAAAATCAAAAATGGGGCCCATAGGAAAAACTAAAGTCCATGTCAATATCTCATTATTTAGTGGAAATAAAAAATTATACCCACGCCACTGAAAAGACCTTAAAAAGTTATCACAATGGGTTCAAGAAATTTTCAGATATCTTTATAAATAAAAAAGCTATGGCCAGTTTTCAAAAATGGCAATTTTCACTATTTTCTAAATAAGTTCATAGGGTGTTAAAATTTAATTTAATTTAATTTTTCTTACTGCCTCTCACTAAGAAACGGTAACTCATGTACCGGTCATCTTTTTGAGGTATCTTTGGTTTCCCTCAATTATTCCAGATCGAGACGGTTCCTTATTCAAGGCCATGACCAATCATTACCTGTCAAACTTCTATGCTGAAAAAATGCCTGCCTTATCCTAATTTCGTAAAATTCTTTAATTCGCTCATTGCTATTAATCAAGTTGAAGTTTAAAAGTGTAGAAAATAACTGGAAGTTTAGTAGATGAAAAATAGTAATGGTGCGAATGGCGTCTGCTATGACATAAGGTCGAGAAACTGACGTTAAAGGCATTATTATTATTATTATTATTATTTAAGACACTAGAATAAAAATATTTTCAGAATTGGAGCTCTTGTTCAAGAAATATTTCTAAAAACTAATTTTGAAAATATGAATGTCTAATATATAGGAGACCTATATATTGATATACCGATAATAATTTTGTCAAACAAATGAACATTAAACACACATTTCAAAAATGCACAAATGCTCACGAAACATATTCATGTAGCTTCGTTGTACCTCGCGTGCATTTGTGGTCAAGTGTGTACCTACCTTTAAATACACCGATTATTATTTATGTAACTTCTGTATAGGAGAAATACACTTATACAATGAACTTAAAAGTAATAGCGAAACTGCTAGGTACTAAATTTTTTCAGTTGAAATCATATACCATCAAATAAAATTACATTTTAAAAATAACTCGATATTTGAGATACATTTTCAAAATAAAGTTTAAATAATGCCCACGTGTGAATGGGTAAGGTCTATACTATTACCGTATTTGATTAGAGAATGTAAAATTATTAAAACTGAATATAAACAAATTTGCTGCTCTATACTTAAAGTTGAAAATCAAAATAATTTTTTGGGACCTGGTGCGTTCCGAGTTGACTTAGATATTCACTTGACTGATGAATGCATAGAAGAATTATCGTTGATCGTGAAACTAGTTCACAGCTCAATAATGCAGAGTGTGCCCCTAATGGATGCCCAATATTGCAACGAAATTACAATGTATGTAGTTGTAATGCGAGAATTCGACATATGCGAAATTGCTCCAAAATGTTACCACGCTCAGTTCAGTGAAGTCATCACTTTTATAGTTCTTGATGACTTAGAGAAACTCGGATATCAAATAAGTAACTCTGTAATTTTACCTTTAGATCATATAGAATTAGCTTTGAAACAGCTAGGTAAAATTCATGGCGCGTGTTACGCAATGAAAGAAAATAATTTCGAAAAATGTATGGAATACGTTTCGTATCTTCTCGAACCACGTTACGTTGAAGAAAAAATTGATCTTAACTTTCTGAGAGTGCAGACATTTTGTTTAAGAAGAGCGATACATACAGTGAGTGATGGATATTTTGATCAAAACCAAATTTATAGATTACTAGAAAAGTTTACGAATCTACTGCAATTTTATTTAGAACTAGTAAGACCTGTTGAACCGTTGGCTGTGCTATGTCATGGATGCTTTAACAAAAATAATTTATTGTATAAATACGATCAAGACAGAAAAGTGGTTTCAGTGAAAGTGATCGATTTTCAAATGGTGCGTTACGCATCACCAGCCATCGATTATTCATTTTTCTTGTTCATGAATGTTCATCCAGAAATAAGAAAACGAAAACGTGCCACATTGTTTAATATTTATTATAATTCGTTAATGAAGACATTAAAAAGTAGGTGTCCACAAGTTGATATGACTAAATATTCCAAAGCTGCTTTTATAAACGATTACCGGAGTCACATGCTGTATGGAGTTGGAATTTGCAGTTATTTTGTACCTTTTATGTACAATGTTCATAGATCTGACCTGACAAGTTATAATGCCAACTTTAGTGATAAAGAGATTGAAGACTTTGTTGAAGGCATGTGGACAGAAGAAGTAGAGATAGCTGTATCAAGTATGATGAAAGAAGAAATGACTCTTGGTGCATTACACAAATTAATCTCATATTGAAGATGTTCTCTAAAGCTTGGTTGAACTATGCTATAGCTTATTTTTGTTGAGTGGTGAGTAATTTAGTATAACTGAATATGCATGAACAAGGAAAATTTAGTCGAGTAGGTACTTTAATTATATGGTTTAGTCGAGTCAATTCATTTTTAACCGAGAATATCAATTCGATATGTATATATATTTTTATATTTGTTCAGCCATAAGTTTTCTGGACTAATTTTAACCGTTCATCCAGTCACAAATTTCGACTTTCCGGCAGAATAAAAATATATATTGTCTATCTCCATCAGATATATGTTTGTAGTCGAAATCCAACGGTTGCTCTTTTAAAAAAATATTAAACCTCTGCATGTATATGTATCGGGTGTTTTTTTTAGAGTGATAGAACTTAATTAAATTAAGATTGAATCCAATTTTTTTTATTTGAAAGATATTTTTATGATTTAAGTTTTAAAAATAATTTCCACCAAGACTAGTTTTGAGGAACCGCATTCGATCGGACCAATTTTGGACCAGTTTTTCGAGTAATTAATAACACGAGTTATGTTGGCTTCCAAAGCGTCTATTGTTTCTGATTTATTAGCATAAACCAATGACTTCACATAACCTCAAAGAAAATAATCCATATACGGCAATTTTGCTTATTTACGTAGCCATTCAACCAGAAATGAGCTTATCATCCACTAAACACAATTTTTCGAGAAAAACGTGAATCAACTTCAAGCTGTTCTAAGGGGCCAATCAGCAAACAAACGACTCTTATTATGGTCAAGTGGCTTTAATTCTTGAACCAAGCTGTTCTAAGGGGCCAATCAGCAAACAAACGACTCTTATTATGGTCAAGTGGCTTTAATTCTTGAACCAGTTGAATCATGAATGGGTGTAGAGTGTAGACAAAAATATTTACGCACAATTTTCCATGACGAATAGACAAATTTGGATCCTCATTAACACTAGCACTATATCTTCTTCTGTGCGTACAGTTCTTTGTCTTGTTGTTGTTTTTGCATCGAGTAGAGACAATGTTGCCTGAAATCTATCAATAGTTGACGAACAAGCTGCGCTGATGGACGATTATGTAAACCATAATTTTCATGAAGTGCTCTATAAGTTTGGCGAATAGAACCCCGATTTTGAAAATAAATTTCAAAAATTTCTAAACGTTGCTGCGCCGAGAGTCTTTCCATGATAACTTGTCAATGCTTATTGAACAGAAATGTCAAAACAACATGACTTCTACCTTCTGCCAAATCACAGTAATTATCCCGCTCGAAAGTTCTATCACTCTAAAAAAAAACACCCGCGCGATATTAGCAATTATACTATTTTGTAAGCGAGATGCTGTATTGCGTTCCGTGTTTTTAGCTGCCTTAAAAATGGGTTGTCAATTCGTCATGTATTTTTTTATGTTTGTTCAGGTATAACTTTTTAGAGGTTAATTGACTTTAATAATATCGACACTATTTTGTTCTGAATTTTTACGGAATGGTGCCATATATATTTTTTTAAATTAGTTGTCATTTTTAACTGACTAGTTACATTGGCTCTGACCTCAATACTTAAATATTTTATACTTTTTATTGACCTTTTTTGAAGGAGCTTCAATTAAAAAAAATTGTTCTATTTTTTTGGCCGAGTACCTACTAACTTTGGAACGTTAAATCACCATTTAATAAAAATAATCAAACGTAAGCAAACCATAAATAATGGACAAAATCTGGATTTGGTGAGGAAATTAAGTTGAAACTATCTTCTTTCACCCCTTCTGAAATTACTGTTGCATTAAGCTTTATTACTTTGTTAACTTTACGGCGTTGCGTTTGATCAATGTATTATACTCGACTATAATTTATTTATTATATTTGGTCAGTAGCAAAACGTTTAGCTGCTAAATTACTCGCCACTCAAATACTAGCATAGTCCGAAGTTACGAATTAGGCTTATCTAAACAATAAAATTTTTGTTGTCAACTATCAAATGTGTGATTTACAATACCATTTTATAAGCTTAAGAAATGTTTTTCCAAGTTGACAAGATATACATCTGTTCGGATAGCATAACCCGGTTCTTAATAATTCCTCTTGAGAAATAGTAAGTTATGTATTTAGTGTGTGAATTATTTAAAATTTATCACACAGGTCATACAATAATAATTGCTCGCGGGATATACCCGTATATTGTGTTTTTTGCACGTACCTTCTGTAACAAAACAGCTGATTTTATCCAAATTTTTAAAATTTTTTACATTTCTATTTCGACCAAGATCATTTCTAATTGTAGGCTGCGTTCAGTTCTCACGCGATTAGACTATACGATTTATTATGAAAATGGTAGTACGTCTGCGGTTATTTTACTTTAAGCACTAGTGTAAAATGTGTCATTTTACGATTGCTATACAGTCATGAAAAACAGCTATTTTTTATAGGGGGTGTGCAGAAATGAATTTTATATTGCTGAATGTATATTAATGTTTTTAATATCTAAATTTAAAAAATTGGAGGTCGTGCAGTTTAAATATTCGCACATAAAAAGTGATTTTGTAAAAATAAAATTATTTTAAATAAAATGTCTTAATTTTAAAAAAATTTACGACTCTGATGCTGAATTGCAGAAAGGATTTTCAAAAAAAATTAATTTAACAATGACCTTAGAGTGTGATCATAAATTACAATTTCCACACATCAGAAGCAATCTAATGTAGTATTCCAAATCCATGTCATTTAGAAAACTCGCACATAAAACAAATGATTGTTCTATATAGAAAGATACCACTTTTTAAGCTAAATTTTGATGAAAATGCGTAGAAAAATTTTGTTTTGAACTGGAAACTGTACAAAAAACGATGCCAAAAACATGTATACGCAGTTTAAGAAAAACATCGTTACAATTGATCAATTATTTTTCGAGCAGGATCGATTTAAAACTCTACAATGCTTTACATAATATGGAGAAATATGTATTCTTCAATAAATAAAATTATCGACCAATTTTTGAGACAAATATATTAACAAAAAATATAATTAATACATTGACGTTTCGGTCCAGATTTGGATCTTCTTCAGAACTGATCTAAAATATATATAAATAATTAATAGTTAGTTTCTAAATCGTATTTGAAAACATTCGCTACAAGTTTTTAAATTATTATCAAATATTGAAGAAATAATCCGGATCAAACGTCAATGTAATAATTATATTTTTTGTTAATATATTTGCTGAAAAATAATTTTATTTATTGAAGAATTATAATCAGACGTTAATCAAAGATTTGAGAAATATGTATGTTAACAATCTAAGGTCCTTGACAAATCCGATTTTTTGACAACCTTTTCTGCAATCCAGCATGAACCTTTTATTGACTGTGGTCTTTGTTTATGTAAGATGTGCGCAAATATTTTTCATTTAATTTCTCGAAAAAGAATGAAGGAAGATGGCTCTGATAAAAATATTGTCTGAAATGATTTACCTACCTATTTAGTAATAATAACATTTTTAATTCATTTACAACGCCCATTCTTGAGACGTCCGTGGGATTCCTTTGGTACTATAAATTTTTTAAATAGCAAATTGTGTTATTTTTTCCAGATACAAATTTCAAAATCACTAAAATCTAATTTGAAACACATACATTTCAAAGTAAAGTTGATTTTCAAAAATCCTCATTTACAACAAACACGTAAAATAGCCAGATCTAGTTCCTCACACAAAAAAGCCGACTTTAAATACTGTTGACAAAATATCTCCGGAATAAAATGTTCATTTATTGTTCGAAGAAAAATTTCATATTGAATCAAATTAAGAAGTTCGTTTCATTGACAAAGTTATTATTCATCATTCTCTTAAAATTACACGGAGAATGAAAACAGCTTTGGTTTGCCGCAGTCGTTATTTGAATCGGTCGATGCTTGTGAAGTTGAGGAAGGCTGATATTTAAGCTCAACACGTTTTCCTACAAAAGCGTGACATTGCTACCGAACTAGGGATGGCAGACCAATCTTTCAATATAAAAGTTTTTTCACAGATTTCATAATGTTAACAAATAGCATTTTTTGTACAGGTTAGAAAACATAGTTTCTAGAGTAATATTAACAAGACGCAAGAACAAAATTTGTCTACGCAAAAAGCAGTAGCTGACTGTTCGAATGGTGATATTTTTTCCCCCGGCTTCCCTATAAGTTTGCTCCAGAATGTTCAGAACTCCGGAACTTTAAATGGCACAATAGGTCGAAAGTGGTATTGTTGAAAAGATCTTTACAAAATAAGCAAGTTTTGTAGGACTTTTTTTGTTACTGCCACCCCTGTTAAATAATATTAGTTGGAAATTATTAAATTAACATGCCATAATAACGAACTGAATTTTAAAAATCAGCATTAAAAATCTAGTTTTGGAAAAAATATTTTTTCGAACCCATATGTACAATAATAATATAACGGTGTCAGTTTTCATTTGCGAAAATTTCCACAATCTCATTTTCCATTCAGTACACATCCTTTCTCCAACTTACCATATTTTCATGTTTAACTCGTCCCAACGCTTGTTTCCTAGTGCCATCCTACATACAAAACATGATAAAAACTCGTTTCTGATATAAAACTTGCAAAATAAAAAATATACTGGATAGCGTTAGTACGGTTCAACACTCATGAAAAATCCATAATATGAATGCTTTTAAACTGACCTCCCAAACATACAACAGACGGGAATAACCATAATAAAAGAAGTGTATTGTATTTGTTTTAAAAAAATAAGTTCAAAAACTAAAACTCGACTGCTGAAAAGTATGAAACAAGAAAATATTCTCATCTGAGGATAGCCGTTCTCATATGCCCCACCTACCCTAACAAAACAGTAGGGGAGGGAGGGGGAATGGCGCCCACTGGGTAATGGCGCTCACCTCTGTAACTCTGTCAAAAAGGAACGTAGCAACACGTCACGTCGCGTAAAGCGCGAGGGGAGGGGGTCTCTAATAGACAGCGATGCAAACGGACAGTCAGCTCGCGTCATGCGACCGTGAAGAGCGTTTCTTCGTTTGCGGTCGCGCTGATCTAATTTTTAATTTGGTGCTGAACAAGTTAAGTTTCTGCGTAAACTTGTTTATAAATTTGCTGAGCGCAACAATATCAAAATCCATTTTGATCAAAGCAGCAAAACAGCCTGATTGGATTGGGTACACTTTTTTATGAGACCCTGAGCGGCATTACCCAAAGTCAGGGGCAATGCCGCTGAAACATGTTTTTTTAATAATGTTTTCCTACTACTAGTAGGTGAAAGATATATGCTTTTATTGTTAAATTGTTGATTACTCGATAATTAAAGACTTTGTTACTCTTCTTAATTTCCTTAAGTGAACGCCATTCCCCCGTCCTACCCTACATTTTAACAGTAGTAAGCGATCATAAGCTTTAGGGCAAAGTCCATCACGCTATATACATCTAGACTCTAGATTCTAGAGGGACCTCATATATATGAGATGGCATACGACCATGGTTATTTTTGTCGAACTTGTTTTTTATGTTTTCAATTTGCTCACTCCTGGGACCAAAATTCAAAAATAAATGTAGCCTATGTTACCCGAGCCATATAACCAATCGATTGATACCCTATTTATCAAAATCGGATGAATAGTTTAGGCGCTACGGACTACGGTGGAACATCCGTAAATACAAACATACATACATAGACTGCTAAATTCTTAACCCTTCCTTTTTGTAGAAATAAAATAAAAAACTTCTTCCATTGGCAAGATTTAATATAAATAAACTTAATTCTTGGCTACATGTACACGTTTCCCTTTTGGCTTCGCCGCAGTCGGGTAAAAAAGAAGTGCACGTGTAACCTTTACGCGCGCTTGGAGTAAAACATGTAAACAATATTGTTAGATTCAGAAAAATAATAAACAACACATCAACTGCTGCTGATCAGAAGACACATTTGGATTTGCAACCGCGCTGGACGAACCTGGATGACCATTCTATCTCTGACTTTACAATATCTCAAAATTCGAGAACCACGTAAACCAGGGGTGGCGAATCTTTCTATACTTACGTGTCAATTTTTTTCAAAAATGTTTAATGTAGCCATGATGTCCGACAAGCAACCAAAGAAATTTAGTTGTCAAAAAAATGAATTAAATTTAAAAGTTATTTGATGACAGTCAATTGTTTTTGGCATCTAGCAAATTTTTAATTATTTCGATTTTGCACCTCCATCAATGCCGTGCCAACAATAATCTGTCGCGTCACCGTGTACCACCTGTGGCACGCGTGTCAGAGGTTCGTCACCCCTAAGTCCTAAACGATTCTTTTACTGTTTAAATTTCTACTTCGCTTGACGAGTATTATGTTCTGTACAACAAAAAGTTTGACAAAAAAATTGATGTTACTATGTTGAAAAACATTTCTACAATTTTTTTATAAATGTATGTTTACAATTTAACAAAATGCGCACTAATTTTAATCGTTCAATAAAATCAAAGAAAATTTTAAATCTATAATACTTCCGACGAAAATAAAACACCCTGTATACCTGCATACCTCTTGAATCCTTCGTCTCAAATCAATTCAGTTCACCTGTAATAATATTTATGAGTGTATAGGTTCAGATTTTCGATTTCTCTGTCGTATTTATAAAGAAAAAATTTGAAAAGTAGTTTGACCCTGCAGGCCATCCCTGTAACTTCCCGCTATTTTCGAGTTCAAAACGCTCAAAAATATGTCAAATATAGCAAGAAGTTTATTTTTTAGCTCTTCGAGCTCAAAAAAAAAACACTTTGTTACGAAATTTTCGTTCACGATATCTCATGAACAAATGAAGCGATTTTGATGCGATTTGCGGCAGTCGACGCAATTTTTTAACCTTAAAAAGTAATTTTATACAGAAAAATCGATCTCATAGGAATTTTACGAGAAATTTAAAAAAAAACACTTTTTAAAAATTTTTCGTTCACGATATCTCGTGAACAAATGAGCCGATTTTGATGCGGTTTGCTGCAATCGACGCAGTTTTTTTAACCTAAGAAAGTAAATTATTACAAAAAAATCGATTTGATAAGAATTTTACGAGTAATTTTAAAAAATTACTTTTTTCCTAATTTTTCGTTCACGTTATCTCATGAACAAATGAACCAATTTTGATATGGTTTGCGGCGATCGACGCAGTTTTTTTAGCTTAAGAAAGTAATTTATTACAAAAAAATCAATCTGATAACAATTTTAAGAGTCATTTTAAAAAAACACTTTTTTACGATTTTTTCGTTCACGGTTTCTCGTGAACAAATGAACCGATTTTGATGCGGTTTGCGGAAATCGACGCAGTTTGTTAAGGAGAAGAGCTGATTAGTTTTTGGAATTAATCGGTTTAGTAGTTTAGAAAATTTTTTACAAAAACAAATTTTTAAAAATTTTTGAAACTTGTTTTTTTAAGATTTCTCAAAATTTTTTGGGCCGAATCGTTTCAAATTTTCAGGAAGTCTAAGTTCACCAAGATCACGTCAGATGCCGCAAACCACGTTTCAGTCGGACACTCCGTTCAAAAGATATAAAAGGTTTACATACATACATACACACACACACACACACACACACATCCATACATACAGCCCTACGGACATCATCGCCAAAATAGTTTCAATAGCTTCCTAGGACCCCAAAACGTCGAGATCTGGCGAAAACTCGATTTTCGAAAATCGGGGTGAAACCAATAACTTCCCGATTTTTGAAAAAAAAAAAATTTTTTTTTTTTTTTTTTTAAAGCGGGAAGTTAAAAAAATGGTATGCGAAATATAAATAATCATATTCTCAATGTATATTTTAAGGGTGGCTTACTTTTGAAATATATATTTTTTCATTAAACGAACCCAACAGACTTGTCAAACGTCTATAATCTGTAATCACTCTCTCCCTGTAGTATTCTGATTTAAACTCGGCATAGATATCTTTGGAAGTTAGTGACCCTAAAAATACATTTTCCATAAATGATTTAATTTGTTTGTTAACGAAGTTTTTCTAAAATAGTATAGTGTATGTATCCAGAACGTAAATGCCGTTTTTTATGTACGAACTGTGACATTTTGTTAAAACGAGCGATCACCGAATTTGAACATTCACACAAGCATAAAAGCATTACATCCGAGATACATACTGCATTTTGTGCACGTACCTCCCATAAAATAGCTGATTTTCACTTCAGTGTTCGGGCATATTGCAATATATGTGGGTTGTTTACGAAAGCTACGGCTACACTGCTGTTTTTGAAGTTTTAAATGGTAACTGACAGGTCACTGTTGGATTGGTACGATAGCATTATTTGATTTAGTTTATTTGACGTACCAGTGTTTAAACCCGATAAAATATATTAAGTGACACCTTCAGTTTGACATCTTTGCTCAGCTGCCAGACTGCGTTTTTTACGTTCAGGGTAGTGATGCCCTTAATGAATGTACAAAAAGTCAGGTCTGAGGAAATACTATAAGTAAAATCGCCACTAGCTCCCTAACGTGTATCACTTAATTACTATACCTTTATAAAAGTGAAATTTATCGATCGTTAGATAAAATAATCTTAGATTTATAAATCATTTAGTTTCAGTAACATTTTGAAGTATATATGTTACGGTTTATACCCGAATTCGGTCTATGACCGAAATAAATGCGCAAAACTAGTTTTGACCAACGAATATTGCTCAAACCCGAAGTCTTACATTTAAACGGGTATTGAGTGTTATAAAATGATCAAAACTCGTTTTGCGTATTTTCAATTGGTCAAAACTAGTTCTGTTCATTTTTGCTTGTTTCATTCAATCAACGCCCGAACCCGAACAAAAGGAGAGTTATGTTTTTGTTTATGTACCTACCTATTGAATTGTTCTACTGAATGTTATAAATAATATAATTGTGGGATATTCAGTGTAATAATTAAGTAAAAATGCAAGATGAATTCGAGTCTCAACTAGTTCACCTATGGGAGGCTTCTGAAACATAATTTTATGACGGAACATAATTACCTTACTACACTAAGTGAGGTTAAGAAAACAAATTAATTGAAAGCTGAATTAAAACCTCTGTCTGCTAAACAAAACAGAAGAATAAATCGCATTGATAATATAATAAGTATCATTGATGTGGAAAAGTTAATTAAAAAACGCAAAGAAGATTCCGATGCCATACTAGTACTGTCCGTTCAAAAATGGACAGAGCTAGTCTTGTCCAATTGAAAATGCGCAAAACTAGTTTTGCTCATTTTATAACAGTCAATACCCTTTCAAATATAAGATTTCGGGTTTGGTAAATATTCGTTGGTCAAAACTAGTTTTGCGCATTTATTTCGGTCATTGACCGAATTCGGGTATAGACCGTAACATATACTTTTGTATGTCAACCATTACATAATGACAGTTCGACATTTTTATTTTAAATTAAATGTTGAACTGTAAAAGTCTTTTGTTTGTGTGACATAACGAAGCATGGAAATGAAAACAATGCGAGCAAATAAGTCGTAGCGACTATTACCTCAAAATGAAGAGCTGTCCGTCTGTGGATTAGAGTGTCGTCTGGGACTCCCCGCTCTGCACTCCTGCAGTTTGTTCCTGCTACAGTGCCATGACCCGCGAGCGGATACGGGCGCGGACGGTGTCGACTACAATTTCCTGAAACCAGCTGATGCTCGCTGGTAAACAGGAGACAATGCACATTGCTTCGCGATGCTCCGCACTGTGAAGCCACTCATACATCTTCCATCCGCAATTCATACTGGACACCCATTTTAATATTTATCAGTTAAAAGAAAATCACCTTATTGTCTTAGATCCGGCATTACAAAATTATAATGATGTTAATTGAATAAAATAGTGTTGTAAAGGTTAAGTACAATATAAAGAATATAGAAATTTAACCTCTGCCAGGATAGTGTTAATAGATAAAATAAATTATGTACATACTATAGTAAATCGCATCGAATTATGAATACGATAATATTTGATTAATATCTAGAGAAGTAATGCAGCCTGAAATAAACAATATAAACCAAAATTTATCGCAATGGAAAAAATTATAAAAAATTGATTGTTAATTAATTAATTAATGTTAATGGCAGTAGGGCTATTCTTTATATTGTAATCTGCCTTTACAACACTATTTTATTCAATTAACAGATGAGGGTATATTTTTGTAATGCCGGATCTTAGACTATAATCCTTATCACACTAATGGAAATTTTTACATTTTTTTAGAAAAATGAGTGATATGTTCAAAAAACTTGAAAATCGTGAGCACGACAAAAATAACTGATATCGAGTTTCGAGACTATAGTAGTACGAATAAAATTAACAAACCTATCTCTACCATGTCGCTTTTTCGTTTCATCGTCTGATGAACTTATCCTCGCTTCAAAACTAATAAAATGGGTTACAAGACTAGAATGCTTTGTGACCGAGCCAGACGGCGTCAATTATTTTTGCTTTGCCCACTTGACAGTAGAAAAAAAGAACGAACTCCACAAACTTGAAGCGAAGTAAAAGATTATTAAATTTTACAGCTGTTGAATACGCAATTCATTTCTAATTTTGCTCTAATAATATGCCATTGAACTGCTAGGAATCGTTGTGTTGAACCGTTCATAAGACCAGTCAGATCTTTATTTGAAGGGCGAACTTAAAAACTCATTTAATTTCAGTGCAATAAATAATAATTCTCGTCCAACTTATTTGATATGTTTTCTATTTAATAACATGTTACAAAAGAACAGCAGATTTTAATAAAATATCACAATTTCATAATTTTGAACAGGGCACGTTCTTTCTTATACATAAATAATTTAAATCAAATATTTAGTCCTTTTATCCTTCAAACAAAGAATTAAAAAAAAGATGTTCATTTGAAACGGCTAAGATAAGACATAAACGCTGGGCCTGAGCCAGCAATTCATTTTTGCGCATTAATATAAAGAGAGGAATGTATATGGAAAGAGACGTATGTTATCTATATCACTACCACAGGATTCAAGTTTAATGAACCAGTGGGCGTGATTCAACTGCAGGGAACCAATCAACTGAAGCTGTCTAGCGGGACTAATCTATACTAATATATAAAGCTAAAGAGTTTGTTTGTTTGTTTGGTTGAACACACCAATCTCAGGAACTACTGATTCGAATTGAAAAAATATTTTTATGTTGGATAGCCTATTTATCGAGGAAGGCTATAGGCTATATAATATCACATTTTTTATTGATGCTCCGCTCCTATTGCGACCAATAGGAGCGGAGCATTAATGAAAAATATTGCAAAGTGTAACTCAAAAACTTTTGAACGGTAACTCCGATCATCATGAAATTTTGACACAACATTCATCTCGGTAAATTAAGATGAATGTGCGTACTCATGTTCCTCTCCCCATTCGTTCTTTTGCACACGGGTGAAACAGGGCGGGACCGCTAGTATATGTATAAAATTACATTGAAAAATACACGCTTTTGGGAATTTTTTTCGTGTAGTTATAATTTTGTAACGTAGATTCTAACCTTCAAAAAATGTGGGTAGAGCCCATTGCTATATACCGTCCGGGTTAGATAAGACAATATTTTCCGTAATAATAAATATTGACAAGCTGTCTGGAGATACGTATTGACGCGTGTGATGCCGCGGGTTACGGTTAGTTAAAAATATTAATATATTGAAACTCTGAATCAGTACTAAACTCACATGATAATTGGTGTCTTTAAATATATGAAACGTAACTTCCTACAACAAATGTTCCAGAAAACGATCAAATTACATGCAATCTGATAATAAAAATGATTTGCACATGATAAATTTCAATTTCAATTTTTGTGCAGGAAGCATGCAGTTTTTTTCGTCGAGTTTAAAGCATTTTGTGTGTTTTGCTTCTTTTGAAAGGTGTCTTAGTTATTTTTCCAACACATTAATCTGCTGTACTGTAACAGTATTCAGTTGCTGGCGCCAAATATCATACATATGACACAGTCATAGATGTGTAACGAGAAGAATAAAGCCGTAATAAAAGGGCCTCTCTATTCTCCCGCCACACCGGAACGGGAAGGAAGCGAGGAAGGTGGTGCTGTTGAAGAGAGAAGAAAGGAAAAGAAAGTCTCAAGTGGAAGCAGATATTATATCTTGAAATTGTTAGTATGAGTTGGATACAGATTACCTGAAGTTTGGTTTTATGTATAGATGCGTGTACGAATACATTCCGTGGCAATATTAATAGTCCGTGACAATTTCACCATTTATGCCCGGTCCGGCTTGGCTCGAATTTGTAAATTGCCACCGTTTTTTTCGTCGACATACGTTGCAAAATTGATAAGCACTTAACATTAAAACGGGTATAGTAAGCTATCCTTAAAAGATAGACATATGCCATCGCGGACTTTACTGTAAAAAGAGGAACAATCCCACCATAGTTTTGTTATATCTCAAATGGATTATGCAGCGTTTGAAAGTTCCCAGTTGACTTGATTTTTTCCGAAATTTTCCACAATCATTGTCATTTACACAAAACATTAATTAATTATATTCATAAACCTTTCTCTTGAATCACTCCGTCCATTAGTGAAAACCGTATGAAAATCCGTTCGGTATTTTTTGAGTAGGTATATTACGTTCATACAGACAGACGCGGCGGGGGGATAATATGTAGTGATTGGACTTGAACATTATGTCTAATATACTATATACAGGATGACAGAACAAATTACATTGCATAGCACCACGCAATAGAGGACCAAAAAATAATTTAAAAAATTCCTATACACTAATGTCCTATCGCTTTTTGTTTTCAAGTTACAGGCTGTTAAGTTTTTTTTAAATAATTGTAATAAATTAAGAAAGCAGTCTCCCCCAGGGGAAACGTTGGGGTGTAGTTTGGATGGCAATGTTTTCTGGGATTAGCGTTCCCAGGAACCCGTGCTCGCACCAGTCGGTCTGTGTATTCCGGCTGGCAGATTCTAATACACAACTAGACCCTAATGATCAAAGTTGCCGTCAATCATTAATATGAAGATTGGAAATGTGTATCCAAGAACAAGGTCATCAAACTGAACACCTTCTGTAGTGCTAAATACCTTACATTTTTTAAATGTTATTGTATTTAATAAAAACCTTAATTTATTAAAATTATTAAAAAAAAATTTAACAGCTTGTAACGTGAAAATAAAAAGCGATCGGACATTAGTGTATAGGAATTTTTTAAATTTATTTTTGGTCCTCTATCGCGTGGTGCTATGCAATGTAGTTTGTTCTATGTCACCCTGTATTTTGAAGATTTTAATATGTTCTAAAAGGACCTTTACGCAAAAATGATATAATCTGTTGCTGTTCAACGCAGGAACTTTTGCCTTGGACTGTACACTTTTACACGCACGTACCTATGTATGGAAGAGTTCCTCACCCATTCTTGTGGTAGTTGTATTATTATATTCCTTTATGGGTATAATCTTTCTTGTTCACATCGTTAAAGCCTTATACAAAGAGAAAGAAAAAAATCAGTTTTGCAACTCTCATGGTCTTGTATATAGAATGGTTGCCTGCTTAATGTCCTCATATATCAAAAGTTAAGTGAAGTGTATGGATATTGTGTTTCGTTCAGCTACAGCAGGAGACATATATGTATGTAGCATATTATGAATAAGCTAATGTTTGCATTCTTATAAAAGTTAGATGCGATTAAACGATCGAATATAAATCCGAACGGCTCATGATAAAGATGGCAGACTGTACAAATCTTTGCACAACGCGAACTTTGAAAGTTTAGTTGTAGCAGGTGAAATGATTATGATTTTTTGTTTCTTTTAAAGCGACTGTTCACTAGCTGTTTAGTACGAGCCCTCATTCAACTGTAGAGCTCTACGGTGCGTTTGATTTCAATTAACGTATTGTTCTCAGTATGATTTATATTGAATGCAAGTTGTATCAAATAGTAGGCCAACTCACGCCTCCATTTGAATAATATTGGCAGAGAAAAGATACTGTGTAGAAGTTTATTTCTAATGGAACAGTGTGGCCGAAAATTTTAGTTTGTCTTGTTTCTGTTAGATGACAGAACGATCGAGGTTTAGTGTCGGTGTACACGGGACGTATATTTCCAGCTCTTATCTTCAGAAGTAAATTTGAACGTTTATCTAAACACCGTAGAAAATGAATATAAGAAATTCATCAATTTCTGTCGATATTTTTTTTTATTAAAAAAAATTATTATAAATATAATAATTAAAGTGTGAAGCTGATATTATTAATTATCGCCATCGCCATCTGTACAATTGGGTGAATATTGCGCTTTGGCGTGATCGCCAAATATAACACAGGATTGAACTTCTATACAGTCTCTCTTCTCTGATATTGGATTCAAATTAAAAAAATTAGTAGGTTAACTCTGAAATCTACGCAAAACTATACGGAAGCTGTTATATTATTAAATAAAATGTGTTTGTGTAATATTATTTAATTTAAACAATTTAAACACTCCTAAACTAGCACTGACTTAAGTCAAGTTGGGTAGGAAAATTCCATAATTTAAGATTTATAATTTGTTTTTGTTTTGTAAAGATATTCTTCCGTGTATTTTTCTTGTTCTTTTTTTGAGCTATGTTGTTAGGATAAGGGAGGGGGGAGTTGAGCTACTATTTTCGGACAGATTTCCAAAAGTTGTTGAAAGGCGTACAGTTTTTTTCTAATATAATGATATTTTTTCGATCTTTCTAGGATCTTTTTGGGGCCCCTCTTTGGTCTGGGCCCTGAGCACGTGCCCCTGTTGCCCATGCTTAGTTACGACCCTGATCATTATTAATACAGTAGAACCTCGATAAACTCAAGGGAAACGTTAAAAAATTTAGGTTATCGAGTTTTTACTTATCGAGAGTCGAAGTTAGAGAGGTTTTGGAAGTTCAATTTTAACGAGGTTCAACTTTTCTAATAGTGAAAATTTATAAAGTTATTGGCAGAACGTTTTGTTTGTATAGGTACTTATTCACGATGATAAAATATCATTTTAAGTTATCGAGTGCCAACGCTTAAAATATTTGTAATATTTTAAGTTACAGAGGTTTTTAACTTATCGAGATTCTACTGTATTTAATTCCTATCACGAGCCGATATTATTGCAGATTCTTAGGAAACGACTATAGAACATAAATAGGTTATGTAAGCTTTTCATTTCTAATAAAACAAACAACATTTGTCTACACTGATTCTACCAGTAAAAATAAACGATGATAAAAAAGAGAAAAAAAAGGTGACATAAAACATGAACTGACGAGACTATATTTTAAAATAAAGAGTATTCACTATTCAGTAAGTATAGAGATATCGATAAAATAAGAAAATGTTACTGAAAACTCATCCTAACGATAAAACGTGTAGAATGAAAAGTCGAGAATTGATTGGCACTTCATTGAACTTGCTTGTATTGTAGGTACGAGTAGGCATTAGGTATATTATATATTTGTGATCACAAGGCAAAATGATCCATGTCTAATTTAAGATATCTATTCACATTGTTTCTTCACGTTAATGCAATATGGTGTTAATATTATAAAGAAGAAAAGTTTAATTTTTATTGTTTGTCGTAAGCAATCTCGGGAACTACTGAACCAGTTAGATTTTTTTTACTTTATAAAAGCTATAAGGGACGTCCATTAATTACGTAGGCTCAAAATAGGGGAGAGGAGTCTGGTAAAATATCACCCAATATTAAGGAGAGGGGGATTAATGAAAAGTTCACGTCAACTTTTTAATTCAGAGAATATACATTATTTAAACAGATAACATTTTGTATCATTGTTCTCATCTTATTTTGCAGTAAAAATGTAGTACAAAGAAGACATCAGTATTTAGTGGCATGAAACAATATATGCATGAACATATCGAATAAATTTAATTATCTGAAAATTGTAGGGTCAATCTTACCAGAGGAGGAGGGTTTCATCAAATCTCTCCAAGGGGAGAGGACTCGAAATTTTAGAAAAAAAAGACGGGTTGCACTCCGAGAGTGCCGACAGATGTAAAAACTTGAATATTAACGTCTTAATTTTTTGCATTTAGAAGCATTGTTTATTTATTGGCAACACTTGTAAATAAAATAGTTTGTATCATAGATTGCATTTTTATGTACGATATTTCAACGCTAGATGTCTAACGTTGTATAAAAAGTATGTGGCAATTACTATCACTTAGAGAGTCTCACCCAGTTCTTACTTTTCCTGACGCGAGTTTAACATTTTTTACCCATTACAAAAAAAAATGTACAACGCCGCTAAAGAAGTTTTCACTTCAAAACCCTCACGTAATTAAAGGACGTCTCCATAGGCTACCGTATTTTTCGGACTATAAGACGTGCGGACGATAAGACGCACCTCAAATTTGTAAGATGATTTTTAGAAAAATATATTTTAATGTTACCTTCGGATCATCATTTTTATTTATTGTTAACATAAATTTAGGGACGACTTGTTGAAAAAATATATAATGTTACCTTCGGACCATAAGACGCACCCAAAAGAGTCCATTTTTCTATGTAAAAGGTGCGTATTATAGTCCGAAAAATACGGTATATCTTATTAGGCTACGATAAAAGACTGATGAACAGTGGAACACGCATAATTTCTGAGGTCATCTCGGATAATTTAAGTAACTACTGAACCAATTTGAAAAAAATCTTTCACTGTTTAGCCTTCGTTTCGAGTAAGATAGGCTCTATAAAATTATGCTACGGTCTACGTTAAAATCAATTGGTGCATTGAATAGTTTATCGTTAATCTTATTTTCTGACATAAACCATTTACCAATGAGGCCGGAGATATGTGCATGGTTAGGTATGCGTTGTTGGAGAAGATTACCTTACTTGACGCCTTGTCTTCGAGGACTGTGGTACAGATCGTTCACTGCTAGAATTACAGATAGGGTATACTATTTGTGTTCTTGTATGTTCAAAGAAATTCCAAACTCGAGCTGTGACAGTTTGAAGTGTTACCAAGTTCAGAAGAGGTTGTGTGAAATGTTTGTAATTAGTTACTTTGGTTTAGGAACTGTCTTCGAAATTGAAAGGAAATAGGAACTATATGATGGAAGTTTAAATAACATAATTCTCTAAAAATTTCACCGTTTACTAACGTTTTATTTTAACTTTTGTTGCTAGGAAGTTTGAGATTAAATCTTTTAACCCAATTTTGACCCACTTCCATACATTTTTGGTCGAGAGACGAGAGTCAGAGAAACCGAGAGGAGGAGACAGAAGGAGAGGGGGAAAAGAGTAAGTGGGGAGAGGGATGATGAGAGAATAGTGGGGGGAGGAAGGGACAAGAAAAATAGTGAAGATGGTAAATGGCAGAGATAAAGAGAGGGAGACAGGGGGAAGAGATTGTAGATTATAGACGCTTAACATCTAATGTTATCAGCGTCTAATATAAGAGCGACATACATTATCAGTTTCGATAACAATACAACATAATTTGGTATAACCAACGTTCCTTGTTTACTGAAATATCCGTAACAATTCCGTTACTTCCACCGTAAATGTCCCGTTTCTCCCACCACAAGAAACATTGGTTAAAGCCGCGATTTTGTAAGATTATCACAGTGACTTACGTAACAAAATAATAACTTGCATAAAAGTAAATGAATCAAAACGATTTCGTAGATTCATACAAGCTGCCAAAAAACTCTAGCTCGCGTTAAGTGCCGGACTCGACTCGACAATCTTGTAATGTTTTGCATCGCATTCGCTAACGACTCTTGCAGATGTGGATGCAGAAGTTAATGCTAATGCTCCGCCATTGCCAATGCGGAAACAGACAGTTGTATCCGTTTGGTAGAGTCATGCCATACATACCTACTGAGCTTTTCAAATGTACTGCCGTATTCCGATTTATTAAATTTAAAAATGCAATATTCATTTTACGAATGGAGTGTACGTATAAAAAATATGTATAGTGAGAACATTTTGCACAAACTTTTAGTCCTGATTGAAAATTTCCTACTTTTTCGTATTGCATGCAGGAAAAGTTTTCACTTAACGTAATGTAAATAGAATCGTCCATGTAAATGTAAAGAGTGATCAGGGTTGGATTTAACAAAACAGGGAGAATGAGTCCATAGACTGCACAAGCTAGTGCAAGGAACGAGGATACTGGATCGAGTGATATAAGAGGTTGGGAGATAGCACAATAAGCCCAAGAGGCTGCGGTGACAAGCCCATTCCCGTTAATTAAAAAAATAAAAGCTAAACAGTTTATTAATAATTAAATAGATGTAAAAACAGCAAACTCTAAATTCTAAATAATATAGATTTATTCAAATGTGTGGGCTTTCACGGCCGGTGTTGTCCAAATCTTAATAATAATAAAAAACTCGGGTCGCAGTGCGAAACCCTGCCGACTATAAAGTGTATTTGCTAATACAGGCAGTGTGGCTTTATTTTGTGAACTTAACTCTTTTGTTTCAGGACAATATAAAAAATTTAACCTCTTAATACATCCCTTAAAATAATATTTTTTTCATAATTTTAAATTTTAAATATTACTATCAGTTTACCAAATTAAATCCACCCTTCACTAAATAAATCCATATTTACAAACTAATGTTTTCATAACATTCTTAAGTCCGGCCCTGTCGGGCCGATTTTAATAAAATTTGGGCAGCACATTTGTATCTTTATAAGTGGGTTAAATTTCAATTTTGAAACGATTCGGAGAATTTTTTTGTGGCAAATACACTAATAATGGTTTCCGAGATTCATTGGTATTTCTACCGGACGTTTTGTCTATAACTGCGGTAGGTATAAAGACAATGCAGTAGCAGGCGAAGTGTCCTTCCAGGCTGCTGACAGATAAGTGTGTCGAAGACTGCTCTTCTTTCTTCTTTTATGCTCGGTCGTAGTTAGCTCTTTTGTGGTTGGTCGTTGCATTCAGTGGGTTTTACTAAGATTCAAGCTTTCTTCGTAGACGAAACATCAGGTAGAAATACCAATGCACCACAGCGTACAGGCCCGGAAGCCAAGAAGATATATATCTCACGACGCAGCGGATCTGGATGAATTTTTCTATACAGGTACCTAATTTATAATCCAGATAAACACATATATTTTTTTTGTCCCGATCGATTCAGTATTTCCCGCAGGATAAGACGAAATTATATTTCCTGTTTGTTACTTCATCACGCCTAAAGGGGACACCCGATTTAAACGAGTAATTGCATGCGAAGGGGTCTATGACTAAGAGAAATACATTAACTAAATTTTATCCTCTACACTTATATATTAATGGTTTTTCAGGCGTTCCTATGTCCACGCGGATGGAACAGTGCGCTAAAGCTAGTTATAAATTAAATTCGGTTTTTTAAGTGAAACTTCTTAGGCTGCACCTACGTATTTCTTCCGATTCTATGTCGGCTGACATCGCAAAAAAATCAAACTCCTTGATTTTAATGTAGCTGCCTACATTAGAGAGGAACGTCTGATTTCATTTCCAATGTAGACACCGACATTGTAGACTTGGTGTTTGCTTTTCTTCCGATGTTGTCCGATATCGGCCGACATTGAATCGGGAGAAATACGAGTCCAATGTAGATGTAGCCTTATGCGACACGTCGCCGATGTGAGGAGTAAAATGAAATGAAACGAAAATCACTGACACAAATGAGTGACGGCGAAACCATAGAAACGCAGTATATAAACATTTTATTATGTGCTGTCAAAAATAAATTTTAAATACCTGTAGTATTGATCTGAGTGCCCGTCGGCAAAAATTTTACTGATACATATTCTCCCCAAACTTTGTATATGGCTTCATTAGGCCTAGTCTGACACCTATTTCTTTTATGACTTTTCTTGATTTTGGGACGTTTTCCCTCTAAATTTTCCGAAAGATGTCGTTTTGACGACATGTAAAAAATTTATAGATACTGTTTGTTTCTTAATTGGGTAGCTTAAAAACTTCAACCAAAACGCTAAAATAATGTTCTCTGACAAATAACATGAACCATTTAAAATGTTCGACATATTCGACATATTCGAGGGAAAATATATTTAGAGGGAAAACGCCCCAAAATCAAGAAAAGTCATAGAGGAAATAGGTGTAAGACTAGGCCTAATGAAGGCATATACAAAGTTTGGGGAGAGTATGTATCAGTAAAATTTTTGCCGACGGGCACTCTGACTAATAATAAAAATAAAATCTAATTAATCGCAAAAGTAAGTTTACATTTTTCATGCATAGTAAGTTTCACTTTGGTGGTGTATGCGCCTTTTTTATGCTCATATTATACATAAGTACTTGAAATTTTTATGCATCACGGAGTCGATACTTCGAGGATGTAGCGTAGACATTATAATATTTCAGAGTTGAGGTTATATCACAAAATGTTTATGAGTAGCCATTTTTGTTTTCAATTTCAGGACTTCCACTGTTGTTACTGTGACTACACATTATCGTTATTCTTTTGTTCATTAGTTTAATATTTTCCGGTGATATCATTTCCACAAACATATTCTATCTGCTCGAAACGCACCAAGAATTTTCACTAATTCTGGCGTCATCATAACTCTTGAACAAATACCTCGTGACACATGTGTAAGAACAGGGAACAGAAGAAATGGTGCGCACTACCTGACTTTCCCCTACATTCCAAAGACACTATGCCAGTTGGCGAAAGGGAAATGGCACATATATTGCACTGTATGTGCCATAACCGTCACGGCGTGCAATTCAGCCTTTATTTGCTCTTGTCAAATTTTTATAAAATACTACTCGAAGTACTTTACTTATTATATAGGTAATATCCTTGACTTTAGATAAATAATATAGAGTCACGACATCAATAAAGTGATAGGTAATCGCTTTATACAGTCTGTAAACAGAAATAGGACATTTGGCGATGGGAAAATTAATGTGACAGAAAAAAATTAATACCAAAACTCCAAATAATTAAACATTATCGTATCGACCGTAAATAAATCAATAATAACTAATGAAGTCTTACTTACAATGCACATAAAAGGTCCCGAACAAACCTTATGGAATTTGGTTCTCGGTTAAATTGATCGAAAATGGTTTTATTTTATAGTTTAAAGGTCGCTAAGAAAAAGTGTCCATGGGCGCATAGCCTAAAAACCAATATATTTTTAGCTACGGATATGTTTAGCGAGATATCCATTGAATTCACAATCTTAAAAATCCTAAGCTCTAGAAATATGTTTTCGAGTGCGCTGAATCCAAATATGACATTATTATTTTATACTGGGTGACACCTTCTAGCATTACCTAGTTTTCGACTATTTTTCTATTTCTAAAAAAAAGCACACAAGTTGATCATGGATCATGTTTGTGAATTCAATGGATATCTCTATGTCTAAAATCTTGCTATCTCGATATCTGTAGCTACAAATATATTGTTTTTAGGGTTCCGTACCCGAAGGGTGCTCAAACGGGACCCTATTACTAAGCCTCCGCTGTCCGTCTGTCTGTCCGTCTGTCTGTCCGTCTGTCTGTCAGCGGGCTGTATCTCAAGAACCGTAATTGGTAGAGAGTTGAAATTTTCACAGAGTGTGTATTTCTATTGCCGCTAGAACAACAAATAATTAAAAACCCCCCAAAACTCCCAAAAGAGGAGCAAACTAAGTTTGTTGCTTATAATTCGCTCAATTTAAATCAGATCGTTTCGAGACCTGTCTTAAACGAAAGAGGAGAAAATTTTACATAGATTTTGTATAACAGAATTCGTCGAAACACTTTTTTTGTACAGCTTTATATAGAAATATAATGTATAAATTCAATTTTGTCTAATCCATAGCATACACGGAGATCGTCTGTCTTCGTTTGTTGCATAGTGTACTATGGGAATTTAAATATTGCGTATGTTTTGTCTTAAAAAAAAAGATTGCATTTGTTCAAAAACGAATGTCATTTCAAATATTAGTCAGTCTTTTGACATTAGTATTTTTTTGCAACGCCTTCTGAGTTAACGATTTGAATAACTAATTTTAATTATTAGAACATATTGCTTTGACAGATGCAAACGTCATTTTTTACATTTTTTACCATTCCAACACCATGGATGAGCGGAATGAAACCAAATTTTGGGAGGATGTTTGATATGCAAATATGAAGAGGCCTATTGTTTTTCAGAGACGTCGGCGCAAGCGCAAAAGAAATATATATTATAATGTTGTTTTTATAAGATAATAGTATACTTTTCATAAAGGCGTATTATTTTGTTTTACAGGAGTTTTGTAAAATAAATTTTTGAAAAAAATCGGCGCATGCGTAGAAGAAATATATACTATAAGGCTGTTTTTTATATAATAACGGTATACTTTTCATTACGGTTTATTATTCTATCTATGTTTACAAAAGTTTTGTAATTTTTTTGGGAAAAATTGGCGCATGCGCAAAAGAAATATATGCAATAACGTTGTTTTATATAATAATAGTATATATTTCATAATGGTTTATTATTCTATTTTAAAAGAAAGTTTTGTAAAAAGTTTTAGGGGGAAAGGCGGCGCATGCGCAGAAGAGATATGTGCTATAACATTGTTTTTATATAATAATGGTATACGTTTCATAATGGTTTAATATTCTAAAGTTTTGTATTTTTTTTTTTTTTGGGAAATCGGCGCATGCGCAACAGAGATATTTGCCATAACGTTGTTATTTGATATAATGGTATATTTATCAAAACCTTATATTATTTTATTCTACAAGAAATTTTTGTAAAAAAAGTGTTTATAATATAAAAACGCCGGGGTGATATATGTAAAATTTGACGCCTTGAAATTCTTGAACTACTTGCATACTCCCACTGGTTACATATTGTTATAGCGCCTCTTTTGTTTCTTTTACAAAAGTATTTAAAAAGTACATAGTGTACGGAACCCTTCGTGTGCGAGTCCGACTCGCACTTGACCGGTTTTATTTAGGCTATGCGCCCATGGATACTTTTTCTTAGTGACCTTTAAACTATAAAATGAAAGCATTTTCGATCAATTTAACCGAAAACCAAATCCCATAAGGTTTGTGCTGGGTACTTTCAAAGCTAAGGTGATTTTCAATAAATTTCCAATTACAGCAAAACAGTAACCAAAGTAATCAGACTATGAAAATTATAGTTATTTAACGGGACATTTTCAAAAAATCATTTTCAATTATAAATTTTTGAATTGAAGCTTATTTTGGCATACTTTTTTCGTCAGATCCAATATAGGTGCAACCTTACACTGTTCAATCGGACTCGCTCCTACTCACCGCGTCAAAGAAGTTTCACTTAAAAAAAATACGATTATTTTTTCCAACCCGGTTTTATAAAAAGTTCCGCGTTTCTCTTGGGAATTTCCGCGCCCTCCAGTTAACGCAGCGCTGACCTACAAAATTAGATTATCAGTTTGATTTTGAACGAGACGACAATGGTTTGAGGTCGTCACATAAGACAGTGGCCCCCTTACACATACGTTGTGTGAAGACGGAAGAAGGCGTCTCTGAACAAGAGGAAGAAGTAGCACTCCCACGGGATCCATGCGTCTACCGGCGAGTCGACGGACCCGTCCCCTGTACTACGTAGTGTACACTCTATCGGTGTTGCTCATATGCTGGCTGTTGCACCAGTGCTCGTCCCGTGTCATAGCGACTTATACCGACGAGAAAGGACGATCACCCCTTTGAACTCAGCTTGCGATGCCTCGACCTGGCTGTACTTGAAATTGTATATGCAAATAAAATAGTCACTTTCATTACAACTAAAGAAAAGAACATGTTGTAGTTATCATTATATTTCTTTATAGTTGCTGAGGAGGTCATAATAAATTACGAAACGTTCAACTTATTCAATTTAATTCATTTTTAAATGAAAAAAGGAACCCTTATAGGATCACTTCGATGTCTGTCTGTCTGTCTGTCAAGACCCTTTTTCTCAGGAACGCGTCGAGATATAAAGTTGAAATTACTATCAAATAATCAGGTCTGCTAACCCGAGTCAGATTTGAATCTATTCTTTGTATATATGTGTGTATTTAATGATGTATATGTCACCGTAAAATTGTAAATATCGTTAGGTTGTAATCTGTCTCGCGAGATTGTGAACTGTCGAAAGATTGTGAACCTCAACGTAATAATAATACATTAAATTGTAAGCAGTACGTTGAGGTTCACAATCTTTCGACAGTTCACAATCTCGCGAGACAGATTACAACCTAACGGTATTTACAATTTTACGGTGACATATATATTATGTTGACCGTACCAGTCAATTGGGTGACAGAATTATTCCAATTTCAAAAATATTTACATTTGACATACATATTACAATAAATAAAATAAAATTTGTGTTAAGGTGTGCGGTGACGCGGGTAACGGCTATAACGACAAATAATAAATATTATGATATTTGCTATTCGTATGGTTATTATTCGTGTATGGTTACAATATGATTTCACATGCAAAAATAAACAAAAAGCATGCTTGTCGCCTACCTTACTAATTTATTTTTAACAAATCTTCAGAACGAAAGGACAGCTGTTTTTTTTTTATTTTCAAAATATTACCCAAACTATACAAAGATTAGAATACTAATTTAACAACACTTTCTTGGAAAAACAAATAGAGCAATAAACCGTTATGAAAATATACGAAATAGAAAAAAACAATATTATCGCTTGTATCATTTCTGCGCTGGCGCCGATTTTCCCCAATAAAATAGTAGGAGTCATCATATTTATATTTTTTAACATTAAAAACATGCGGCCCCTAACTTAGTACAAAATAGATAATGTGGCCCGCAATATCACATGACTTTGATATGCCTGGTATAGAGTATGCTTTAATTCACAATTTAATTTTTGAGTTAATAAATTAATTACATTTATATGGTTTCCTTATTACTTGAGTTGTCACTAATATTCATGTCCCCAGCACTTATGCATATTCCGATCGTCAGTAGTGGGATCAAGCTAGAGATGACACAAACGGGTCTTTTTAGTGATCTGCATCTTTGCATCTGGATCCCGTATGTGAGCCGGCTCCCTGAACCGGTTCAAAAAGAGCCGAGTTCTGAATATGTTATTTGAGTCAACTGAGCCAACTGAGTTAGTTAAGTCAAGTCAATCATATCACCTAATATCATGCACACAGAACAGTATGTTCTGTGATCATGCCAGTGACTGACTCACATATTATAAGGCGGGGTTTTACAGATTCACACGCATTTGCTCAAACAATCACATGCGAATAGCTAAATATATTATTGAATTTGAATTCAAGTTCAACCATATACTTACACACAAATTTAAAGTATTGTTTTGGTATCATATGCGTTCATAATAATTTTTGTGATCCGTGGTTGTTAATAATACATTATTTAAAAAATGAGCAGCCGGAAATATAGTGAAGTGTGGAACCATTTTGAAGATTTAGGCGAAAGTACTGCAAAATTTAAACATTATTCCATTTCATTTTTTTTACATTTAATGATTTTTAAACAGAAAGCATATTACGATATGCAATACAATACCTTAAATACTTGTGACTTAAGTGAGACACTGTGGTAATTGGACCGCCAAGTGCATATTGAGTACACTGTATAGTTGTATAATGTATATCTATATAGAATGCATAGCCAAACATATGCATGAGTCATTTGAGCTGACAGATACTTCTGGTTCTATGTGCTAAGTGTTTCACTGAGTTATGCGGATCCGTTGAGCCGTCGGCTCATAAAAACGTGAGCCGGCTCTCACGGATCTTCTGTCGGAGCCGGCTCTTTGAACCGGTTCAGATCTGAGTTACCCAAGCCTAGATCAAGCTTATTGGTTCATGTTTTTTTCGTCGGCCCTAGTAGACTAATTTCGAGTGCGAGAGAGGTTCTACAAGTGCACTTGTAGTTTTATCCAAAGCGAGAAATAGACGAAATTAAGAAGTTTAGTGCAGTTGCCAGCACCATTAGCTATGAGACTATATTTATCGTAGTCACTTTCACCCTAAGTGCTGTGCTTTCCTCAATGTCCGCTCGTAGTGTTGGAAGCAATA
Organism: Xanthostigma xanthostigma; assembly: GCA_963575645.1. Taxonomy (NCBI): domain Eukaryota; kingdom Metazoa; phylum Arthropoda; class Insecta; order Raphidioptera; family Raphidiidae; genus Xanthostigma; species Xanthostigma xanthostigma. Next base: position 18,455,873 of record OY754472.1, on the reverse strand, counting down.
GATAAAGTTGACCAATGTATACGGGTCCCACGATATGTGCGGGCGGCGGCTTGACCACCCACTGTATCCCCTTATTACGCCATACAATACATTTTATACTTTCTATGTATCTACTTCTTGTTGACTCGGTTACTCGTTTAATAAGCTTTAGGATTGGATAACTTAACAGAAACAATATTTTAGCAGGAGATATGTAATCGTATGGGTCAACTCAAAAACCGGTGACGTAGTAATTTTTATTGTAGTTGTAAACTTTTATAAAAAAAAAATTGAAAACAAAGAACCTCCTTCAAAAAAGTCCTAAGAAACCTAAAACAATACAATTTTGTGGTCTTTGCCTGTTTAATTACGTTAAGTTTTTATGTAGGTACCTATCTACGTTCATTGAATTGACGCTGAACTAAAATTTTAAATATCCGACTGAAATTAGTTTTTACGGCCGAAACCGAAACCGAATTTCGGATTCAGTCTCAGTTTCGGCCAAAGCCGAAACTGAAAATTCATGGTTCGTGGGAAAAATAAAGTAAACATTATCATAATCAGTATGTATTATTTTGGAACGAAGTTCCTTATAGGACGTTATAGATATAAATGGAGAGGGCTAGAAAAAAAATCATAAGAAAAGAACGTAAGACAAATCTGTAACAAAAATCTACATAATATATATTTACCTTCTTTTTATACTATTTTTGTGTTTTCATAATTTGTTATGCTCAATGCAAATTGTTTTGAAACTGTCTTTGTCTATATTTTTAATATGTATTAACGTGTCTTTGTTTTTAATGGTTTTAACGTGTTTTTTATCGATTGTTATGACGTTGTGTACGCTATAATTGGCATAATGAATAAAGCAATTTATTATTATTGTATGTCTGTCCGTAGACATGGAAAGTTGAAATTTGGCACACTTATAATATAGGGCATTGAACTAATCCTAACGGAACCGGATTTTTGAATTTTGGTCCCAGAGGGGAGCAAATTGAAAACAAAAAAGTTTTTTCTCTTATAATTCGCTCAATTTAAATCAGATCGGTTCGAAACCTGTCTTAAACAAAAGAGGAGAAATTTTTACATAGATGTCGTATAACAGAATTCGCGCAAATAGTTTTTAATACATAAATATAAAACTGAAATAAGCATTGTATACCTACATTACGCACGCAGATCGGTTATCCTTTTCTGTTACACAGTGTGTTATGGAAATGTAAAGATTGCGTACGTTTTGTTTTAAAATAAAAAGATAACATGTGATAAAAACGGATTCCATTTCAAATTCACGTTGTTTTAGGTTTATATTTTTTTCTTTTTAGTGACTGCAGTTTGCACTTTCAACCGCCTTCTTTCTTATTGTTATAATACTAAACCAGAAAACTAAACCGCTGAGCTGATTCCAACTATTTGACGTAGTACAAGTTGCGGTTTTTTTTCGTCAACGACCCACCACTAATATGCTCGTAGTGTGCAAGCAGTATTTAGAACTGCGGCATATAGTTTTCTGTGTACATGTAACAATGGATTACGCCTCTTGAAACAAGAGCTCTCGCTGTCACGGAATTAATATGTCCAGCCGTGCGTTCTGCCTAAGCAAGAGAGTATCCTTCTTCTTTATGTACATTACACATGAAACCGTTCGAATTGTTCCACTGCAGCGGATAGGTCGACGTCATGCAACATGCAACTCAGCTATAAATGCACTGCAGGTTACGAGACGCAAGATAGGCAATAAATATTGCTGTTTCTTCATTTTTATTATAGTTTTTTTTTTATTAGTAGCAAACAACAAAATACAATTTGATATTTACTTTTTGGTGCAGGATAAACTACTGACCATCATTTTACTGTAAATCAGTTGAGTTGGAACTTGAAATGAGGAATGAAATTGGACTCGTACACACGCGCTTATTTTTTTAACTAAATTAAAAGAATTCCAGCCAGTTGGGCGACAGTAGTATTCGAACTTCAAAAATATTGACATTTGAAATAAGTATTAAATATTATATTTGCTATTCGTTTGCATGGTTACCAACATAATATGTTTCACGTCATGTAAAAATTAACCAAAGCGACTAATTTTTTACAGAACAAAAGAATGGCTGATTTTTTTTATTCTTAAAATATTACCGAAACTATAAAGTTTAGAAGAAAGAATTCTTAACAAAATTTTCTTGAAAGAATAAATAGAATAATAAACCGTTATGAAAAGTATACCATTACTATATAAAAAACAACGTTATAGCATATATCCTGCGCATGCACTGATTCTCCACAAAAATAATATAGTCAGGGCACCCTCCCCAAGCCACTCATAAAAAAGTGGAATAATGATCATAAATCCACTTTCTTAGAAGTGGCTTTGGAAGGGTGCAATTGGCAACAAATTTCTACCACAGGTAGGTATTTCCCGGTCGTTTGGGTCTAACAGAACCTAAAAACGAAGCAGCAGAATTTTTTTTAAATTTTAACCCTTTTTTTAACTCCTTTGAAATTTGTTATCCCCTTTATCTTAAAATGGGTCCAGATTCCGCCTATATATCATATAGAGGAAAAAATGCTCTAAATTACTTAAATAGCTTATGTACCAAGCGGCAGAAGGTTAGGATGAAATGTTTTTTTACGCGTCAGCTCCCTGACTAAATAGGGCTCTTCATATTTGCATATCAAACATGCTCCTAAAATGTAGCTTCAATCCGTTCATCTGTTCGACCTGTATCGTGTTCACAGACAAACCGACTACCAGACAAACAGATGCACAAACTTTTTCCAACAATAAGTTTTTTGCATTCGGGGGACCTCAAAACGAAAAATATTATAAAAATTTGAAATGTGAATTTTTACCTAAATTAGTACCATTCCGACAGTTGTGATGTTGGAATGATAAAAAACTTTATACCTACCTATATTATGTATATACATCGTGTGCAATGGTACTGCGACTCGTATGACTTAAAATTTGCTGAAGCTCGTTTATATGCAATCTATTAACATTCTTTTAAAGTAAATGAACATGCAACAAGGTGTTTCAAGAAAATTATTTATATTTATTTTTAATTTACTTTTTATCGGAACACTAAAAATTCAAACTCAATTTAATAATTTGGTAGAGCCTCGTCATTAATTTATTTTTGTCTAATTTATAAATCAATTGCTTTAATATGACAATTATTGTATAGTCTGGTGTTAGTGACATTCAGTCGAAACACCATTTTTTTTCTTCCTCCTAAATAAAAAAAAATATGACAATACAAAATTTAAACGAAATTAATTAGGTAAGATTTGACTATATGTTGAGGCCTTTGTGCGTGCGCTACTGAAATGCAAGCGCCATTTCTCAAAAATTGCAAGCCATTTATCGTTGAGTAAACCGTTGCCTTCTAGATGGCTCAATGCTAAAGAAGATCCTCTACATTACCTACTGCAGTTGAGTTCAGAATATCAGCGGAACAAGAATGCTTCAGATTTTGCATAGATGCTGATGACCTCAGCTGTAGACTATCTATAATTTACAATATATTATGCCAAACTTTGGATTTCAAAAATCAGTGTTTTCAAAAAAGTTGAACTAAAATTGATAATTTAAAAAAATATTTTTTCTATATTTCAACACAATTTGTCAATTACTCAAGTCGCTTTATCAGAACATAAATCTTATTTGATGTGAAACATCTTATGGCGCGTTTGGTTGGGAGTAAAACTATACGTCTTATTTGCGTTTGCTGTGTGTAATTATTGTGTGTGTGTGTGTGTGTGTTGAAGTAGCAAACATTTGGCGTATGTTAATACGTTAAATTTAGTTACTAGGATTTCATTAGAGAACAGTGCGAAATCAATTACAGGGCGAATTTAAGTTACTAGAATTTCGTTAGATGACGGCGAAATTTAGTTACAGGGCAAAATTTAGTTACTGGAATTTGTTTAAATTTACGGTTGACATCTGCCAGGCGTCCCACGATGACTCACACTTTTTTAATTGTTTTTTCTAGTTGTTCATTTTTTTTTTATTTACATAATAGAACTAAAAGACGCGTTCCTGAATTATTTGAAGAAAAATAAATTACGAAATCTAATTTGTTCAGATATCTAAAAAATCGAAAAAATAGCATTATTTTCGCCAAATTTAGCAATCGATAAAACCAACATATTTTCATAAGCAATAGAAAATTGCTGTATCTCTTTTATTTAAGAAGATATGGGTTTCAAATTTTAAACACACCTTCTAAATCAAAGTACGGTACAGCACGTGAGTACATTAGAATACATTTTCTTTGTAGAGCCTTAAAAAAATCCAAATAATGAACAAATCGTTGGCATACCCATTAATAAATAGTCATTTGGTACTCCACTGTCTTTTTTTCAACGCGAATGATGGATGTAAGCCTTCACATTAAAATTGGCATCTTTTTCTACAAGAAAAACTTCTGAGAGATTTTAAATGTTATTAAAAATCGCAATGTTTCCAAAAGATTTGTTTGGTGTGCGTTCAAGATTGACTCTCCGGGGATCGTGCAACCGCAAGCCACTGATATTCTCATCTCAGTAACTGTAACACGTTCGTACAGAAAGAGGAGGTACGCTCTGAAGTGAGCAACATATCTACGCATTTCATCCCATGTTGACTCCATTTCTCTCAATCCGAATGTTATATCTCTCTCCAGAGATTGTTTTGAACGCGTTGAGTTTGTTAAGTTCACGCGTACGTTCAGCTAAAGATCCGCTCTCATTCCTGTCTCGTCCGAAGCTAATAAGTTAATAGCAACTAACTTCAGTACAGGTCACGAATCATGTGAGTGGTTTATAGCTGGATGGACAAATTTATTGTCAATCAAAATGAAGCTACACCTAGATTAAGACTCACTTCACAACGTTAGTTAATAAAGGAAATGTATCAACTCCAGGACACAAAATGAAGAATATGATAGCGAAACTCATAATTCTTCTAAATCCAATAAATAAGGACATCATAATTTCAACTCTAATATCTAATGTGTCTTTGATTTATTTTGTTTATTCGAAGAGATTGTACCATTTTCTTGTTGCAGAAATTTGTGAAGTGAATACTTCTTTGAAAACGGTAAACTCGTTTCCCTATGTAACAGAATTTGTCACGAAATTGTACTATTAGTAACCCTATATCAACAACGATTATTATTTCTAAGCGTTGGTAGCTCAGTGGTTGAATGCTGGAATGCCACGCGGCAGGCCCGGGTTCAATTACCATCAGGTGCGCGCAACATTTTGTTTTATTTAAAAAAAATTTTAAATTATTTTTAAGTACCTATACCTATTATATATAAAGTTTTCGACTAATTTATCAGAATAAAACTTGAGCTAAAAAAAAAATATTTGCAGTAAACCTGCGAAAATTTTGTTGTCTACTTGTGTTTTCTTATTTAATATTTGCAATAAGCCTGCAAGAAAATTAAAAATGTGTTACGGAACGCATTACAGAAGTCAAACTTCTATAGTTTCAAATCATACGATTGCATTTACAAGTGGGAAAAATGTATTACGAGATAGTTTCACGTTCAGATTAACTTGTACAGACGAAATATCGGAACGTGAAACTATCTCGTAACACATTTTTCCACTTGTGCAAATGCAATCGTATGATTTGCAACTAGAAGTTTCACTTCTGTAATGCGTTCTCGTAACATATTTTTAATTTTTTTCTAACTTAATTTTTATAATTTCACCAATTCTCTCTGTGATCTTATAGTGTGCGCGCACGTAAAAATTCAATCTCAGCTTTTTTCATAAGGCCCAAAAAGAAATATAACCTCAAATATTTCATAAATTGTGACAAATGGGAATTCGCGACAATTTTTGTTAATCTCTAAAGGGTCTGTTTAATTTGGTGGTTTTATATAGAACACCGGTATGAGAATAATTTATGACTGCATAATCTTAACCTCTGTGCGAATGAACTGGTGGCATCAACTGTCCCTGAGATTTGCTAGCACCCGGTACCCCATACGTTCTGTATACGACACCGGAAATCAGATTTATTTTACGCAACTCCCACAAGGCTCTGTCTATAATAACTCTTGTCTGCAATTCCATATATTTTTAAACACTTATACGGGACTTCGAGAGACAACCTTTAAAAAGCAGCTGTTGCATCAGCAAGTTTAAATAAAAGTGTAATTTTTCACAAAAAAAACTCAATTCAACTACTATTTTGTTGTGAAATTTATTGTACGAAACAATATAATGCCAGACTGAATATTAAAAAATAATAACAAAACACCGTTTTCATGGTTCCGTAGCCAAATTGGAAAAAACGAAACTCTTAAAATTTTGTCATGTCTGTTCGTCTGTCTGTCTGTCCGTTATTACAGACTTATTACTCCGCCATCTTATAGAATTAAATACTAACTGACAGATCGTATTAGAAAATTACTGTTGAACCGCATTTTTTTTTTGGTTTTACTTTGCGTACTAGTGCAAAACGGACCATTTTACTGTCGATATACAGGCATGAAAACTAGCTATTTTATAAAAGGCGGTGCAAAAAATTATTACGGGAAGGACTCTAAACTCAGGTTTATAAATGTCGTGTCAATAACCCTTTAAGATTATTATTTAATTTCGTACACTGTTTAATATTAATAGATATACCCTAAAGTAAAATTCAGTGCTAAGGTAGTCAGTTAAAATTATTCAAATCAGTTTCGTCTTCGTCTGGAGGGGAGGGTACCCTTAACGATGAATTTCAAGATATACCTTTACGAAGACTTCTTCGTATTGAATAAGGAATCAGTTCACCTTGTACATAAATGTTTATGTTTTTGGCTGTAAAATAACTTTATGAGCTCTGCGGCGAGGATGGTGTTAATGATGAACTTCAGAAGATAGGTTTGTGTACACTTTTTTGTAAGAAATCCTTTTCCAAAGTTTATCGATCTAATTTTCTTTTATTCTGTGCCTAAATCAAAAAGATGTTATTCAAATCTTAGATTAACATCTGAATAGAACTCTTCAAATAAATAAAACTATCGACCAATTTTTTCAGACTGTAAAATTATAATTCAATCTGAATTCTATTAGAAAATAAGTAGATACTAATCATTTTTATATTTTTTAGATTATTTCTGAAGAAGATCCAAATCCGGACCGCAACGTCATTTAGAGAATTATTGAATGATATTTTTTTGTCAATAGACAGTCTGAAAAAATTGGTCGATAATTTTATTTATTTGAAAAGATGTTAAGTTTTCTTTTGGGCTCTGTATTACTAAAATAATTTTATGAGCTCTGTTATAAAAACGGGCTTCTGTCAAGCGATCAATTTTCATTATGGCCGCCACCGTCTTGCCATCAGCCGAATGATTTTAATGCTTTTAGATGCCGGAATCTGTCGACAAAATAGAAGAAAAACAAATACTCAGCAGTGACTTTTTGTTGAAGTCCTGCGATAACATTTTTATGGAGAGGGATATAAAGCCTACATTCTTATTATTGCGTAGAATTTTCCAGGGCTGTAGTCAAGTAAGCAAAATTAACCGCTTTATCCACAAAACAAAATAGACGAGAGAACAGAAAAATTTTTGGAGCGGTGAAATAAAATTTTTAGGGTATCAAGAAATATTCAGCCAATGAACATTCAGATAAAGAAATAATAGTAAATAATAATAATTATAATTTTATTCATTCAGAAACCGTACAATATAATATAGGATAAATCAACAAAAATTGCTCATTAAACAAATGTTGTAAAAAAGTTACAGTCAATTGCGCGACGGGATCATTCCAACTTCAAAATGTTGACATTTGATATAGTACCTATAATAAAGAAAATAAAATTTCTGATATCGCGTGCAGTGACGCGGGTACTTGCTAGTATTCAATATTAAGCCGTTATGAAAAGTAGATATAGTTATATAAAAAACACCCTTATAGCATATATCTCTTCTGCGCATGCGCAGATTTTCCCCGAAAACAATAGGGCTCTTCATATTTGCATACCAAACATCCTCCCAAAATTTGGTATCAATTCGCTCATCCGTTTGGCCTGTGTCGTGTTCACAGACTAACAGATGCACAAATTTTTTCCAAAAATATGTTTTTTTGGATTCAGGGGACCTCAAAACCTTAGTTGGTCATGATGTGTCAAAAAAAATGTAATAAGGAAAACTGATATAAATTTGTTTACACTGACAGCGGAACGTCAAATTAGGGCGCCAATGGTCTTTATTTTACTTAAATCGCCATCAGTATGCAACAGCCCGGAGCACAACAAGCATTTTCAGATCGCTTAGTTTTCCTATGCTTTCATTGTAATTAAAAAACTTCATAAAATTATAACTATTTTCACTTTTAATAAACATTGCTCACTGACATACGAAAAATTTCAGTTTGAAGTTTTCCCTAGTGCTCACCACAAACGCTCGCATCGAAAAATTTGTAACTCCGCCTCCCTGCACATAGCTCATAGAGCATATGTATACAAAACAATTTCACTTGGGGATGGCACTACCTCTTGGTATCTATAATTAAATATCAAAGCTGGGTCTAAACGACAAACACAAAATATCCAGAAGCAGAAGTGGGATTCGAACCCACGACAGTACAATCCAAAAGCCAGCACGCTGACCATTACACCACGCTGTCCTCTATTCCTCCTTTAGTAGCGGGGTATCTGGCGCAACAGTGACACTACATCCACCGCCATTTTGTATGCAAGCATCGCGCAGTTATGTAACGAGACGACGAATACAAGCTTTTCATGTCAATTGCAGTGCGACGAGGTTTTAAGAATGATTAATATAGCCAAATAATATAACGGTATCAAGGCAATATAAATCATTGCATTAGGCATTGTTCCCCGTAGACTGTCGTAAACATGACTGTACTCTGCGGACGACGTTTTAAAATCCACAAACCGCCGCGCCTAATAACATTGCATGTTTACCGCGCTCGCAAATGTATACGGATTTTTGTGTAAATACTAGTTTCAGCTTTGTATTTTCCACACCGGTCCTACTAGGGTTGCCAGGCGTCCGGCTTTAGCCGGACATGTTTGGCTTTTTACGGTTGTGTTCGGCCACACATTTACAAGTCCGGCTTTTGTTAAGCTAATGATATATCGAGGAAAATTAAGTAGTTTTATATATTTTTTTTAAGTATTTAAGGATTTTTTAATTTCCTTAATTGAAATACCAAAGCCAAATAGCAGCATGTAGGTATTATTTTAATTTTAATGAAATTCAATTCGTTTTTCCTACCAGAAGAATGAGAAGACTATTTGTGTTAGTTGTGCATTTATCTATATTTAATAGAATTCCGATGTTAATTGGTAGTTTTTAATTATAACGCTAGGTTAATTTTGTAATAAAAACAGTGATTGATTAGTATAAAACAAATAAAAATACCTAGTCAAGCTTATTAAATAGGTAGTCCGGATTTTATGGCTAAATATAATGTCGAGTCCGGCTTTTCTATTTTTGGGCCTGGCAACCCTAGATCCTACTAAACCAGTGGCGACTTAATAGCGAGTCGTATCTTTCGCTTCGTTATTTCGATTTGCTGGTTGTCGAGCGTTATTCTAAGACAGCGGTACCGCAATATAGCAGCCGCAATATGACGGTGAATGACGTAACAAAAAACATGTACCTACATAAAAATAAAAAGATGACGGCGGCCCCATCGTACTGTAGAAAAGCAACATCCATTTCTATGCACACGTTTTTGTGACGTCATTCACCGTCAGAATTACGGCCGCTATAATACGGTAACGCTCTCTTAGGAAACCGAGGCTTAAGTGCCCAAATGCTAGTAGCGTCAATTTTTATTGTATTTTTTAATGTATTTATACCCGTTTTGCTGTTCTATTTCAAAAAACATTTTTATTAAAACCACGAAAGCTCTGATGACATGCACAATCTAATAAAATTACAATTAATAATATGTTTTTAAAATCAAACATGATAAGTGCAGACTTACTTAAAAATAATATAGATAAGTTGTGGAGTATAGACGCTCAACAACTGAAGGAATAAATAAATAAGAGAAGGAGAAAAAAAATAAAAATATATTTATATGATATACCTATCTATGCTTTTGAGTAAGTAGTCATAATGAGTCATACGTATTTTTTCAAATCTTTGATTAACGTCTGATTAGAACTCTTCAATAAATAAAATTATCGACCAATTTTTCAGACAATATATTAACAAAAAAATATATAATTAATACATTAACGTTTCGATCCGGATTTGGACCTAATGAATTAATTATATATTTTTTGGTTAATATTTTGTCTGAAAAATTGGTTGATAATTTTATTTATTGAATACGTATTTTTTGTTAATTAATATCCCGTGGTCAAGAAAAAAATCTCTAAACTAAGCAAGTCTTTAATTATTGCAGTCAAAGTATTATAGAAATACGTAAGTAAATGTAATCGATAAAATAATTGTGCTCAAATTAAATAATATGTACAAAAAGTGATTACATAATTAATTCCAAAACTATTGAACCTTTAATATTATTATTTCAGTAATGTTAAAGTGCCGATAGCGTTCACAAGTCTACGCTTGTTGGTTTCATTAAGTTACTATAAAATTAGTTGTAGATCATTTTGTGAAGTGACTTTTTGAACATATTTTTCGTGTAGTGTGTGAAATAGATGATTATCGTTAATATTTGAAGGTAAATTATTTTTAGACTATTTCTTTTCAGCTGTAAAGAAAAAAACGAATTATATTGATTTTAATGTAAAATGTTTTTTTTGCATTGCCTCCTATAAAATGGCTGCTTTATATATGTACTTGTAAAGCGTCCCATTACGCACTAGTATTAATAATTGTTATTATTTTTAAGTAAACATGCTCGTAAATGTATTGTTTTCATAATCCATAGGTGTTTTTGGAAAGTGTAAAGATGCCTTTATTTATTTATGTACATTGTACAGTAGGTACTAAAATAAAAATATACAAAATTGAGATTAATAGTTGGCAAAACCAAAAGGGCACTTCCCACAAGTTTTCCACTGTATAATGAAAATTGACAAAAAAAAGTTATTAAAATTGAAAAAAAAATAAAAATATATGAGAAATATATATAATATACAAATATTAAGTGGAATAAAATGGAATAGAAAAAAAAGTTTCAATGACGTCGCGGCAGGAATCGAACCTGGGCCCTTGTCTCACTACTAGTCCGACGCTTTATCCTCTAAGCTATAGCACTTATTCTACGGTAATTAACTACATTAAATATATTGTTTTTTTAACTATTAGCTGTCAAAAATAATAAAAATAAAACTGTTTATGAAAATTAAACTACTGAACACATTTCAGTGAATTTAAATAGGATTCTGGTCTGATAGTAAACAAAGTGAATAAAATATAACCCAAGGGGATCTGACCAAAATTGCGATCTGTAGAGCTCGGACGTATGTACATCCGTACAGACCATAACCGACAACTGCTGTTCTTCATTTTAAATTACAATTTTAGTAGTAATCATTAATTCGAAAATTCTAAAATGGTTCTGGTTTATAGAACAGAGTCTCCTCTTTTCAAAAAGCTACAATTTTAATGGATTTCATGTGAAATTAACAACTTCTGTATGAACGAAAGTCAGTTCTGACGCGAAAAGCGATAATAGAGCACATACCGCTAGTGAAGCGGTATGTGCAACAAGGTAGTATTAAAATGAAAAGAGGTCGAAATATATTCTTATTTGCACAATAATGAAGCAACTGACTTTTTAACCACATGGAAACAATAAAAGTCTCTTCCTAGTTTAATGAATGAATTGTAAATTATAGACGTTCAACAATTTCTTCCTAGTTTTATTGAACTAAAAACGTACCTATAATATACAGGGTGTCCCATTAAGAATGGGACATAGAACAACCGCAGATTCTCCAATTCAAAATAAAACGATTAAGCGAAATATGCTTAGATAAAATGTTACTCGTTTCCGAAATACAGGATGTTGAAGTTGAAAACTGAAAAATTATTAATGTCCATAATTTTTTTAATACACCGTATAATTTTACTCAAATCGGCACACTTGTTAAATATCATAAAATGCACCTAACAATAAAAATATTAGTTCAGTACGCTCTACCAGTGGCGTACTGCAGGAGTAAGTAATGCTTGTACCCCTTCTAAATGTTACGCCGCTGTCTAAATTTTAATTTTGACTATAATTTTAATTTTTTTGATATTTTCTAAGTCAATAATGTACACTTGTTAGTTTGTTGTAAAGTCATTGGTTTTCGAGATATTCGCAGTTTTTTTAAGACAAAATTGTAAAAATGAATATTATTAATAATAATACAAATAAAAAGTACATGTCTATCTATCTTTTACTGCGAATATCTCGAAAACCAATGACTTTACAACAAACTAACAAGTGTACATTATTGACAGAAAATATGAAAAAAATTAAAATTATAGTCAAAATTAAAATTTAGGCAGCGGCGTAACATTTAGAAGGGGTACAAGCATTACTTACTCCTGCCGTACGCCACTGGTAGAGCGAGTAACATTTTATATAAGCATATTAATTCGCTTAAACGTTTTATTTTAAATTGGAGAATCTGCGGTTGTTCTATGTCCCATTCTTAATGGGACACCCCCTGTATTGCTTTACGAAATCAAATGAAAATTATACATACCCCTCTAAAAATACCCCTCTAAAATAACTGCAATTCATGCTCTTATAGCGATTGTGAAATGATACATTTAGCCCTGGTGGTGGAAAGTTGCGTCCAGTAAAACAAACGTAGTCGTACAACTATTTTCATAGTAAAATGTTGCTTGAAATTATTTACGATTCAGTTGAATTATGTGACATTTTGTAACGGAACTATATTTAATTTATAAAAATTGCATTAGCAATATCCGTTCTTCAGACATTTGTAGATTTTCTTTTTTATATTCATATTGGTGCGAAGATATTATGTCTTAAAATTGTATACGTCAAATTATTGTGTCATTTTTGACACATGGAATTTTTTAAATCATTGAAGTCTAACTTACAACGCGCATACATTTCAGAGTGAAGCTGATTTTCAAAAAAGCCTCAATTACAACAAAGCAGTAACCAAAGTAACTAGATCTGGTTCCTCAAACTAAAAAAGTCCGACTGTATGTAAATATTTCGTGAAGAAAACAATGAACTGTATTGATTGATTTTACGATTGAAGTTTTTTCATTGTTCAACCATACAAACTTTTGTTCACTTTGTTTCGACTTTAAAAATTCCATTTAGTATGGAAACGTGATAGTTTTTAAACGGACTGTAAAGTTTCGTTTAACTAGGCAAGTGCCTTCGCTTTACAAGTTCTGCATTGGTTTTATTTAATAGGCTTAGCGGCATCGTTCATCAGCCCCTAGGCCCAGCCAGTGTTGCTCTATAGACAGAGTACACTCACTGCATTTTGCATTTGCATAAAGGTATTAAAATAAGGGAAATTAACAATAAATCACTTGCCCGACTGCTTTTATACTGTTCTTTTCAAGCATTGCATTCATTATTAGTGTTATTATTACAGTGTAGACAACACTTTGCGTCTTTAACTTGATCATTTTTTAAAGCAGTTTTTTATTAAACACCCCCTATGTTTTAAAAGTCTATGATGGTTACAAAAGACGAGATTAAAATATTATTATTAATTATATTTCCAAAAAACTTATTAATAGTGTAAGACAACTATTAAAAATTTCGTCTTGAATTATTAAACAAACTCCCTGTTTTAAAAATTCATCATGACGTTTAAGAAAGACGAGATTAAAATATTATAATTAAAAAATGTGTTTCTAAAAAGAATTTTATATAGAGAATGATATTACTAGTTTATTTTACTTATTTTATAACAAATTCATTTAAGTGGCAAAGTAAAACCAAAAACTTATTTTTAATGCAAGGATTATATTTGAATTATGTGAAATAATTTTTTCACGTTACTTTTAAAATCAAAGAAATAAATTAAAGTATATCGCAGCAATTTGGTATAAGATTTTTTTAAGAACCCGCTAAAAAAGTCACTCATTTTACCAGCTTTTGCTCAAGTTAACATGTTGGTCATACAGTCAATTTAGGTGAAATCTTGCTATCAAAATTTCGGCTAAGTAGTTCTAATTAAGCTAAAGTTTTGAATTTCTACACACATGTATAGATATGTTCAGTGATAATGCAATATAATAATATATTTAACAACTTCCATATTGCTAGTGGCCGAAAGTGGAAGCGTGGCCCATGAAGTGAGACAGCCTGTTTTCTATCTCTTGCTTTTTACTTGACCCGTTGTGCGCAAGTGTCGCGTCTGTAGTGGGACAATTAGTAAGTGGAATAGAGCAAGCCATGTGCAAACTGACGCTGCAACTGACGCGCATCCATTCACGGACATGCGCATGAGACTCAGAGTATAATAAGTGAGACAGACGTAAATGTTTGCACCGTAGTGTTTAAGTCTTTCTCCCGATCTTTGCTAGCAATATAGAGGGTATTAAATATATGAATACAATATATAAATCCAAGATGACGGACTACCTTTTTCTTCCATTATGAAAAATGCATAGGTTAAGAAAAATTTTAAAATAAAATATTCGAAAAAAGACCAGCTTTTATTGCGGTGAATTAAAAAGAAAAATAATTTTTAATGATTTGGGTTCATAATTATAAAAACGTGGGCTATGACTAATGAACTATCATAGAGCTTACAAGCAACGCTTATGTAATTGTTAAACCTAAGTTATTAAAAATTATTTTCTCTTCTTTAGTATCCTCCAATAAAAGCTTGTCTTTAAAAGGTTTTTTTCTAGTATTTTTTTACACAATGGCAATTGTTGACAATTCATGTATTGATCAGTGCATTAAACAGACTAGTTGAAAGCATTTTTGAGCCACCTCGTAAACGTGAAAATAAAACATATAAATATTCGCTGACAGACGCAGCATTTCCTCCCCGGTTTCAGAAGACGACGTAAAAATTCTTCCGTCAGGATAGTCTCGCCGTTGCGTCATGTTTTAAATATTCATGCATTTGATAAAATATTAATATAAAACTTATTTAATAATTAATATATGCAATTGTTAAGAGCCGTGTTCTCTCTCTATATCGACATCTGTTTCCTGTCTCACTCGGACTAAAGTTATTACACGCCTGAGAGTCCATGTTTATTAATTAAGTTTGCAGGCTACATTTCGCTACATCTGAAATGGTACATTTTATGTGTATATACCGAAAATGACAAGGTTTTCCTTTTTATCGAGCTGCCATCTCATAAAAATTATTTTTTATACGGAAAAAACAGATGTTTTTTTCTGCAAGCGCGTATATTACAGCCTAACTTCGTACAGCTAGTAATACAGGAAAAAAATATTTTACAGCCTAGAACACTCGCGTTGTTGATAAATATTGAATGACATCTTGATTATGAAAATCCACTCAGTAGATTTGACCCTGCGAGATAACAAACTATCATACATAATATACAGACTATTAAAATCATAACCCTTCATTTTTTCGCCTTCGAGTAACAATTAAACTTGAAATATCAATACTTTTGTATATATTACTTTAATTCTTACCCGCCTTCGCCCGAAAGCATCTGATGAAATGCATGAATATATAAATAAAACGTTTTTATATTTTTGTACAACCCCTTATTAAATAGACAGGTACTGGTTAATTATTTTGAAACCTATTTAAGTTCTATTATCACCATTTTAAGTTTCTAACTTCCTCATTATATCCAGTGTAACACTTAAATTCTTAGGAGAGGTCACGGACCATTTAAAATGTCTGACACCTCGAATATGTTCGATATATTCGAGGTGTCAGACATTTTAAATGGTTCATGTTATTTGTCAGAGAACATTATTTTAGCGTTTTGGTTAAAGTTTTTAAGCTATCTTATTAAAAAAACAAACAGTATCTATAAATTTTTACATGTCGTCAAAACGACATCTTTCGGAAAATTTAGAGGGAAAACGCCCCAAAATCAAGAAAAGTCGTAGAGTAAATAGGTGTCAGACTAGGCCTAATGAAGCCATATACAAAGTTTGGGGAGAGTATGTATCAGCACTCTGACCATAAAGTCTAGAAAACCAATACTGTGGTAAATTCAATCAGTCACATGGTATTATTAAATCTCAGTTTTTTTGAAATGGTGACAACAGAAAAATGAATACCGGCCATAATAAAATATTTTTCATTGAATTAAAACTTCTTGTCAACTTTTTACTTTTTTTTTCTGTAAAGCAAAATAATCAAACTGAAGTGTCAAAACCATATGTGCTGCGAAAATATTCAATATGAAAATATATAAACTTATAGACAGCTTATATGCATAAATACAGTGAAACCTTGTCAATATTCCCTAGAGATATACGTTATTCTATATAACATGTAGTTTATAAATTCAAAAAAAATATATTTGCGGTTCTGCTGAAGAGGGCGACACCCCATTCACAATATAAAGGGAAAAAAGTGCAGTTTATTCACCTGATATTAACAAAAATTGACTGGGGAGTCAGTTTATGTACCTACTTCTCACCTAGTAACTGTTACAAGACTGAAAATTTTCTCGACAATTAGGTCGCTCTGCGGCTCAATATTTGATAGTATGGATAATGCGTTGTTCCTCATCTATGCTAATGGTAATAGATAATAAAGCTGAAGAGCTGTTTATTTGTTTGGCTGGTTGGCTGAACGCGCTAATCTCAAGAACTACTGGTTCGAATTGAAAAATTTCTTTTTTGTTGGATAGCCCTTTTATCGAGGAAGGTTATAGGCTATATAATATCATGCTACTACCAATAGGAGCGGAGCAACATACAACATACAACTCAAAATTTGTCCGTCCGACAAAAACTTTTGAACGGTAACTCCGATCAGCATGAAATTTGGACACAACATTCATCTTGGCAAACAAAGATGAATGTGCGTACTTATGTCTCTCCCCCATTTGATCTTTTGCGCCCGGGTGAAACCGGGCGGGCTCGCTAGTATTCTAACTGTAACCCGCGACTATGTCCGCGTGGAATTTATTGTTTTGCGCCGAACCCTAATTCGTTTTCTAAAATAAAAGTCGCCTAAGTTACTCCTTATAACATCAGCTATCTGCCAGTAAAAGTCCCGTCAAAATCGGTCCAGTCGTTTCGGAGATTAGCCGGAACAGACGGACATTTTATTTATATATATAAATAGATAGGTACAAAAACATAAACAGAAAAAAGTAATGAAAACTGAAAATCGCTCCAGGAATCTTTAAAACTGCTTAATTACAAACTAAGTTACGATTTCATTTATTTGTATTAATTGAGCTAACGTCTGTATAATTCATTTCAAAAACAACTATCGAAGTATGTGGATTTTGTAATCCGTTACTATATATACAGACACAGGAGAATCCTACTATATTATATTATGTAATGTATTACAAACAGACACTTTAATTTTATTTATTTGTAAGTATAGCGATGATGCCAATGTAAAATTAGCTTCTCGGAGGATGTGAAATAGTCGTTGCAAAAATGCATTACTATGAGAAAACCAGCGCTAGAAAATTAGTAGTGAAATCTAGCAAGAAACCTAGCGGCAAAAGCCTCGTGTCACAGATATTTTGTTTAGGCAACAGGCACATAAAATATTATTTCCGTGTAAAAAGACAAATTTTAACGATATTTTAACCATTAAAGTTTGGCAAATAAATGTTGTTTTTCATTTGCCTTGTATACCTTTGCTCCTAAAAAAGACGTGTCATATATAGTTACATTTTATATACAGCTTTGAAATAATATAATATTCATATTATGCAGTTCGCATTGCAGCCGTCAGATGGCGATGTTATACGGTAGGAAATAGTCCTGTCTCTGGTAACATCTTCACACCTAGACATTACATTATTCAGTGCGCATATGTGTCTTGCGACTTGTATATTATGCAAGCTTATTGATTTTGTTATTAGTTTGTTTCTTTTTTAATAAGGTAAAAGAAAATTGAGATGTTTTATATTGTCACAAGTAATTTTCTACAAATATTAAACGCGTGTAGTGTTTCTGTCGGTATTTCAGTATCATCAAAAATCTGTTAGATACTCTTCAAATATGATTTTAAATAAACGCTAAATCGATCCCGACTACTCCCATCATACTATCTCTTTTAGTTTAGAAGTTAACCACGTTTTTATTTGTTTATTTTTTTGGGAAAATATATAAAAACGCGCATATGTCGTAAACAAATTGAGACGTGAAGATGCGAGTGGTCGGAATCGATTCAGCGTGATTTTTTTTCTAGAAGTACGGTTTATATCAAACATATCTAAAAATGCTTAGTGTCAAAAAAATAGTTGGTTTGCAAAAAGCATGGAATACAGAATTGCGATACCTATAGTTGAATCAACGAAGGAAAGCTTTAACGATTTGTCAACTTTAATAATTCCACTATTTGAAAAAATATATAAATATCTCAGATATGCAAAAATGCACCCTGAATCGGTTAAACACAAACGCAAGTTGTTATCTTCTTTAGTTTTGAAGTTATGGTGGTTTTCAATGTAAAAAAATTAAAATAACTATTGTATCTGCGTTAGGAAAATAAGTTTCAGTGAATCATTTTACATAGTTACTATAAAGTTTAATGAAGCGACAAAGCAAAGAAACAATGTTATATTTTGAAATGAATCACTGCCAGCCATAATTTTGAAAATATGTTTGTTGGTGTATGAAATAAAAAACATTTGCTATAGGACCTTGAGTCTTTATTCTCTTGAATATATCAACGTGGCGTTTAAGACGTTAAAGAAAAGATAACTAAGATTTTAAACTGAGATAGGCCGGATACCACCCTGTCCGTCTATCTGATCAGATTTTGTTGGTTAGAGTACGATAACTCGACGTGGAAAATATTCACTGGATATTCACAATTATTATTTTATATAACATATAACAGTGTTAAAAATTGATTTTTATGTTTTCTTTGCGTCAGGAAAAGGGGATGAAGTTTGGGGCGGAGTTCTTTAAAAAAACAATTACATGGTCGTTTATACAAAGTGAAATAGTAATTCAGTAATTCTACACTAGTTGCTTTGACGTGTATATGTGATTTCTGATTGGTTATATTAAAAAATGACAGTGAAAGACGAAAAATAGTTTTATTTTTCTTACGTATTTTTGAAAAAAATTCTGAATAATCCGTAAGGCTTTTTTTTGTAACATCAATATTTAGTGTTTTCTATGACATGGGTACATCGAGTTCGCGGACTTAACCCGATTTTGCTTAATCCTTATTTCTAGGATGTGTTGGGGATCACCCAAGCTCCGTTTAGTTACGAACTTATAATCATTCATCTGTTGGCAATTTAATATATAAGTAAGAATTTATATCACTACAAAGTAATCCTACAGAACTATTTGCGTTTTATATTCATTGATTTGACAAAAAATCGTGATTTTATTTCTCCGTTCTTACTGTATTATTAGCTATTTTATTACTTATGTACTAGACATATAATAGCTTAGATTGTATACATATTACATTATTACAGTTAGAGTGTAGACTAAAAAAGATTTAGGGTATTTAATGGAGTTCACTACAAATGCATTGTATTCTATAAACGTACAAATGTAGACAAAAATAATACAAGAAAAATACAAAATTCAATAAAGCAACAAAGTAGCTGTGCAATTAAAATAGTAGTTTATGTATCAAGGATGTAATGACTTATATTACGTACGAATTGAGACAGTATGTAAAAACGAACGTCGCGTCGGCAGGTTTTAACAGTCTCACGAATTATAATATCATTTCGTCCCAGATATATAGGTACCTACTATATTTTTGCACGTTCCTTCAATAAAATAACTGGTTCTCAATTAATTTTATGTAGTTTATGAAAATTACTATTGAGTTGGATCGTCTACGTGTGTTTTACTTCACGCACTAGTGCTAAAAAGGCCACTTTATAGAGGGTAGTAGAAAAAAATATTTTTTGCACAGCCAAATAACTGGTTTTCATACCTTTGTCCTACGGTCGTGAAATGAAACATTTAAAGCATTATTTCTGTAAAGCTGCATAAAGTAAAATAAACGTAGTAGTATAGTAAATCAAAATCTAACCGCATGCGAATTGAACGCAGCCTACAAAGAAGTGGTCTTGCTCAAAACTGAACTTTCAAATATTTTGAAATTTAATTGAAAGTCAGCTGTTTTATAGAAGGTACGTGCAAAAAATGTGTAGTGTGTAACTTGGTTCGTAATGATATTAAAACTAGCTGGTCTCTCGTTTTAACGTAATGTCACTTGTTCGTATAATAACTTCATTTGCCTACGAACGAGATACATAAACTAGTATTTTAGAATTTCTAGTATTTTTGCCATTGAGTGTACTGTACGTTATATTTAAAGCCGTTATCGAACACGAAGCAAACTCCATTACAGAACATTTGCTTCAAAAAGAGAGAAGGTTGTCTGACTGCAGGCGTAGAGCATAGTGTTAGCTTTTACATTGAAATGCGTTCCATTATTGTCTACAATGGTGCTTTGTGCATTTAGAGAAACTGCAACATATCACTACAGAAGTCATATTAGGCTGCACATAAATACTGCATTATCTGTCTCATTTCCTCAACTTTAACTAGAGATGTAACGAATATTCGACTAACTATTCGTATTTCGATATTTTTTTTAGGATTTCGTAGTCACTAAAAATCTTATAACAAGGAAATTTCCCATATTATCTGTCATAGTTCTAAAATTTGCAAAATTAATGGCGACATAATTTTTGGTAATATCTTTAAAAATAACAAAGTTTTGCTACTTCAAAGATTATATTTTAAAGTCGCTATGCCGTTCTCAGTAAGGGTGACGTCACACGGCACGGGTGTCATATTTGTAGAAACCAATAAACAATATTTGAATAGATGTAATATTTAATGTACTTAATATATGTTTTCATAGCGTCATAATGGCGGACCGGGTATTGATCAGTCTCGTTTGCGATCCCACGTACAATAAATTGAATATGTCCGTTGAATTGCACATACCGCTAAACTAGCGGTATGTGCTTTATTATCGCTTTGTGCGTCAGAGCTGACTTTCGTTCATATAAGAAGTTATATCTAAGTTAATTTCACACGAAATCCATTCAAATTGAAGCTTTTTGAAAAGAAGAGATTCTACTCTATAAAACAGAACCATTTTTAAATCAATTCGAGTTCATAAATAGTATTAAAATTGTAATTGAAAATCACAAACAGCAGTTGTCGGTTGGTCTGTACGTATGTACGTACGTACGTATGTACGTACGTCACGACTCTACAGATCGCAATTTTGGTCGGATTGCCTTGGGTTATATTTTATTCACTTTGTTTACTATTAGACCAGAACCCTATTTAAATTCACTAAAATGTGTTCAGTAGTTTATTTAATTTTTATAAACAGTTTTATTTTATTATTTTTGACAGCTAATAGTTTAAAAAAACAATATAATAATTGCTGTGAAAATATAGTGTAATCCATAAAACAAGTGCTACACTTCTATACCGTGATAACACCACTACACGTAGTAGGCCGCCGTGGCGTAATGGTTATGCCGTTGGATCCCCAAGGGCAAGGTCCTGGGTTCGATTCCTTACGAAATCATTGAGTTTTTTCTTTTTTTTTCTTTTTATTTTGTTTTATTTTATTCCACTTGATATTAATTATATATTATATTATGTATAGTTCTTAATTTTTTTTTATTTTTGCAAACTTAAAAAAAATATTTTTTCAATTTTTAATTATTTATTTCTTTAAATTTTTAAATCTTTTAAAATTTATTAAAAATATTTTTTAATTGTTATTTTTTTATCATACAGTGGAAAACTTGCGGGATGTGCACTATTTTAAGATATCGAAAGAATGTTTTCAGCATTTTTACAGTCATCATAAAAACGTCACTCACATCATAACTATCTTCTATTTACCACTGTTCCGTTATTTTGTACATTTTTTATCCGATTAAAAAGGATGTTATAAATTCGACGCCTATATCTATATTAAAAATAATTTAATGTTTGTTCAGCCTTAATTTCTCAAGGACTAACCGATTTGAATAATTTTGACGCCGGTGTGTTCAGGAAGATGAAAAAATGGTCTGTAGTTTTTCAAAAATAATTTGTTTTTTTGTACATGCAGCTTTCACTTCTCGAAAGGTTAACCGGATTGAATTATTTCAAGTCCGTTGTGTTCAGGAAGATACCTAGATAGTTCTATACAATTTTCATTCAAATTGGTTCAGTAGTTTTTTCGAGTTTGGAAAACTAGTCAATTAATAAAGCAGACACTACGTATTTTAAAGCCATTAAAATAAAAAAATTAACTTTTTGAACTTAAAAAAAGTCAATATAATGAACAAAGTAATACAATTTTTAGATCGGCGCCAGGAGAAGTAAATTGGCGCCGACGTCAAAATTTAACTATTCTTATATTTTTAGTGGCTTTTTGATGAGGGTACATTTTTTGAACAAATTTAAATATAAACAAAGTTAATAGCAGCGTGCGAGTTGAGAAATTATGGGAAATAAGGAGACAATAGGCAATTCTGTGGACATAGAAATTTGGAATGTTTATTATAGGAACCGTGTCGATATTTATTCGAAAATGTCGATGAAAAACTCTAACAAGATGGCCGGTATAGAAAATATCGTTTCTCTCGACATTTGAGCCCAGAAACTTCGGAATCTGTACATTTGCAAAATGTATTAAATTTAATAATATTAATTAAGTTTTCATAATTTATTATGGTTTACTAAATTTTATGATTTGTGAAATTTCAGTTTAACAAAACAAACTAATAAACATGATATAGAAATGTTACTGTGATATCAAAGAGAATATATTTATGCAAATGATTTACTTGAATTACATTACTATTTTATTACATTCTATCTTAACTTTGTCTAAACTGAAATTTATATAGCAGACGCACCACCACACACCTGGTTTCTAGAATTTTAAACGAGAACCGAATCACATCATTTATTTACACCTTTAGCGCGTCTCTTGTTTCTCTCAGGTATTCTTTATCTCTGTTTTAAATTCACCCTGGAGGTGAATACGTTTAGAAACAAATTATTGTGATGCTAAGAAACAGGAAATCAAATATACCCCTTCGAACAGCAAAAATAGAAAACAAAAAGACAGTGTGCCAACATGTTAAATGTGCCTGCGTTGTTATTATTAGGTAAAACATCGCTTAGAAAACAAACGAATGACAAACTTCGCTATCCGTTATACAATCGAACGAATATTCCAAAATACCAAGACATTCGTCAGAAAAATTTCGGAGATGAATTTCACAAAAAGTTAATCACGATCCCCCCTATATAAAATAGCTGCGTTGAATGACTGTCTAGCGGTAGTAAAATGACCCTTCTTCGAACTAGTGTAAAAAATAAAATAAAAGTTAGGTTAAAAATCAGGATTTAATAATAATAATAACATATGTCTATTTCTCCTATTTTCAAGCAAGAGGTACAGAATTCAAGCATATGCTTGGTCTTCTATCTGCCCATAAATGTACAAGAGACAATTTACAAAATACACTTTAAAAAATATTAATAGTCCTATTACAAGGAAATCAAGATTGGATAATAAATCAAGTTCTTCTACTATTCAATAGAAGCTTATTTATAATATTACTTTCAGTTGCGTATTTTAACCTTGGACAATTTACTTCCAAAGCTACCCTCGAATAATCTCGATTCGCTTAGGTTATGTTTCGGCTAAAGAACAAAAAAATATATTAAAATAAATGATACGCTTAGCATAAGGTCGCCATTTTTAAGTTTGTTTTCAAAAATATAAATAAAAAACGAAAATGCTAACTGACTCTCTTTACAAAAATATTAAAAACTGTCAGTAAATTTTTTGTCTGTAAGAAAAATTTCCAATCGCTTGTTTTAAACAAACGCTTTGAAATTAAGTTTAAATTTCTGGCAAATTTTTGACTCATGTCGCCTGTTGCGTTAATTTGAAAGTAGAAGTTGCACAGAGATGATGACGTTGACACAGTCTTCAGTAAATCGCACTTGACTATATGTAAATGCATGTATTTATTTTAACTGTTAAGCGTCATAATTTAATTAGTTCTCAAATGCTAATGGCGTCCTCGTAATAAAGTTCTGTTTTATATAACATAATCTAACATCAACAGTGAATGTATAGAGCCAGAGAATCATACTAAATGCCAGAGAATCATGCAGAGGAATCTTTAAGATTCATGGATACAAAACACTGATGTCTTCTGTTTACATCTATGAATGTATTGTATTCATAAAAGAACATTTCAGCTTTTTCAGTAACCATCAATTGTTAGTTGTTACATAACTATAATAGTAGGGGAAACAATTTTTTAAATTGTTTTTTTATGGACATACCATACACTTTTTTGCCAATGTGGTAAATAAATTTATCGTAATAACTATAGCTTTAATATTTTTCACAACAAGTTTATATCTATTAGGGTTGTTAACGAAAATTTCGTCTGATTTGCTTTCTGTATTCCTCTTATGGCCATATATTCACCGAACGTAAGTAGTTATTTATTCGTCAATTTTATTTATTAAAGAGTTCTAATCTGCCCTTAATAAAATATTTGAGTTATTTATTCGGTTCGTTTCTCCGAATAAATAGCGATAATTATTCAGTTCACCAAGCATAATTACGTTTACTGCAGATATAAATATATGCTGTCCAAATGCTCGAATGTAAAATATATTTATTCGCCTGAGAAAATAATAATGGCTGCCACATAGATCATAATATCTAACCTATAAACGTGGAGTATTATATTTGCAGTTTGCTTAATTTGTAAATTGATTTGTGTTGTTTATTAACCTTTTGTAAAGTGAATAGTTGTAAAACATTAAATTTAGTAGAAGTGTTGTGTGCAATTGGGTTAGGATAAAACATTATTATTTTAATGAAACTTTTTTTTGACGTTAACATTAACGTTATCGGTTGGATTTTCAACAAAAATACCAAGGAGTATAGTGCAGTGTGTATTTATTCTTCAACTAATTATTTTAGCTGATAATTTGGTTGGTGAATTGAAAAATTAGTAATTTCTATAATATTTAATAGTGTTCGGTATTAAATGGTAATTATGACAGATTGCATTTGAAAATTACTGTTGGATTGATTTGCTAGCATTTAATTGTTCGAGTTTACTGCACTAGTGTTAGATTGGTTATTTTAATGCAGGCATGAAAAGCAGCTATTTTAAGAAAATTATTATCCTTTTTTTGCTTTATCCGAAAGTGGAATAAATGCGGCTTCGGCTGAAAAAATTTACCTTCGGTCGGAGTCTAGTTGTAAGATCGTGTAAGTTTTAATGAAATCAATATTTAGCTATGCAATTCATTCTCAAGTTGTTCACACCAATACAGTGGCGCCTTGTTATACGTGTATCAAAATGTCGATGTGGAAGTACGTAGTGTTAGTTGGCACTTATCACTGTCATGCATCAAGTTAGTTCACAGTCAGTGCACGTAACGGCGCCACTCTCATCTCATCGTAGCATGTAGGCATGTTGTAGCATCTCGTAGCAATCCCGTGGGACCACTGACTGTGGTCTAACAGGAGCGTTACACCTACATATTTTTGTTTATGACTACGATAATATAATAGAGATACGGTATGGATTCCAGTTACATTAATTATTATGAAAGAACGCCAGAAAAAAATTCCGTTTTTAAGTACTGAACTAATATTTCAAACGATTAGTTATCAGAAAAATTTAAAGTTGAGTATAGGATTGGTTTTGGAAATACAGACGATCACCATAATAATAATAATAATGATAATAATAATAATAATAGTACGTTCAACGTCCGTTTCTCGCCTTTATGTCATAACCGACACCATTCGCACCATTACTATTTTCCATCTATCACACTCCCGTTATTTTCTACATTTTTCAACTTCCACTTAATTAATAGCAATAGACGAATGAAGGAATTTTAGGACATTAGGATAACGTAGGCAAATTTTGAGCATAAGAGTTTCACAGGTAATCGACCATGGCCTTGAATAAGGAACCATCTCGATATTTATCTGAAATTATTGAGGGAAACCATGGAAAACCTCAACAAGGTGGCCGGTTCAGGAATTACCGTTTCTCGGCGAGAGACAGCAGGAAAAGTCCCAGCCACATGCCTCCGCTAGGATTCGAACCTGGTATCTCCCGAATTCGAGTCTAGTGCTCTCACCACTATGCCACCCCGCTCGGCTAGACGATTATAATGGTTCTCTTAAATAGATTTTTACTGCACTAATGTTTATGCTGAACAAAAATCTCATAGTATGAAAAAGTTTTATGGCTTGCTGCGCCCCGCTCGGCAATGACAGCATTAGTGGGTCTTCGACTCCACCGTATTTCGGACAACTTTTACAATTTTTCCCCTAAAATCCTTGTTTAACAGTTAAAATAAATACATGCATTTACATATAGTCAAGTGCGATTTACTGAAGACTGTGTCAACGTCATCATCTCTGTGCAACTTCTACTTTCAAATTAACGCAACAGGCGACATGAGTCAAAAATTTGCCAGAAATTTAAACTTAATTTCAAAGCGTTTGTTTAAAACAAGCGATTGGAAATTTTTCTTACAGACAAAAAATTTACTGACAGTTTTTAATATTTTTGTAAAGAGAGTCAGTTAGCATTTTCGTTTTTTATTTATATTTTTGAAAACAAACTTAAAAATGGCGACCTTATGCTAAGCGTATCATTTATTTTAATATATTTTTTTGTTCTTTAGCCGAAACATAACCTAAGCGAATCGAGATTATTCGAGGGTAGCTTTGGAAGTAAATTGTCCAAGGTTAAAATACGCAACTGAAAGTAATATTATAAATAAGCTTCTATTGAATAGTAGAAGAACTTGATTTATTATCCAATCTTGATTTCCTTGTAATAGGACTATTAATATTTTTTAAAGTGTATTTTGTAAATTGTCTCTTGTACATTTATGGGCAGATAGAAGACCAAGCATATGCTTGAATTCTGTACCTCTTGCTTGAAAATAGGAAAAATAGACATATTTTATTATTATTATTAAATCCTGATTTTAAACCTAACTTTTGTTTTATTTTTTACACTAGTGCGAAGAAGGGTCATTTTACTACCGCTAGACAGGCATTCAACGCAGCTATTTTATATAAGGGATCATGAAAAAACATTATTAACTTTTTGTGAAAACCAGCTCCGAAATTTTTCTGACGAATGTCTTGGTATTTTGGAATGTTCGTTCGATTGTATAACGGATAGCGAAGTTTGTCATTCGTTTGTTTTCTAAGCGTTGCTTTACCTAATAATAACAACGCAGGCACATTTAACATGTTGGCACACTGTCTTTTTATGTTTTCTGTTTTATTTTATGTAAATCACAATACTTACCTTACTTTGTATATTATTATATGTATATTTTTTTTTATATTTTTATATTTTTTTTTGTATGCTAATGGCTTTTAGCCGAAGCATTATTTCTATAATAAAAAAAAAAAAAAAAATATTAATATCAATCCAGCATCTGCAGCAAATTAAATTCACCCTTCATTAAGTAAACCCATATCTACAAACTAACGTTTTCATAAAGTTTTAAGTCTGGTCCTGTCGGGCCGATTTAATTAAAATTTTGATACTAAAGGGTTAAATTTCAATTTTGAAACGCCCATTTTAAATAGGCTTCGAACGGTGTTGGATTTAAACATGTGATCCAAATTTCGTTAAAATCAATTAACTCCTTCGAAAGCTATAGCCCGTACCTAGGTCCCGCCATCCGACCGACGACAATAGTATAAGTGCCTTATGGCAAATACACTAAAAAGCAGCCTAATTAGTCCAGCCGTTCTCAAGTGATGCGCTTAGCAACCAACAGCATTTCATTTTAGTTACTAAAAAATTGATTTAACCAATATATCTTTATTACTAAAATAAAGAGTCTCATGGCAGAAAGCATTGTCAAAAATTTTGATTTGACAATGGCCCTAGAGGTAGTGATAATTTATTTACAGCTGTTATATTTGCAGGCGCCGTTTATTGCCGTATTCAGACTCCCTGCTATGTGGAATATTTTATTGTAATCACAGAATAACAAATGGTTGATCTTTATAGAAAAATATCACTTTACAACCTAAATTTTAATCAATATAGAAAAATGTTGTTTCGAAGCGATAATTGTACAGAAAAAAACTATGTTAAATACAATTCAATCCATCATTTTTTTTTTTTTGAGCAAATCAATTTAAAATTCCACAATGTTTCTAATGGAGTAATATGTGTGATCACAATTTAATATCATTGTCTAATCAGATGAGCTATTTGTTCGAATAAAATAATTTATACTTACGAGGAATATTGAAAAAATTGATGAAAATATGTAGGATGCCTAGAAAGAATCCCCTTACCTAGTATTAAATTACCATCCAAAGCAGTGTTCTTCAACTGGTGGTCCACGGACCGATGCCGATCCACGGAAATTTCCTGCCGCTACATATTCAGAACTTACTTTGTTTCGGGGAGAGCTAATTAATAAATAAAATTATCGACCAATTTTGCAGACAATAAATTAATTAAAATTATTATAAAAATTATATTTAATTATAATTCAGTTGATTTATATTTCGATCCGGATTTGGGACTTCTTCAGAATTAAGCTAAAAAATATAAAAATGAATTAGTAAGTAATAATAGTTTCTAACAGAATCCAATTTGAGATTTTTCATATCTCGTAAACACCTAAAATGGAATAAAAAATTCTTTAAAAACAAAATAATTACTTCAAAATAATATTATAAATATTTCTTAATTTTTACGTATCTAATTGGGCATTAATCAAAGATTTGAGAGCTAATTAAATCTTCATTGGTTTTTATTTCTGTCAGCCGTGAGCCAGTCTCCAAATATTTCTCCTATTTTTGTCGGTTCACAATTGTTAAAACATGGAAGAACACTGGTCCAAAGTACTTCGTTGCAGTATTGTAGTAGAATTAACCTCACTTTTGCTTTAAGCAGCGAATATAATGTGTAATATATTATGTAATTTTAGGAATTACCGGAATATCCTCGGATATATACGACATGCTCATGTGGCGCAATATGACATAACCTGTATACATACTTATAGTTTTGCCTTTGTCGCGAATGTTGCTTGTTCTGTAATATTATATGAGGGGAGAATTCGAGTGGTGCAGTAGATCGAAGAAAAAAATTCAGTCAATTCAGCAGGTGTCGTATAATAGGACAAGGCTCTATTGCACACCAATATAACACTGCATTGCTTTTTCTCAATTTTTCTCCCTCCTTGTTAAGCCCATATTATACACCTACGATTTTGTCTTCTTTATCGTGCAAATGCTCACAATACTTCTTGCAAAATGATCTTTCAAAGATATAATTTATAAGTTATCTACTCCCTTTGCTCAATTAGCTCGAGCTTTTTGTTCAGATTTA
Organism: Xanthostigma xanthostigma; assembly: GCA_963575645.1. NCBI lineage: Eukaryota > Metazoa > Arthropoda > Insecta > Raphidioptera > Raphidiidae > Xanthostigma > Xanthostigma xanthostigma. Next base: position 18,426,417 of record OY754472.1, on the reverse strand, counting down.
TAAATCAATTAGATTTACACGCGCCCGAAGCCGGGCCGAATCCTTTCTCAAAAAAATGAGCTATAGATTTTGTTGATTTTTAAGTTGATTCTTCTTTTTTAACAGCGTGTATAAATCAAATAGACGAGCAAATATTATAAATAACTGTTTTATCAAAACTCAAAAATAAGAGAGAAACAGCCGTTCAGAGTTTAATTAAATTTTTTTTTATTTAGTTAATTCAAACGCGAAGAAATGATAGCACGAATCGAAAATGCATTCCAAATAATTCGCAAAAGGCCTTTATTGATACTACAAGCATGTACAGAAAAGCATAGCTACGACGCACGCATCTTTGTGTCAAACAAAACGGGGACAACTTCGAACAATTTCAGTGAATACTTGATAATGACATAACATATTTACATAGTGACATGACATAACGCCAAGACCGACTTCAAAATTTGATAAGATTTAATAAAACTTTGAAAGCCCGATTCTCTTTCACTTTTGAGTTTTGATAAAAAAGTTACTTGAAATAATTGTTCGTCTATTTGATTTCTACACGCTTGTAAAAAAAGAATCAAATTAAAAAGCATTCTGTATGTTCAGTATAGCAGATGTTTTATTCAAATTAATGAATGGACCGTGAAACTGATATATAGTAATATCGAGCGGCGGAGCGTAAGACTCATAATCGTGGGGTCACGGGTTCGAGAGTGACATTGAGCGACTGTATTTTTGAATTTTTTTTTTATTTTTTAATTATATGTATAGATACGTTCGGATGAAAAATGTATTCTTAAAATTGTACCTACAAGCATGCAACCAGCTTTATACCAATATGTTTTATGAAATTGTTTGACCTAATGCTTCTTCTATCTCTCGTTTCTTTTGATTTGATGTGGACCCACTAACAGATTGAGTTTGACATCGTTATTTTTCTCTACAAAAAAAGAGAAGAAGAAAACGGTATTGCGGTATTGTTATTTTATATAACAAAAGGTTAATAACAAATCGTGCTGTGTTAGTTTTTTTTTCATTTTACATTTTATAACGCGATCGGTTATCTTCATGTAAAAAAACATGAGAAAAATTCATTAGACAAAAATAAAATATGTTGGAAATTAAGCATTAATAACAAATTCCATACAGCAACAAGAAATTATAATCAATCTGCACTATACGTAAAACCGTAAATATATTGATAGGTATAAATATAATTGAAACGTATAACTAAGAAAGTAAAGATTTACCAAAGCACTTAACACGTCAGTTTTGTAAGTGTGTGACGATACGTCACTAAGCCTCACCATGTAAGTGATTATGTTTAATTATCAGTGCCCGTGGCGGCGTTTTGAATAACACCGCCAGAAATATAACATTAACTATATTAATTTACCAGTGTATAAAGCGGTGCTTTCCGTAGCACCGCAAATAATAATAATAAATTATATTAAACTTTCCAGTAACCGTTATAATTAATTACCAGTGACCGTTATAATTAATTATAAACGATATTAAACTACCGTTAACCAGTGTACATTCAACAAAGAGACACCAAGTGTGCAGTATTAAATTATATCAAGTACAAACCGTCTGACATGCGAACGCTCCAGTACTTGTCTCAGCTAGCCAGCATTTATTTAATAACACGAAATAATTATTAACAGCTCTCGCATATCGGACGGTTCGTACCTATAGACATAGCTTGTAAAACATCAAGCTATAGTCGACAAGTTCGCTGATAAGAACTGTCCACCTGTACACAGTGATAGCTTCACTACTCTGTGTAGAGGCGACCGTCCGTTTCCTACCGCTACTACACCCGTTCCACTCTAGTCCGCTTTCTCCACCGCCCGGTATTGCCACGACGATCAGTCTGGCCGCCAGCTCACTCGGCTACCGGAAACCGTTCCTAGCTCGTTGGTGCAGGGAGATAGGTCTCCCCAAGCGCTCAGCTTTTCGCCAACGAGTCCCGACTATATCGCCTGTTTCCGTTCCCGCTACCGTACCCCCCTGACGCCCGACATCTGGACAGACGGCTGTCGTCGGCGGGACGTCAGGTGTTCCCTACCGTTTCTCCCGACCGTGTGACCAGGAGGAGAGGCGACCGTCCGGGTGTCTCCTCTACCTCACCGCTAGATATTGTATTTATGTATTATGTAACCGATTGATGTATTATTTTTGTATTGATATATTTTGTTCATTTTGTAAACACTAAAGAGTTTTGTTTCTTTTAATAAAAGTCGACCTAGTACGACATTGAAAATACGCTAAACTTCTCTTATTTAAATTCTTTGTATTCCGCTGCTAATATAAGTGCCCTGGATTCCGACGAGCTATACCCCGGCCGACGGAAAGCAGCGGACCTGTTGTGACGTCGCGTTGATTACGTCACCTTAAAACGCGCACCGTTACAAGTGACGTCACATGTTGAAATACCAGATCTAGTCTTTCACAACTTTAATCAATAATTCATTGTTCTTCATCGATTTACTCAACTTTTCTCTGATTTTAAAATTTTGTTTCCATTTTTTTATTATTTTTTTAGGGTTCCGTACCCGAAGGGTGCTCAAACGGGACCCTATTACTAAGCCTCCGCTGTCCGTCTGTCTGTCCGTCTGTCTGTCCGTCTGTCTGTCAGCGGGCTGTATCTCAAGAACCGTAATTGGTAGAGAGTTGAAATTTTCACAGAGTGTGTATTTCTATTGCCGCTAGAACAACAAATAATTAAAAACCCCCCAAAACTCCCAAAAGAGGAGCAAACTAAGTTTTTTGCTTATAATTCGCTCAATTTAAATCAGATCGTTTCGAGACCTGTCTTAAACGAAAGAGGAGAAAATTTTACATAGATTTTGTATAACAGAATTCGTCGAAACACTTTTTTTGTACAGCTTTATATAGAAATATAATGTATAAATTCAATTTTGTCTAATCCATAGCATACACGGAGATCGTCTGTCTTCGTTTGTTGCATAGTGTACTATGGGAATTTAAATATTGCGTATGTTTTGTCTTAAAAAAAAAGATTGCATTTGTTCAAAAACGAATGTCATTTCAAATATTAGTCAGTCTTTTGACATTAGTATTTTTTTGCAACGCCTTCTGAGTTAACGATTTGAATAACTAATTTTAATTATTAGAACATATTGCTTTGACAGATGCAAACGTCATTTTTTACATTTTTTACCATTCCAACACCATGGATGAGCGGAATGAAACCAAATTTTGGGAGGATGTTTGATATGCAAATATGAAGAGGCCTATTGTTTTTCAGAGACGTCGGCGCAAGCGCAAAAGAAATATATATTATAATGTTGTTTTTATAAGATAATAGTATACTTTTCATAAAGGCGTATTATTTTGTTTTACAGGAGTTTTGTAAAATAAATTTTTGAAAAAAATCGGCGCATGCGTAGAAGAAATATATACTATAAGGCTGTTTTTTATATAATAACGGTATACTTTTCATTACGGTTTATTATTCTATCTATGTTTACAAAAGTTTTGTAATTTTTTTGGGAAAAATTGGCGCATGCGCAAAAGAAATATATGCAATAACGTTGTTTTATATAATAATAGTATATATTTCATAATGGTTTATTATTCTATTTTAAAAGAAAGTTTTGTAAAAAGTTTTAGGGGGAAAGGCGGCGCATGCGCAGAAGAGATATGTGCTATAACATTGTTTTTATATAATAATGGTATACGTTTCATAATGGTTTAATATTCTAAAGTTTTGTATTTTTTTTTTTTTGGGGAAATCGGCGCATGCGCAACAGAGATATTTGCCATAACGTTGTTATTTGATATAATGGTATATTTATCAAAACCTTATATTATTTTATTCTACAAGAAATTTTTGTAAAAAAAGTGTTTATAATATAAAAACGCCGGGGTGATATATGTAAAATTTGACGCCTTGAAATTCTTGAACTACTTGCATACTCCCACTGGTTACATATTGTTATAGCGCCTCTTTTGTTTCTTTTACAAAAGTATTTAAAAAGTACATAGTGTACGGAACCCTTCGTGTGCGAGTCCGACTCGCACTTGACCGGTTTTATTATTTATTTTATTTATTTCCTCAACAAATATACAATTTTATATAATGTAGTTTACTTTAGAGAGGATTTCCTGCCCAACTAGGGTGACCAGTGCTAGAGCAGGAATCCAAAAAATATTACGAACGTGTTAATGCTTATTTGAAAGAAGAAAAAATAAGAAAAAACAAGTGCGTGTGTGTTGGGGTGTGTGCGTGTGTGTGTGTGTGTGTGAAGTGTGTACACTGTCATAACGCGCTATGCTAGGCAGCTAGAATTTGAAACACAATTTTAGCATCTGGATTGGTAAGCAACCAGTTTGTTGCACTAGCTTTGAATTTTTTTTCATTGTTGATAACTTTCATTTCATGAGGTAAACGGTTGTATAATTTTGGAGCAAGGAACACTACATGTCTCTGGCCGAAGGTTTTTGACATTTTTGGAATTTGTACAGGATGATGGTTTTTCCACCTTATCGGATATGAATGTGAATGACTTTATCGTATATTTTCGATTAGCATAACCAAAAAATCTCTGCAAGTAAAATAAATGAATAAAGTCATTTATAAGAACAAATAAACAAGAGTAAAAAAATAGGGCTGAGATAGTCAAGCACATAGTAATGCCGATGTTTACATCGCGTTTCTAAGGCCCCTCTATTACAAGCCCCAGTTCCCAAGTATTAATCCGAGGATCGGTAAAAGTGTCAATTAGGTTTTTAATTTAGTATTAACAAATAATATTTCGTAAATATGAAATAGGTGGTTAAAAAAAAGAATTATAAACTTCGATTACTACGAACACTATATGAAAGGCCCGTTAAGTACAGTGTCTTCACCGAAAGTGGTACCGTAACAGTGAATAATTCGTGTATTCTACTAGATAAAAAAAAAGTTTAAATCGTTTTTTGTTCAACTCGACACTTACTATCGAAAACTGCTGAAAAATATTTTTTTGTACTTCAAACTCAACCGGAAGTGTACATACATTTTTATTTCAAATGGCAACATATATTTTTTTACATTTAGAAATCACCATTTTTTTTCTATAAATTCATATAAAATATTCGAGAAAAACGTTATCAATTTTTTGATTAACTAAATGCACAGTAAAAATTATTTTTCATAGCACACATGTGTAAATTATTAATAACAATTATAACTGTGTATTTAATTAATAAATTGACAACGTTTTTCTAGAATATTTTAACAGTTCACTTTGTCTGATAACGGTTTTTATAATGTAAATGATTTTTCAACATGTAACTAAATATAATTGTCTATATAATTATAATTGTATTATATTTGTCACTGATTTCTCGAATATAATTTTTTGTCTTTGGACCATTAAATAATTATTATTGTTATAAGTTATCAATACGACTGTTTCCCTAGTAAAAAATTGTGTCTGAAAATATTCACAAATAAAAAATAAATGCTTGTTAAAGATGTTAGGCGTTGTTGGGCGATTCTCGGTTTTTTGATAAATGGCCTCTTTTATAAATTCAAACGCCGCTCGCATCACGTCGATGTGTGCGTAGTTGAAAACTTGTATAGTTGAACTTATACAAACTACCATATAATAAATCTCCAGTGATTCATTCGTTGGACGCGAGACTTGAATAGAAATTGATTGACCCATAAATCGGCTCGAATCGTAACATGTGGTTTGCATCAAGAATGGATTTGGGAGAGGGACTGGGGCAAGGACAGGGGAAACCGCGGAGAACGATATCAAATAATTTATCTACTTGTTGTTTAGCTGTTGGCTGTACTCCGTATATTTATTATTAGGGATGGAAAAATCTGCCAAATTTTGTCTACAGTTTCACTTGCATGAACATCGACTTCCATCAAACTTTATCTAGCCGCTCTCAAAAAAGACTGACACGCATTCTGGACACGGGTTGACCTGTTCAAAAAACATCACACGCCGTGTTGCACATACCCATATCAAGTTAATTTTTTAACTTCGAAAATTCAAGAAGTTTCTCGATAAGAAATCGATCGAATTGCAAAAATAATCTTTTGACCCCCCGTCTCATGGAAAAAATTGGGGGATTGTTACCGCACAGGGCTAGAGTTTCAGGAATGATTTTTGCATAAAAATTGGTCCCCTTTGACATAAAAATCAACGTGTTTTTGGATTTTTGTTGAAACGTTTATTTTGCCGAGTTTTATGGGGTACAAATTTTTGTTGGGAGACCGTGTATTTATTGTGCTGTGTAACTATCGCTATTAGCAACAAATTGATATCGAACTCATCTTGCTTCCAATCAATCAGTCGAAGACTTGACAGCCCTATTGTTCTAACATATGTTCTTTGGGACTGCCCTAACATATTAGCTATTTACCTCCCTGTTTCTTCTTGCACGCTCAGTAATCTATATTCTTTTCATTAAATCCATCGACGACTGTTTACCCAAATCAATCAAGTACATTCACAATTATCATTAGGGCTTATTGTCGTCTCGCACTAAACTTTATCTGCAAATATTGTAACTGTTTTAACAGTAATTTCGTTAACGTTACCCTATGAGAAAAATATTAGTGTAAATATTTATAATATATTTAAATTTATATATAAATATGACCTTTGGTTAGTGCATAATAACATTTCTGTTTACCAGATATGTCAATCTGTTGATCAAGAAACAAAATCGATATATAGTTTTAACATTAAAAAATGACGATATAAAGTACAACTGCACAAATTTTTACGAATAATTAAAAAATAATCAAAACCGGTCAAATTGAAGAAAACTTTTCGAGACAAAAAGCCTTGTTTTTTAAATATATAGAATACTAGCGAACCCGGTAGGCAGACGTTGTCCTGCCACAGATCTCGAATAAAAAAGTTATTGAATTAAGAAACATTGAGAGGTACTGGAAGACTGAAAATTTGGGACCATAAGTTTTTATGTAAGATCAAAAAAAAAAAATGAAAAAAATTTGGTCGGAAAATTAAAAAGAAATAATTCTGGATCTTGACAACAGGGCTACCTACCGGGCCCAACTATAGCTAAGAACCATCCAAGTGACCCAAAAAAAAAAAAAAATAAAATCGGTCAAGCCGTTTAGGAGGAGAAGAATTACGAACACATCGCGAACTTTTCTGTAGATCTAAAAGAGGAAAAATTCCACCATACATTGTTTTGTTTCTTATATCTGAAAGGTATTAGGCAGCGTTTGCGATGAAAGCTCCCAGTCGGCTTGATTTTTTGCGACATCTTCAACAATAAACGTCATATTTCAACCAGTTTACACAAAACATTAATGAATTGTACACACATAGGCCTAGCACACATGAAGAGCGTTCAACGCGCGTTGGCCCAACACGCGTTTACAACTTCTATACAATTGTATATAACTGTTTACATGATAACGCGCGTTCAACGCGCCACCAACGCGCGTTATCATGTAAACAGTAATTGTATAGAAATTTTAAACGCGCGTTGGGTCAACGCGCGTTGAACGCTCTTCATGTGTGCTAGGCCTATGTGTGAATCACTCCGTCAATTGGCAAAAACCGTATGAAAATCCGTTCGGTAGTTTTTGAGCTTATCGCTTTCAGACAGACGCGGCGACGTATAGTATATTATAGTGAAGATATGCAAATTCCGATATCACTACTCAATACAATTTCTGCTTTGTTTTTACTATTTTTGCAGCTATGCGCGTCTTGTAAAAAAAAATCTTTACGAGTATCGTAGGTTATATTATATTACACGTCGAAAAGAGAGTATGTAGTGAACGAAAATAGCAATTTTCACCCGGGTGAAGCCAGACTGGGCAGTTAGTTGAACGATAATTCAGCTACTACTGATAACGTGCCGCTATGCTTAAATTAATTACATAATCTTTTAACGTTTCTAGACACCGTGTGCATCTAAATATCAATTTAATTGATATTAATTACTGCCAAGGCGTGCAGAATAGGCAGAAACAACCCTTGTTGGTCATTTACTCCAGGACTGACACGACGAACAACATTGATCCACTAATAGTGGACTAATTTCGTGCGTCGAGTTGAAGTTTAAAAAGAAAATTTGAAAAATACGTCCATCGTGAGATATGCATGTCTATACATAAATTAAAATTAAATAATAAATAGACAGCTGGAACAAGTTTCTAATTCACGCGCCCACTAATAGTCTAAGATCCGGCATTACAAAAATACACCCTCATCTGTTAATTGAATAAAATTGTGTAGTAAATGCTGATTACAATATAAAAAATGAATTCTCTGCCAGGAGAGTCCTGCTGCTATTAATATTAATTAATTAATTGGCAATCAATTTTTGTATATTTTTTTCCATCGCGATAAATTTGGTTTATATTGTTTATTTCAGACTGCATTACTTTTCTAGATATCAGCAAAATATTACCGTATTCACAATTCGATACATTTTTTATTTTTTTGTATTGTAATCAACCTTTAAAACACTATTTTATTCAATTAACAGATGAGGGTATATTTTTGTAACGCCGGATCCTAGACTATAAAGAGTTGAAGATATTTTGACTGAAATTAGAATTCCTATTTGGCAAAAAATTGTATACCTTCTCTTAATTATTCTATTTTTAATTTTGTTTGTCCTATCCCCTAGAGCACTGTAGGCCTTAGGGTTTATTTAGCTATCTTCCAATCACTTATACGTATTACTCAATCTAGTATCCTCGTTTCTTGTGCTAGCTTGCACAGACCGTGGGCTGACTGGTTTATATAGTCATCTGAACCATTCTTGATTGTTCATAAGTTATAATACGCGCCACGAATTTAAAAGGCTCGGAAGTTAGATGCGAATGCGGGCTTTCGCTTGTACAGTCTGTTGAAAAACTACAAACTCGCAACTCAACAAAACTAAAATAGCAATAACAACTTGACAATAGCGTACCTACTCGACTGTACTTTAAAGCAGGAAAGTGACAAAAACAACGAGCGATCACGGCCAATCACCGACGAGCGCACGTTCCGTGCAGGTAGCTGGAAGGTGGTGGGAGTATCAACGACTCTAAAATGTGCCTTTGCGACGCTGTTTGTGACTAACTTCCGAACCTTTTAGATCCGTGGCGCGTATTATACCTGTCTTCTGCGATCCAGAGCTTTCGCACAGGATATGATACGCTGTTTCTGTCCCCTTCTGCACCAGTTTGTTATTAAAAATAATAACAATTTTAAAACATGTATTCGCATACTAGATCTAGACTACTTTGACAGTTGATGATCTTCACAGACTAGGAAATGAAAAACATTACTTGGTATCAGTATCTAAACTTAGTTTATGTGACAAACAAAATCGTAATAGCATATGAAGACACAGGAGACACTATTTTCTTTTCAAGTAAAATATATCTTTATGAAACTTTGTAACAGGAAAGAAAATAGTATATTCATTTTAATAAAAATAGTTTCCGAACTTATTACTTTCCTAAATCAATATTACATTGCATTCCTGATATGGCCGGAATATTTGATGATACTTTTTACACACAGATAGTATATTTATTTCCTGCAATCAAACTATGAATATCAAATTCCCGATTTTACACCGCATCAAATGAAACTATTTCATTATTTCTTTTATATTCGAGTGAGCATGGACTTTATTGCAAGGGGAGTTACAAATTTCTAGACTACTGAGTCACGCCGCTACACGCTCAAAAATGCATTGATATGCATTTTATAGCTTGAAAGAAATATTTAAATTTAAAAAAGACTGATCTCTATTATTGATAAGATACGTCATTTGCATTTTAGGCTGGCCGTCAGCAAAATACTTTCCCTTTTATCACGTTACAACTTCAAACTGTATATTTTTTAAGTTTAATTCTAAACAAATTAAGATGGCTAAATAGCAAATTATAGACGCCCGACGTCACTAGCTTCTACCTCAACAAATTAAGAATATGTTTAATAACATTAATGTTCGACAATAATTAACGTTTCATTAAAAATGTAAAGTGCGAGCTGTAGATGGTGGACTATTTTGTAAAAACTTAATTTAAACAAGTCTCCTTAACAGCGTTGCCAGACGTCCCGATTTTGGCGGGACGTCCCGATTTTTAAATCAAAATTAAATGTCCCGCGCGGTACTGGCTTAGTTTTTCGGGGATAACTCGGGGAGAACTTTAAAAGAAGTTAAATCTTCACAGAAATATTATGAATAAGTAATTCTTACGAATAATTATTCTCTTATTGTAAGTTCACACTCACTCCACAGACTATTGTTTGAAACGCCATATTTTTCTAATGAATAAAACTTTTTTGATTTTGATTTCTGTTTTTTTTTTTTTATTCTGAAGACGAAAAGACTCAACTATTTAACGATAAGGTAAATCTGATTTAAAATATTATATTTCTATTAAAATACATTTTCTATGGCTATTTTTGCTATCTTTTGTCACGTAAACGTAATTTTAATTCAAATAATAAAAAGATAAATAGGTATTTGAAAACTTCTGATTATATATACGTTTTTTTAGTATGTCCCGATTTCGACGAAAGAATCCCGACTTGGCAAAAAAAAACTGGCAACGCTGCTCCTTAAGGAACAATTCCGACATTTGTCTGGAGTTATTGAGAAAAATAACGGTCAAGTAAGAGCCGGACTCGCGCACCGAAGGTTCCGTACAAACTTGTAGGTATGTAAATTGTTCGTCCGTCACGGGAATCGAGTTTCGAAGATCTTTCCCGCTTATTGTATACAATACATCGACATAGGTCGCGGTTAGTTTATCAAATAACCAAATAACTTTATAATCGCAAAAAAAAAATGTTTTGTGATTTAACTATACAAATTTACGGTTTTTCTCTTTACTTGTGCTATAAGACATTGCCTCTTGGCAAATTTCATGATTCTGGGTAAACAGGAAGTACCCTTGCGAGTATCAAAATATGCGGCATAAACGGCCGTATCTTTTGATTGCGTTGACTTAAAAGTTTGATTTTTTCACAGCTCCAAGGGATTGTCGACCTGAGTATTTTACATTAGTTTCAACTTGATACAAAAATGACTTTGACAGACAGAAAGACGGACAACGAAGTTGTCCTGTAAGGGTTCTTTTTTTTCCTTTTGAGGTACGGAAACCTAAAAAGTAATCAAATTGTATTGAAAGAAATGTTTTAGCAGCGTAAGAATATTTTTAAAAGATATGTAAAATATAAATTGACTTGTAAAGATTCTAGATTAGTCGGGCGTCTAGTTTCCAGGCTGTAATCCGAGAGCTGATAAAAAGTATTTAAACATTATCCCATGAACTGCATTTTTTTAATTTAGAAATACAGATAAAAATACATATGAAAATAAATATTAAAAAATAAAGACATAGTGACGTGTACATCAACAGCCATGCTTATTAACAGACCGAGAAAAAAAGGAAATTAATGACGATAGAAAAGAAAAAAAATTATCTAATTAAATGAATATTATCGTCGTACTTTTGACAGAGACTGTATATATGTGGATTGTGGATGTGCAGACATGAGGTCGATACAGTGGAAGGTGGTGGTTTGAGCCTCCCCCATTGTGTACGCTTCGTCACCCTCCTGTAGTGTAAAACCTCGATGACTACTGTACAGTACATTGTATACAAGGTGGACCAAATACAAAAATTATGCATAGCGATAGACCTCCATAAAATAGTAGTTTATGTAACTGGGACGTAACGTAGGTTATTTTTGGCAAGCCAAATATCATTACATTCGAGATATATACTACATGGAACCTTTGGTTTTCACTTCATTTTCGGTATATTTAAAACATGTTTCTACAGTTCGATTGTATAACTTCAATTCCATTAGGTTGTTTACGGAAATTGCGCTGTTTTACATATTTTTTCTAATGGTAGCTGTGAGGTTGTTTATGGAAATTATTGTTAAATTGCTTATTACAGAGATTTAACGCTTCATTGGCCGTTATTTCCAAATTTTGTTTAAAAAATAAATTAAAATACTGAAACAAAATAGATTTTTTTAAATTTCGAATTACCATGTATCTAAATATATGCTATACAGTGTGTTCACCGATAATGGTAACAGTGAATAATTCTTGTATTCTACTAGATACCTACCAAAAAATTTTGTACAGTTTTTTTATTCAACTCGGAATTTATTATCGGAAACTGATGAGGCATATTTTTCTGTGCTTTAAACTCAACCGGAAGTGTTTCTAGTTTTCAAATGGCGGGATATATTTTTTTTTACATTTTCGAAATCACCATTTTTTTCTCTATAAATTCATATAAAATATTCGAGAAAAACGTTATCAATTTATTGCTTAATTAAATGCACAGTAAAAATTATTTTTCGTAGCACTCCACACATGTGTAAATTATTAATAATAATCATAACTTAATTTAATTTTTTCTTTATAATTTCGTATAAATTTTTTATAAGGTTACATAAGAAAATTTTCGAAGAAAACATTATTGGATTGGAAGGCGATACCCAACACTTGTTATGATTCTATTCCGATGCAGTCCACGAAAAATCTACGGTGCAGACCCGAACTGCGCCTTTAATTTTTCGTTTCCTTTTCTCTTGGAAAAGTCCCAGCCTGTAAACAGCGCAGTACCGTGTATTTTGTATACGAACTCCGCATTACTTCGCCCTTGAATTCCACTCTTGACGCGAGTCTATGCCTTCACTCTTTGATTTACCAACGAACCGTGCTCAAGTCATATACGTTCGAATGATCCTTAGGGATGACCAATGGCCGTGACTAGTAATTAACTTAAAATCAACAATCGGATTCAATATCTCCGTAAATTGTCGCATAACCGTTTTGTATGGTTTCAATGTTCATAATAGCAGTTTTTGCACACCTCCCTATAAAATAGCTGCTTTTCATGCCTGTATAACAGTAGTAAAATAACCAATTTAAAATAAAAGAAATATTAGTCCAACAGTAGGTAATTTCCAAAAGTGACCTGTCAGTTACTATTTAATTCTCTAAGACGAACAGAGATAGCACGGCAACGCAAAGCAGGCGTAGTTTTCGTAAACAGTCCAAGTAAATTGCAATATGGTCGCAGACAGAGCTGTCAAATGTATTTATCATGTGTGAAAAACAGCTATTTTCTAGGATTGTATTCTTATTTGGGATATTTTTTGTGACTGACTGGTCAAGTGTACTGTTCGTATGAGAATAAATTACTATTTATTTTAGCTATGTTTCAACCTCTCTGCTAATGGGTAATACAGTGTAAACTTTATATAGCGACACACGAGTGACTGTGCACTTTGTGGCGTTATTGAGAGTTGTCGTTAAACGGAGAGAAGAAATAATATAATATATATTATAATATATAAAATTTACAATTGACCAACAAACATTCATACTATCACAACGCTTATTGCGTATAGTCTGTTATCTTTGTCGGACGTTTTTCGCTACTCTAGTACCTATTTTAATTGTATTTTCTTATATATTTTATTCATATCAAGTGTTAGGACAACTAAGAATATGATAACTTATCGATAAGCAGCTGAGCTAAACATATAAACGATAATCTTAACAAACAAAAGAACGAATTTCTTAAAATCTTCGGTACGCATGATCCGACAACAAAGCAACATAATAACAAACAAGTACACTGTTTAATGCTTAATAATGACGTATTGTTGTCGTTATTTAGAGTGGGTGTGTCTTTATTTAGCGTGTATCATTGTATGAACAACAAGGTAAACCAATTAGAGTAAAGTAATTTCGACGTTTTAAGGAGTTTGTCATTATATCGAATGACGTTAAATAGAGTTTGCACTGTATTATTGTCACAGTCTTGCGCAATAGCTAAAACAAACATTTTTTGTATCGGTTTTGTGCGTATGTGTCGTCTTTGCACTGTTTTGTGGCTTAAAAGACAGTTCTAGAACTGTTTTAATCTCAGTTGGAACACGTTTTAGCTACTGCGCATGACTGTAACGATAATAGTACCGTTCGTAGAGAGGTTGGAATAGAGCTATTATAAGCTTTGCCGATCTCTATTAAAATAGAGTTAACAAACGTTTTTTATCAAAGTCTTGTAAGCCCTTAGTTGAGTTGTTCCTGTTTCCAACTAACCCTTCCCGTGTCCCGGCATCATCGCCGTACTTGTCTTGTCTGTCACTGCTTTGTCTGTTGATATTTAAATAAAGCTCAGCCATTTTATAATATCTGCTTAAAACTTATAATGTTTATAGAAATTAATTAACCAACAAATATTATGAATTTAAATATTATGCCACTGCATTGTGTGAAGTTTTAAAGAGGTATTTTGCGTCTGTATTAATCAAATAAAACATGCACATTTAAATGAATTCAAGATGGTATATTACGGGAAAATTGCTAACTACTAAGACATTTCAAACTTAGAAAAGGCTTGTCGATAATAATGATAGACTCCTAAATAATTAATTATTAGCTGTGTCTAATCGAGGAAAAGTTTATTGGGATTTGACAGTAATTTAAAGCATAAACGTATTACAGTGTAACCTCTTTATAACGAATCTCAAGGGACCGAGCTTTTTTTCGTTATAAAGAGTTTTCGTTATATGGAGGGAAGAAAGAAAAATAACCAAATTTCACCTAATTAATTTATTACATGTTGTCTGTTAACTTTGCTTGGCGTTTTTGCTATGCCAATATTTGTTTTGTATTTTATTAAGTATTATGCATGTCTTGACTCTTGGGATGTGGTGGAATCACCTTCATTAAACAATAGGAATGTTTCGATAAGTTTAGCGGCATCAAGTGCTTGTTGAATAGTTGATGATGGTTAAAAATCATCCTTTTTATCATCTTCTTCATCTTCATTTTGTTGTATAAAAACAATTACACTGTTAAATACGCCTAAATATGAACATATTTCATCGTAATAGAGAATGGTTGTTAAGCTATAAAGAGGGTATTAATGTATGGGTTTTAAAGTAAACCAACAAAACTGTAAAATTTTCTACGTTATAGGGAGTTTTTCGTTATAACGAAGGACGTTATAAAGAGGTTACACTGTATATTTTACATGATGTTAGTACTACTATACATATTCAAAATGGTGCATTCAACATTAAACAATAAATTGTAAAACGAAGTAACCCTGACAGCTCTACACTAATTATTATCAAAGTGGCCAAGTAAAAGCCGCTGAAAGTTCTTGCAAAAAAAGAACGTCTTGTTGTTTAAGGACATGAACACTTATCTTAAATATTTTATTAACACTTATTAACTCCCATAAATTTAAAGACAGCAAATTGTTGACTTCGATATATAAAATAGTTTTCATATAAATAATATTTTAAAAATATTGTAATAGATGTTTCGTCCTGATAGCACATTTTATGTGGCACATAATATTTTTACGATATTTTTCCAATGAACGAATATTTGTGACATTTACTTGGCAGCGGTAGTTTTTTTTCTTTTCATTTTCTTTTCAAATAAACTTTATCCAGTCGAAACATTTCACGTCGTCACTATTACATGGCATTAAATAAAGCAAACACAGAAAAATGTCATTTACAAGACTTGATCCTGACTTTACGACAGCAGCTTGCGGTAAATCATGACTAATCGTATATTTATTCAAGGAGAACAACGCATTTGGGGTAGCCGTTACACCTATTTATATTTCAAACTCACTGACACACTGATCTACTCCAAAGTTTGCCGACCCGAATAGATTTTGACTTAGTCGCGTCATTTTCAAGATAAACGAGTCTCTAATATATCACTTAAAGCGGAAAACACATCTAAGCGACTTCGATAGCGATGGTAATGGCGACCAGATTCATCTTTGTACATTCTATTGCCAACAAATCGCAACAAGTATGTGCGAAATTAAACTACACATGATCCGTATTTCTCCCGATCCGATCCGATGTCCGTACACAAGCCTCAGTTATGCCCAATCGGAAAGCAATTGCAATTGTGTTGGGGTGCTGGCTTCTGTTAGAGAAGAACATTTTCCTTAATAAGAGATGTAGATAAAGGTATGGGTTCATCAGTTTAACGAAAATATATCTGAAGGCAAGTTTTTTTAAAACTTGCCAACCTATACGAATTTACCGGATAAACTCAAGGACTACGACTATTCCTCACAAAATCAAATCATTTTCGTCAAGATGAGATATCGTACTGGATACAAACATGTTCGATTGGTCAACTCGTTGGGCTGCGTTTATTGTCGTATCGGGTTTCTTTTTCTAATGTAGACACTATAATCTTGATGTTTGCTTTTTTCCGTTGTAGCTCGCCGGGAGAAATGCGGATCCAGTGTAGCTGCAGCAACAAAATAATTTTAAGTTCCTTTGGAAAGGTTTTAAGGCTACCAAATCGAGTTGAGCTTCATTTAATTTAAGTTCCTTCCAAATAATCCTTTGGATATACAGGCTGAGTCATTTTAATCTTCAGATGAGATTTTCAGGGTAGGATAAAATCGAAAAATGATTCTGGGCAAAGTTGATTGGTCCTCAGGGGGACATCGAATTCCATGTTTACTTTTGACCTTGGGTCAACGGTTCAAGGTAATTCAGGGTCAACTTTTTTTTTAATGCCAATCCTCATTTTTCACATCAGCATTCGATTGGTCGTGAAAAAACATGAAAAGTTTGTCCCAAACATTTTTCTTCAAACCCCATATTTTCCGAGATATCCACGGTCCAAAATTTGAATTTCCAAACTTATGAATTTTTTACTGCCGAATCATATGTTTTTTTGAAAAACCGCAAGAGACAAAAGGTTCTTAAAATTTTTCAAGAAATTAGTTCCAATTTTTAAAAAATGTTTTGCTAACGAAAAAAAATTTATTCTTACGATTGAGACATCGAAATAACAGAAAGTATGCAATTTTTTTTAATTGAAATTGATTCCTTGAAAAATTCCAAGAACTTTTTGTCTCTTACGATTTTTCAAAAAAATCTACGATTCGACAGTAAAAAATCATAAAAATTTCAAATTTAGACCGTGGATATACCGGAAAATTCGGGATTTGGAAAACAACGTTTGGGACAAACTTTTCATGTTTTTTCACGGAAAACGAATGCCGATGTGAAAAATGAGGGTTCGCATTAAAGAAAAGTTGACCCTGAATTGCCTTGAACCGTTGACCGGAGGTCAAAAGTAAACATGGAATCCGATGTCCCCCTTCGGACCAATCAACTTTGCCCTGTACCACTTTTCGATTTTACCCTACCCTGAAAAGATAATCGCACTTGAAGATTAAAATGACACCCTGTATAGCGTGATTATGAGCTTAATTTCGTACAATTTCATACAATTTTGTTTCGAATTCATCCACTACAATAACTTGCAACGGGCAAGTACAAATTCGCGTTTCTTTAGACACGTTATGTTTAGATACAGTGGCTTGATGTCGAGACAATCGGAGTCGCTAACACACTTACTTAAAGACCGCGCTGCTACTCGGCGAGTATAAATAAAGATGGTGGATGCTGTAAGGGCGTCGCTTTAATTTGTCGCTTATGCACGGTTCACTAAAGCAATCAGTGTCCCTTGTCTGTTGCCAGGGTTGCACGTGCTACTCTGTCATCATGACTGCACCAACTCCTCCTTCAATGTATTTTAATATTAACACGTTATAGCTAAATACCAACGCAGGGGCGGTTTTTTTTTCAATGTTATATTAAGGTCAAAATCACACAATCAATGAAAAAATCTGAGAACGAATGTATGGATTTTTTTGGTGTAAAACTTCTTTTCGCACAGTAGAGCACATTCGATTCATGATTAATAAAGGGGGCTAGGTATTAAACCTTGAAGAACCCCGTCGATGCACGAACATTGATTTTATGGAGAAGATATTGTGTGCGTTTGTATAGTTTTACTTCTGTAGTGTGTAGTGTAAAATACACAGTCACTTTATTTGTTTTTTATTAATCTAACACTAAATTTTGAACTAAAATGACTCATTTATAATACTTAAGCAAAAGAATAAATTTTGAAATACTTATGTGAGCTCCGCCCGTTAATATAATGCTAACGAAGCTTTCCCCAAAATAGCGTGCTTATAAACAAAAATATTTACAGATAATTTCAGTTAATTAAGCGGTAAAAAAATAAAAAATTACAGAAATTTCATTCATGATTAGATATTTGCTCAATGTTAAAAAGTAATGGGTACCTTTTATATTTGGATCTAATTTTATTTTTCTTTTGTTTCAGGTATGATATCTGTATTCTACATACAATTAGACGTAGTTTTAAGAAACGTATGCCAAAAAAATAAGTAAGTTTAAATTGTTGATAAATATTTGTAAACTATGTAAGATTGTATTTAAAAACTTAAAAAGATGAGAATTCCAGATTCAGTATAATAATAATTTTAGTTTTAAAAAGCTTGTAAAAATCCGTGATTAATTATAGCTATAGAAAAAAAATTTCATTTCGGGATGAGAGTAATATTTATGTCAAAAAAGACATTTTTATGATTCTGCCATATCTACAATATATTTATGTTATCTACTGATTTTTTACAACTTTATGCCGCGAAACTTTAAAATATATCAAAAACCAAATAAATTCACAGCTAGGGTAGCTTTTCAGAGTAATGAATAACAAACCCTTTACAGAAATCCGATTCTGAATTGATCAAACCGTTTCCGAGATAAATGGCGATCCTGTCACCCTAAACGCATATAGCTTCTCCGTTCCGTCGTGGGTACAAATAGAGAATGATTATTGAGGTATTCTGACTCAGGAGTACTTGCATAATATATTTTTTTTATATTTCTTACCTTTTTAAGAGTATTCGTCCCTGCAAATACCCCCTGCACCCTTCATCTCAAATCTTTTCCCCTCGCCTAATAACGGTTCGCGCTCTCCCGACGCTATTTTTAACGCTAGAGGGTTCTGGTAAACGCCAAATGAAAGACAAAGAATCAGACAACAGATCCTTCAGGCGAATTTTTTGAAAAACAGTTTCGCCTACGCGTGAGATATTACGTAACTTATTATTTTTTTCAAAAGGTTGTAAGTTTTTTCAGGAATTTTTTTTCAAAAAATTCGCCTGAAGGATCTGTAGTCTGATTCTTTGTCTTTCATTTGGCGTTTACCAGAACCCTCTAGCTTTAAAAATAGCGTCGGGAGAGCGCGAACCGTTTGTAGGCGAGGGGAAAAGATTTGAGATGAAGGGTGCAGGGGGTATTTGCAGGGACGAATACTCTTAAGTGCATCCCTGTCGAGAATTCAGTGTTTCTGGATCGTTTCAGAATAGTTAATCCGTCATTGTGTTTGTTCAAGTTATTTACAGTCAATTTAAGTATCTTATTGTTACTATTTAGAGCTTTTTGTAAAACTGTATGAATCACCTACAATGAATATTGTTTTGCTTGTCTCCGAGCAAACCTATTGTCTTTTAAACGTGCCTCCGTTATGGATGTTTCAAATTTTCTTTTATGACAATAAGAAAATACTTAATTTTCCACACAGTAATATTGAATTTTAGATTGGATTTTTATTTTTGGTATGTATAAGCATTAATTTCCATATCTTCAGTATATAGTAGTGTTGATTCAATAGAATATCACCATGAAGGAAGGTTTGGTTGAGAATCAGAAATAAGCTTTAGCAATGTTACGCTATAGTGGCCAACGTTTCAGAAAAAAGATTTTATCTTCAGGGCCTCAAGCTAGTCAAATGCTGGTAAATTGTTCTAACAATATACATGATCATTATTAAGAGTTCATACAATTTTAAAATCTTATTATGAAAACACATTAAAAAATTAATTCAATTTTTATATAAGCTGTCACAACGAAAAGATTAAAATATTAATCTAAGATATTATTAAATTTGAGATTGTTATGTGCACTGATATAGTATTAAATATCAGTGTACATAACAATCCAAGTGATTAAATTTAACGTCTTTATGAGGTTGCACCATAGAGATATAAGTACTAGAGTACGCTAGCGGGTATGCTTGCCATAAGTGAAAGTGTCTGCCGTTCAGAGAGAGAACGCTGCAAAAGTTCCGTATCATTATATATGTTTACTCAAATCAGCATTGTTTTGTATCATTAGTTACCATGGAGATAAGGAACTTTTCTCTCTCTGAATAGCACACACTTTCAAGACTCACTCGCGTACACTAGTATAATATCTCAATGGGTTGCACAAATAAATTATTTGTTTTATAAAACAGATTTTTAATAAAATATATTTACAAACAAAAATACAACAATTTACTTATATACTAAAAAAAGTACATAGAACAACAAGTGCCATAAATCCGGTAATAGCGTATCCTACGAACCAGGCAATAGCTCTAGATGGCTGTGGAATGACAACAATGGCGTAAACAAAAGTATGAACCAAACGCGCCAAAACGTAAATTCTAAACAAGTTCTTTGCGATGAAAGCGCTTGGATCCGTCAAAATGTACAGAAAGGCGACTGCGAAGAAAAGATATATGTTTTCTACGTCGTTCAGATGGGCCCTGAAAAAAATAAAATGAATTTTTAAAAAAAGAAGCGAACAAAATGAAACCTGGCATAGAGAATCGACAATAAATTGAATATTATGATTGAGGCAAATGTTCGACAACAACGCCGAGTTCATGATTATTGTTTGTTGATATTTTTCAGATACTGCTTTTTACTATCATGACTTTTATTTTAATACTGCTATAGGTAGTATGTGTAGTATGTATTGTAAAAACTAAACAATGTTGTGAAAATAATCATTTTTTACAACCAATTAATTATTTTTCCTTGAGTGATATGTAAAGTATAATAACAAGCATATTATTATTATTTTTAATTAGTAATATAAGTATTAAAAAATTCTATACTATTAAACTGACCTTCTTACGCGTTCAATCTCAGGGTCATCAAGTCTTACTTCACTTGAATCCAAGGTCGCCGCATCTTCAGGATTTGCGAAAATCTTACAACAGAATCACAAACCAAAACTATTAATACGAGTTTTACGTTAAGTTGTTGAAAACATATTTCAAAAAAAAAACATACCCTTTTCGTCAGTCTAAATCTTGCAGTCATAACGGACATAATCATCATTTTTAAAATTAAAATACTTGAATAAAAAATGTAGGTTTCGAAAATAGGATTTCCAAAATTTATTAAATCAAACACGGTTGCATTAGACATCTTAATATTGTTTTAATTTAAAACGTTACAAATTAACACACGTTGCTTTATGACAGCAGAAGTAATAGTCACTAAGATTTGTCAACACAAAAACTGATCACAGCAACAGAAGAGCACAAACTAAATTCTTCTTTTTACTACATAACATGTAAATGAATATAGAAAGTAAGTAAGACAATTTAGTTGAAGATTTTAAGTAAAATATGCATGTCTTAACAAATTAACTGGTCAAGTGGACTGCCGGTGGCTATAATGAGATATAAACATAATAACTATTCAACACATTCATAACAAGGAAAGAGATAGTTTATTTGATGGAAGTAGTATAATTCTGTCTTTGTTTGTTTGCATGTTGCACTTTAGCCGAATTAATGTAATCGTTTGAGTAGGCCACAACAAAATGTGAAAATTATAGGTTGTTGTCCAACTGGTTCGTCTTGTTGCGAGTCATCCGTAAAACTTTCGCGCTGAACGACTTTTTTTAAAGAAATATAACACAATTTACTATGAAAACTGTGATATGTCCCAAGAACTCTGATTGAAACTGACAATTGTGGGTAAACTGAAAAAAATCTGCGAGCCTTACACGCATAACCTCACGGAGAAAATAAAACTTCTTTAGAGTTATGAACTCGTTATCCATTTTGCGTTACCAATGACTCTCTTATATTTCCCCTTTAATTTTGCATTACCAATAGTCCGGTCAAAATAGACAAAAAATAGTGGTTGGTTTACAATAGTTCGCATAGAGCTGAAAATTCGCACAGGTCTTAGGTACACTATTACAAATGAAATATCAAAAGTCCCCACCGATCATGCATCTGCTAAAAATTTATTCAAGGTCAAAGGTTAAAAGTATCGTTTTTTTTGCTTTTTTCTTGTAAACGGTAAATGTTATCTAAAAATAGTTCAGACAAAAGTTGTAGATCATGCAATTGTCTATACAAGAATTGTTCTTATACTTTTTTTCCCTACAAATCACCCTTCTTTTGAAAGGGTGATGTACAGTATACACCAAATATTACTAAAATGCATAGTAATATTTAAGGTTATTTTTGATAAATACGTGCAGTACGTACATAGACATTTTGGTCCCATATCTCAGGAATAGTGATTCGTAGGGAAAAAAATATAAGAACAGTTTTTGTAGACAATTGCATGATCTACAACTTTTGTCTGACTTATTTTTAGATCTCGTTCACCGTTTATGAGAAAAGTGCAAAAAAGCGATACTTTTAACCTTTGACCTTGAATAAATTTTTTAGCAGATGTAGGATCGGTAGGGAAGACTTTTGATATTTTATTTGTAATAGTGTACTTACGACCTATACCAATTTTCAGCTCTATGCAAATTATAGTAAATTGAAGTGTTTAATTTGACTGGACTACAAGGTTTCTCTGATATTTCCCCGCCATTTAGACATTTCCCCTTTAACGTTACAGAAAATTCCAAACAGATACGTTGCTAAAGAACTTTCACTTCAAAAATTCACAGCCTTACTTAATTTTATTATTGTTTTAATATTCCACAATGAATCTTATAGTTTCTGTATCTTGTTCGTGAATGAAGGTATTTTGATGACATTGTGTTCACACAAAATACATAATTTTTGAACATCGTGTGCAATATAGCAAGTAAATCAATTATCCTAGTGATTAATTATTTTAGTAACCATCATAGATGATAGATTTAACGAAATAATTTGTTTCGGGTCGTGTGACTATAATAATTCCAATATTGATCGTTGCAATATTTATGTTAAATTTCGTTGTACAATTGTTATAATATCTATATGTTATTCACAGAATATTATTGTACAGTATAGGTATTATGTAGTCCAGTTTTATATGGCAATTAAAATAATCGTTAAGTCTGTAATGAACTTAACATTCAAACTTCCTCAATTAAGTATTCACCCAACCTAGATTTTAATTTCAAAGCTTCCAAAATCCGGTATACGAATCGTTAGTACACTAGAACAAATAATATCGTGAATTATATTATAGAGGACCCTAAACTTACGATATTTAGTGAAGTAAACCCAGTTTTTTTAAGAATTATTTTGAAAAAATAATGATATTCCAATTTCTGGTCCTACAATATTTTAACAGATAATTGTATTGCATCAATTTGTGCTTAAGAGATAAAAATAGGGTCAAATGTCACTGTTAAACTTTTATTGTATAGAACATTAGAACACCTTGGAAAACAAAGTATTGATCTAAAACGATCATTTTTAGAGTTCCGTACATCAAAAAAAAAAAAAAAACTGAACCTTTATAACTCACGTGTTCGACTGTCCGTTAGTCCGTCACAGAAACTTTAAATTAGGCACAGTAATACCTGTACCTTACCAAATCACATATTTTGCACATTAGTTAGTAGTTTCAGGGAAACAGTATCTGGGTGACCGAGCTTTGCTCGGAAAGTTAAATAAAATACTGATATGCTGTGGTAAGCTTTAAAGATTAACTGTCATAATATTTTCAAAACAATTGTTTCATTGTTTGTATAAAATTCCAAAACCTACTTACAATATTTAAGTATTTTCATACGTCAAAAAATTGATTTTTATAATGATAAAATTTGTAATAAAACGATTTTTTTGAGAGATGAGACCTAGCTAAAACGATTTTTTGCCCCCCAAAATCCCTTTTCAGTAAATTTCATCCAAATCGTTAGGGCCGTTTTCGAGAAAATATTTAGGGACATAGGTAGATACAAGATTAGCTCGTTTAATAATATAGGGGATTGGAAGGTAGTTAGCATTCTAATGTTTTAATTGGCACTCCTAGGAAGTACGAACTCGCACTCGACCAGTTTTTCAAACTAAATTTCGTTTCAAAGTGGTACTGTACAAAAAACTAGGTTAAATATAGGAATGTATAATAATTTGTATACAGTACCTACACAAAATTTGAAAAATTATATCGTTGTGATTAGTTATTTTCTGAGCAAAATTTATAAAAAAATGTTTTTCTTACGACATATCACATACGAACATGTGTAGTTCATAATTTTAAGGCCACATTTTGCTAAAAATTGCGTTCTACAACCCAACATTAATATTTTTCTAGTGGTCAACGAGCTATAGTCTGAAAGCATCACATATGCAAATAAATTCAGTTCAAATCTCCAACTGGCTGTAACGGGTAACCCAACTAGTTTTGTTCAGTTAGGGGAAATTTCATCCTTTGTTAGCACATACTAATAAGCATAAATTAAAAAAAAATGTTCACTGATGCATACTGCACAAGTGTGTGTGAGAGAGAGAGAGATATTGAAGATTATAGGCGCTCGACAACTATCCCTGTATTGGTTGATTAGTGCAGTTTATACAAGTGTAATAAAGTTTCCCAAAAAAGCTATTACTACCAACAAAATCATACTTAGAAATGCGTTATATCCCGCGAAGGATCTCAACGTTTCGAGTATTTTATTTCGCATTTACAATACATCATCAAAGATTACTTTGTCTGTTTTGCCTTGTGACCGCAGATATTTGTTTTTTAGGTTAAGAACAACAATAGCAAGTTCTCTATTGTTGTTCTTAACCGTCATGTTTTTTCAGCGTAAAGAAAAGATTTAAGCTTCAAAACATTAATGTTTCTATGGAAACAAATTACACGAATGTAGTCAAATAGGCAGTTGTCAAACTATTTCGATGGAGTGACGTCACTTTTCGCTTATTACGCTCCGTTTCACTTTATCTATACTAATATTATAAAGAGGTAAAGTTTGTAAGTTTGGATGTAGGAGGTAATCTCCGAAACTGCTCATCCGATTCCAAAAATGTTTCCACCAATATTTACAATGGACTTTAAGGATAGACATACGCTATATATTATCGCGTTAAAATAATTTTTTATGGAAATGTAATCGACAAAAAACAGTGGCAATCTACAAATTCGGGCAAGTAGCTAAGATTTTTTGAAGAAAAACGACATATTTTAAATTGGATATTGCAGTTTTCACATCTTTT
The DNA here is from genome assembly GCA_963575645.1 of Xanthostigma xanthostigma. Taxonomy (NCBI): domain Eukaryota; kingdom Metazoa; phylum Arthropoda; class Insecta; order Raphidioptera; family Raphidiidae; genus Xanthostigma; species Xanthostigma xanthostigma. Next base: position 18,401,307 of record OY754472.1, on the reverse strand, counting down.
GTTAGTTATACATAATATCGATTTATAAGTTTTATGCATGTTATCCATTTCTCGTTTGTTTGTAACACCAAACAGCCAGGGGCTCTTTTTTAATTTTTAATTATGTTGCTTTTGATTATTTGCCAAGCGTACGCAAATAATTACAATAATAAAAAACCTTGTAAAAGTATACAAAAATATAAAAATCCACATAGGTACAGTATAAAAATTGTATTGTGTATATGCGACTAGGTGTATATATTAAACTTTATTCTTTATTAATTTCGAAACAAACCGTTCGTATTTTAAAATGCTTGTTTTAGATAAAATTTTATCTTAACTATGTGGTAGGTACAACAAAAGAGCGCATACCAAACCTTCAACAAAATATGCAAAAAGGGGGGATATTTAAATATGTGCACTCGAGTAGATAAGAGGCAGTGGCGTGCGTCGAACTTACAAATGAGAATCAAAATAAGTGCGGTTTGTAGAAACGCATTTTGTAGCAGTTGAAATTAGTTGTTCTTTTGTAGTCATTTCTGTAAAATTATCTGACGTTTACGTTCAAAATATTGGTCATTTATAATGAAAATTTAATGGAATTAATGTAATAATCAGATCACTATGTTTTCGATCTTGCTCAGTAATGTAAATAATGATTAATCTGAAAGTTGTAATGATTTTAAATAATAAGCTTCCCGCGTTATGCCGTCCTTAGTGTGGATGACGTCACGCGACAGAAGTGTCATTTTTACAGTAACTAATAATAGGATAGCAGGTCATGAAAGCAACAGTTGTAGCTAATGTCAATGAGGAAATATGACATCAACATTACTTTCAAGATAGGTACTATATTATTATTAGATGACACATTGTGCCACGGGACTAGAGAATACAATCCCGAACATGTTTTTCAATCCCGGGATTACGGGATTTTTGATGGTTAATCCCGGGATTCCCGGGACTATCCCGGGATTAGACTATGTGGTTTCTAATTGGGCTGAAATGAAAAAAAAACTCGAGTAATTACTTAAAAAATGTTTTTAATATCGTTGCACAACACAAATCCTCGTAGTAAGAAAAGAAAATAGCCAAACAAAAAAAAAACTTTATTTTGCAAGAAATTAAAAATACAACACAAAAAAACTATTTAGAATTTCGAAAATACAATCGCAGAAATATCAAAGCATCCAATGTTTGACTTCCAAGCCTGTTTCGTAGTTTATTGCCAATATAAGCAGCAGCTGAAAACGCTCGCTCAGGTTCTACGCTGGTTGGAGGAATAGACAATAGATATGCTGTTTCTAAGTGATATCCACGAACTCCTCCATTTTCGAATAGGCTTATTTCACGTCTAATACTATTTCCCAAACCCCGATTCATTTTGTACTTGTACCTACTTCAGGATCTGGTGATTTCATATTCTTACGTATCGTACCGCGTATTTAAGGATTGTTTTTTGTCGTTATGTAATAAATAATAAATTACAGATTTTCAGATACTTGGACAGTTTAAATAATAAGATATTAATTTTTCAAATTTTTGCTACGTTTCGTTGATATTTTTCAACTTCTTCAGGCAATCTACAAAATAATTACAATATATAATATAACACATAAAACAAATAGATAGAATTCATATCATTATTTACAATTGAAAAAATAATATCTTATTATTTAAACTGTCCAAGTATCTGAAAATCTGTAACTTATAAATAATAACATGAACGACAACAACAACCGTAATAAATAATATTAATATAATCTAGGCAAGGTAAATGTCAAGGCGCAACGGATTATGGAATGCAAACTAGATCTGTTTGTGGCAATCCCGAAAATCTCGAGATTAGCCAAGTACGGTCCCGGGATTTTTGGGGCCAGACAACGGCCGGGATCCCGAGATTGTATTCTCTACACGGGACCTCATAATGGCCTTCCTGACCAGATCAGTCCCGTTGCGACTCCACGTACAAAAACTGATTAGTGTATAATTTAAAGAGAAGTAAATAATTTTTTTCAGCATTTTTAAAGTTATCCTTATCATAAGATGACATCATTATTGCAGTATTTTTGCCAAGTGGAAACTTCTCAGCACTTTTATGTAATTTCCAACAAAATGAGTAATACACTGAATTATATAATATACTAGGGCCCCTGGTTCAATTTCGCACGAATTTGTAGATTGCTACCGTTTTTTCGTCGACGTATATTGTAAAATTGGTCTCCACGAAAAGCGCATTTATTTTAACGCGATAATATAAATATATAGCAGCTATGTCCATCCTAAAGGTCAGTTGTAAATATTGGTGAAAAAAATTTTAAAAATCGGATGAATGATTTCGGAAATTATCTAAACTCTTTATAATATTCAAATCTTTGATTAACGTCTGATTAGAACTTGAAGAGTTCTAATCAGACGTTAATCAAAGATTATAAATATTAGTATAGATAAATCGGTTGAGAAGTAACTGCTGGCGGACAATAAAAAGAGAAAGATCATTTTTGTGAAATTGAGCACCCTTATTCCTCCGTCTAACGCGGACACTGACACACACAGTTTCACATATCCTTTATTGCCGTAAATCACGATACCGCCGCACGTCGCGCTGCTGTAGCCTCGCGTGCGGCGCTATATAACACTAGAACTGGCCACCAACCGCTATAAAAAGATCCGCTTTATTTGATTAACGTTTCTCATTATCGCTACTTTGTATCGCACACACAAAAAACACTGAATCGAATTTACTGGAGAATAATTCACATTTCTCGATATTGCATGCTTTAAATATCAAAATAATTGATGTTTTATTAAATGTATATTTCGGTCATTGCTCTGAGCTTATACACACTGTCAAATTACTCATACAAGTTTTGGGTAAGAGTAACTATGATAACTCGATGTAGGTATAAAATATCCATTGGAAATACACTATTATTTTATATAACATATAACAGTGTGCGGATTTTTTTTATAAATTAATTTTTTTTGCGCGGTGAAAAAAGGAAGACGTTTGGGAGAGTTCTTTAAAAAAACAATTGAACTGTCGGGTCGATGCGATGGCGTTTATTTTGCGCAGTGAAAAAGGGAAGGCGTCTGGGGAGAGTTCAGTAAAAATTAATTACGGGGCCGTGTCGATGCGATAGCGTTTTTTTGCGTAGTGAAAAGGGGAGGGCGTTTGGGGGGAGTTCTTTAAAAAAGCAATTGCGGGGTCTTATATAGAAAGTGAGATACTAATACAGTAATTCTATACCAGTTGCTATGATGTGCATAATATGTGATTTCTGATTGGTTCGATTCAAAAAATGACAGTGAATGACAAAAGGTCTTTACGTATTTTTGACAAAATTTGTGAATAATCCGCAAATTTTTTTTTTTTGGAACGTCAAAATTTAACTTAAAAAAAGTCATAATTTAAGCACATATGTTATCGAACTGAACCCCAAGTTTTGTTTATTTATGACAATATTGCAGAAAGCATTGTCGAAAAAACCTTAGATTATTACACTCTTTAAACATAGAGCAGCAGTCTAATGTCATTGTCAAACTTCATGTCAAGTAGAACAGATTGTATTCACACAAAAACAAATGATTGATTTTGATAAAAAAGATCGCCTTTCAAGTTAAATTTTGATCAATGAGCATAGAAAAATGTTGTCTCAAAATGAAAAGTGTAAACTATGTTAAATACATGTACTTACACACAGTTAAAAGAATAGAGTTTCAATTGATCATCATTTTTCGAGTAAGATTGAATTACAATTCTAGTATCCTATTTTATTGTGGAGTACATGTGTGGTCACAGCTATAAGGTCATTCTCAAATCAGATTTTCTGACAATGCTTTCAGCAATCCATAGCAATACACTGGTAAAATTCTAGCAACTAATTTTTACTAACTCGCTCACGTTTTACCAACCGTATCGGGATAAGAAATGCCCCAGGGCCTAAATACTTTAAGCTTGGCTACTAATTGATAGTATATCAAGTTTCAACAAAATTGGTTCGGTCCTTCTCGAGTGATTTCGGTACAAACAAAGCAGATGGATGGATCCCCATGTGATTTTAGGTTTTTGTTTTATTATTATTTTAATATATTTAGTAACTTATTTTTTATAATAATGGTAAACTTGTTACCTATTTATTCAAATAATAAAAAAATATTACATAAAGAGACGTTATTTTTATATTATTCATACGTAAGAAATTTCACTTTGGTCGATTGTGCTGCGACACATGGCTTTTTTTAGTAGGTATAGATAAATTATATGTGAACAGTCCTTGGTTTCAAGATCCACTTACCCTAAAATTATTCTCTTTTTCCAACCACGACCTTATTCTAAAAATTTTCTCCACTGTTAACAAGAAATTACTTTGCATTAATAATGTAATTTAAAAAATCACAATTTATTGAAAACTGGAGCTATTTTACGGTAAATTTATAATCATAAAAATTCATTGAAAATAAAAGACGATGTATAAATACAAGAGCAACGCAATCGTTTGTTGACTGGGCAGGAAATCACCGCGCGTCGTGCCGTTAAGTTGGCAGGACTGTTCTATCCGTCGTTTTGTTGCCAACATTGCGCTCTCTAATCCTGCAGGCTGTCCAACCGCTGTCGATAACAGCCGGTCATTTTTTGTCATCGTATTATTATTACACCCATTCTCGTCACATTCCTTTCACATTACTCATTTTTATATTGCACAGCTCTATTCGAAAAGTCTGTGTTTTCTGTGTATAATAGCCGTTGTCTAACTACAGAGGCTTTACAAAATCTGTTGATGGTACTGTACAAGGGGAATTCCCTACTAATATTTGAGTATAACAACCACAGGAAAACCGATTCTTATGGCCATATTCACCGAATGTAAGTACTTAGTTATTTATTCGGTTCAATTGTTCGTCCGAGTAAATAGTGATAATTCAAATCACCAAACATAATTATGTTTATTATACAGGTATAAATCTATTCTGTCTTACATCGAGGGTATAAATATTTATTCGCCTGATAAAATAATAATGGCCGCCACATAGATTATAACGTGGAGTACAGTTTGCTCTTGTGAATTTAATTATGTGTTGTTGATTAAACTTTAATGAAATGTATAGTTGTAAAACATTAAAGTTAGTGGAAGTTTTGTAAGCAATTGGGTTAGATAAAACATTTTTATTTTGTGAAACTTTTTTAAGTTTACACTAACGCCATCGGTCGGATCTTTGAGTGATGTATTCAACAAAAAGAGCAAGGAGTATAGTACAGTGTATATTTGTTCTTTTCCACCTGATTTTTTGCTTGGCGAATTTTATACTAACGAATAATTTGTTCCAAGATTAGTAACTTCTACCTTTAATAGTGTTCGGTGAATATGGGCATCATGTTGAAAGTTCCTTGAATGGAAGGATCAAAATTAAATTTTGCTTAACGATTCTTTGTGTGGATTATAGAGTGGAAATTTCATACTACAGCGGCTGTACCTACATTGAATCCGTATTTTTCCCGATCCGAGTGACCAACGCCAGACGACATTGGAAGAAAAGCGAAAACCAGGATTATATTGGAAAGGGAAGTTCGATTTCCTTTCAATGTAGGCACCTATACGTTTGGTGTTTGCTTTTCTGTCAGCCGATATCGGTTCTAGAGTAATATGGGTGGAGCCTATGTCAGTATCTGAATCTAAAAGTTTTGTTAATACTTTTCTCTACTTGGGAGAGATGTAATGAGTTCTTTCGTTCGACCTACTCCCCTATTAAAGAGGTCTGTGCTACGGAGAGCTCGAAGAAGCTACAGTTGACCCGAAAAAGAGATAAGAAGTGCGTTTTTAATACAGTTTAAGCTTTCAGATTACACTAAAGTCGAAATTATAATTTTACAACGTTTTAAACACAAATTAAAAATTAAAGAGTTACTTAAAATGAACGCATTATAACGCAACTTCCTTTTTTAAATAAACAAGAAAAACAATTGCATGTAGGTATAATTGCAAAAAATAGAAACTCGAAAAAACAAAAATGCACGCATATTATGTTGAGGGTGTTTCATGTTTATTCCTCTTATAGTCTATTCGATAAGATCGCGATAGCTTTTATATTTGACCCTAAAGCAAATTTCTTGGAATATTACCTCCATTATTTAAATTTTGATTCATAACTTTTTTATAAATTAAACATAATATGTCTCATTAATATACGTACCTATTCCACAATATGGAAAACGTATTTCACTCATGTTGTAAGAAATGTCCTCGATAAAGAGCCCTATATTCACGGTTTTTTTCAAAATTTTAGGCGTAGTAGTTTCGGAGATGGCGTAGGCCGTAGAGGATGCTCACTTTTATTACTTATTTTCTTTAATATATTTTAAAATAAGATAAAATACTTATTTATTCAAATAGCCTTTGCAGCACAGAACTATGCAGTAAAAAATTTTAAAAAAATATGTATTTTTGTTTTCCTCAAAACAAGCCCTTTCATTTGACACGTCACATGGTTCATTTGCAAAATTGTTTTTTTTTTTAATTTTCTAATTTGCCCCCCAAAATCGGAATTCGTCTATTAACGCTGTACGTCCGTGATTGGGCCATCTAATATTATGTACCAAATCTAAACTTTTTTCGTTCAATAGATTCGTATAAAATAAGTTGCGACAGAGAGTGAACCCTAAAAACGTGATATTTGTCAATATTTGTTTAAAGTTTTTTCTTTACAAATGTATTTTAAAAATTTAGTTCGATCAACAATTTTTTCAAAATTTATTTCTTTTGTATATAAATTTTATATAACGGAAAGAAATTTACTGTGAAAGCATTACCATCAAAGATTGAATAAAATTTTTCATAAAAATTAGAGATTTCCGGGACTGTTTTTCTTGCATTATGTATACACACTCAGATTCAAATGTTATGCGGGTGAATAAGAGGTACTAGTATTGAACAAAACGTGTCAAAACAGTCGCGTAATTTTTTTATTGCCACAACCTAGGTTGCGTAAAACAGGTCTAGTATTGTTTGTCGAATTTCTTTAATATAACGGTATAGAAATTAGCAAATCCCATATTATATACCCACCCGTGGTAGGTATTATAGATCTTTTTAACGTAATTATATCGGAAACATAAACGTAATTCAGTTTATTGCAATTTCCCAACAGAGCACCTGTACATCGATAGTTTAATTAGATTATGTATATCCGTCATATCCTGTATACATAACGCATTACGCAATGTACCGGGATGCGTTCGAAATAAACCTACGAATTCTAAGTAATAAGCGTTTAATTAAAAGTTTGAATAAATATTTGTTAGATAACTAAGATGATGATTAAAAATGCAATCATTAAATTATTTTTACATAAATTTTACATAAATACTTTATAATAAAAATAAAAAGAGTTCAAACATTGCAGAATAAACATAATCTTCTTTAGCGACGTATCTGTTTGAAATTTTCTGTGACTTTAAAGGCAAAATGACTCAACAACGGGTAAATACCAGAGAAACCTTGACTGCAAGAATGGAAATGGAAACTGTGTATATGTCGCCGGGATATTGTCAAACCCGTGATATTATAATTTCACTTAGTGAAATTATAACATCACGAAACTTTGTCAATCGTGATATTGTAATTTCACTAGTGAAATTACAAAATCACGGATTTGACAATATCCCGGCGACATATATATAAATATGCGTGTATATTTATAAATCTATATATTAATAGACCAGAAGTTTTTTTGTACGGCTTTTTCCTCATAGACCGCTGGACGAAGAACGAGGTGTCGTTTGAAAGGGATCGACGTACAAATGTGCAATGGGGTATCAGAACTTCTAAATCGAGATACAAATTTGCGCTTAGGCCTAATCATATAAGCATGATATGAGCATTTACTTATTTGAGAAAATCATAAAAACACCATGATTTCTAAAGATACAGAGTGGAAGTGGTCGGAAACGATTCAGCGCGATTTTTTCTATAAGAATGACCTCAGTTGTAAATCGTATGTTAACAATATGTCACAGATTTCTGTTTTTTTTAACGGAATAAGTAAGGAGAGGATAGACCCTTCTTATACAAAATTGTACTAGCCGCAACGGGGCGGGTAGTACACATAAATGAGCGTATTTCGTTTTATGTCAACGCATGCGTGATGTCAACTAGGTCATAATTTCAGCTGTAGTAAATATTTTTTTTCAGTCTTTTCCAAATTTGCTGTATTTTCAGAAACATTGCAATAAACAAGCTAAAGCATCATTTTTGGCTAAGAATCTAAATGCTTGTAAAGATTTTTTCATTTACGAGAAACTTAAAAAATTAGCTAGTCGTTTTCAAACAGAAGTTTGCAATAATTCTAAGAGATATTGAATTTTGTGAAAAATCTTCAGGAACTTTAAAAATGAAAATTGTAAGATCTTTTTCAAAAATACCATGATAATACAAAACGAAACGTCGATTCCAATAAACCGTTAAACTTGACATTAACGTACCCCGATTTATATAACCCCGTGTGTCCGTTAACAAAACTAGTTGAACGCACTGACCGCTCTCAGTCTGCGGCGCTGCTGTTGGTCTCGACTGAAATTAACCAGACACTAATGTGACAATGAGTGACAGAGCGGCCCCGACACCTCCCCTATAATTAACGCTCTACCACACATGATATCACGGTATCATAGCGTATTGCTCTCGTATACCGAGCTGACGAGAAAGTTGCGCCACAAAATTGAAGGTCGAATGATAACGATGACATAAACCGGGACACCTTCGTATACTATAATGATATGAAAACCGACCTTAAAAGGAAGTATTTAGATGAATGGAGAAATCGCTGGCATACTACAACTAGCAAGAAACTTCAAGATCAGGTCATCCTAAAAAATAAGTAACAAAGGATCCCGCTCAAACCTTATGGTATTAGGTTCTCGGTTAAATTGATCAAAATTAATGGTTTTATTTTATAGTTTAATGGTCACTAAGAAAAAGCGTCCAAGGGCGCATAGCTTAAAAACCAATACATTTTTAGCTACAGATAGATTTAAGATATAGGGATATCCATTGAATTCACAATCTTAAAATATCCTAAGCTCTAGAAATAGGTTTTCAAGTGGGCTGAATCCGAATATGACATTATTATTTTATACTGATTGACACCCTCCAACATTACCTAGTATTCGACTATTTTTTTATTTCTAAAAAAAAATCGCAAAAATTGAACACGGAACATGTTTGTGAATTCAATGGATATCCCTATATCTAAAATCTCGCTAAACATATCTACAGCTAAAAATCTATTGATTTTTAGGCTATATGCCCATGGACACTTGTTCTTAGTGATCTTTAAACTATAAAATAAAACCATTTGCGATTAATTTAACCGAGAACCAAATCCCATAAGGTTTGTGTGGGGTCCTTTGTAGGTACTAAACGTTAGAAAATAATTGTGTCACCAATCTGGAGCTATGATCATACTAAAATAAAATCATTTCATTAAAATTGCGATTTGCGTCCGGACTAAAGCTGGACCGGTTAATTGGTTACCATAATATTGTATTCGTATCCCGATGGTGACATTGTTTGAGAAATAAATTTTTCTAATACAGCGATGTAACAATGGGCGTTTCTTAACAATGTAGCGAACAGTGGCTACACTTGTAAGTTATTAAATTTAGTAATACGCACTATAACGTAGGAAAATTCACATACATAATATTGTATTGTCATCGGAACTGCACACTGTCTTGTGCAAAAAAATCAACTCATTTGGTTAACGAAAATTGGATGAAAAATTGATGGCAAAATTTGAAACAAATAAATAAATACATAGAACGTGGAGTTAAATAAAACAATTTACCTAAATAAATAAATTTATAGTTTATATTATTTATTTGCAATCACTATTCATGTAAATAAACTTCCATTTGGATTATCAATTTGCTAATAACCATATTGTATAATGTGTTGTATACATTATTTTACATGGTTTATATAATAAGTACGTTATTATTCGTACTCTATAATCCACTAAAGTTCATAGTATATGCTAATTCTATTAGGTCTAATTAATTATGTTTCAATCAAAAAGATTTTGACTAATTAATACAAATCATTATTACTACCTATTAATTATTATTAACTGGGTACATACTAAATTTATGTAACTGTGTTTTTTCCATTGTACAAATTTAGATACCGTTTTTCTTTTTACAAGCTTTTTGTTAGTTTCACCTGTACCTTGTCTGTCTGTCTGAAATCAATTCGTGCAAGTTATATTTGACCCACTTCCCGGTCTCCGATTGAGTTGAAATGTTGCATACGTATGTAGTTCCGATGACAATACAATATTATAATAACTAACTGACCGTTCCAGCTTTCGTCCGGTTGCAAATCGCACTTTTAACTACTTGCCGTTATCCGATGGAGTTCAAATTTTGCATACGTATGTAGTTCCGATAACAATACAATATTATAATAACTAACTGATCGGTTTGGATTTTGCCCGGTTGCAAATCGAACTTTTTTTAACTGCTTCCCGTTATCCGATTGCAAAATTAATCTGGACGAAAAACTATTATTTTAACGTGATAATATATACATTAATGTCCATTCTAAATATTGGTGGAAAAATGTACTTATTTATATACTATTATTATTATATTATTATTTATTTATATTATTAAATATACGAAAAAAGTATTTATGTTATTTTTTTAACTATCCAAAAATATACTAATGAAATTGAACCAAACTTTGGCTATCTCTAATCGATTTATCAATGTAGGATAATTGACGGATGTAAAATAAATATTAAATAACAAAATAAATGCAATATTTAGTGTTCGTAAATTGATTTTAAAATTGTATTGTATCGTTGCGCTCAGAAATAATTCACAAATTTAAATCTCACCAGTTTCACAATATGCTTTAGTAAACGACAAAAAAAAATTAAAAAAAAAAACTCTTCTAGGATGACGTGCATAACGGACTATTAAGCCATAACCCCTAATTTATTCATTCATTCATTCAAACGACAAAATAGTTAGTTTTTTAACATTCAATTTGGCGTGTCAATTTCTCAATGTCTTTGAGGTTAGGGTTTTATTATATTACTATAGCGGTCCGTCCCTGTTTCACCTGGGTGCAAAAGAAAGAATGTGCGGGTGGGAACATGAGTACGCACATTCATTAGTTTACCGAGATGAATGTTGTATCCAAATTTCATGATGATCAGAGTTATCGTTCAAAAGTTTTTGTTGGACAGACAAATTTTAATTTTGAGTTTTATATATACTCCGTATATATAGATTATTATCATTGTACTACCCATATTCTGTATGGAAGTGACTTATCCTAATCGTCTAAAATATTTACTAAAAACCGCTTTCTTTGATTTCGAATCTAGATAATTATAATAAAAATATTAGTGAAATATTTTCAGTTCCTCTAACACTGCATCATTATTAAAATTTCTAGGACGACCCTAATCTGATTTGTAAAAAATTATACTTAGAAGAAAATATGCTTTGCCAGCTTATTGTATCAAATCCCCTTATATTAGCGTATATTTCGGACCAGTCTTCCCATTGATAGAAATTTATTTTCAGATATAAATCTAAAAAAATATAATGATTAATCATTAATGTTAGCTATAGGTTTTCAGTTTAAATTTTGGCATCAACTCATTAAGCTTTCCAAAAAAAAGCAACATGTTTTTCATAGCCAAGTGGGATACTTTTTTTTTCAATTTTATTACAGTATAGTACTTTAGTCTATGAACTGATCGATCCCAACGGATTGCAGGTAACGTTGGTAACTTTACCGCTATAACTCAGGCAAATGATACGCGTTGTTAATTGTTTGATAGATGACGCTCAGTCCTTTTAAAATACACCGGAGTTAAGCCCTCTTTACACGATACAAATCAAAACATTCAGACCTCACTTTGATAGAACTGACCCAGTCAGCAAATCGATAGAGGTTTGGAACATCTACCGACTAACTGACTAGAATAATCTAGATCACTTCTGTCAAAATGTAATCTGGTTGTTTTAACAATCATTTAACACTACCATATTTCAGATTTTCCAAAACATTAATATTTTTTACATCCCTTCACTGCTTCACTAGGCAATGACAACAATAGTGAAGCCTTCAGCTCCATCATATTGCAGTCCTACTTGGAAATACAATGCTTATTGATTCCGTTTTCTGTGTCTTCAAAAAAGTTACAGGGATCGTGCGGAAACCCGCAAGATATTTGTTCAGCAGCATAGTGCGGACACTCCAAGAAGATATGTTTGATGCTGACAGGGGCTTTACATGTGTCACAATGGGATTGGTCGGTCTTGTCAAAAAGATATTTATGCGTCAGTAAAGTATGTCCTATTCTAACTAGGGTTATCACTATCTGTTCTTAACTACAAGATAGTATGGGAGTCGTTCACTGTTTACTGTATGGCTTGATCTCTCTGAGTTTATTGTCAGTTGTAGTTTGCTAGCGGTTTCTCCACTTATTTAAAGATTTCCTTTTTAGCTCGGTTTTCATGTCAGTATAGTTATTAATTCTCTCTCTCGCTCTCTCGTAAATAAACTTTAAGACGTTGCAAGTTTTGTGAAAACTAAAATATAGTGCGTTAATTATGCTTCATCAGCTATTAAAATGATATTATTTTTATGGTCATTAATTAATAATTCTTATACATCATCAGTTTGAACAGAAAAATCTGTATTCTATGTTTAGAATAAAACATAAAATGTAAATTGTATTGGAAACTATAGCGAATCCAGAAAAGGACAGACATAAAATTTCGGTATTGTGTTCTGGGCTTATAGTATACAGTTTTGTTATATCAGATGAATAAGGGCTGGCCTTTGATATCGTTTTTAAAAGTACCACAAGAAAATACACGCAGAAAAAAAACATTAAAGAGACATTTAGCTGTCATTTTGTTTCTCTGTGGGTTTTTGTTGTGGGTCCTGTACATCTTGATTTTTGAAGTGAATCTTCTCTCCTGAGGATATTTGCGAGGCGAAAAAACGTAAAAGTGACATAATTGATTTAGAGATAGGTTGAGAAAGAAAGAGATATACAACTGACGCACAATTTATAAATCTATGATTAGGCGGACAAAGTTGTTAAGCGTAAAAAATTGAATAACCCAGCCATACAGGTATACAGTCACAAACAAAAGCACCTGTATATCCATAACTGCATATTAAATGATGGTAGCAATAAAGTCAAACTGTATACCAAAATTTTTGAACAATTTTTTAAACAGCAATACGTATGTAACTAGAATGAAAGATATCGTGACAATGTCACAGTTGAATAGTAATTAATTTTTTTCATTTTCATTGGTTATTTTTCAAATTTAACCGGTAGTTATGATAAAAATGTTTATAAATTATATACTCCATGAGCGTGCTCTTGTCAAGTGTGAACACACATTTTATAAAATAATCTCTTTGATACTTTTCAGCAATAATTATTTTTTTTCTCGTAATATTCAATGTTGACAATAAATACAATTTTGAACTAGGGTCTAACATAGAATATTCTAAAAATTAGGAACTTTCCCATATTAGAGCTAATGTTAATTTCATAATTAAACATTTCTTAAACGATTTAGTAAACCATTCAGAAATGTTGGGTGCTTATTCCAGATATACTATAAAGTTGACAAAATTTCAATCATTTCACGATGACTTGAGATACCCCCCAACATCCTTAATATAGTAGATCCTCGATACGTTAAAAACCTCTGTAACTTAAAAATTTTTTGAATTCCCTTCCCCTCAAAGCCTAAAACCTCCATTACTTAAAGCACAAAACCTCGGTAACTTAAACAAATATTTTGAACGCTGGCCCCCGATAACTTAAAATAATATTTTGGTGACCTCCATAACTTAAAGTATTATCAGTGAGTCATCGTGAATAAGTATATAAATAAAAGGTTTTGCAAAGACTTTATTAATTTTCACTTTAATCTTTCACTAAATCGCTTTACGTATTGCTGTGCGCATGAAATATTAATTAAGCAGTGAAAGGTGGTTCAAGGAGAAAATATTTTGCTGCTCAGTTTGTCATTCATGAGAGTACATTGTCAGTTAAAAATTGAACTTCTAAAACCTCTCAAACTTCAACTCTCGATAAGTAAATAACTCGATAAATTAAATTTTTCATTTCCCTTGAACTTTAACTTATCGAGGTTCTACTGTAGTACATTACGTAATTTACGGATGGCCTCACACTCGAAACTGAACGTTTATTATTTGATAGCTAATAGTTAGTACATATTTTGGTCGACCCTAGCGACGAACGCAACCGATCCGCTTCGAATTGCCACCCTAATGGCGACTGGCGAGTCCTCCCTCGTGTCCGTGTTTGTTTTTTTTTTCATTGTTCCAACATCGACTGATTTCATTTATGTTGTGTTTTAACCGTCACTCTAATGTGATTTTTTCCCTATTATCGATTTTGTTGTTTGAAACAAATTATCAAAGCTTTTTTTGTTTTATTTATATTTTAGATTACCTTTTAAGTGGTTTCACAATAATTACTTTTGATTCATTCTCACTTATTTTGAGTGCGTGTTTTTAAAATTAGTTGTAATGCATCCGGTACTAACATAAAGGGTGAAAATTTTCGTGTGATACTCATTTGCACTTAATTTTCATATAGGGTAGGACGGGGGAATGGCGTTCACTTAAGGAAAACATGGTGTATTTTTTAAATTATTTATTATAAATCAAAATTAAGAAGAGTAACAAAGTCTTTAATTATCGAGTAATCAACAACAAAAGCATATATCTTTCACCTACTATACACATTATTAAAAAAACATGTTTGAGCGGCATTGCCCCTGACTTTGGGTAATGCCGCTCAGGGTCTCATAAAGTAGTGTCCCCAATCCAATCCAGTTGTTTTACTGTTTTGATCATAATTGTTTTTGATATTGTTGCGCTCAGCAAATTTATAAACAAGTTTACGCAAATCTGCAACACTGAGTCCATAGTATAGCGAACCCAGCAACTTAACTTGTTCAGCACCTAATTAAAAATTAGATCAGCGCGGCCGCAAACAAAGAAACGCTCTTCACGGTCGCATGACGCGCACTGACTGTTCGTTTGCATCGCTGTCTATTAGAGGCCCCCTTCACTCGCGCTTCACGCGACGTGACGTGTTGCTACGTTCCTTTTTGACAGAGTTATAGAGGTGAGCGCCATTACCCAGTGAGCGCCATTCCCCCTCCCTCCCCTAATGAAACTTATACTGAGTTGCAGAAATTGTCAGAAAAACTGTTTTGACAATGACCTTAGATTGTGACCGCACTTACTTCTCCGTAAGAAACAAATTTAAAAATTTTAAATCAATCTTACTTAAAAATCATTGCTCGATTGAAACGATATTTTTGTAAACTGCACACGGATCGTTTTTTGTACAAATTATTTTCACCTCGAAACAACATTTTTCTAAGTGTTTAGATCAAAATTTAACCGGTCCGTATCTTTGACATCACAACATTAGTCGACACAAACTAGTTACTAAGTGGCACCCCTAGTATCGTTATTTACTGCGTGAAACCCAATTTGAAGTTCAAAAGCGGCGGGTTTAAAATACCTTAAAAATAAGAACATTACCTAAGTGAATGCAAGTATTTGCATTCGATCTTTACAGTTTGTATAAACAGACACGGGTGTAAAGTTTCAATAAGCTTTAGCATTTTTCATTGCATTAACAAGTCGATGGCAGACGGTGTTTCTTGTATGTAGTAACGTCATTATTATCAGTCGGTAAGATGCTTGCAGCAGATTGCATTGTTCTCGACTCCTATAGCGGAATCTGGAAAGTGTCCAAAATGCAACAGCCATCCTGCTCATAAAAACAGAACGCAGACCGTGCTGAAAAGAACGGTTATTGACTACTTAAAATGGCATTATAATGCTTTCATTCGCCGCGTTACCGCCAGATGTATCTACTATTGCACGACCTGCTTGTTTCGCAAACGTTGACTTTTACTTTTGTTTATTTTTATACAGGGTGTAACTATGGCCGAGCAGCATATTAATACAGTTAATTTAAAGTTACTCTTAGGAAAGGGTTCATTTAATTAAATAGGCCAATAAAATGACGAACTCAGTTTCCACTAATTCGAAAGTTAGAAAAACTCGAAGCGGATGGCAGTTTTGGCGCGATTTTTAAAAATCAATAAAAAATTGAAAAATTCAAATAAATCATAATTTTTCGTAAAAAAGAACACTTAGTTCTTTTTTTCAAAGTCTACATTGTAGTGAATAGACTGAAAAAAAGTACTAAGTGTCATTTAATAATATTAATCTCCATATAATATAATAAGTTATCAAAATAAAACGGAAACTATTTAAATCAGAAAGAAAAACTATTTAATTCAATATAGTTTTAGCTATATTTAAATAATAATAAATATAATTTTTGCTTTTTACACGCTTTATATTAGTTTTACATGTTAGTTTGTATGTATGTATGTTTGTATGTATATAAGTATGTATGTTTGTTAACTCGTTTGGACTGCAGCAAGTGATTTATATAGTGGTATAATATGCCACCACTGTAAGTACACTGGCTAGCCGTGCGGTCTAGGGCACTGGTCTTCGCTGACGTCACCTCTCAGAATCACGGGTCGTGGGTTCTAATTCCGTCCACGCCGAAAACAAAATTGTTTTTTTTTCGGCAAATTTTTGACAATAAATCGAACTAAAAAGTGGAAAATAAAAATAGTTTAAAAAAAAACTAAAAAACACGCTTTATATCGAACTAAAAAGTAAAAAATAATTTTTTTTTAAATAAGCTTAAAACAGTTATGAATAAAAAATACAAGTATTATTGTGAAAAAAGCGTGGGGCGCTCGATGTACGAAAATGTGGAACAAAGCGCCCCACGCTTTTTTCACAATAATACTAATTGTATTTTTTACTCATTATTGTTTTAAGCTTATTTTAAAAAAAAAATATTTTTTACTTTTTAGTTCGATATAAAGCGTGTTTTTTAGTCTTTTTTAAACTATATATTTTTACAGTATATAAATAACATGAAACATATATATTACATAATATGCAAATGTAAGTTAATTGTTTTGAAACTTTTTTAGGCGTCTAAAAAATCGTCATTTCACTACAGGTGGATCGCGGTAATCAAACCCCCGTCTGTGTGCGCACCTCTTATTATCAGGCATCGCCGAACGGGCGTAAGAGAGAGAGAGAAAATCGTTTCTGTTAAAACTAATAAATATTTATGACTCGGTTTATTATTCTCTGCACAGTGACTGTGTACAATGTCGACAGTTGTTTCGAAAAATGCATTTTTTTTACTTTTTTACTGGTGAGTTTTTAGATATAGACTGTAGACAAATTAACAAAATTTCTTAATTTGCTTGCTTGCATAATTTACGCTTATAAATAAATAAAACATTTTGCATAATGACATGTGTCTGAATTGACAGTGAAATACATCACTCTTCATTATTATGAGTTTTTTTCTATTGAAAACAAAACATAATTTATATTTATACTAGCTGCCCGGTGCGTCTTCGCTCGTGTAGATTTTAGTTAGGAATTTCAATACTCCCTTTAAATAAGTTCTTTAACCCCTTCGGTCCTGGCGATCATTTCTATGGACATACTATTCTAACGCGTGTAATTTAAATCAGAGTAATTAAACATCAAATATAATCATTTCATTGTGCTTGGGGCTTACCTGAGATGTAGGCATGTCAAACAAAACAAAGAAATACTATATGTGGGTGGGGGTAATATCAAGTCAAGTGTTGACAGCAGTCATGGATTCACGCAAAGCTAGTAAAAGTATACATTCTGAATATGTATTACTTAATATAACTTACGTATTTTCAGGATGTAATTTATTTTTCTTGTGCGGATATTTATTTAAATTTTATTATGTTAACTGTATTAATTATACTTAAAAAAATAATTAAACATCTTATGCCAGTGATTACCGTAAAAAATATTTTTTTGACCTGTTATCCATTATTGTAATGGATAACAGGTCAAAAAAATATTTTAGAAAATGCTATATACCTAACTAGTTAAATTTAGTTTTTTACTGATTCTACCTTAATTACACCCTAAATAAGCCCAACACCCTAAAAAGTATTTTGTGTTTCAAAAATATCAAATTCAGGTCCGAAGGAGTTAATTGCTGGATGTCACTCGCTTCGCTCGTTCAATCGAGTTAAAATTTTATCCACTAAACTATAGTAGGAAATGTTTTCTTTGACTTCCTGTATTCACCCTTTCTGTTATATAAAATATTGTACGCACATAATTATATCACGTGTTCAGTGATATAGGAGGAAATAACTTTGCCCGGCGTAATATACAATAGACATGATAAATACATAATATGTCTGTTGTTATAAAACAAAATGGCTCATATCAAATTTTTGGTAAAATGAGATTAATGATTATTTATTCATTCAGTGTATTTGATAATAGTTTGGTATAGACAAAACTACTGTTTGAGCGAGATGTACCTCTGCCGATAAACAGTTTAAATTGTCGGGACTACACACTGGACCCATGCAGGCCTGAGAATCGTTTCTGCCCCCAATTTCATCTATCTATTTATCTAGCATTTCTGTAAATAAAAGTTATGTATTTAAGCATATTTCCAATTATTAACATTAAAATTCGGTTGGAGTACGATAACTCGATGTGCAAAATATCCACTGAAAATACACTATTATTATTTTATAACAGTGTTATTAACCGATTTTTATAAATTATTTTTTTTTTGCGCAGTGAAAAGGTGGAGGCGTTTGGTGGGAGTTCTCTAAAAAACAATCCCGGCGTCGTGTCGATGCGATGGCGTTTTTGGGGAGTGTATATGTGATTTCTGATTGGTTAGATTAAAAAAATTACAGTGAAAGACGAAAAGTAGTTAAATTTTTTACGTATTTTTGAGGAGATTTGTGAATAATTCACAAAGTTTTTTTTTAACATCGAGCAATCGTACTGAATCATTAAAATTCTATGAAGATTGACTCTATTCAATAAGTAGAGTAACTGTGATCCATTGAAGTTAATGATGAGTATTTGGAAAGAATTCCGTGGCATAAGATGATACAAAACGTATCGAAACGTTAGTATTAAATGCAAGTTTAAAAAAATCTCAGTATTGCTTCATTTTCGATCCTTATGCCACGGAATTCTTTCCAAATACTCACCTTAAAATTCTATGTTTACTAAAAAATGATGTAAGCGATTTTGCGTTGTGGTCACAGATCTATAATACATATAACTGAAATTAGAAAGCTGTGATAATGAAATGAAATTGTTATTTATGTCTCTGTTGTAATGGACCTGTGTTTTGCCGATTGTTCATAGTATGAGCACTTTAATCCCGAACAGCCTGAACAGGCCGTCCAATTAATACATTGCTTCTGTTATTGTACATTATATTAATAAATTATTGCGAGCTTTATTAAGTTATTAACAGAAATTTAATAACAAAATATTTCCGAGTCTAGTTCGACGGTAATAGAAAATGAAGATGTTTTTCGTCAGAAGACAGTGTTCTTTTTCTTATGCCCATATTCGCCGAACACTACTAAAGATATAAATTACCAATCTTGGAACATATTTATAAAAAAATCGTTAAGTAAAATTTAATTTTGATCTCTCCATTCGAGAAAATGTCAACACGATAGAGATTCATAATGCCTATATTCACAAGATAGAAATTACTAATCTTGGAACAAATTTATTCGTTAGAATAAAATTGACTTTCAATTCACCAAGGAAAATATCAGGTGGAAAAGTCAGTTAAAGAATAAACATACACTGCACTATACTCCTTGTTTTTGTTTTTTTTTGAATATTTTGACATTTATCCAAAAATCCAACCGATGTCGTTGTGTAAACGTTAAAAAAGTTTCACTAAATAATAATGTTTTATCCTAACCCATTTGCACATAAAAGTCCCACTAACTTTAATATTTTACAACACCTTCACAAACGGTTAATAAACAACACATAAATAAATTCACAATAGTAACTGCAGATATAATAGTCCACGTTTATAGGTTAAGTATTATGATCTATGTAGCGGCAATTATTATTTTATCAGGCGATTAAATATTTATACTCTCGAATTAAACAGAATAGATTTATACCTGCAGTAAACATAATTATGTTCGGTCAATTAAATTATCGTTATTTATTCGGAGAAGTATCTACCTGAAGAACAAATGAACCGAATAAATAAATACTTACGCTCGGTGAATATGACCATTAAAAACAAAACAAAAGTTATTGACTAGAATTTAAAAGAAGTGTGAGTAGTGCGATACCTATACTTACGAGAATTAATGTCTAAACATGTGAGTTCGTATGGGTTTCATTTGGAAAACTTATGAACGTGCATTGTTTTAATATTTTCAAAAGTTAATCAACAAATATTGTATTCTAACCTAAAAGTTTATTTTCAAAGATCATATTTAAACCATTAGTAAGGCACTGTAACGTTCTGGTTCTTTTGGGGCACTCGACCGTGTGTTTTGAGTGACCCGAACGACGTACACTTCCTTGACAAATTTGTCGGCACTTTAAAATTCTTTGTTTAATGATTATTTCGAGGGTGGCCAACAAAATTGTAAGGGTCAAATCTTTTATTGTTTACTTTTTTTTCATCAAAACAACATATTTCAAAACAACAAACAAATAATTAGTTTTATTCAAGTTAAATAAATGATAATTTATACAAAAATGTTTACATTAAATTTTTTAAGTTAATTTCATTTAGTTATTTTCTTTATTTCAATTACAAATTTAATAATTTTACTTTCACATAAATAAAAAAATGGTTTTAAGTTGCTTTTTATTTACAAAAAAAAATAATTATTTTACATTTCTTTATTTAAACACATCAAATCAAATTGTTTCTTTTAATTTCTCATAACCAGCATAATATAATAATCTCTTTATTTTTCTTACAATTTACAATTATTCAAGCCTAGATTCAATTTAAATTTATAGTCAATATTTTCATTTGGAAATAATTTTCAATACTTATTATTTTTCTTAATTCATACATTCAATACATTTTTAAATTCTTTTGGTAAGTAAAATTTTAATATTCTTGTCATGTCCTTTTTCAATTTTCAAATACTTAATTTTGCGTTTTTTCAATATTAATTAATTCTTTAATTATTTAAATAAATACACTTTTATAATTTCATCATTTTTATAATTTCATAATTTTTCATAATTTCATAATTTTTCATAATTTCATACATTTCATATCAAATACCATACTGCCGTTTATCGGTCTTTTAATTTTACCATAGTGCCGTCAATATCGGTCACCTTATTTTCATCATAATAATTTTCTAATCAATTATATCTTAATAACGCTCTACTCAATATCATCAACATCTAATTTTCATGCTTTCAAGAATATTAAAATATTAGCTTATTTCTCAAATTCTTTACATATTAATATTTTGTGAATCATAGTTAATTTCTTTTTGTACATTTCAATTTATATTTTTACAATGATTGTTAGAAAAATTAGACTATTTATGGATCTGTTTCTAGGCTGTATAATTTCATTATAACTCAAAAAAAAATGACTTTCTTTATTTCCATTATTAAACTTTAAAAAGATTTAACTGTAGGGAAAAAACCACGCTACAGAAATCTGGCGAGGATAATTATCTTTAGCATTCTTTTATAAAATATCCTCTATTAAACATCAAATTTGCACGATGCAAAAACCCAGTCGTACATACTTGATGGATAATATGATTTTAAAATAAGAAAAAATTAACTATCATACTTAAATAACACATTTCCATTTTTGTTAAACAAAGTTTTTCTATTAGTATAATCAATATAATTTTAAGTTAAAATAAATATATTACCTCATGATGATGTCTGTTTTTTATTGAAGATTAAAACTAAAATGAATTCAATATCTATTTGAAGTAAAGGTTAAAACTAGAATTGAATTTAATGTCTATCTGACTTAAAAGTTAAAACTAGAATTAATTTATAATATTTTACAAAATGAATATTTAGTCAAAAATGCGATATCCTTCAAATGATATTAACCAATCAAATTACGTATAATTGACCTGTTCGTAACTTGCTTTCGCTCGGTCATTTATTAAAACATTTCGGATATACAGAATAATGCTTAATATTATACTTTTGATTTTATGTTGGAATTTTTTACAAGGTGGTACCAATGATAATAAATAATATTGTTTTACAACGTTAAATAATAAATCGATACCTGTAACGTTGTAGCGTTACAGCACGCCCAATTCAAAATAGCATATTATTGAATATAGATTGCCGGCGATAGTGGGCACTCCGCTGCGCCTAGCTAAAGATTAATTACGTCTGACGTTCGAACTCCCCTGAAAACACCAAAAATTATTTTATTTGAAAAAGTATAAAATTTATTATTATACCAATTCGTATTTTTACTAATAATTTAAAAAGTCAGCACCAGGGCCGGATTAACCCTGTCCGAGCCCCTAGGCAATGCAATCAGGTCTTTTCAAGTTGATGAAGGGATGTGAGTAACTTCCAGATGATCTGCTCTAGGCATCCTGTTACTTCAATGTCTTATATGATATTGTAACAACATGATTACTTTGACTAGATGCTGCAGCATCACCTAACCTGACTCGTTAGCTTTATTGAAATGGTCTTAATGAATAGGTTGTAGATAATTGATGATCCAGGTTTTTTGATGGGTCAGGAAAGAGAAATAAGACGTGACGTAGTTATTTAAAATTTTATCTTGTTAAATTCAATAAATTATTATAAACAACGAAAGAAAATAATATTGTTGTTGGGAAATTTCATACAAATTTTCAAATAAATTTTTCGTTCAATGAAAAGTTTTTTTCTTGGTGCGTGCACGGGCCCCTAGTCGATGCGGGGCCCCTAGGCAGTTGCCTACTCTGCCTAATGATTCATCCGGCACTGTTCAGCACTTTCAACAGTAAGTACCTGCTCGGTTTAGAATATCTCACTGTTGAGCGTCTATAATCTACCATTCAGATTAGATTAGAATGTAGGTAATGGAAACTACGCCTACTTTACTGTCTCTGTTTCTCACTTATTGTTAAACAGGTATCTTTAAAAAATTACTGTGAAGTGGTTAGATGACATTTATTTGTTTCACTTTACAGCATTAACATTAAATTGGTAATTTCATGACCGCCATATATAGGTATGAAAAGCAATTATTTTACAAAGAGGTGTGCTAAAATTTTATTTTTCGTTTTATAGATTCAACTAGCCGTTATTTGCGACTTCGCACACGGTTGATGCAAAACACGAATGAATTCCCATTATTTGGCATTGTTAATTCTTTCCCGACGTAGACCCCCCTAATTAATTTCAAAATCGATGACATTGACATTATCAACATCGTTACAAACCCTAAAAATTACGCCCATGTTGATTTATAGGCTATTTACCTCTTTTCACCATCTGAAGGGGTTGTTTTTGAAAAAGCATGAAACACGTGTTTATTTATTTGTCGACAGGAGTAATTCTGCGCATTTTCGAAATGATAAATCCATATCTTATATGATTTCTCCATGCAACTTTTGACCCCCGTTACACCATTTTGGGGGTTGTATTTTCAAAAATCTGTTCTTAGTAGATGCCGACGTTATATAAACTACCTATGTGCCAAATTTCAGCTCAATCAATTCAGTGGTTTGATCTGTGCGTTGATAGATCAGTCAGTCAGTCAGTTACGGTTTCCTTTTATATATTTAGATGAAACTTGACACAACTCAAACTGTGTCACATAATACAACTATATTTGATAATATCTTATTCAGTTGAGTAGCTAAAAGTGATTAAAAACGGTGCAATGAACCATCAAGAGATAGGGTGTCCATCAGATATTTACCAACACGTGGCACATTGTCATGCTACTACTAATTGTTAATGTACATCCCTATCTTCTAATTGTGTTGTGTACGAGACTACGGGGTAGTCTATAGTGTCAAGCGCATGTCACACACGCTGCGCGCTATTTTGTTTAATTAGCTTACTGATACGTGTCAAGAGATAGCGCTCATTTATTAGTTTTCAGTCTTGATGCTCGATTACTTACTGACACCCTTATGCCAAAGATCCGTGTATGCCAACTAACTTACTTCTCTATTTCGTCTGTTATACAAAATATACCTTTTGTGTTTATACCCTGCCATCCCCATCCCGAGTAGATGTCAGTTCTAAAACGCATTATTACGAATTTAATCTTTGTTGCTCGCATTTTTAAATTATTATTTTTTGGAGTATTACCTATGTACAAGCTGTCCCATAAGAATGTAGCGAAAATGAAATGACAGTTTTTCAATATGCAAAAAAGTAGGGATGCAATGATTATGATTAATTTACGATCATTGCGATTGATTAATCGTAATCTATGATTAATTATCTTACGATTATTTCTCTATTATAGAATAATCAAATTTTAGACTATTTTTTTAATAGGAATTCGCTTTAATCTACACTAACATTATAAAGAGCTAAAGTTTGTAAGTTTGAATTTAGGAGATAATCTCCGAAACTATTCACCCGATTATAATTTTTTTTACCAATATTGAGATTTGACCTTCAGGATGGACATACGCTATTATTATCGCTCTTCGTAGTGACCAATTTTTGTAACGTTGGTCGACGTTAAAATGGCGGCAATCTACAAATTCGGGTGAAACCAGACAGCTAATATTAACAAGAAATATTGAGATTGTTAATCGTAATTGTAGAAATCATAACGCTGCATCACTGAAAAAAGTAATGACGAGATATTTCAAAATGGTTACCAAATAACTACTGAAAACGGAGGCTTGGAGAAAATAATATAATGAGGAAAAAATGATTTTACAAAGTTGATAGTATTTGCCGAAATCAAGTAGAAAATGGCTGATTGTTTAAACTGTCTAGTTTTGAATGTGAAATTTAGTATTTTTTTCTTATGATAATATTAAATTTTTAAATGATTATCAATTTTTTTTTTCCGTATTATGGTTGAATAAATAATCTATTAAAAATTATTAAAAAACACATCCATAATATGACCAATTGGTAAATCGTGAAAAATTTGTTCATCTCATTGTCGATTTCGTTATACGCAGTGTTTTGGTTTTGAACTGCATTTTTTACTCAAAAAATAATTTTCAAATATTAATTTTCATGAAAATAAAATATAAACTACATAAAATAGTATTAACGCATTTTTGTTTGAAAAAACGCCGGATATTTATGTTCAGTTTTGTAATTTTTTAAACGTTTCAGTATAAAAATAGGTTTTGCAGCGAAATATCACTGTTTACTGTAAGTTTTGATGTTTTTATCAATAAAATCATATTATAAAACATTTAATATTTTTGAATCTCGCGCGCTTTTTATGGCGTTTCCTTAAATCAAAATGGCTTCTAATAGGGACAGGAGGCGCTAGTGTATCCGCAATATACCTATATGTATGACGCTAACTATTAAAACATTGGACTCTAGTATCTCCATACCGATATCTTTTATAAAATATACAAGTTTAAGTAGTGCTACAACGTGCTGGTAATAATGATTCAACAGTCTGTATTTATACGGTACACAACATACTAGCGACAACAAGCGGCATGAATGTGCGAGTGAGAAAACAGATCGTATAGCGAGCTCTGTTCGTCAACATGAGTGACAGGCCTTGTAACAAAGGAAACCATTAACTGAAGTAGTTTTTAATTGATATTTGAATAACGCCACGCTACTTGACTGACAGACATTCTCACTTGGTTTGTTTTCTTCCCGTTCCCTGTTTCTTTTTACACAATAAGTAAAATCTTTATCAAATAATTCATTATTTATTTAAGTACATTACGTCTGACTTTCGTACATTCAATGTATAGAAATAACAACGCGACCTTTTGCTTTCATAGCTTTGTTGATCAACATCAGTGATTATTCCAAAAGTAAATGTACAATGTCCTGATTTTTTTCCCGAGTAAATTTTTAACTATAGGCTCTGTGCACGAAGCCTACTAGCGCCGCTAATGGCTAATAGAGAATTATTGAACTCACATTTTATAAAAATCGAGACATGTTTCTATGGTGATAAGTCAAAAACTTTAGTTGGCCATGGTGTGTCAAAAAAATATGTAATAAGGAAAACTCATGTTAATTTGTTTACACTGACAGCAGAACGTCAAATTAGGGCGCCAATGGTCTTTATTTTACTTAAATCGCCATCAGCGCAACCACCCGGAACACAAGCATTTCCAGATCGCTTAGTTTAGCTTTTTCTTTGTAATTAAAAAATTTAATAAAATTATAACTAATTCATTTTTAATAAACATTGCTCACTGATATACGGAAAAGAGTTTGAAGTTTCCCCTAGTGCTCACCACAAACGCTCGCATCGAAAAATTTGTAACTTTGCCTCCTTGCACTTAGCCCATAGACAACAAATTTTAATTTTCAAATTTTTTAACATTATCAATTGATTTTTTTAATTTATTGTTTAAAAAAAGTATTAAGATATGAAACTATATTAGGTTCAAATAGCTTTAGCTCCTGTACTAATTATAAATATAAAAACTGAAAAACTTAGATATACAGTTGTGTTCACGGTGGATACAATTATTTTAAGGTAAAATCAATAATGCGTTTTTGTCTTTGCTGTAATAGCTCGCACAACCGTAAGCTATAATTTTTTGTGGCGGCGAATAGAGAGTGTCGAATGGTCATTTTGCGGCAAAAACTAGCAGGGCCCTCGTATGAAAAAATAGTAATAAATCGGAATCTTACTTTACCGGCCTCATCCGCCCCTGGGTATGCCTATTAAACAGCAAAATAATCATAAAAATACAGGAGGTATAAGATAATATACTTTAAAAAAACATTACGTTTGAAATCTGTTAAAAACTGCTTAGCCAATTTAAATAAAAAATTATATGGAACCATTCCGTAAATCTGATCTCAAGGGCGTCGATATTTTTCAAATTGTTTCCTCTCGAGAAGTTATAATCGAACAGACATGAAATAAATTAATTCAAAAATATATATATTTAGGCATACGTACACCTCTTTTTTAAAAGTCAGTTAAAATGGTTCTATTTTAAATTTACTCATTTTAACATTTTTTCATTTTTATTAAAAGCTAATTTATACTACTACAAAGTCACGTTTCTTCCACCACATAACACTTTTTTCGTCACGTTTCCTCCACCATCAAACTTTTCTTTTTTTTGCATATTATGAAAAAATGAAAGTAACTGTCGATCTGTAAGCTAAATCGATGTTCGCGAAGCTTGCTTTTGATTTTTTTTATTATTTCGCTACTAAATCAACATCTACTCGAGTGAGTCCGCGCAAGAAACCTTGTTGTAATATGACAATATTTCTGCCTTTCTATCCGTCAACTATCTAACGTTTTCAGACCGGCTATAAAACTCTTAATCCGATCCTGATTTTCACAGCTGCGAAATTGCAGGCTTATTGCTCTTCTGAATGTCTCATATCGATCAGTATACAGATCTCAAAGCTAGTTAATATCTGAATTCATAGGCAAATACTTAGACGTAAAAGTAAACATTCGCTTGGGGAATGAAGTAGTTGTTAAATGCATCTGTTTCTAGATGTGTAAAGAATATTACGCGAAATCATTTATAGGCAATGCCATATAAAAATAAAATTACTTTTCCGTGTCAACATTTAGTGTGAAGTTAACTTTAAAAAATTGAGGTGCATGTAAATCCACGCGTTTTAAATGAAACTATAGGTAAACATTCGTATTATGTGTAAATATCACTCTTGATACTTAAATTTCGAGAATTCACGAATAAATGCTGTTTTTCGATAGCAGCTCAGCTAGTTTTCTTCAGTATTAACTGCGTTTTTTTTTGATTTGTTAGTTAAACTGCTAAATGAAATTATACCCACCGCAACTAAAACAGTTTTAGTTCAAAAATATATAAATAAAACGATAGATATCACTTTTGTCTATCGGTTATATTGAAATCAAACAAAATTATACCGCATATGACGTGCATGCTCCGATTTTCCTCAAAAATAATTGAACTCTTTCTGTTTACATGCTAATTATCAAGCTGTGGTTTTGATACACTTAGCCCAGGGGTCGGCAACCTTTTGAGACGGAAGAGCCAAAAGTTACAATTTACAAAATTTCCCACTTTTTAAAGAGCCACTAAACATTTTCGTTTCAGTATATAGTATTTGCTTATATAGGTATAATATATATGTATATATATCCGAGGACGATACGTCGCGACGGGGGCGATGCGGGTGAGACGCGAGTGGAAATAGCTGAGAGATAGACATGGTGCTCAATCATGGATCGATTGGACGATTTTTAAGGATTTATATAATAAAATAATTATTTTTTGCGTATGAAACTGGAAAGTCGCAACTTTACATCAAAAGAGTCTCATGCGGCTCGCAAGCCGCAGGTTGCCGACCCTTGACTTAGTCATTTGACCAGAATAGCGATTACTGACAAACAGACTTTTGGCAAAAACACGGTACACCGAAGTACCTAAGAAGAGAATTAAAATTATGAAGTGTGTATTTTGACCAAATCCCATCTTGTTGACTTGGAATGGTAATAGTTTTAAATGGAACCTGCTATTTTTAGAACGTAATATTAGACAATGACTAATCTTAAATAGAAAGCAACTACGGAATTCAGTACGCCATCTTTTAATTAAAGGTGTAAAAACACAAGATACCAGTTTAACATGTGCAATGTGCATCTATTGTTCTAGATATAAAATGCTCCTTATCTTATAGTACCCTACATATTACATTGTAAAGAGATCCAGGAGAACTACAAATGTACAGTTGATATAGTATAAAATAGTTCTGTAGTAGATTACATTGCTTGTTCCACAACTAGCTGCTGCCACAGTAGCTACTCCAGTGAACAGATCACGGCAGACTGTGTCTGGAATAACAAGCGATACTGTTAAAGATGGTGTCAAACTTGAGCTCAAACCGCAGCGATAATCGCACGGTTATTATATTAATATTATGAAATTGTAGCGAGAGTTGAAATCTTGTTTTCTTACGAAGATTTAGGATATTTAACACTAACCTGACTTCATCCGCGTTAATTGCAGCTTTAAAAAAAACTCTATATTAAAAGCACAATAATTTTATTATTCTTAATGGTAGCGATTCCGCGCGTTTTTATCCCCCGACAAAATATCCTACCAGAAAAACTGGTGTAGAATTACTGTATTACTATCTCACTTTGTATACACGACTCCGTATTTATTTTTTAAGAACTCCCCCCAAACGCCCTTGCCTTTTCACCGCGCAAAAAAAAAGCCATCGCATCGACACGACCCCGTAATTGTTTTTTTAAAGAACTCCCCCCCAAACGCCTTCTTCTTTTCACTGCGCAAAAAAACGCCATCGCATCGACACGACCCCGTAATTGTTTTTTGAAAGAACTCCTCCCAAATGACTTCCCCTTTTCACTGCGCAAAACAAAACGCCATCGCATCGACACGACCCCGTAATTGTTTTTATGTCGGGGGATATTGTGCCCTTAGGATATTTTGTCAAAATGATATTTTGTTAGGGAATCAAGACGCGCTTTACCAATGCGCGATTACCCTTGGTATGATCAAAATTTTATCTCACAACGAAATCTTTGAACGTTGAGTGAACGAAAATAGGGACAACTGAATCGATTGCAGCGTGAGCTGTGAACTAAATGAGCAATAAGTCGTGCAACGGTTATAGAGTATGATTTCATGTGGCCGTCGTATGTCGTCATCGTCGCATTCCCTGCCATATCGTGTATTAAGAAGCTTCGCAGTTTAAAACAATAATAACGAGGCAGTTCAATCTCGATCTACTGTCTGCTAGCGCCGCTAGTGGTTTTCGTAAAAGTAAACGTCGAACAATATATTTTTTTACATTTCTCCAAATAATAAATATACCTACTCAATATGTGTTTTTCAGTGCAGCAATATATGAACACTATATCTCCTTAGCTGGGTATAAAAATTTCGATAATTAAAGGTTCGCTTAATTATTATTACAGTTATTTGAAAAATGCTCATTTGACACAATGTTAATACGAGCATGAAAAATTTCGGATGGTAGGCGGGGCTGGGTTCACGCGCCCACTGAGCGGGACGATACGGTGTAGCTTTAGGCCTAGTTTATATGAGAGGCGTTCAACGCGCGTTGGCCCAACGCGCGTTTACAGCTTCTATACAATTGTATAGGACTGTTTATATGATAACGCGCGTTCAACGCGCCACCAACGCGCGTTATCATATAAACAGTCCTATACAATTGTATAGAAGCTGTAAACGCGCGTTGGGCCAACGCGCGTTGAACGCCTGTTATATAAACTAGGCCTTAGCTTCATACTGTCCACTATTATATAAAAAAAACATTCTTGTAAAGTGAGCCACACGTTGTACTGATGATTCGTGTTTACTTTTACTTTAAAATATTATATGTTTTGTTCTTACTTAAATTTTAAATTAAAGAAGGGGTGAGCCAGTCTTAAAATTATTACAATAGCACTTGTATTTAATATAATTAATATATTGTGTTATGATGTAACATTAATGTACTTTTTAAAGAAAAAACCTTCGCACCATAGAACATTTTTCCTTGTTCTTTTCTTCGAATTATTCTTTTCTACTGTGAAATTCCATCTTAGTGATCTAGACTGTAGATTACAAAAAGATTTACTTTAACTATGAATCTTTAAAATTCTCGGGTTAACGACACTACAGTCGAATAGCTATCTTCTATCTTGAATTGTTCGAGTTAAAACATTCACAACATTGACGAACACTGATTGAACAAATGATTCAAAAGCTTGTGGTCGAAAAAATGCAAGATTTTTATAAAGCAAATATTTTCAGATTAGCTAGTATTTAGGGTGTAAACAAATATAACAGAGGCAGCGGATAGGACGTCTGGCGTCGAGGTGTTTTAAGAGGTGTAAAAAACTAGTGTTTTTGAAATTTTATTTAAATATATTAAAATTTTGAGAGGACCAAATCAGAATCTTACTTTGGCCACCAATGATTTTAGCTACGGCACTGCCAAAACAATCTACGTCTCCAAGAAATAAGTAAATATGCTTATAGAAGTATATGTAACAATGTAACGTGTATACGTGTATAGATTCAACCATCCATAGTACAATAATATAAACTTTGTGTTCGGGAATGTTCAAGTCGTTTTAGTGTGTGCATACATTCATAGTCAGTGAGATGCATTGTATTTGCATGGACTGCATTCAAATCGGAAAATTACACTAAATATTCACCTCGAACTGAATCGAATTCGCAGCATTTGCTTCTCGACGTAGTACACGGAAAAAGTCACACGTTCAACGACTACCAACTCGTGTACTATTTATTGTATTCAAACAAAGTAACAAAATGTCGAATGTAGCTGTTGGAAATTTTAAAGTATTTCAAATAAAAGTGAATTAAAAAAAGTTTAATGTTTACTCCCTGACTGCAAATCATTCACAATCCACAGATAAAATAATTTTAATATCAATAACTAGCGCTCCGTCCTGGTTTCACACGGGTACAAAAGAATGAATGGAGGGGGGAGTGATGTGAGTATGCACGTTCATTTTAATTTACCGAGATGAATGTTGTGTTCAAATTTCATGATGATCGGGGTTACCGTTCAAAAGTTTTTGTCGAACGGATAAATTATGAGTTTTATATTAATAGTATATTGTGCGACTAGTGAGAGAAGGAGAATATTCCACGAGTGGAATATTCTCCTTCGATCAATGGTCGCACATAATACTTTATTCAACTAGCAAGAGTAATATGTAATCGGGGCCCTGATAAAAGTGGGAAAAATAATACATCACTTCATTGATTGACGTACCCACCGGCCTCGATGCATACAAGATGGCCCTGACTTTCGCTGAATTGCGATGCTGTTTTCATATATACAAATCGCTACCGCGTTCCTATTGGTCCATAAACTATGCAGTAATACATTATCGTACAGTTTCGGCTCATTATTAGCATTCTATGCGTCAACATGAAGTAATTTATTATTTCTCCCGAATTTAGCAGGGCCCCGAAATTATATATTACTCACGCGTGTTGAATAACATATATTTTTTACACTTTGGGTTACATTATTGAAGTTTTCGAGTAACAATATAACCTATGTTACTCAGTGATTTAATGTAGCATTCTATTATTGAAAGATTTTTTTTGTTTGTAATGAATATAATTACAAACAAAAATACTCATCTTTTCACTTTAATATTAGTATAAATATTATTTTTAAGAGGATAATGGATCAATAGTAAAAATGCTGACAAGCAATATTTTCAATGGCGACGTTTCGTTTTAATTTTTAAAACTTCCTCAAGATCTTAAAGAATAACTTAACATTGGTGGTAATATTGTGCATTTTATTTATAATATGTAATTTTTTTATAATATTCGGAGACAATCAGTTAAATTGAAAAGAAAATGAATATTAGTATAGATAAAACTCTAAAAAGAGGTTTTTCTGTGTTACTTTTTTAATGAAATTTCATATTTTATAGGCATTTTGCATAATACTTAGTCGTAAGTAGACATTTTTAGAATTTTTCCTCGCGATTTCAATGAAATATGGTACATCTGTCTGTGTGTAGTAACATCATTAAAAATCACGTGCACAAAAATGGTAATCTATTTTTTTTCAGTTGATGAACATTTAAAGTTTATGAAAAATCATATATGCGAAGAGATAATTTTATACTACAATTATAAATAAAGTTTAGACTCATTTTTCAGACAATTTATTAAAAATTATTTAATAACTATTTGATGTTTGATGTGCATCTTCCACAGAATAACAATTGAGCTAAAAAAATATTTTTTCTGTAAAATTTTTTTAACTCAAACATTTTTATTTTTTTACAAACTAATCATAAATTAATTTTTTATATTTGTTTATTTTTTTAGCTCAAGTATTATTCTGAGGAAGATCCAAATCCGGATCGAAACATCAATTGGTTTAGTGATTAACGTCTGATTATATTCTTCAATAAATAAAATTTTCGACTAATTTTTCAGGCATTTTATTAAAAATTAATCAATAAACCAATTGACGTTTAGGTCCGGATTTGAAATTTCGTCAGAATAATACATGAGCTAAAAAAATATAACCAGACGTTAAACAAAGATTTGAATAATACAATATTAATTATCAAAACAAATAATTAAATTTTAAACTTTTATTTAAAAAAAATGTTTTTCTTCTAAATTTTCATGCTTTAAAAAATTTGTATTATATTTATACAACGCGTGAAAAAGTGAAAGGACGCCAATATTGCAATTTATTAGTTCAAAAATAGATTTCCCAAGTTCAACAAAGTTTCTTAACGCTTTCTTGTCTCTATAGATACATTACAAAAAGTTGGAGGCATCTAGCAAAACGTTTACTAACAAGAGAACTTTACAAAATGTCGGAGGTTATGAAAAATGTAAGAAAATGTGTCACCAAAGTGACATCAATGTGTGTGCAGCGAGTTTCACGAGATTTCCTTTTACAAACGACGAGACGGGGGCATTTAAAGAAACTTTTCTTCTGTATGTGTATTTTGATTGGTTCGCTTTTCTCATAATGTCTTTTGTACAAACTTCTTGAAATATCGGACGAAATCTTTTTTAAATGGCAATGTTTAATATCAGCTCCAGCTCGCCCAACTTTTATTGTACTTCTCCAACCGACACAGGAAAGTACATTTGTTAAACGCTAGATTTCTTATTAAAATTTAAAAGAAAAAAGTTTCGATTTACTAGCTTCAAACTTGTTTTGCAATAGTTAAAAGGTTTTTTCCCCTTTATATAAACACTAGCTGTCCGTTCCGGTTTCATCCGGGCGCAAAAGAACGAATGGAGGGGGGCAGGACATGAGTACGCACGTCCATCTTAGTTTACCGAGATGGATGCCGTGTCCAAATTTCATGATGATCGAAGTTGCCGTTCAAAAGTTTTTGACAAATTTTGAGTTTTATATTATATATTTGTTACACCTTGAGCTACATTATTGGAGTTTTCGTAGGGATCTCTAATTTAACTCGATTAACAATATAGCCTATGTTACTCAGTGATAATGTAGAATTTTATTAGCGAAAGAATTTTTAAAATCGGTCCAGTAATTTTTGAGTTTATTCATTACAAACAAAAATTCAAATCTTTTCTTTCTATAATATTTGTATAGATTAGAGTTCTTATTGATTGACTGACACGAATACACAATCACAACTACTGAGCCTAGAAACTTTAAACTTTAGAAGTGCTTTCATTTACTAAGAGCAAGTTTTTGGAAATTTAAATTCTAATTAGCAAAAAAGGTGATCGCAGGAATAGTTTTTTTTTTTTGTAGACAGAAGAAATTTGGCATCACTGTTTTTTCTCAAAATAGAGGAGATGTATTTATGAGCAATTTTCGACTTTCATGTTCTGAAAAATGAAAACCATCTTGAAGGGTACACGTAAAAAAGTGCATCAGTTCGTGGACACACGACTGAAGCTATGGTCATTAGTCATTACATATTATATATTAATGCTTAAGCATAGATAGATTATAGACTATACCTAGACGCTAAACAGCTGAGATCATCAGCGTCTATTATTGTTTAAAATTTACGAATACATACACAAAAAAACAATGAAAATATTAGGTACATTAAATTTCTGTTTATTTATTAATGAGAAATGTAAAGAAAATTGTCATTAATAAAATAACAGTACTGACGTTGTCAGGGATCGAACTAAGCATCTTTGTACTTCCAACGTAAGCGCATTTAACCACTCTGCCACATAACGCGCTTGCATTAGGAATATTTTGAGTATTATGCTCAATAATAATTAGTATATATCACTGTATACATATAACCGCTATCAGAACTGTGATAATATCGAGAACGCACGTCTTTCTTGTCTAGGGTATGATCTGAACACAAATACGTGTGTGCACCTTTGTTTCGTTTTTTCGAGATGACTACCCATCCGAAACTTGTATCCACCACCTACGTCTGAACCTGCGTTTAAAACATAGCTTCAAAAAAGACGTATTCAACAACTTTTATCAAAAAACTAACGGAGAGGGGATTAACTTTTCAAGTTACTATTACTATCTAGTTAATAAGAAAAATCTCAGGATTGTGGACAGAAAATTATATTTATTAATGTACGTTTTGTCTATAGATTAATACTTTTTTAAGTACAAGAAAAATTTTCAAAACAATAATTATGAAAATAAATATTAATAATTACTAACCATAGCAATTAACAAAATTTAAGATACTTACGTAAGACAAAAACATGGCAACAAATTTATATGTAAATTTTTAAACAATAAAAATAATAAATAAAAATTCGAAAGTTAGTTCAATTTCATAACATAGTTGTACTGACTACTTAAATTTTGAGTGTCTGTTCTATAATAATTAATAGAATTGTTTTTTCTAATAAAACACATTTCACTGATATTACATTTTTTTCCAATTTGACTCTTTATCTAATATTTGAACTTCATTAAATAGAATTTTATGTCCAGTGTCGAAATGATGAAATGACAACGCGGTCTTATTATCACTTAATAAATTTATGTTTCTACAGTCCATTCTGTGTTGGTAAATTTTATGTTTTAGTAACTGTTTTGTTTACCCCACATAGCACTTACTACATTCACAAGGTATTTTATAAATGATATATTAGATATCGTGTCCATCGAGATAATTATTAATAAAAAATCGCAGGATTGTGGACAAAAAGTTATTTATTTGGTGTACGACGTTTCGTCTATAAATTTAGACTTTTTCAAGTACAATTAATGTGAAAATTTTCATATTAATTGTACTTGCAAAAGTCTAAATTTATAGACGAAACGTCGTACACCAAATAAATAACTTTTTATAAATGATATTAGATTGATGTAAAATAGGTGTTTTATGTTTAAGATTTGTGAATAACCTGTCTAATTTATTTAAGTTATAAAACACCAACTTGATATTTGTGTTAGAAAATAGTCTGTTGTGCCTGGAGGAAGTCGAATAAAACTGATAGTATTTTAATATGTTTGATAAAGATGTCTTCTTTATTCATAATAAGGTTTACTAAGTACTTTTTCTTGTTTCAGGTATGCAAATATATATATCCAGTTTCAACAGCAGTCGTAAGTTTTAAAATGATTAATATAAAATAATTTTAAATAAAAATATTTAAATTTCGGTTTAAGGAATATAATATCAGTGTACGTACAGGAGTGATCCTATCCGTTTTTTTCATGTACGGAATCCTGAAAATCTGATCAAATGTTGTGTAAAGAGAAAAAATGTAAGATAAGCTGATGTTACGCCATAACGTTATATGCTAGAAAGTCCCCCTCCCGTAAAAGCGTTCGAGTCTTAAGTTGGCAACAGTGTATAGTCAGGGGATGCATAGGCATACAGTTACAGCCGATGTAGATGCAATTTAGCCCGTACAGTTGATGCATTGCCAGTATGTCGATCTTTATCTCCCTTCATTGTATCATTGGAAAAATAGTTTATCATTGTCTTTTGTTGTCTTTAATTCAGATTTAGAGGACTGGGTGAGATTTTGTGAAATTGGATAAGAATTGTTAATGATTTCTAAAGATAGACTGCGTACTGTTATTTGAATAGAACAAGTTATTTCATTTCAAAGCTAACGTGATTTGTAGAAACATTTTGAAAAATTTCTCCAAATTTTAATAAACAATTCGCCTAGAAAAAATTGTTCAAATACATTTTAAGCTAAAGTTGTAGCTTATTAGTTAGCAAATAACACGATCTTAACTATTTTTTTTGCACTCTGAAGGGAAGTGTGTAAATATTCAGAGGTGGCCAAATAAAAAACTCAAAAATAATTTTTGAATTAGCAAAGTCATTAATCTGGACGCTGTTAAAATTGACGCAATTTAAAAAAAAAAAGTTACTCGAAACCCAGCTGTATTTATTATGTTCTTTATCAAATTTTAGATTAGAGGTCAAGAAAGTCCATGCTTTTTATTCTATAGTAGTGGCCACCGTTTTTGTCGACTTAAGTTGCAAAATTAGTCTTCACGAAAAGTGATTTTATTTTAACGCGATAATATATAGCTTATGTTCATACTAAATATTGGTGAAAAAAATTTGAAATCGGATGAGTAGTTTCAGAGATTACCTTTCAACTGTTATTACTCACGTGTTTTTAAGTTTTCTTGTCTCCTCCTAGGCTGTTTAATCAATGGAAAAATACTTTTTCTGCATACCTCGATCGAAATTTCATACTTTCGGCACCGATTGTAAGGTAGAAAGTCCAGTATTTACTCCTTGGTGGGATTAGCAATCAACTTTTGTTTAAATGTCGTTTCCATAGCAACCCTATTACATGTTAGCTAATAGTCGCGAACAACTGTCATTCGTGCTAAACCTCAAAGCTGCTTGCTTAGAGTTTATCTGCGTTTTTTATGTAATTAATTAATTAATGTATTTAATCATGGCATCATGGCGCACAGGGCAAGAATATCACACTTTCGGCCCTTGTGGTGTAATATACTATTGAAAGCTTTTATCCTCAAATAAATAGTTTTTTTTATAGAATTATAAATGCCACGATGTTAGAAAGTAGGAGAAGTTGAAAATTAGTCTCAATAGATTGAAAATAGATGAGTTCTACTGTAAATATTTTAATACATTTCTATTTTTAAAAATGCTCCGTTATTAAAATTAATCAGAATTAGCATTGAAAATAGAGTTGCGTCATTTTCCTTTGCATATTTCATACGTACTGCGTATGTTGATGCTTCACGAGCCCATTTCTCTAAATCTATTTATGAATAATAGAAAGCAAGTATAATGCATTTTTAAGATACGTGAATGCATTTGCTCTGAAACTAGAAAATAAAAGCATAGCACATGTTTTATACGTATGAGGTGTTATTTCCAATCCTTACTTAACACACTTTTTTACTTTCCGCTGGGAAAATGAACGCCATATTTTATGGTAGTGACAGGAAAACGCGTTCTACTTATTATCGATTTGGATGTTCAATGAAGTTATATAGGAACCCATCTGCTACGATCTGCAATTTTTTAAGATATACCGTTACGTTTCTTTAATTCCATATGTTTTTCTTAAACCAAATGTTTTCTTTTGGAGTTAAACTTCTTTAGGTGCGGTGGGGTAAATTGACCTGAATTAGGCGAAAAGTGAAACGCTTCCCCCTCTCCGACTTTAGTAGTTGGGTAATGCGCATCTTGATCCCCCGACAAAATATCATGTTCACTAAATATCCTACGGGCAAAATATTCCCCGACACACAAACAATTACGGGGTCGTGTCAATGCGATGGCGTTTTTTTGCGCAGTGAAAAGGGGAAGGCGTTTGAGAGAGTTCTTTAAAAAAAACAACAACGGGGTCGTGTCGATGCGATGGCTTTTTTTGCGCAGTGAAAAGGGAGGGCGTTTGAGGAGAGTTCTTTAAAAAACAATTACGGGGTTGTGTATACAGAGTCAGATAGTAATTCTACATCAGTTTGGCTGATATGATATTTTGTCGGGTGATGAAAACTCGCGGAATCATCTAGTTGAGAGGAAAGAGTGGAAGAATTGTTTCACTAGGGAGATAAATTTTCCTGGATCAGACGAAATGTGAAACGCTTCCTCGTCTCCGACTTCAAACGTCAAAAGTTAAGAAGAAAGAGTGCGAGAATAGTTTTTACACTCCCTGTCAAATGTGTCATACACAGTCTACACGCATGCGCAGAGCGTACGGTGTGTATACGTAGCATTTTCTCTAGCCACGGTAACAAATTCCACATAACCATTTCCTAATCCTGAATTAATAAAATTGTCAATAAATGACAGATACTAAGAAGTTTCACTTCTAACGCACGAGAGTCTCAGGCGTTTTTTTTATTCATCACACTATTTTAATTTTCTCAGGTACTTTTCATATTAATCATGCTTACAGAAAAGACATTGATCTAAATGACGTGTTATTTCACCACGTTTATATTAACTCGCTTTTCGTATGTCGGGCGGAACTTTGTAATTGATTTTAAACCAACTTCCTGATGAGATAGAGACTTGAATTTTTTAAATAGCTCAAAATTAGATTACAATACGAGAAGATACTAAAATAAAATAGAAAATAATAAAAGAAATAAAGAAACTTTAATAATTACATATACAGTGTAAACTCTTTATAACGTCCTTCGTTATAACGAAAAACTCCCTATAACGTCGAAATTTTTACGATTTGGTTGGTTTACCTTAAAACCTATACAGTATACATTAATACCCTCTTTATAACGCAACAGCCATTCTCTATTACGAAGAAATATGTCCATATTTAGGCGTCAGCAAATGTTTACAGACATAAAGAGGACCATTCTGAACCATCACCATCTATTCAACAAGCACTTGATGACGCCAAACTTATCGAAAAATTCCTATTATTTAATGAAGATTATTCCACCACATTGAAAAATTGGTTATTTTTCTTTCTTCCCTCCCTATAACGAAAATTCTTTAAAAAAATGTTCGGTCCCTTAAAATTCGTTATAAAGAGATTATACAGTACATTGAAGATTATTGTTAATTTGGTGGTTTTTCTTTCTTCACTCCATACAACGGTAACTCTCTATAACGATAAAAAATGCTCGGTCCCTTGAGTTTCGTTATAAAGAGTTTACACTGTAATTCATTTTTAGTTATTTACCGTTGTACGACGCCTCGCAATTATCGGTCGGTAGCTCAGTTAGAGCGTTGAAGTAACAACGCGAAGGTCGTGGGTTACACCCCCCTCCCCCCCATGAGACCTATAGTATTTTTATTTTTTTACGAAGTAGGTATTTTTGTTTTTACCACATTTTTATTAACTAAAAACAAGGAAATAATAAATTAATAAAAATATGTTTATATACCACGTTTTTAAAAAAACTAACTGAAAAGTATAAAATGATTTTTTTAACTTTTAGGATTTGAAACGAAAAACGGGGGGCGCATTATCTCAATAAATAAAAATTTTTGATTGATAGCTACTCTCTACACTTCTTATATAACTGTGACATTAAAAAGTATTTTATACTTTTTAGTTCGTTTTAAAAACGCGGTACCTATATTAATTTTTTTTTATTTATTTTATTAGTTTTTTTTAGTAAACTGCATCAGGGTAACTGTTTTACATTCAATGTACTTCACTACGTTACAGTACCGGATGAACATCTTTAATAGGAGAGCGGACTTATTTTATTTTCTTTTTTAACCGTAATGAACAATCTTTAAGAAACGCGGCTCGTCCGTTCGAAATGTTCACAGCGACAGTTGGAACGAAGAACGCTACTTAACATTACGGCAGTGAAATAGAAATACTTTACTTTTTGTGAACGAAACGCGATCGTACATAGTCAGGAAAACTGGCAAGCTCTGAATACAATGATAATGGATCAATTTATTTCATTTGAATAGTTGGCACCCATAAGTGATTTGTCTGCTTTTTCTATACTTCGATGAGCATTCGGTAACGACGTTATATTTTATTACATAACGAATGCCACGGCGTTATTCGCATTCAATGAGAAGATTTAATAATATAACTCACATACGTTTCTAAAAGCTTTTCTCACTAGCTTTTTTTTTGTTATCAAAAGAATTATTATGTTACTGAAGGTTAGTAGAGTAGAGGTTGCCCCCGTTCTATCTGGCCAATTATCGTAAGCTCGAGAATGACGTCAGCTGGCGGATCGTTCAAATGAAGTACAAAGAATAGAGGTTGGTTTTAATAATGTGTGTAATATTATTAAACAAAAAATTAAATAATGGTCGAAAAATAGTAGACATTGTTTATTCACTACATATTTTTAAACATTTCTTAGATATAACAACTTAAAAAGAAAAAAGTTTTAATTTGGTACATATACCTATATAGAGTTATATGACCCAATCACGGACGTATAGCGTAAATAAATGAATTCCGATTTAAGGGCACAAGTAAAAAATTAAAAAAAAATATTTTTCAAGTTTATCATGTGACGTATAAAATGAGAGGGCTCATTGAAATATAAATAAATTTTTTCTTATAATTTTGAAACGCGTAGTTTAAAAAATAATAAAGAAAATATACAAAAATCGAGCATTTCTATCTTTGAAACTACTGAACCTAAAATTTTGAAAAAATAGTGAATATAGAGTCTAGAGTTTACAGGAAAACCTAAACGATATTTTTTTTAAAGGTCTTACGGAAAACGGAACGGTACGCGTTATCCTCGTCTTATTTATGTTGAGATATTTAATACGGATAAATATTCTTTGTCGGCAAAATGATTTAAAAAAACTTACAATTTTTTGCAAATTTTCGGGGCGAAAGTCGACTATACCCGACTCTGTTCCGTGCCTTATACTATAAGTATACAAAAAAAATTACCCTCACGAAAATGAATGAGTATTAAAAAAAAAACTTATTTTTTCTTCGATTAAATCAGTTGCTTTAATATAAATTGAAATATATGTATAAAATTCCAATTATGTTAAAACAAAATTGTATCACTTGCGTAAACAAAAAACAGGACTAATTCAAAAAGACATATTATTAACAAAAAGCTTCCGAATCCCAAAGGAACTTACAAATGTAATACGCATTGCATTATTGTTAACGACTGAAACGAATTCAAACAAATATTTGTGTAACATTTATCTGTAGGCGTCGGTTCAGCGGCCAGGATAATTGCAAAACACAAAAACCAGTGCAATATAACAATCTTTCGTTTACCTATTGTGTAGACTGTACAGAGTGCCCAAAAATAGTTGCGATTCCATAATTTATCGATTCCTAAATATCGGTGTCATAACACAACTCTATAATTACCACTTAATAATTAAACTATTTATAGGATGTACCGAGTTGTTGAATTTGTCTCGTCTTGGACAAATAAACTGCATCAACCCTTTAAACTTTTGCACTACCTGTTTTACATGCATGTATTTTGTATACAGTCATGACCCATTACGCTCTAGTGCGGTAAAGTAAAATAAAATTGGTCGCGCTATACCAATTCCCTAATAAATTACTATTTGTCTATCAGTTGTTTTTTTAATAACCTATTAGAGGTGGCGTTTGTTCAAAAGTGATCTGTCAAAAATGTGTTAAATAGGGTGAAACCAGCTATTTTATAGAAAGTACGCCTGAAAAATACCATATATACTTCATTCGTAATAGTATCGCGGCTCGTGTGACTGTCTAAACTCGCTGGCACTCGTTTTGAACGTAATTTGATAACTCGTCGTAATATAATTCATTACAACATTACCTACTCCCACCGTATAAAATCAGTGCAAAACCTTTAAACAGAATAGATTATACGGATATATCATATCATATAACCTAGTCCTTTTTCGTGTTTGTGTGTGTGTGTTATTTACAAATACACAGACAAAAAGGTTTTTGTTTACAGACAAACACGCGATAAAGAAATAATGTAAATAAACGGGGGGTGGAGTGAATGAGTTGCCTCGTGCCTATTGTTGAAACAGGTGGATAATCAGTCTAATTCCACAGTTCCTTCCTCACTCTAATTCTCTGTTTAATTCATATGACAGCATAAACAAACATAATGTTTAAACTGAGCACATTACCCGATCTGTTCTTAGCTACTTCGTATTCAGAACTACATGTACCGCACCCAATTACGACAATACATAAATCTATTAATATTTTTATTTAAGGGTCGACTCTGTTATTCGTCATTTTTTATTTTATCAAAACATATTGTTGCGTGCTCCATGTTGGGACGACTATGGATTCTGTAGAATCTTCTACCAACAACAACAATAGAAAACAGGTAGCCAAGAAAAACCGACCTTCTTAGAATTGCCTGGAGAAGGCAATGCATTTAAAGAAAGGTTGAGATGCTTCTAGAACATTCGACAGGCAGGGGACGAAGCTATAAAATGCGAGCGGAGTGATTGACGAGGCAATCAGTCAGTTGGTTAGTTATTCGTGAGTTGTTCATGTGCTCTGGCGTTGCGACATAAATCATACAGTTATACTGTGAAGATAAATAAACTTTTGTGTGTGTAAACCATTGAGAGAAATTATATAAACATGGTTTTAAATAAATAACTTTTTGTAAATAGTCGTGTGAATATAGTTGATATACAAGTGTGAATAAGTGTACTAGATAAACTTTGTTGTGTTTGTATGTTGTAAATATTTTGTGTACTTACACAATTTAGTGACTCTTTATTCTCTGTTACTTAGTCTTTTATTTTATTTCTGTTAACGTTATTATTACTGTTAAGTTAAAGAAGTACGCTTTCGTTTGTGTGTTTAACTGTTTTGTTAAACATTTAGTATTGTAAATAAATAATTTCCACCACGGACTATAACAGTTTTATTACATTGGAAACTGGCCTCATATACACGGCGTTATATGGGAGCCAGGCAAAATCAATGTATAAGAATACGTTAAAGATACGTCAGCATTTAGCACAGAAAAGAATCTCTAACGAAATTCTTCGATAACAGGCCTG
The DNA here is from genome assembly GCA_963575645.1 of Xanthostigma xanthostigma. Classification (NCBI taxonomy): domain Eukaryota; kingdom Metazoa; phylum Arthropoda; class Insecta; order Raphidioptera; family Raphidiidae; genus Xanthostigma; species Xanthostigma xanthostigma. Next base: position 18,357,741 of record OY754472.1, on the reverse strand, counting down.
AGCAAATGGCGGCCCGCGGGCCGTATCCGGCCCGCAGCACAATTTTGTCCGGCCCACGAAGCATTTTATAAATTTTAGAAAAATAGTAAAAGAAATAGCAAGGGCGCCAGAACAGACGAAAAGGCGCTTTTTCATTTTTTTTTTTGCTCTGCAAAGTTTTGACCCGCGGTCAAATTTTCATCAGCTATACGGCCCGCGGCCGAACTTTCATCAGCTATGTGGCCCGGCGATCAAAAGATTTGCCCGCCCCTGGTATAGATAGAGTATAGAGTATAAAAAAGACGGGTTGCACTCCGGGAGTGCCGGCAGAAGTGAAAACTTGAATATTAACGTCTTAATTTTTTGCATTTAGAAGCATTGTTTATTTATTGGCAACACTTGTAAATAAAATGGTTTGTATCATAGATTGCATTTTTATGTACGATATTTCAACGCTAGATGTCTAACGTTGTATAAAAAATAAAGTGGTTTGTATCATAGATTGCATTTTTATGTACGAAATTTCAACGCTAGATGTCTAACGTTGTATAAAAAGTATCTGGCAATTACTATCACTTAGAGAGTCTCACCCAGTTCTTACTTTTCCTGACGCGAGTTTAACATTTTTTACCCATTACAAAAAAGTGTACAACGCCGCTAAAGAAGTTTTCACTTCAAAAATTGAGGTCGAACTGAGAACATCTACCTTTTTTTAAGTCGGTTAAAAAAACAGTCAGTATCAATAAAAAATCGATATGAAAGGACTGCAAAAGGTACAATGATTTCAAGGTCGACTGTATACAACATGCGATAGTTTTAAATGGGTGCATTCAGTATTTAAAAGGGTGAAGCATCTATATGTTGTCATTCAATTAGACACACGGCCAATGCAGTACATGCATAAATAACCTAATCACTGCTGACTCTCTGTCTGCGTGTATGTCTGTCTGTCTATATGCGCATTGCTCTATATATGTATATATTCACGTTTGCTATTAACTGACCCATTGCACACTGCTCTGCTGTGCTGTTATATACATGCGTCACAAAAAATTAGAGGCGGTATATTTCGACTGAACTTAAAATTGTCTTGTACAGATTGCATTTCACAGTGTTGAATATAATTACTTAGTTTTTTTTGTCTGCCTTTGTTATATGAAGCACTGCATGTAAGTGATGCCGGCGGTATACGATGCTACGAACACCGTCCAACATGCGTTCGTCACATCGTATTCGTGTGGCCGACGGTCAAACATACGAGCTTCCAATGTAGAGCGTTCAACGTTCGCGTTTGACCATGTTCCGGCTGTTGTCGGTATTCTTGACCCGAGTCAAAGGAAGCCTCCAACGTTCGAAGGAAAACATTCTTATGCTTTGATGTACGGCTACACGATTCGATCGAATATTATGTCAATTCGTAATGAATTGCTAAATAAGTACTCTTTGAGTGTTTATACTTTATAAAGATTAATTATTTGTTCTGATTTATTTGTGTTTTAAACAGGTACGTTTATAACATTATCATTTCATATTTAGAAACATAAGCTTCCCGTACAAAATCCATTACTTTTTGCAACATCATCCTCCATTTTGTATTTGTTGACAAATGTTCGCACCAACTTTTCTCAATTCAAGATTTCAAACATTCGACACACCGTGTAGCAAGTACTTTGGCACAACTTAATTGACTCAAACGTTCTGTCCAACGCTCGATAGAACGTTCGGGTCAACGTTCATAGCATCGTGTAGCGCCGGTTTGACTTTCTCAGGACTGACAATCGAAGCAGAGAGCAAAATTCATTCGAGAGTTGAAACATTCATTCATTCACGCATAGTACCAATATACCTAATTCTTAGTGGATGTCTACGTCGAGAAAGGAGTAACTATGCCAAATAATGGGAACGCATCCGTGTTTTGTCTCAATCGCGTGCGAAGCCACGGGTAACGGCAGTCATATATAATATGACCGGTAGATGACAGTTTGTCCAAGCATGCCAATTTTAAAAATGAATAAACATTTCATCTTTAACTATGAGTATTTTTTATTAAACATCTTAGATTCGATGCACACAAGTTATAAAAAAGTAGGTAGGTACTTATAGCAAAATATCAGGTATAAAAGTTAGTTAAAGAATAAATATACACTGCATTATACTCCTTGCTCTTTTTGTTGAATATTTTGACGTTCTCCCAAAAATCCGACCGATAGCGTTAATATAAACGTCAAAAAAAAAGTTTTATAAAATAATAATGCTTTATCCTAACCCAATTGCATACAAAACTTCCACTAACTTAAAACACTATACACTTCACAAAAGGTTAATAAGCAACACCTAAATAGATTCACAAGAGCAACTGTAGATATAATACTCTACGTTTATAGGTTAGGTATTATGATCTATGTGGCGGCCATTATTATTTTATGAGGCAAATAAATATTTATACCCTCGACGTAAGACAGAATAGATTTATACCTGCAGTAAACATAGTTATGTTTAGTGAATTGAATTATCGCTATTTATTCAGACGGATAGCTACCTGAAGAACAAATGAACCGAATAAATAAGTACTTACTGGTGAATATGGTCATTATTGTTAAGCATATCTGAAATATTTCTAAATTTTCATACAATGTAAGTAACTTTTATACTTTTTAGTTCAATGATTTGAAAAGTGCCAAACTTTATGAGTTGAATTGTGATAGTTCATTATAGATCAGTATTCAGCAGTATAATGTTTCCACCCGCGGCACTACTTCGACAATTGTCGCGGCCCCAATTGCCGCTGCAACAGCCGAAGAGCCCAGCAGCCGCTGTGTCAATATTAAAATAGTTGATTGAATATACCGTTCGATTCACCGGTGAAATGTTTGTAGTGCAGGCCAGAATCCAACTTCTAAATACAATAAGGTAACATATACTGCGGTTCTGAAATAATAGACAGTGAGTCATCATTATAGTAAGGTTCGCTTTATAGAACAGCGAAGCATACACACTATAGGCTGTTTTTTTTTGTTTTTGATCTCAATGGACCTAAAAAAAATTCTCCCAAAAGGGTATAGCCGGATATGTATGGGATTTCGATTTTGACTAAGGGGATCGTTTAGGTACCAAATAAAAAAAAACCACCTAAATTTTCCGCCCTCAACCTTAAGCAATTTTCGAGTGATTCGAAAAACCCAATTTTTCATTTGTATTTTTTTTCAATAGTAAAATTGAAAATTAATAAATTGGGATATTTTCCCGAGACATTAGAAAAATACGTTTGTGCTGATTTTTAGATGTTTAGACGATTTTAAAAAAATAAATAAAATTTAAATGTGTCACACCAAATTTTGTCAGAAAATGCTTTTTATATTCCTCTATATTCAGGAATTTTTTCAATTTTTTTCGGAGTGGTGGAACAATGAAAAAAACTAAAAAAAATATTTTTTTCTTTAACTTGCAGGTAGATAAATGAAGAAAAAAATGTTTTGTTGAAAACACATAACTTACTACAGAAATAATAAGAAAAAATTCGCAGGTTTGTGGACAATAGTTATATTTATAATTGTACGACGTTTCGTCTATAAATTTAGACTTTTTCAAGTACAAATTAAAAATTATTTAAAACAATAATTATGAAAATAAACATTAATTACTAACCATAGCAATTAACAAAAGTTAAGGTACATAAGATAAAAACATGGCAACAAGTTTGTGTATACATTTTTAAACAATAAAAATAAAAATTAAAAATTCTTATTAACTATTATCGATGGACACAATATCTAATATATTAATACAGAAATACCTAGAAAATTAAATAATACACAAAATTCGCAAAGCGAGTTTGTTTCCCATTTAATTAGCATATAAACAAAGTTTAGTCTAAGGACCTTTTTTTTGAAAATCTAATTCTCTACAAAATTCTGCTATCAAAAATTAGAAAAAAAGTTTTATACCAGCTATCCATGTTTGAGTGAAAACGTCATTTTTCCCATGTTAATTAAATGTGAAACAAACTTGATTTGCACCGTTCACAGGTTTGGTCTAAGAAGCCTAAATTTTGTGAGAATTTTTGTTAGGTCCAATGCTAAAACATTAGCAAATGGGACCGAAAAAAACAAAAAAAAATGCACATCCCACGCAAAAAAAACTGTGCCGCTTATATTATATTGTGAAGAATAAGTACGAAACACTGGCTGGAATTTACAAACTGAGTTATTGTAGCACATCGTATTACACAGTTGACTGGAGAAAATATTGAAATAATTGCTTTCCCGTCTAGCTTAATCTAAATTTTGGTTCGGCAACGAAGTAGTAAAAAGCGACAAACCTCTATATCACTTTATTGTATCTCATAGATAGATAGATAGATAGATTAATTTATTGTGTAACCAGAAACAAGATACAATAAGTCATACAAAAATACTTTAAAAATATAGTACAAAAACACTTAAAAAAAAACAAATCCTCAATAAAATTTGATTTACATAGGTTTTTTTTTAACTTTTAATATCACTGGTTCAGCTATTCACAGTGTAGATAATAATAGAAATGAATATCTAGTAATTATGTAACTATCTATAAAAATTTATGTCAATAGGGTACACCTACTGTTGGTACAATTTAAGTCTTGGGTTAACCGTTCTGGTACCTATTTTGTAATTACATCGGTTTAAAAGCATGATTATAAAAAATAACATCCAAATAAATGTACTGGAATACTGGATATGTCAAATTATTTAGCTCAGAGATGACAGTCACTGCTTATTCCTCTTTTTTTAATTAATTAATTAATGACGGTAAAGAAACGTGATATAAGTGGTGAAACACTTGGCATAAAAATGTCAGCAGCATAAGTTATGTAGCATTTCCGTATATTGAATTTCAAAATAACCTATATTCAAATATTTTCAACCGTTGAATCTTTTAGACACGCTGAACTGCACACTTTTCCGATGACGCCGTATAATAAAACAGTCGCAAGAGTGAGTTCTTAACCTATTCCAATACTTTCTGTGGCCTCGGTGAAATGTCAAGCGCTCGGAGTGACGCCTGACTTCATTTGAATAAACTATGAATAATAAACAGCCTTACGACCTTAAGTCTGCACTGTTACATGTATATATGTTACTATTGATGCGTATAATTTGAAATGTCACTGAACTTTAAAAGAAATATTTTTGAATGAAATTGTTGCTTCATTTTAATTCAACTTTCAGGAATACCGCACTTCCATCATAAATATACCCGTACTCTGGTACCTCCACCACAATACCCGTAATTCCACCATAAAGACCCGTACTTCCGCCATACAAATTATAAGTTATTTTTTGAAATTATGCTGATTTTTATTTTATTTTCTACAAATTTATGTTAAATACAACACCCATAACGTATATTAATTTGCAATGGTAACATTATAAAGTGGTGACAACATTAATCACTTTAGGGCTCTTGTTAACGAGCGTTTTAGTCAACGGGTAACGGGCCGACGCGAAACGGTTACCTTTGTGCACGATCCGCTAATATAACGTGAGCGCGTCCGTTATAAGAAGTAGTAGCCTACTATTTATACAAAAAACAGCAGCTACGAAAAAAAAGGAGGCAACTATGGGTTCATCCTATTTTATTAGAATGTCTCAAATTCTTCATTTAGCATTATACAGATATCTTTCCATGCCGCCAAATTTGCTTGTTTATTTTTGTAATTTTCTAAAGTGTTGTCCCATTATTATGAACTATTTGAACAAGGCTAATTAATAAATCCGTATCAATATCCCTTTTCTCCATAATTGAGCAGCACAAGGTAGGTATAAAGTATAAAAACGTGCCCGCACATCCATCGTCGTCAACAGACTTCTAAGAAATAATGCCCGTCGCGTTTGAAAACTGCGCGTCGGCCCGTCGCCCGTCGCAAAAATCGGGCCATTATCCGTTGTCGTTAACAAGAGGCCTTATAGGGAGCTAGGGACGATTTAGTTATAGTATTTCCTCAAACCTGAGTTTTTGTACATTCATTAAGAGCGCTATCCTGAACGAAAAAACCGCAGTCTGGCAGCTGAGACCGGGGACAATGCGTCAGTGGACCTGGTCAAAGATGTCAAACAGGAGGTGTCAATATATTTTATCATGTTTAATTGAAATTTCCTGAGAGAGGAGAGGTTCAGATGCGCTTGAGCACAAAAACTCAAGTCTGTAATTGCGTACCCGAAACAACCCTCATCTGGCAAAGGGTTGAACATGTCAAAATGCATAGCTCCCTCAAAATATTGCATTAAAAAGAAATGTTTTTACACACCCATTCTATAAAGTGACTGCTATATAGTTGCATATTTACCACTAGTGTTGTAAAGTTGCATAAAGTAAAAGAAACGTAGTAATGGGCTGTCAAAAATTTTGAAAATTAAGTGAAAATCAGCTATTTTATAGGAGGTACGTGCAAGAAATTCTATTTATTTCTCGTAATGATGTTATTAAAACTCTTCCGACGGTTAAAACTTGCTGAACCTCATTTTTAACATATTGTTACGATCGTCAAATATTAGTCATCACGCACTATATACATAGTTTACTACTTATTAACAATAAATTTGATTATCGCCGTGTGAAAGCGTGAACCCAATTAGCGCGTTTGCCTTGCGATAAGTTATCATGATTATATAGGTATAATTTATTTTGAGTTAAAAAAGTATAAATCAGATGATGTCGTATTTAAAACATGGCCGTCAACATATACAGTTCGTTAAGTATATATTATGAGACGTCTTCAAATAATCGATCTTTGGTAACATTTCCTTTTGCCAACCATCAACACGTCTTATGTATGATGTCTGCTAACTAAATTAATGACATTCCCGGCCTGTCCAAGGCGAGTCACCGCCTATTCATTCTATAACATCAGTCAAGACGTACCTACAAACTATAGGACCGCACTCAGTATTATTAGAATATACAAGGTATAACAAGATTACAAACGTACCTACGTGTAACTAGGGATGAGATTATTAGCTACTTTTAAGTAACAGGTACTTTGGCGACTGCGACTTCCAAATACCTGTGATTTTTAACTGCGACCCGTGATCGCTGGTAACTTATGCGCATGCAGTGCAGATATTAATATATAAGCGACCAGCGTTCGCCGATCACATGAATGACTGTGCACGTGCAGAGCAGAGATGTTAATATATTGATTTCAGCGAACAGTGATCACAGGTAAAATATCGTTCGGTGCTAAAACAGCCCATGCACAATATTTTTATGTATTAGTATAACATTACACCTAAAAAATGCATGTAATGATGCATTATTGAAATGTACGACTAAGTTATAAGTATATAAAGTACATATTTTACATTAGTGATCACATTTCTTTATTAAAATGGGTAATACATTTAGTTAAAAAAACCGGTAGTGAAATAGCGCATGTGACGATTATTTTTTTGCTTAGCCGCTGGTTGGTAACATGTAGCTACTCTGAAGTAACTGCAGTGAACCGTGAAATCCAAATATTAGCGACTAAGTAACAGGTAGTGAAATATCACTCATCTCTACGTGTAACTACTAAAAACGTATATGTATGCACTCTAGTATATTTTTTTAGGTCTAGCATTGGAACTTAAAAAACATTCTTCCAAAAATTTCAGCTTCCTAGATCAAACCTATGAACGGCGCATTAAAATGGAAAAAACCGGTCAAGTGTGAGTCGGACTCGCACACGAAGGGTTCCGTACACTATTTTTAAATACTTTTGTAAAAGAAACAAGAGAGGCGCTATAACAATATGTAACCAGTGGGAGTATGCAAGTAGTTCAAGAATTTCAAGGCGTGAAATTTTACAATAATACACCCCGGCGTTTTTATATTATAAACACTTTTTTTACAAAAATTTCTTGTAGAATAAAATAATATAAAGTTTTGATAAATATACCATTATATCAAATAACAACGTTATGGCAAATATCTCTGTTGCGCATAAGCCGATTTCCCCCAAAAAAAAAAATATACAAAACTTTAGAATATTAAACCATTATGAAAAATATACCATTATTATATAAAAACAATGTTATAGCACATATCTCTTCTGCGCATGCGCCGCCTTTCCCCCTAAAACTTTTTACAAAACTTTCTTTTAAACCATTATGAAATATATACTATTATTATATAAAACAACTTTATTGCATATATTTCTTTTGCGCATGCGCCAATTTTTCCCAAAAAATTTACAAAACTTTTGTAAACATAGATAGAATAATAAACCGTTATGAAAAGTATGCCGTTATTATATAAAAACCAGCCTTATAGTATATATTTCTTCTACGCATGCGCCGATTTTTTTCAAAAATTTATTTTACAAAACTCCTGTAAAACAAAATAATAAGCCGTTATGAAAAGTATACTATTATCTTATAAAAACAACATTATAATATATATTTCTTTTGCGCTTGCGCCGACGTCTCTCAAAAACAATAGGCCTCTTCATATTTGCATATCAAATATCCTCCCAAAATTTGGTTTCATTCCGCTCATCCATGGTGTTGGAATGGTAAAAAATGTCAAAAATGACGTTTGCATCTGTCAAAGCAATATGTTCTAATAATTAAAATTAGTTATTCAAATCGTTAACTCAGAAGGCGTTGCACTAATGTCAAAAGATTTGAAATGACATTCGTTTTTGAACAAATGCAATCTTTTTTTTAAGACAAAACATACGCAATTTTTAAATTCCCATAGTACAGTATGCAACAAACGAAGACAGACGATCCCCGTGTATGCTATGGATTAGACAAAATTGAATTTATACATTTTATTTCTATATAAAGCTGTATAAAAAAAGTGTTTCGACGAATTCTGTTATACAAAATCTATGTAAAATTTTCTGCTCTTTCGTTTAAGACAGGTCTCGAAACGATCTGATTTAAATTGAGCGACTTATAAGCAAAAAACTGAATTTGCTCCTCTTTGGGGAGTTTTGGGGGTTTTTTAATTATTTGTTGTTCTAGCGGCAATAGAAATACATACTCTGTAAAAATTTCAACTCTCTACCTATTACGGTTCTTGAGATACAGCCCGCTGACAGACAGACGGACAGACAGACGGACAGCGGAGGCTTAGTAATAGGGTCCCGTTTGACCTTCGGGTACGGAACCCTAAAAACGACGCTTTGACTCAAACATGGATAGCTAGTAGAAAAAAATGTTTTTTTTTTCAATTTCTTATAGCAACATTTTGTAGAGAATTATTTTCTCACAAAAAAGGTTCTTAGTACTAAATCCGTGATTTCATTATTTTCAAAGATATGATCGTTTAAACATTAATCAATTAAAAGAAATCTGATTTTTATTTTTTTACAAGCTCGACCACAGCACAGTGGATTTGGCATTCCCTCAAAATTTAAAAATCTCAGTCGTCTAAAAGTCTTTCGATCTCCGTCTTACGTCGTAAGCGGAACGACTGGGAAAAGCTAGTGTCATATATATTCACAGAAATAACTTTAGTACAGCTCTAGTAGGTACATAAATCAATATAAAAACGGATAAACACGCCTACGCTATACGGGCGGCATATCCAGTTTATCTTCGATCAAATTAAACTCCAGGTTAAATTTAGTTTTAGATTAAGGATGTATGACAGGTATCTTGCATCACTGAAATAAATATTTTGTATACTTGTTTTTTATATCTGCAATAAGCACCCTAGATTTCAGAACGCTTCACTAAATACAGTCGAACCTGGATAAGCAAAAGTTCAAAGGGCCGCGATCTCTTTTTCACGAACCCGAGTTTCTAGCTTATAGAGGTACAGGAGTGGCCTTTGTTACTTATAGAGGTCTATAAAAATTGAACAAAAACAATGTTTGTATTGTTTATGACTGATTCTTAAATTTCGTGGAACCATTAATGCGTTCGACTATGGCTTATAGAGGCACAGGCAAGTAGTAGTCTCAGTTATAGAGATCCGTGAGTGAAAAACATATTTTTCTTATAGAGATTTTTGTTTCTCACTTATAGAGGTTTTATAGACGGTACCTGGCAATTACTCTCACTTAGATAGTTTTTTTTACTTATCCAATTCTCACTCACTCAGGTTTGACTGTAGTTTAAAAAATTTGTGATTATGAAATAACATAAACTCTTATGTGAAAATCGCGCATTCAAAGTTTAATACCGATAAAACACATAATGGTTTGATGTCACCGATTTTTTTTCTAATTTTTAGAATATCGTTCATTAATTATTACAACAACGTCATAACTAAAAAAAACAGCTTTGAGTTATTTATACAGATAAAAGTTCATACGACGTGCAATTCATCTCTATAAATAACTAAAATTTTTTTATACGTTAGTTACCTAACTAACAAACTGTTTAAAATTTTATATATAGTCAACGATTCGAGTAAAATTATTATTGACTAGCAGCCCGGTTCGGCTTCGCCCAAATTTGTAGATTACCGCCATTTTTTCGTCGACTTACGTTGCAAATCGGTCTCCACGAAAAGCGCTTTCATTTTAACGCAATAATATATATATTATATACTATTTAGCCTATATCCATCCTGAATGTTCATTCTATATAGTGGTGAAAGAATTTTTCAAAAAGGCGCCGGGGTTTCGGAGACTACCCTCTACATACACATAAACTCACAAAATTCGCACTCTTTTTATTATAGTCGAATAGATTGATAAGTATCAAACAACGACGTGTTTAACTTGGCAACAGCGCACTCGTCCATATTATATAAACATTTTTAACACAATTTACACCCACTTTTGACAATTAACCAATGAAATTGATAGATTTCATTGCAGTTTGAATGCGATGCTGTTATGATATGTAATACACTTATATCTATTCTATATAATTATGTTTTGTTGTATAACAAACTCTACTAGAGTAGAAGTTTTGGTGCATTCAACGTTAGTTATACTATATCTTAATATATAAAAGGAAACGGTGAGTGACTGACTGAACCATTAACGCACAGCTCAAATGACTGGACGAATTGAACTGAAATTTGGCACACGGATGGTTATTTTGACGCAGGCATCCGCTAAGAATAGATTTTTGAAAATTCAACCCCTAAAAGGGTCAAAATTTGCATGGAGAAATCATATACGATAGATGTATCAATTCGAAAATTTGCAGGATTACTCCTGTCAACAAATAAATAAACACGTGTTTCTTGCTTTTTCGAAAACAACCTCTTCAGGGAGTGAAAAGAGGTAAATAATTTAAAAATCGACATGGGTGTCATTTTCAAGGTTTGTCAGGACGTTGATCACGCGAATGTCATCAATTTTGAAATGCATTAGGGGTGTCTACGTCGAGAAAGTAGCAACTATGTCAAACAAAGGAAATACATCCCTCTTTCGTCTTAATCGCGTACGAAGCCACAGGTAACGGCTAGTTATAGTATATGCGGTAAGGGACATACTTTTATACGACTGTATTCCTCAAACATCCTTAAATCAACACGTAAATAGATTCAGGGGTACATTTAGTGTTTAGGTTAAACCGAATTTTTCGTATTCGATAATGAAACTGGTTTATAATCAGTCACGAACTCCTTTGGGATAACTGAACTATTATCCAAATAGGTACCGTCCTGTCATGTATAATATGATAAGCAATGGAGTGATGAACGCTGATGAAACGCTAGTCTCAAACCGGTTGTGCGCTAAAGTTCTCGAATGACCGTATTAATAGTCCGCGTTTAAAGTTTCTATCGAGCTTAAAACCTATTTAACTATAAGTACAAAATATTTTTGATGTGAAAAACTTGTTAAGCGACACCAGGTGCATAACTCGTTAAATATAAAACCTTGGTTTACTAAAAACCGCTGCATACGAGGCTGGAAACACTGCTAGAAACACTGCTGGGACTTCTGCTGGCCGGCATGTTGGGTACGAGACTGGAAATGACGTCACTACAGGCTTTAAAATTAGAAAAGGGGCTATTTTTCTTGCTTGGTCCTCTGCTTGCTCTGAAAAGACGTCTCGTGTGAAGCGGGCACATAAAATCAATCTAGAAAACTAGAAGTATATAATCTAGCAAGGAATCTAGCGACAAATCCAGTCGCGTGTGCAGCGGCCGTGATATTATATATTATCGTTATCTGTTTTTGTCCATTTTTACCAGGTAATGGAAAAATTATCGGACTGTGCACTTAGTTTTTCCAATAGGAATGTTGACTAATTTTCGGAACTATTTTTATTTTGTAGATGGGGCCTTAACAGACACAAAAAAAATGTTTTAATAATAAAAAATGTTTAATTTTGAAGAAAAAATTGAAAAATTAAAATGATTTTTCCCGCTGAAACACTCAAATCTGTCACTGAGTTCGACCTACGTCACGGACCTCTGTCAGTCTATCGACCTTGCTTAAGCCAGTAAAATGAGGATGATTTGACCATAAACATTTCCACAAACTCGCAAGAGGGTGCAATTTGAGGGAACTTTTATGTATTAATATGATACATAATCTGGAAATACAGACAGGTGGATCCTACTAGGGATGTGAAAAAATAATCAATTTTTATTTTAATCGATAATTTTTTTTATATAATCGATTTCTTGTAATCGATTTTATTTATGACAATAATCGATTTTTAATGAATCGATTATAAAAATTACACATTTTAATCGATTTTTGTAAATAGTGCCAACTATGCGACGGATAATTCTTTTTAGTTTTTTTATTCTTTAAACTTAAAGTTTAAAGCATGATTTGTTTTGTATTTTAGTTTTCATACCAAAAATTTGTCGTTTTACTTTTGATTCTTATCGTTTTGTTTTATTTTTATTGTAAATTACAATTTGTAATAAAATGCCAAATTGTACTAGAATTTGTTTCAACAATTCTAATCTGTATCAATAGCCATAAGGTTGTCATTTTGTTTATTATTATTATACTTATCATTTTAAATGATTTTCATTCTAATAAATTGTTAATATTATTCTCTTAGTTTTGTTATTATATAGAAAACATCGATTTTATCATTCAATGTCACATCCCTAAATTCTACTACTGATATTATATCTATATACTAATATATAAAGCTGAAGAGTTTGTTTGTTTGGTTGAACGCGTTAATCTCAGAAACTACAGGCTCGAATTGAAAAAAAAATGTTTTGTTGGATAGCCCATTATCAAGGAAGGTTATAGGCTATAATAATATCACGCTACGACCAATTGGAGCGGAACATCAATGAAAAATGTTGCAAGATGTATCTCAAAATTGGTCCGTCCGACAAATATTATCAGGTGAACTGCCTTAACTAAATATTGCAATATTAGCGCGTTACGTTCACAAGCCTGAATAGCTCAGTCAGTAGAGCGTAAGACTCTTAATGCCAGGGTCTTGGGTTCAAGCCCCACGTTTTTATTTTCTACATTGCTTTCTTCTAAGGCTTACATTTCATTTTTTTTAAATTTTATTACGACTAATTAAAATTAAATAAATCTAATTAATAGCTCATTTGAAAACTGTTCCAACTATAAGTATCTACCTATATAAAAATAATTTTCCTGCATTGTATTCAATTAAATAATTATTATATTAAAAGAAATTTATTACTTAAAAAATGTATAAATACTGCTTTTTAACGACAAAAACTTTTAAACGGTAACTCCGATCATTATGAAGTTTGGACACAACATTCATCATGTCCCTTTCTTCCTCATTCGTTCTTTTGCACCCGGGTGAAACCGGGCGGGACCGCTAATGTAATATATTACAGACACTTCAATTTTATTTATTTGTATATGTTTTATTGACCTTTGATGTCTAAAACAGTTAACCACGACAAATATTTAATTATTATTTAATCATTGTACAATACGTATGATAATAATCATTACAATATCGATGTTTCAATAATTGAAATCGACTTGAACGAGTTGAGTATAAAACGACGACCATTAATACTGTGAAATTGTGTATGTGCGTCTACTTCTGTTCGTGTGTGAAACTCACCACCACCAACGAACGTACCTACAATCCTACATGGAGGATACGCTAACATCCTATCCGCTCTGTATGCCGTAGCACCGTGATTATAACACGTATAAACATTATTAATTATTTAACATATTGACTTAAATCTGTATTCTCTTCCTTTATATTTATACACACACACCAAACATACAACCAGTACACGTGTGTTTGTGAGTACACTACTGTACAAAATAACTTTTGGAATTTTATTTACAACGTACCTATACTGTCGATTTTATCACTTTATCATTAGCATTTCGAATTTTTACTTGACTAATAAAAGTTCTTGCAATTGAAACTGTGAACGGAGTTGAAATAAAAAACTTTTTAAAAACAATAATTGAATCTCCCTCAAAAAAGGGTCACTAAAAACCGTAAAATAACAAAGTTTAGAGATCGGCGCCTATTTAATATACCTAAGTACATAAAATGTGATAGTAATTAAATAGACGCGATTTTTAGTGACCCTTTTTTGAAGGAGATTCAATTTTTTTTTATGTTTTTTTTATTTTAAATTTTTTAGTGATCTGTTTTAGTGTCTAGTGAAACCGAAGAGCAACGTTCACGCCGCCAACTGCAACTTTTGCAATATTTCTTTGATTTCCGTTAATTTTCTAAAAAGTTGGTGAACCGATTTTGCTAAAATTTATTTGGAATCAACTTTAAAACATTCTCTATCGAATAAAAAAAGAATCATCGAAATCGGTTCGCGGCCGGCGAAGACATCGACGGACAGACATACAAAAAATCTAGAATTTTTCTTTATAATTTTTATAAAGATAGTAGATTATATATCTAATATCATAATCATATAATGGGTTATATTACGACGTGATGTGACATTATGTTTAAAACAAGGGCCATCGAGTTTTAACAGTCACAGGAATCGCAATATCGTTATGTTACTTTTTACTTACCTAATTTAAAAAAAACTGACGGTTCACTTATAGTCCACGTTACTTCTAATAATAGGTTATAAAAAGAAACAAATGACACAAATAATATATTTTGGAATCTGTATAACCAGTTTTGTTGTACTTTACCGCACATGTGCGTAATGGGTCACTTTACATGTCTATATGCATGTATAATGTATACAAAACAGCTATTTTATAATGGGTAGTACAAAAAAATATTTTTTTACATTATTACCAACTATGAATAGATACGAAATTTTAAAAGACGTCTTCCACTACTAATGACACATTTGCGGTTTTGCAATTTTATGTCCCCTCCTGTACATGTGTTTATCTAAGGCCTTTATATAAGCATATATTATCTAGGGGAGTGGTGTTAGTTAGCCGTGGGTCAGAAGATCGAACTGCATATTAAAATAGCGGCTTCGTATTCAAGAGGTATTGGGTTCAATCCGGAAGTCATTACGATAATTTCTGATAAAATGTGTCGGCAGTTATGAATTTCTTAGTTCCGTACTTTTACCATTCCAACCCACAAGTGGGGAATGGTACTATAGTTTAGGTCAAAATTTTACAATATCTTTCCGTTTTGAGGTCCCCTGAATCCAAAAAACATATTTTTGAAAAAACTGTACATCTGTTAGTCTGTTTGTCTGTGAACACGATACAGGTCAAACGGATAAGCATATTGAAACCAAATTTTGGGAGGATGTTTGGTATGCAAATATGAAGAGCCCCATTGTTTTTGGGGATAATCGGCGCATGCGCAAGAGAGATATATGCTATAACGGTGTTTTTTTATATAATAATGGTATACTTTTCATAACGAATTATTATTCTATTTATTTTTTCAAGAAAGTTTTGTTAAAAAAATTTTTCTAAACTTTATAGTTTCGAAAATATTTTGAAAAAAAAAATCCGCCGGTCTTTTGTTTTATGGATCTGTCAGAAATAAACTAGTTCGGCATGCTTTGATTAATTTTTACCTGACGTGGAATATATTATGTAGGTAACCATGGCAACAAATAGCAAATATCATATTGAATACTAGCCATTACCCGCATCACCTTACGCGATATCAAAAATTTTATTTTCTTTATTATAATCAAATGTCAACATTTTTGAAGTTGGAATGGTCCCGTCGCCCAATTTTTTTATAGATTTATCAAATACCGCATACCGTACCTAGAATATTACAAAATTTATATGCTCGCCAGACCCTTTATTCTGTGCGAAAACGTAATTTAATGTCGTCAATAATAATGAAGCGCTTAAACCGCGAGTTCTGACTATAAGCAAAATCCACGAAATTTTTTGTAAAATCTACTCGTCTTATAGTATTTTTATTTAAACAAAAAGAACTACCGAACCAATTTTCATACCATATTTACGTTAATACAGGGAGGATTCACATGAGATCTTTTAGCTAGCAGTGGTTGTGAGGCATTTAATGTCTTATTACATCTAAATCTAATTTATCCTAACCTACACGTTTCGAATGGCACTCTAACGAAGTTGATATCATTTTTTATTCTCGAGATTTTTTTTTATTATAAACTTTTGGCTTTCACACTTTTGTGTATTTATCCACTATGAAATAATTCTGAGTAAATAAATTACTACATACACATATATGAAACGGGGACACAAGACAGATGGACCATAAGGATATTGGAATCAGGACCCATTCTCGATATTTTATACTAGAAAGAAATGACCACGCAGATAGATAGATAGATGGATAGATTTTATTTAACACATAATAGTACAGTTTGTACATGTCCTGCATACGAATATAATCACATTCTTGACCTTGACATTGAGACATGAAAATAAGTTAAAAATTTTGTTTATATTTTCGGCTCCAATAACTGCCAAATGTACTGGGAAGTTAATAATAATATCTATATATTTTTTTAAATCTTTTCTATTAACGAAACAGTTCCTTGGGTATATTCTAAGAATATTGATACATGGAAGGCAACTTTACCACTGTAAAATGTGTTCCAAGAACCTGAGCTTTACAATATATAATAATTATTCGTTTGTACTAAAGCTACGACGATAAAACCTTTTGTTCAAGACTTCATTTATGCATAATATTCTTCTTGTCTCGCCATTTGCTCTATTTTATAATAGGTACATAATCAGCTATTTAAATCATTATAATTCTCGTTATTTCGTGTACATTGATAATTAAACATCGTTAACTGTGATAATTTATGCATGTGCAAAATCTCAGAACTTTATAAAAAATACATTAGTTACTAATGATGATTTTTTGACAATAAGGGTCTTTTTTTAATAGCCTAAGTAGTTGCCTGTACGTTATATATAGCGACACTACAAGTACCTCCTGCACTCTTCATCTCAAATCTTTTCCCCTCGTCTAAAAAGGCTTACAGCTCTTCCAACGCTATTTATAACGCCAAATGAGGGAGGGGCAAACAACACAGTTACATATACTTCAGGCGATTTAAAAAAAATTGACTACGTATGGAAGATTACGTGATTTAAATATAATATATATATTTTTAAGTTTACTAGGAAATGTTTTTCAATTTTTTGTCTTAAGAATCTGTAGTGTGCTTCTTGATCCTTCATTTGACCTTTATCCAAACTCTTTAGCTTAAAAAATAGCCTCGGGAGAACTGTAACCACTTTTTAGGCGAGGGGAAATCATTGGAGATGAAGGGGTATAGGAGATATTAATGGAGGTATGATATTACACTCCGAAGTACCTACAGTAGAATTCATGTATAGTGTAAACTCTATGTAGCGACATTCAAGGGACTGTACACTTTGTGGCGTTATTGAGAGTTGTCGTTAAACGGAGAGAAGAAATAATCCATTTATATTTTTTTATTATTATATGTATTTACTCATAATATGTATATAAAATTTACAAATGACCAACAAACATTCATACTATCACAAAGCCTAAACATATGAAAGATAATCCCAACAGACAAAAACACGAATTTCTTAGAATATTCGGTAGGTACGCATGATGCCGACAACAAAGCAACAAAATAACAAACAAGTACTGTTTATTGCTTAATGATGACGTATTGTTGTCGTTATTTAGAGTGTATCATTGTATGAGCAACAAGGTAAACCAACTAGAGTTAAGTAATTTCGACGTGTTAAGGAGTTTTTGTCGTTACATCGAGTGATGTTAAATGAAGTTTACACCGTATTTTCAACTTTTCTTCATCCTCATTTCGCAACCAATCAGACAAAAAACCTTTATTGATTTGAGATTGAACATTGTCTAACGTCTGGCGTGTACAACAGACACTATATTATTCTATTCTGTAGAGTGTAGAGTTAATGTTAGAAATTAAAGTTAGGCTGAAATAATTTAACAGCGCTGTTAGTTTTAACATTGACCGTTCAGAACAGCGCCAAATAGCGAATATATATTATGTACCTATACAGTATGGCAATGCAACGTTTGGTATTTCATAGGAATAGCGTGAACGGTAGCCAAGTCACAACTTATAGCGACAGTTCGGACGTTCCGATAGCGGCGCTGGGGTCGGCTGCCTGGCGAACAACGACTGGCGACGCTTCCCTGTGAACACGACCAGGAAATTAAATGTACTCCGTGACGAAGCCCCTACTGTCCACGATCGTAGTACACTGGAACGGCTCGTAACAAACCGATAAACATTAAAATTTATATAATTTGATCTGAGATAATACACAGACGTCAAGGAAGATAATTATCCTCCTGCGATATTATAAATTCGCTGATTTCAATTGAATATATATACAAATTATAACAAAGACAAAAAGTTTGTGTGTTTGTTTGCTTGTAAGTAATCTCGAGAAATACTGAACCGATTTGAAATACTTTTTCACTGTTCATTCGGTTGACCTTGAATTGAGGTCGCAGAAGATGCCAAGTTTTCACTTGGCAAGTTTGTATGTTTTATATTATAGTAGCGGCCCGGTCTGTGGACAAATTCGACCGTAATTCACTGCATATTTACTGCGTTATTTTTTACAATAAATGAACGTAAACAATGAATATTTCTTTACAGTGTATGTAACGTATGTTTTATTTTATTTTATTTAATGTATTTATAACGCATAATAATATACATAAATTTTATCTTTCGTCAGTCCTTCGCCATATGAACTTTAACTATACGCCAAATCTCACACTCCTGCATGCGCTCAATGTGCTTAAAAAGGGATACAAAGCTTTTTCTTTACGTATTAATATAATAATAATAATGCGTTTAACGTCCGTTTGTCAATTTTATGTCAAAACAAACGCCATTCGCACCATTACTATTTTTAACTTCCACTTAATTATAATAGCAATGGGCGAACGAAATTTGACAGGTAATCCCATGGCCTTGAATAAGGAACCATCTCGATATTTATCTGGAATTGTTGAGGGAAACCATGGAAAACCTCAATAAGATGGCCGCTACAGGAATTACCGTTTCTCGGCGAGAGGCAGCAGGAAAAAGTCCCAACCACATCTGCCCCCGTTGGGATTCGAACCCGGTATCTCCCGAATGCGAGTCTAGTGCTTCCATCACTACGCCACCCCGCTCGGTGTATTAATATAAAATTCTCGTGTATGTAAATTTGCCAAGTAACAATATTTAACGTAACATATACCAGAAAAATAGTACTTACCTAAAAATTAATACTCGGATCGTGTATAATATCTGCGGATACGGATCTGAATACGGATATTTGGTTTCAAGTTCCGCGGATACGGATACGGATCTTAACTTTCTTAGAGTACGCGGCGGTAAATATTGCACATCGACCTTTGGGAAGAGACTATCTGTTATGGGAAAAAGTTATTGACCTCTTTAAGACTTAACTCTCATAACAGATTGTTTCTTTCCAAAGATCGATGTGCAATATTTCATTATAAAGATAGTTTTTTAGTACCTTTGAGTTATGTACCTACTATTGGTAATGGTACTCACTACGATAAATGTTTGCAATATAAAGGTGCCAAATACGATTTTAAAAAATAAAAAATAATCTTAATGGAATTTAACAGGTTCTCATTATTACCTAATCACCTATATATATAAAATTTCATCTATGAATTGAAAATTAAGAAGGTGAAAGATCCGTAAAAGATCCGCCAAAAACTAACGGATACGGATACGGATCTTTCTTCTCTCTCGTATATCCGCGGATACGGATACGGATATCCGGCACATCACTAATTAATACTTACATATACCATATCTTTACATGTATCGTATACCGTATTGTGTGATATGATTGTTATTCAAGTTATTGTATAACATGCCTTATGGCAGTAATGCTAATGACCCTGGTAGTCAAAACACACTTTTTTTCCATAAATAAATTTAAAAAAAACTTATTCTTTGTATCGAACTTTTTTTTTACATAATTATGTATTTTTAGTGCGATAGGGATAGAATATAGTGGACCAGTGCACAACGAACTCGATTCCACGCACTAGGAGTAGGCTGGGTCAGACAAGTGGCGGAGGGAGCGCGTTCACCGACGTTATACGTCATAAATCGTGTGCTCTAGTGCAACCGTACGAAGCAACCGGTGCACACTTGTGTTTAGCACGCTTTAAATTTATACTCATGTTTCCGGAATAAAGATGATAGCTGCAGCCGAACGGATGCTGATTTTCTTATTTACACAGAACATGGCGTCCGGTGTTAATTGTCATTTATAATGCGCTTTACAAAAAGATAAAATAGCTTGCACGACGGTTTTACTTCGACTTGTCAAACTGCAAAGCGGAGTTTTCGAAGTGAAACTTCTCAAGCGCTACTTCGACGATTTGGGAAGTAAAAAGAATGAAACTAAAATTCGCAGATGACACAAACGCGTTTACAATTGTAACGTTGAGGCCGCTATTGATACGAGCAACAGATGTTAATTAAAATTCGGAGTTGCTGTGCCCATAAAAAATAACGTTGCTCGATCAAAAAAAAAAAACTATTACAATTTCCAAACACAAGGAAGAAAAGAACGAAATAAACAATTTTTCTCAAAAGTAAAGTGTATTAAAATAATAACGAACAACAAAAACAAAATTCAATATAAGTACAAAAGTTAACAGAAACGAAAAGATAATTCTTGATAAATTTAGATGCAAAAAAAAAATAAGATTGTATTTAGAAAACGAGTTAGAAATTTTGAATATAAAATTTTTGGAAAGTAAGAATGATTTCGGTAAGGCAGGAGATACGCGACTGCCTGATCTTGTAACAGTCAGCCACCAAGAGAATTATTCACAAAAAAAGTTTTAAATAATTACATAATTTAAATTTAATTGCGGAAAACTACGAATAATGCAAAATAATCGACGAACTTTCCATGAAGAGTACATGCGAGATACGGAATGTCGAACAACTTCTCGCTTAGTTCAATATATATTACTATTATACTAGTGGTCGAAATTCGACTGTAATTCATTAATTTTTTGTTTGAACATTATTGAGGTTCTTTTGTCATTATATGGATTTCTCCTGAATCGATTTTACACGTGTTAATTCGTACACATTGCGATAAAACATATATTGTGCACTTCCCCTTATTAAAGCGAAGAGTATGTTTCATCGCAATATATGCGGTACCACACTTTTTTTTCCTTCCCGTATTTATAAGATACTAGCGATCCCGCCCGGTTTCACCCGGGTGCAAAAGAACGAATGGGGAAGAAAGGGACATGAGTACGCACATTCATCTTAGTTTACCGAGATGAATGTTGTGTCCAAACTTCATAATGATCGGAGTTACCGTTCAAAAGTTTTTGTCGTTAAAAAGCAGTATTTACTTATACTTTTTTTAAGTAATAAAATTTCTTTCAATACATATAATAAATATTTAATTTTAATTAGTCGTAATAAAATTTTAAGAAATTGAAATATAAGCCTTGGAAGAAAGTAATGTAGAAAATAAAAATATATTCGCCGACGTATAGGGCTTGAGCCCAAGACCCTGGCATTAAGAATCTTACACTCTACCGACCGAGCTATCCGACCTTGTGACCGTCACGCGCTAATACTGCAATATTTAGTTAAGGCATATAACCTGATAATATTTGTCGGACAGACTAATTTTGATATAGATCTTGCAACATTTTTCATTGATGTTCCGCTCCAATTGGTCGTAGCGTGATATTATATAGCCTATAACCTTCCTCGATAAGGCTATCCAACAAAAAAGAAATTTTTCAATTCGAACCAGTAGTTTCTGTGATTAGCGCGTTCAAACAAACTCTTCAGCTTTATATATTAGTATAGGTATAGATATCATTTTAATGTGATAGTTGAATGATAGTTCAGTACAATGTGATCAACAGTGACATCTTTCTGTACCAGTACCAGAGTCTGGTTCTAAACGTCATTGGTATTTACATCATGTCACCGGGTGGTATCCATTTACAATACGAATACATATAACAAACTTCTGAATCGATTTTATCTGTGTTAATTCGTACACATCGCGGTAAAACATAAATTGTGCATTTCCTCTCATTAAAACGAAGAGAACGACGTATGTTTCGTCACAGTGTGTTCGAATTAACACACTCAAACCGGTACCACAACTCTTTTCCTTCCCGTATTTATATAGATATAATATTTATAGAAATATTGACATAATTTTGTAACTTTTAAGAACTGGCTACTTTATTGATGTTTTAATTAATACAAAAAAAGCAGGTAAATAAAAAGTCTCTGTTTTGTTGACTGAACTTAGACGCTGCACATACAACAAACGCCTGCAGAAAATGTCTGGATTTAATGATTTGTAAAAACCCTGCAGTGAAACGGTGTGTTTGTTGTTTGTAATTTACGATCGGTTGATAAAGAATTATTATTCGCTGAATTCTCTTTCTCGTTACTCTTGTCGTAGATTTTAATGTTATAATGTATCTTCGCGTCAGCGTTGCCAGACGTCCTGATTTTTGGCGGGACGTCCCGATTTTTAAATCAAAATTAAATGTCCCGCGCGGGACAAGCTCAGTCCCGCTTTTTGGGGATAACTCGGGGATAACTTTAAAAGAAGTTAAATCTTCACAGAAGTATCATGAATAAGTAATTCTTTTAAATAATTATTCTCTTATTAATTTGTAACACTTTCTCCACAGACTATTGTTTGAAACGCCATATTTTTCTAATGAATAAAACTTTTTTGATTTTGATTTCTGTTTTTTTTTTTTTTTTTTTTATTCTGAAGACGAATAAGACACTATCTAACGATAAGGTAAATCTAATTTAAAATATTATATTTTTATTAAAATACATTTTCTATGGCTATTTTTGCTATCTATTGTCACGTAAACGTAATTTTAATTCAAATATAAAGATAAATAGGTATTTGAAAACTTCTGATTATATACGTTTTTTACTATGTCCCGCTTTCGACGAAAGAATCCCGCTGTTTTCACTCAAAGAGATCCAAAATCCCGACTTGGAAAAAAAAACTGGCAACGCAGCAACGCAGCTTCGCGCTGAAACGTCCGAGGCCGGCACTACACGAAAACTGATTGCTCCAAGTAGCGACTGCATAATGAAAACTACAAATCTCCATAGAAAGTATTTACGACCGCCCGAGCAGTCATGCAGTCGAACAGTTGCAACACATATACTGACTGCTCGAGCTATTGATTGCTCGTGAACAGCGCTCTCTGGGCAACGCGACACAGAACAGAGAAACGCGTCTTTTCAGTGTCACAAGTCTCATTTATTCACTGAACTTAAAAATTTTCTTTGTTTTCTACGTTGTCCGCGCCTGAGTAAAAGTATCAACAGCAGATCTTCTTCCTCATAGTCCATATTGCAAGAGAGCACAGTGTTCACAGAGTTCACAGTGACTGCTCGGGCGGTTAACCGTGACTACTCGAGCGGTTGACAGTGACTTCTCGAGCGGTTCACAGTGACTGCTCGAGCGGTTAAGAGTGACTACTCGAGCGCTTGACAGTGACTGCTCGAGCTGTTAACAGTGACTGCTCGAGCGGTTAACAGTGACTACTCAAGCGGTTGACAGTGACTTCTCGAGCGGTTAGCAGTGACTGCTCGAGCGGTTAACAGTGACTACTCGAGCGGTTGAAAGTGACTTCTCGAGCGGTTAACAGTGACTGCTCGAGCGGTTAACAGTGACTACTCGAGCCGTTGACAGTAACTGTTTGAGTGGTCTGCGTATGTTGATGGACGTTTAACAGCTCAAAAAATCCGCTCCCGGCTGGTATAGAATAAACAAAAAACTCCGGCCGTAGTACACAATACCGCTTACAAAATATTGTATTTGCTAATATATACCTACATTTTGGTATATTTTTAAATGATATATTTTAGTATCAAACCCAATCGTTGGAGTTGCTGTGTAACGAATCTGTCTGACTGAGGCAGACGATTTATTGGAAGCTAAATATTTTTATTCTGCCGGAAATTGAAAAATTAAGGCTGCCAATGGGTTGCAACAGGATGAACTCTGGCACTGCATGATGATAGTGACAATAAAACACTGAAAAAATCAGTCCGGTTCTGATGCTTTTTCCAATTTAAGAGCAATCGGTGTGCCAATTTACGAACTTTAATCACTTGTGCTCTGAACGATACGTATATAAGCATAAGTTACACGCTGTAACTCACACCAATTGATGTGTTAACGCGTGCCCGATCTTCGCACAGACACAAAAGTTGTGCAATGTGAAACGCTCTTATGTCAGTGATTTGCAATATTTTTTTTAATGAACTGTACGTTATATATCTAGTGCGTAAATTATTTTATGACGCAGTTTAAAGGTCGCTGCACACGATGCTGGTTTTGCCGCTAGAATCACTGCTGGGACTTGAGTTTTCTGGCGTACGGGCTACGAGGATGGAAATGTTGTCACTATGGGCTTGAGTGCGGGCTACGGGGATGGAAATGCCATCACTGTGAGCTTGCGGGCGAGATCACAGTTCTTTTAAAAGGTGAAATTTTGCAATATCGCATTCAAGTCGCAATAAACACGAAAATACCAGATTTAGATCTAGGGAACCCTTTATAAAAGTGTTAGTAAATATCCTAAAGAAAGCAATTCGGGCATAAGAACCACCCCGTTGTATTTAACTTTCACAAGTTATACGCGATTTAAGTTAGATAAAAGAAGTACAATATTTTGAATACCCTGTATAGTAAATTATTTTTTTTGAATACAAAAATTAATTTGCTCTTTCATTGCCTATTGATCTCCAAAATATCAGTTTTATAAAGTTCTTCGTTTGGGCTCTCTCGAATTTTAGGTAAAGGTCTGCATATGTCAAAAATTTCAAAAAAACTTGAATAACTCAAAAACTGCTAATTTTTCGAGCAACGTTTCCCTTACAGTTTCTATTTTCAGTTAGGTGCAGAATTCAAAAATCAAATAAAAACAGGGTGCTGCATTTAAAAAAACATAACTTTGTTCTGCCCCGCTTAAATAGGACAACCTGTATAGTTGAAAATATTTTCCAGCTGTAGAGCAGATCGAACTTTTGTCTGAAACATGTTTCTGTAAGCGTCTTCATTTCCGAAATAAACTTGCCTTTGTTCCTCGCGTAAACACCCTGTACTATTAAATTCCATTTAAATTAGTTTTTATTTCAGAAAAACACATATTGATATTTGGCACATTTATATTGATAAAATAAAATATTTAAACATTTATTGTAGTGAGTTACCAATAGTACCTGAGTAAAAAAACTGAGATCCGTATCCGCATCCGTATCCGCGGATACACATTTTTAACCATCCGGGACATCACTAGTCTACAATAAAACAATTGCAAAGTTAACTATTAGGAATACTCTTTCATGTCCCTGGTAATGTGTTTCTAACAAATGTAACCAACATTTGACAAACACTGATCGAACGCACCAGAATGTAATTAAGTTATTCCCGTGCCCGTTTTCGGCTAAATATTCATCTCTATTTTCGTGAAAATTATATTTTTGACGATTCGCGTGAAAACCGCTTTGTTGCGGACGGTTAAAGTGAAACACGCTCGAAGGGGAGATAATTGGATGTAATTTAAACCCAGCGTATTGACTTTTCGAATGCGATATGATAGAAAAAATTGTTTCCTGATTTGAGGAAAATTATACAATTCTATGATGAAAATTCAACAGTGTTAATTTTTTTCCGCCTGTGCTTGCCAATATTTTTGTCTTTTGAAAAAGGGTTGCGAATACATGTCCTCTAAACTTAGAAACTAGACAACCTACCTAAAATTAAAAACCCATAAATATCCGTCTTTAATTTTAGGTAGGTTGTCTGAAATGATCTGGGAATTCAATCCAACCTGGAAATATCAGAGAATTTTACAAAGAATCAGGGAAAAATAGCATTTTGGAGTTTAAAATTTCTAGTTTTGGATTTTTTTTAATTTATAAACTGCCTTCAGTTTTTCTAAGTTTTATGAATACCTGGTTATTGAGCCTAGTGTTCAAACTTCTATTTGGTATTTTTTTTGTTTGCTATACGACTATTTATCGCTGAGATATCGACGATTAAGTAAAAAGTAACCTTTGGTTTTTTACCATCGATATCTCTAACTAATGATCTTACGGTAAAAAATTGGTTGTCTGTAAGGTCGGTTTACGGACGATAGTTTTACGTGATAACGTATTCCGTAATACATAACCTAAATTTATATAATAATTATAATAATTCGAATCTATGATATTGCATCTTTCGCTTCAAATTTAGGTTAATTTTATTTATTTAAATTACTCACCATATAATATAATTGTTTTTTTAACTTTCTTTCTTTCGTATTTATTTTAAGTCTCAAAGATTAGCTGTCATAATATTTATAAAACAATTGTTTCACTGTTTATATAAAATTATTTATATTTAAGTATTTTCATACGTCAAAAAATTGATTTTTATAATGATAAAATTTGTAAGAAAACGATTTTTTCGAGAGGTGAGACCTAGCTAAAACGATTTTTTGCCCCCCA
This sequence comes from Xanthostigma xanthostigma, assembly GCA_963575645.1. NCBI lineage: Eukaryota > Metazoa > Arthropoda > Insecta > Raphidioptera > Raphidiidae > Xanthostigma > Xanthostigma xanthostigma. Next base: position 18,330,897 of record OY754472.1, on the reverse strand, counting down.
AAATCCCTTTTCAGTAAATTTCATCCAAATCGTTAGGGCCGTTTTCGAGAAAAGCACGCACAGGGTCAGGCGGAACGTTACGACCGTTAGGAACGTTACACTTTTTCGTACATGCAGCCGGTGTTTTATCAATTTATAAGATTGGTGATTCATCAATTTATAAGACGTTATCACGTCAAAAAAAGGTTTTGCTGTCCCCATCATTAATTTAAGAGATAAAGTTTTGTGTGCGTAAAAAAATGCGAGAAAATTGTTTTAATGCTCAATTTAGATTTGAAAAAGTACAAAAAAATGACTTTAATCAAAACTTTAAATATCTCGATCATACAAATAAGGTATTCATATCATGGAAAAGTACAATAAATTTTCTGGAAACCCTGGAATTATCAGAGAAATTTGAAATCATTTTTCTGTAACCACCCTAGCATTGTATCTCTACAAAAGAAGAAATGTCCTCTAATTTTCCATTCTTATCAATACTATGTAATTATTTTTGTTCAATAATCGAGACACCACAGTAATCCAACAAATTGCACTGGTTTGTTTTGTTTTATTATAGATGTGTAACACTATGTGTCTGTATTATAACGTTATTTTATTTTATTATACCTGTCTGCGAAAGCGATGATCGCTAAACGTGAAAAGTTTTTGCTGGCGGTTGTTTCTAACATCTAATCCAGATAAAGAATTAAAGAAGAACACACGGAGCGGAAATAATCCACATAGCGCAAGTAAAGAAATAAGAGCACGGCATCCTGCCAGGCGCATTGATGCGATTGTTCCACTGTCTTTACTGTAAAGTGATGGCGCGTTCACAACGAAGTTAACGCACAACGTTTCTTTAACATTTATTGTAATGTATCATCGGAGTGTGCGCTACTCGTGAAGTGATTTGAAGTTTTAGATCCCCAAGGTTAAAAAGCGGATGACACCCTTTTTATCGGACTACGGAAAAGGGTGGTTATGATTTTATTGTAAGCTACAGTGGTATATTCGCGTCTATAATCTTGATCTTCAAAATCGCAGAAAATTGGATAAATTGAAGACATTGCTGCAAAAAGGGGATAAGTCCATTTTAAATGAAAATGAGCTTTATGTTTTGTTAAAATATATATTTGCAAAAACGACGTAAGTACGTTCAATAACAACGGTTCCAGACCACTTTTAGTACTTGTTCCCTTGTATAGATTGATGCAAAAAAGAGATTACTCCGGACTTATCCCTTTTTTGCACCGAACAATTTCAGCTGAGAAGATCGAAATTACAGATGATGATGCCAATGAATAGCAAAATATTATTTTTTTCATTAGATTTTCAAAATTTTCTTTGTTCATTTGCCATGATTCGAATACATAATAATCTGCCACAAAATGTTAAAAATATTGATATTAACAAAAAATCCCTTTTTAAAAAGGAAATAAATAAATTTTTATTGCAAAACAACTTTTATGATTTAAATGAATTTTTTAATAAATAATGTTGTAATACATTTTATTGTTGACGCCATTAATGTGTTTTAAATAAATACTTTCTAATAAAGTGGTTATTATTATTATTATTATTATTATGAAATATAGTATACTTTATGTTCATTCAAAGTTTAATCAGTAAGATTTTTTTGAAGCATGTGTTTTGTATTTTTTTTTTATGTTTATCTCTAATGAATATCTAAAATATTATTTTTGTAATAGATTTTCAAGATTTGCTTTATTCATTTGCTAAGATATATAATATAAGTAGGTACTTTCTGTTTAATCAATAAATTTTTTTTGAAACATGTTTTTATATTTTTTTGTGAAGAGGATAAGTCCTCCATTTTTTTATTTTTTTTTTGTAATAAGTAATAAATACCTATTTTAACAAGACGTCTAAATTTGTGAACTGATATCACAATAGTGTAGAAAAAAAATTAAACTGTTAACTGCAAAAGTTTAGAACTAAAAAGTTTTTTTTAATTTACTCGAAAACTACTTTTGTGGAGTTATCCCCGTTTTGCAGCAGTGTCTTTAATTGGACACGAAAAAAAAGAATTAGCACTGAATTATGACCAAATCATAGATTAACGTCTGAATAGAACTCATCAAATAAATAAAATATCCACCAATTTTTTCAGACTGTATATTGACAAAAAATAGATTTTCCGCAAACGAAATATGCTGCTCCAGACTATATCCTATTGATGCTCCTGGCAAAAAACTTAGCATCTTTTATTTAAATTGTTTATTGTAAATTGTTTTTTATTCTTTTTTAAGCCAATTTTCATAAAAATGAATTGTTTTTTGTTTTCTTTCTTTGTTTTTTTGCGTGAAACTAAATCTCAAAAGAAACACCTATTTAGTACGCTATCTTCTGAGATATTAAATTTTGAGAATGTATGCGTTTCACACTGTATCGTTTAGAGAAGACGCAGTAGGTATAGCGTCATTTCTGCACAGAAGCTGTTTCGACTCTAACGAGTCTATATGTTTTCTGACAAGAAATGGTCCCGTGAATATAATCACTATGCCTATGATCGTCCCCTGAATCACGGCGCTACTGATCGCTTTTCCAACTCTTATCATTACGTAGATTCCCCATCTTGCTACTATATTTTCTAAACATTAGTGCTCTAAAAGTTACGTAACATCAATGCATTTGGTTTACATGCTACAATATGAATAATAGCTCAGACGATTGGACCCAGGGGATCGAATAGTGCAAAATTTACGCTTCGTTTGTTAGCCAGTTAATGGTTTCCTCGTTAGTAAGTTTGAGACCGCTTTAACACGATTGTGTCACAGTCATAACTTTAAACATTTCTGTACAGGATACCGGTATCACTTAAAGGGTACTGTAAGTTCGTTGTATGGCAAAGAAAAGTGAAATGAAAAACTGAACGAGACACTAACAGGATGAAAAGAAGTGGGAAAATGAGATAAAAACGAATCACACAAATTAAGTTACCTTACCTGCTTGCTGACACGACGAAAAAATAAGTTGATTGGATGATGTTCGGGAAATTGATTTAATCATAAAGATCGTTTAAATAGGATTTGCCAACCTTTTAAGCAGTTTTTGTTTGTTGTATACTTGCCATTTGATCGATTATGTGGTTTTATAATCGGTTAGAGTTCAGAAACGTGCGCAAAGAGAAAAAATATGTGAAAAAACCTTTTTAAAATAAACTTTTCTTAAAATGTACTAAAACAAAGGAAATAAAAAACAATCAAACAAATAAAATCATTTTATCTTTGTTGACCTAACCTAAAAAGATTTTCGCGGGAAGTTTAAATTATGATTTTTTTATGAACATAGCCCGCGACAATAATAATTTCTTTGGCTTAGTACCTACATATTAATAAAATGTTGTCTTTAAGAGGTTTTTTTACTTATATTTTATATCATTGAGTCTTCTCGCGTAAGAAGTTTTCCCGCTTAGGGGTCATCCATAAAAATTACGTCACACGCTAGAGAGTAGGGGGATCATTTCAGGGGGTCCGGGTGATTTTAAAAGTTATGATGTGACATTGTCAGGTCTTTATAAAAATATATTTTTGATTCATGGATCTGTGGTATTCTATTTTATTGTTAAAAAAATGTTTTCTATACGAATTCCTAAATTATAGGGTAGAAGTGTCATAGTGTGACGTCACTTAGTAGAGGAGAAATCTTAAAAATCGTGTGACCTTTTATGGATGATCCCTTAATACACAAGGTCCCTTGAAATCGCAATAAGTGAGTTTTCCATAAATGATCAGAAACTAACCTTATATTTTTGTTCGCATCTTTTTCAGTGCAAATTGTCTATAGCTTTGCGAGAAATTGTCGAATAGTAAATTTACTTTTTGTTTCGCTCCTTTCTTTAATGGTCATTCTTTTGTTCGTGTAACAATGAAAAAATACTTAAATATTGAAATGAAAAAACAAAGAAAGCAGAGAAATACAATTTTTAAACCTGTACTTTTTGTCTCGTATTTGTAGTATTCAATTATTACTGATTTTAACATGTACCAAACGTACGACGTATTTTCTTTTTTAGAAAATAGAAAGCAAGGAAAATTAAAAACCTTCTATAAGTTTGATTTCTGTTTACCACTACTTATAATAATATAGGCCAGTAAAATGATGAACTCAGTTTCTATACTAATTCGAAAACTAGAAAAACTTTTCCATAGTTACAGTATTTAATTTTGACAAGATACAAGCAAAAAACACGGTTGTTTAACTCCTTTTTAACAAGTTCCCATCATCGCATGAAGGTGCAATTTTAATAGATTGTGTATCATACTTATATAAATGTTCCTTAAACTTGCACCTTTTCGCGATTTTGTGGAAATGTTTAGAGTCAAATCATCTTTATTTTACTGGCCTAAATAAGGTTTTTGACACTAAGAAAATAAATGATTGAATTATTTTAATAGTGAATACGATAATTTATCGAATAAGAAATCAGAAATTATCAGTTTGCAGTTCACAAAAATACGACGTTGATTTACTATTTCAATTTTAAAATAGCTATTTTTTGACATGACAAAGACGTTGCCCGCCATGATGGTTCGAAGTGTGACGTCAAACTTGTAATAAACACACGACACACACACACACACACACGTGAGTAAATAATAAACGAGCCTTGTGTAAACGATACCGTTCCTTTTTTTGTACTTGTTTGTATACTACAAAAATGACGTCAGAGTAGATAATCATGGCGGCTCGTGTTTTTGTGCCAACTTATTTATTTAAAATTTTGAGTGCTACTTTATCCTATATAAAATGACTACATTTAAGCAAAATAAAAATTTCTGCAAGGCTAATACTACGAATTGAACATTTTAAGACAATAAAAAAATAGAGTTAAATAGTCCATTGTTATGTTAAGAGTATTAAATTTTAATGTTATTTGTGTTATTTTTTAATCTTTTGTTTGTGAAATACAAAAAAAATTCTTTCTTTAAAAATGCATTTCATTGAACGGGAAAAATCTTGCTATTAACAATACCCAGTCGTTCTCAAGTAACGCTGGTAAAATTCTGAAAATATGATTATTTCATCTAAGTATACGCATTTTATAAACTTCAAAAAACCTCGCAAGAAAACGAAATTACAGACAATATAAAAATATTTTGACAAACACTGATTCTAGTCAGTGTTCTGGAACGGCGACGGATGAACTATATAAACGCCGTCCGGCAGATAGTGACATGTTGTTAACAATACAAGGTTACGTAAACTCTGATTACATAATATGTATAAGAAATATTTTAATTTTTTTTCTGATCGTTATGATTTCTATGTTGGTGGTTCTCAGAGAATAGAGGAACAAGTGCTTTAAATCAATTGATTATTATTTACGCGCGCATAAAAAAATAAACAATTGATTTATAAAAGTAATTTATGATATAAAAAGATTAAACAATCTTTTCCGATTCTTATGATTTCAATGTTAAGTTAGTTATCTTGGACAACTACTTAACAATATAAAAAAAAAGTTTTTTAAAATCGATTAAGGCGTTTGGACTGTACCCTGGATACAAAAAGCGTGACACAGATTCACAGAAAAAGCGAGTACATATATAGACGCTTCCAACTAAAGCTTGGGTCGCGCCTCAAAATGCAATAAATAATGATATTTATATTGGTTAAACACCAAAAGGTACAATTTCAGGTAAAAGCTGTTTTACAGCTTAACCTACCATTAATAAATACTTTTTCAGACAATATATTGACAAAATATAAAATTATAATTCAATAAATTAACGTTTCGGTCCGGATTTGTGGCTTCTTCAGAATTGAGCTAAAAATATAAAAATCCCAAATATTCTGTTATAGAAACTAATTAATAATTAATTTGTATGTTTTTTTTATATTTTTAGCTCAATTCTGAAGAAGCCCAAATCCGGACCGAAACATTAATTTATTGAATTATAATTTTATATTTTGTCTGAAAAATTGATCAATAATTTTATTGATTGAAGAGTAATCAGACGTAAAACAAAAATTTGACTACCTTAATTAACATTAATACAATACATTTTTAAATCCGTATCTATGCCATGATTTTATATTGTTGCACCTTTTCGTCTGATGAATCTAATTCACTCCACCGTACGTAAAGAATTTTCACTTCAAAAATTGAAAAAATTATGCCGGTCGAAACTCTGCAAGTTGGAGTGCAATCACGTCGACTGTTTTTGCGCCAACTCTGAATTGGCAGACCGCAAAAGCAGATTTTTATGTCTATATTGATATAATAACTGCAGCATGAAATTCTTGTAAATTAAAACAATCAAAACGAAAACATGAAAATGATGAAACGCGGCAAAAGACGAGAACAATATTCAGAAGTTATTTCGCACGTTTTACAATCAAATATGAATGTGGATTAACCAGCCGTGCGATTTGCAGCGTCGCTTTTTCTTGTATCACTGGCGTACCGAAAGAAAATATTTCAATATCATTTTTACGACATCTCAAAATTTATCGAATACTTTCGGCATTTAACATTTACGCATTGGTGGGATTACATGCACTGATGCGGAAAGTACGTCCGTTCGGACTAAAAAAAAATAACCTATCGACTGTTGTTTAGATGTCGTTTCCATAGCCACCCTATTACATTTCAGCTACTAGTCGCGAACAGCTGTCATTCGTGTTTTTACGTATAATAATACTAATAAATTTTTATTGTACATAATAAACGTACAAAAGGCACGGTTCAACTTTAAGTTGATTTTCCACCTAGCCCAGTTACAAGACAAATCTTTTTTTTTACAAAAAAAAATACAAAAGATTACAATAACAGTTGTTCTCGGGCGTCATGGCGCGCAGTGCAAGAATATCAAATTTTCGGCTATTTTAGTGTAATATACTATTATTGTGAAAAATGTCTGAAAAGTTTGTCGGGAATTCCTTTTAGACGGCGGATATTATACAATATATAGGTGCAGAGTTACGTATATTCTAAAAATCACTGATCTGATTGGCATCAAAGATTTTCTTAGAACAATTCACTTCGATGAATTTTTGCAGAAGTTATCGCGACCGAAAACCGATTCCTAAGACGGACAGACAGACCGACATACGCATAGACTTTATGCAAAAATTCAGTTTTATTTACAATTGAAAGATAAAGCAATCTTATCTCGGAAAACCCATCACCATACTTGCGTATTCGTCGTGACTCGCGCGTCTAAAAGTTTTCATCTCTGTGTAGTGTAAACTACACTCCATTTTTAGTTTTCCATGCAAAACGGAACACTCATGGAATCACTTGGGTGCCCGTCTGTCACAGAGGATTTTCACTGAAACTATTTCACGCAAAAATTTGAAGTTTGACACAGAGATAGAGTGTGGTGGTTCAATTACAGACGTGAAGTAAAAAAAGTTGAATTTAGATTCTTGGGGCGAATTTCAGAGAGTAAATTGAAAAATGGAAAAACATTATTTTTCAAGGGCCACGTCAAGGGTGTCAAATGAAAGCTTATTGAAGCACAAATTCAACAATATATATGATGATTTTTTCCGTAGCTTAAGCATTTTTCGGAAAAAAACGTCACCCATATCTCAAAAACAATCGCTCAGAAAAATCTGAAAAAATCATGAACACAGAATTAGGTGTCTATTGAACGAAAATTATCAGGATTGAAAAGTTTCAGCGCGATCAGTTATTATATAAACAATTTATTGAATACTGTATTTCAATATTTAATTAATGAATTTCAAACTGGTATATAGTAATATGGAGCAGTGTGCAGGAGCTCTAAGTTAGCTAGCTGTCAGAGCACGAGATACGCAGGGTTCGTGGGCACGAGCCCCCTACGTTGAGTTAAAATGTGTGTTTTTTTTTTATTTCTTTAATGTATTAAATATCTTTTTTTTTATTTGAAAGTCTAAAAAGAGCAAAAAAAAATATCAGGATTGAAAAATTCAAACTCGATCAATTATTAATTTCTCAAATAAGTGCAGATCCAAAATTTGACTATAGAACCCGATACTGAACACCAACTGTGCAAGTATAGCCGATTTTTTTTTCTTTGATACGCCATTGGGCGTCTCAACCCTTTTCCTACAAGAGTAAAGACGGAGTTGCGTCTCATTAACTGTAAGCACGTCAGTGTCGTGTCAGCACGTCACTCGAACCGCTCGTCCCCCCACCACCCGTCCTTGCCTTGCTTCTTCTATCCCACCTCAGTGACTGTATAATGTTACGTTTATGAGAATAATGTAACTTATATTCCTTCTGTAGAAATCATTGCTTTGTTCTTCGTACAATTAAAACAATGGCGTCAGGTATAATATTTGTCTCTAATTATCTTTTGACACTGACTGATAAACTGCTAAATGGAACAAAAGTTACCAGATAATGAGATTAACCGTCTGTGCTTTAATCACTTAAAGCACAGATTTAAAGCGCACATTTTTTATAAAAACTGACGACTCTTCTTGAAGTTAGAGTTTGTTCACCGTGGAAACAACAGACCGTTTCTGGTTGCATTCAAAATCAAGAAAATTACAGAACGATATTGAATACGTTCTACAATAATATACTTCGACACCAAAAAATTGGTTGTCTGTAAAGTCGGTTTACGGACGATAGTTTTACGTGATAACGTATTCCGTAATACATAACCTAAACCTCCCAAAATTTGGTTTCAATCCGCTTATCCTTGGTGTCGGAATGATAAGAAATGTCAAAAGTGACGTTTGCAACTGTCAAAGTATTATGTTCTAATAATAATTAGTTATTCCAATACTTAACTTAGAAGGCGTTGCATTTCACAAAATACTAATGTCAAAAAATTGAATTGAACATTAGAAATGCAGCCGTTTTCATGTTAAGACAAGACATACGTTATATTCTAATTTCCATGTACGGCAAACAAAGACGACCGACCGCGTCGCGCCATGCATTAGACAACATTGCATTTATACAGTTATTTTTCTATATAAATTTGTATAAAAAAACTGTTTAGGCAAATTCTGTTATACGAAATCTATGTAAAATGTTCTCCTCTTTCGTTTAAGACTGGTTTCAAACCGATCTGATTTAAATTGAGCGAGAAATTAGCAAAAAGCACGCACAGGGTCAGGCGGAACGTTACGCGTTACGCGTTACGAACGTTAGGATTTAGGAACGTTACACTTTTTCGTGCATGCAGCCGGTGTTTTATCAATTTATAAGATTGGTGATTCATCAATTTATAAGACGTTATCACGTCAAAAAATTGAATATAAAAAATTTAGAGCCTCTAAAACTCAATGCACAAAAAAGTAGAAAATAACTGTTTTACTCTTGTATAGCGATTAGAAGCGTGGAGGACTCACTTTACCTAAATTTCATTAAATTCAACGAGTACCCCACGCTACTAAGCGTGTTAGAAGGGAACGAAATTTTTTTACTACTTTTTAGTGCGTTAATAGAAGCCTGTTTTTACAAATTTTTAGGAATGTAATATTTAAATTTTAAACGGCCAGAGACACGTTTTCCCACCATAAATACCGTCACTCCCACCACGAGATACCTGCGGTCGAGGGCCCCCACGTTGAAATTAGGTGTTTGTTTGTATTTTTTCTTATTTATTCTTTATTGTATTAAATATCTTTTTGAAAGCCTAAAAAGAGCAAAAAAAATTATCAAGATTGAAAAATTTTAGCGCGATCAGTTAACTGCAGAATAAAAATGTACTTATAGAACACAAATTGTTTCATTTACTTCTCTTTATTGGTAAAATAAAAGAGGTGGAATTTAGCTAAAGCTGGTATTCAGTCCAAAACATAAAAAAAACAATAATATAAAAATCAAACATGTTAAACCATTGATCTATTTTTACTTCCATGCTTTCTAAGGACCTGTAAGTTTGGTGATGTGGGCGAAAATTTTGTTCCAAATGAATAAATTGTAGTTTGGGACGACGGAAGCCACTGGGCGAAGAACATTTATTTCATCTAGCACTTAATATTTCATTGTGTAAAACAGTTTGTTTTAATTCTGATTTGTATTTTGTAGAGTAAACAATTAACAATCTAACATTTTAACACTTTCTGTATAACTATATACTTACATCAGACGTATTCATATCAATGGTTACAAGACTAAACGGTTTATATTCGATAAAATTGTAGGTATGAAGAATACCTATCTTAAATAACCGAGAAATGAATGAAATTTTATCAACATATCTATATTAATATTATAAAGAGAAAATATTATTTTGTATTTTTGTTTGTAATGAATAAATTCAAAAACTACTGGACCAAATAAAAAAAAAACTTTCACTAATAGAATGCTACATTATCACTGAGTAACAGTTAAATTAGGGAAAACTCCAATAATGTAACCCAAGGTGTAGAAAATATATAATATAGAACTCAAAATTTGTCCGTCCGGCAAAAGTTTTTGAACGATCCGATGATCATGAAATTTGGACGCAACATTCATCTGGGTAAACTAAGATGAACCTGCGTACTCATGTCCCTCCTCTCTATTGGTTCTTTTGCACCCGGGTGAAACCGGGACGGACCGCTAGTTCCTTATATATCTGTAATAAGTCCCCAAATATTTTAGAAAACTTTTATTCGTAGTTTAATATCGGTAAAACACACAGTAATAACATCGTGAAAATTTAGTAGTTTTTAGGATATGCTAGTCACAGTTCTGTTCAAAATTTTATCTATTGTCACCGTTGAAAATCATGAGAAAAAAGTATCAAATAAACAGAAAATTTTATAAAATGCGTGTTCACACTTGACAACAGCGCACTCATAGAGTAGAGTTTATGAACATTTTTATCGTAACTACCGCTCACTTTTGATAACTAACGTTCTATTTGACATTGTTGTCACAATCTCATAATTTGCGATAATGAACACACTTTTGTTTTGTATACCCCATACGTCCTTAATAACGAATTAGTTATTTAATTTAATTATTGAAGTGAAAACTTCTTTAGCGGCGTTGTACACATTTTTTGTAATGGGTAAAAAATGTTAAACTCCCATCAGGAGAATAGTAAGAACTGGGTGAGACTCTCTAAGTGATAGTAATTGCCAGATACTTTTTTTACAACGTTAGACATCTAGCGTTGAAATATCGTACATAAAAATGCAATCTATGATACAAACCATTTTATTTTTTATACAACGTTAGACATCTAGCGTTGAAATATCGTACATAAAAATGCAATCTATGATACAAACCATTTTATTTACAAGTGTAATAAACAATGCTTCTAAATACAAAAAATTAAGACGTTAATATTCAATTTTTCACTTCTGCCGGCACTCCCGGAGTGCAACCCGTTTTTTTTTCTTTATATTAGGTGTGTCTGGTATCGTATTCCTGCAATGTAATATGTGTTTGTACTTTTGATAACATTGTGATTGGTATTTCAGTGTAAAACACTGAGTTATCTACACTACACAAATCTTTGTTTACCGTCTGATTACTCTTTAATAAATAAAATTATCTAAAATTAATTTATTGAATTATAATTTTATATTTTGTCAAATTATTGTCTGAAAATTTGGTCGATAGTTTTATCTATCTACACTAATATTTGGTATAGGTACTAAGTACCTATTATGTATAAATATGTAATTAAATGATCATGATGACGTCATAATACGGGTATTGGCTGGTCAAGTTGAATAAAATTAACTAACTACAAATGTCAAAAATTGCTGTTTGAAATAAACATGCATTTTTATTCTTACAAAAAACTTTTCTTCAGCCTTATCCTCGCCATGTACATTGAACTGCATGCTAAAAAAACGTGAGTTTTAATTTAAACGGGACGACTCCATATGACTTACGAGGTTTTGTCTTGTGTTTATAGATATAAACAGACTGACGTAACATAGATGCAGACGTGTTCACCTCACTTTACATTATTATCCTACAGAGCACATTTAAGTACTTCTGCTCTAGTTGGAAGTTGGAACTCCAGGCACATTGAATATGTTATTGTTCGAACAACAACAACAACAACTGTTCTGAACTGCAGTGCAACTGCACTTAACGACAATCAACTTGTGAATTGCACTCTTTATCATTCATACAAATTAAACAGTTTCCTTATTAGCGGAACTGTATAGATATGCCATTGGCTTAAATCATTCTCTTATCACAGCAATGTGTCTGAAATACTCACTATTGTATATGCGACAAAGTCTGTCTCTTTATAACAACGCTATTGTTTCAAATCTTCTTGATTTCCGGACTTGTAGGAAGTAGTTTATTGATATTTCTACCTGACGTTTCGTCTAGAACTGTAGTAGACATTATCAAAGGTGATCTGGTAGCGGACGAAGTGTTTTTTTAGGCGGCTCATAGGTAAGTGTGTCGATGACTGTTGTTCTTCCTTCTTTTATGCTCGGCATGTTAGTGTTCTCTGCTCGGTCGTATATTGCTCTTCTGTGATTGGTCGTTCCAGTCAGTGGTTTGGTAAAGCTTAGTTCTGGTATCTAAAAAGCCTGAACACCAGCACTACGCCATATCAAACCACTGAGTGGGACGACCAATCACAGAAGAGCATAAAAGAAGGAAGAATAACAGTCGTCGACACACTTACCTATGAGTCGCCCAAAAAAACACTTCGCCCGCTACCACATCACCTTTGATAATTCCAAGATTAAAGGATGAAACCTGGTGGCATAGGATTAATGAACTTTGCAAATACTGAAGGTTTTTTTATTTGTATTTGCAAAGTTCATTGATCCTATGCCACCAGGTTTTATCCTTTAATCTTCAAATATTTAAACAGGATCATCATCACTCTAAATTATTAGAATTATTCTTCACAACCTTTGATAATGTCTACCACCGTTCTAGACGAAACGTCAGGTAGAAATATCAATAAACTGCTGCCTACGGGCTCGGAAATCACCGACCGTGAAAATCTACACATTTGGATAGACCGCTACTAGTTGTGTCCAGTTGTCTTGAACTCCAGACGCTAATGACTTCAGTTGTGCAGCTATGATCTAAAATGTATGCCTATTCGATTTATAATAGTCTAAGCGGAGGACGTAAAAAATGGTTTCTATTTTATAAAGCATAAAACTCTCAGAAAACATAGTGACTTCAATTTCTAGAACCCTGCCAGAACCTGATCAGACAGCGGGTAAACACCACTTCCGGTATTCATTTTGATCTAGTTACTACTTAGTACCACAGAGCTAGAGCTTTTAATTTTTATGAACTTGTTTGGCGGTAAGAGCTTTTTAAGAATATACAGAATGATCCATTTTAATCTTACCAGGCAGATATTTGAAAACAGTGGGGTTAAAAAAAAGTTTCCAATAAAAGTTGTACGGTTATTAGCGGGACATCTTTCGAGGGCACAATCATCTCCCTTACCTCCAACCCTCCTCGGAGGGTGGGGGTAAGTTGATTTTTTACATAGTAACCCCCATTTTTTATGACATATTTTGATTGAGTTGGCAAAAAAAATTTCATTGGAAACTTTTTTTTTCGAAAATGTAGGTATATAATCATCGAGCCGCCATAACGCGTCGATATAGCTAGCATCAAAAATCCATTTCGAAAACAAAACTCGGTGATATTTTGGAACAACCTGTATAAATAATATGCAAAACAACTTCGTATTTCGCGTAACACTGACACAACATCATGCTGCTTAATATTTAGTTTGGTTTATGTTAATGATGTTTATTTTAAATGAAGATGTAGCATAATGAATGATTGCCAACTTCAAAATAAATAAACACTACTTCGTATCTCCTCCGGAGCTTTCCAAAGCTTCGTTGACTCAATCTAAATGCAGGGTTTCCTAAACTTTTTCGTTTAAGTACACCAGATTAGCAAAATTGTCGCTGACCTCAATAATATAAAACAAGAAAATGTTTTTTTTAAGAAAGACTTATAATTAAGCACGGTAAAGTGAACAGAATTCATCTGACGAAGTATTCACTGTTTGTCGGAGGTTGTTTATACAGAGGCCGGTATGGCTTTCCCACTTACCACCTTCCGACTATAGAACCACTGTTTGCTTGCCGGATGGCATTTATACAGTTGGATCATAATGGCGGTCTAAATGTAAAGCTTTGTCCGCATTTACAAACTTGCGTTCCACATCGCTGACTATAGAATCACTGTTTGCCGGACGACGCTTATACAGTTCCACCGTCAGCGGCTAACATATAGCTTACACTTACAAACTTGCGTTCCCGATCGCTAACTATTCTGTTTGCCGGACGACGTTTGTACAGTTCGGCCATATCGTCGGTCGAACTGTATGATTTTGCTCACTTACAAACTTGCATTCCGGATAAATGGCTATTGAATCACAGTTTGCCGGACGGTTCTGAACATTTATATCAGACACGAGTCCGCGACTTAAGGCCGCTGCACACAAGGCTGGAAATACTGCTTCGTAGGCTGGGTACGAGGCTGGAAATGACGTCATTGCGGGCTTGCCTGCTAGCTGACAAGATAGATTTTAAAATTAGAATATGGGCTATTTTCTTGCAAGGTCCTTTGCTTGCTCTGAGCAAGAACCAATCAGGAAACAGTATCTTGTCACGTGGGCGACATGAACAAACGCCGACAAACTAATATGGCGTCATTCTGCTCAGAGTCAGACAACATACACGTTTTGCTCTGTGTTTATATTTGTACTGTCACTGTGTGCACACCAGATCTATCCCCAAAACAAGCTTGAAAGACGTCTCATGTGAAGCGAGCACACAAAAGCAATTAAGAAAACTAGTAGACAAATCTAGCAAGGAATCTAGCGGAAAATCCAGCCTCGTCTGCAGCGGCCTTCACTTCCGATCTACGGACTTTCACAAACCTTGAAGTTAAAAGAACACTGATATAATGCATTGGCTTTATCAAGAGTCTTGCATGCGGAAATCTCAGTGGACTCATTTTTGTCTAATTTAGTTCGAAACACAAAACAACCGTTATGAGCAAAAAAGTACACGCATTTAATTAATTGCGAGATCATTATTTTAATTTCTAAAATTATTTGTTTTTTTATTATCATAAAATACGTTAAGCTTAATGCACATAATTAAATTTTTTAAAGCTGCCTGCAACTGACTCCATGTACTAGAGGTTTAAGTATAAGGCATTTTCATTTACTTTTTACTTTTGCCAGGTAACTAATTCCTCCTCTATGCCAGGGGTCGGCAACCTTTTGACACGGAAGAGCCAAAAGTTACAATTTCTAAAATTTCTCAATTTTTAAAGAGCCATTAAAACTTTTCATTTCAATGTTACAATAGGTATTATATTTGATTTTTTATTTAAAATAAACGACTTTAAATACAAAATAATATTTATTCATATACAAAACATATTAAAGTATTTTAGCTAGAATAATAAAATAATTAAGTTTTGCGTATGGAACTGGAGAGCCGCAACTTTACATCAAAAGAGCCGCATGCGGCTCGCGAGCCGCAGGTTGCCGACCCCTGCTCTATGCTAGTATCGCGAATGTATTCCTTTCTTGTTATCCCCACCGAGTTCAATCGATTATTTATTAAATTGTCTATTACACTTTAACCACTGTGTATGAAAGTAAATAAAATTATTCAAGTAAATAAAATCGTCGACCAATTTTTCTCAGACCATACGATATATTGACAAAAATGATAAAAATACAAATCAATATAACATAAAATGACGTTTCGATCCGGATTTGGATCTTCTTCAGAAAAATCTAAAAATATAAAAATTAATTAGTATTAAATTATTAATTATTATTTATTTACAACGAATGATGAAGTTTGAAAGAATCAAACAAATTAATGAAAAATTAATAACAAACAATTTTTTAATACGTAGTCATGGATATCAAAGTACCCATAAAGAAAAAGTTATTTAAAAAACAAAAATTTATTTCAAAATAATATCATAAATTTTACTTAAATTTTCGGTATCTAATTGAGCATTAAGAGAGTTTTTGTTAGATTTTATGTATAACATTTCCGAAATACTTCTTTTAAAATAATTACTTTCATTATCTAAAATTTTAACATTATTCCAATTAATTTTGTGATCATAGTCAATTTTATGCTTAGTAACGACATTATGCTTATCAGGGTTTAATTTTAGATTGTTACGATGTTCTCTGATTCGCGTTTTAAAATTAAACCCTGATAAGCATAATTTATAATCCGGATCGAAACGTCATTTTATGTTATATTGATTTGTATTTTTATCATTTTTGTCAATATATCGTATGGTCTGAGAAAAATTGGTCGACAATTTTATTTACTTGAAGAGTTCTATTCAGACGTTAATCAAAGATTTAAATAAAATTATGTTAATAAAATATGTTGTATTTACTTTTATACAAAATTAGCGGACTGTTGTGTCCAAATTTCATGATGATCAGAGTTACCGTTCAAAAGTTTTTGTCGGACAGACAAATTTTGAGTTTTATATTAAGTGTATATTTTTTACGCCTTGGGTTACATTATTGAAGTTTTGAAGGGATTCCTAATTTAACTGGATTAACAATATAGCCTATGTTACTTAGTGATACTTTAGCATTCTATTAGTAAAAAAAAATTTTAATTGGTCCAGTAGTTTTTGAGTTTATTCATTACACACAAAAATACAAATATATTCTCTAGTGTAATAGAGAATTTAGAGTCTTGAAAAAGACTTATTAATTAAAGTCGAAACTTTGGCAAATAAATAAAATATTTACACGCTTACACTCCAAGATTTCCTTTTAATATTTTAGTAATTAGTCTGCACGGACATAGAATCAAACAAAATATAAAATAATATAAAAATCTTGTTCAACAGCGGTAGGAAGCGATTGGACGAAATATTTATTGTTAAAAAGCATTCTTTACTTTTTAAGCCACATAGCTATACAAGTGTTTTTTCGAGTTTTTTTAAATTCCATTTTCAATATATACATCAAAACCATACTTTCCGTTTTTTTGTTACCGAACTCTATACTCATCGTATTTAATTTAAACCACCTGTATAATAAAGCACACAGATAATATTAATATTAAGTTAATAATTCTCTTCTGAAGTTGAACTTATATATTACCTGTCAAATGTAAAGTATAATACCTATAGTGATATTAATAATATGTTCTAAAACTAAACTTTATAATGTTAACGAATGGTTGTTAATATAGAATTCCTTTACTAAATATGTCACAATATTAATTATGCATATCATTTCTAGTTGTCTTCTTTTTATATTTTTCTACCAACGTTTTACTTCGAATATATAATTTCAAAGCACGCACCTTCTCCGATTTTTTATGTATTTGTACGATTGTCGTAATGGTAAAGGCGAAACATATGTTTTTTTGAAAGTTTGTTATTGCGGCAACGTTTTTTTTAAGTTAAAATAATAATAATAATAATAATAATAAACTTTAAATGCGGTAAATTCAAATGTATAATTTTGGGGTAGAAGCATGTAACATGCGAGCGCCCAAAATAAAAAAAAAAATATTTTTAGTCTTCAAACATGTTTCAAACATTACGTTAAGATGGTAAAAAAGCGGAGACGAAACTTTTCTCCTATTTTTTAAAAGCATTTGTGTACCAACGGTTTAGCATAAGAGATGTGTTCCAAGCATAATGCTTTTTTCGAAAATTTAACCTCTGAGGTTTTTCAATTAACTGTTATAACTCGCTCTAAAAAATGAAAATAAGAGATAGCGATGACTAAAAGACGAACCTTGAAATATAAAATTATTTTTCCAAAATACAAAAAAAATGTTTTCGTAATAAAATAATAATTCGTACCTAATAACCTTGGAAGTATTTTAAATTGCTGTAAAAAGCTTTTTCTGGTTTATGCTACGTGCTGCCATCTAGCGAGCAAGCTTTACAACAGGAAAGCTTTTCATTGCAGAGACTCGTTGCACTCGACTCTGCGTCTAGTTGGAATCGATAAAGTACAGTTCAGTGTTTTCTTCATAGATGGCGCGACCAGTTTTGTTTCCATGACACGTTTTAATGGTATTTCCCCTTGTTTTATTATTAAAAAGAAAAATATTCTGCATTTTGCCTTGATAAAAATTATTTTTATGTCAGTGATCAATCATATCTAAAATCTTAGGAATAGTCGTTTTTTAAGGGATACTTCTTATGCGGTGCCTCGTTGATTTGAGGAGTTGAATTAATCGAAAATTATTCAAACAAATGGGGCTCAAATTTTTGGCGACTAACTCATAGAAACGCAAAATAAACTACGGACTTTAATTATCTACTGTCATCGTATGTGCCGCGACACACGACCTTTTTTTATAGTAGTGAATATGTTTTTTTTTTTATACAGTGTGTCCCCAGATTGAGTTCACAATAGGTGAGATTGACCAAAAATTTTCGAATTGGAATTTCATATTTTGGGATTCCGCCCTGCTTGGTCTGAAACTTATTTTTAGTTTACTTTCGATTTTTTTTAATCAAGTAGGCTTTTACAGTTGAGCAAAATCTCTTTTTGTTTCAGGTAAAGTACCTACCTTTTCCGTTCATAGTACGCAAAAGTGTCACTTAGAAAAGCTGTTCACAATGAAAAATTATGGCGTTATGCTAATTTTCAGAATGATCGGCCTACTTTGATAATAGAAGTAGAAAAATATTTATTATTAACGACTACATGATAAATCTTAGATGAGAAAACAGGGTGATTAGAAATGTTCAAATTAACATTTAAATTTTTACAGTTTATCAAAAAAAATAAATTAAACTCCAATTACTCTATTTGGCTACCTCCACGCGATTGTTTTTCAAACAAAACAAATTTGCATAACGCCATAATTTTTCATTGTGAACAACTTTTCTTAGTGACACTTTTGCGTACTATGAAAAAAAAGGTAGGTACTTTACCTGAAACGAAAAGAGGTTTTTCTCAACTGTAAAGGCGTACTTGATTTAAAAAAATCGAAAGTAAACTAAAAATAAGTTTCAGACCAAGCAGGGCGGAATCCCAAAATATGAAATTCCAATTCGAAAATTTTTGGTCAATCTCACCTATTGTGAACTCAATCCGGGGACACACTGTATACAGAATTATTAAGTTGAT
Source organism: Xanthostigma xanthostigma (assembly GCA_963575645.1). Classification (NCBI taxonomy): domain Eukaryota; kingdom Metazoa; phylum Arthropoda; class Insecta; order Raphidioptera; family Raphidiidae; genus Xanthostigma; species Xanthostigma xanthostigma. Next base: position 18,311,884 of record OY754472.1, on the reverse strand, counting down.
TCTTCTTTTTTAACAGCGTGTCCAAATCAAATAGACGAACAAATATTTTAAGTAACTTTTTTATCAAAACTCAAAAATGGTGTATATTTTTTTTTTTTTATTTCATTATTTCGCATGAATGAAGTTGTCAAAAATGCACTTTTAATAAAAAAATAACTCAAAAATAAGAATCAGCCGTATTATATTTTTAAAATTTTATTTAATTAATTCAAAAACCCCATTAACACACGCGAAGCAATGATAGCACGAATCGCAAATGCATCCCAAATAATTCGCTACTACAAGCATGTACAGAAGCATGGCTACGACGTACCCATCTTTGTGTCCAACAAAACGGGGACAACTTCGAACAATTCCTGTGAATACTTGATAATTTAATAAAAATTTGGAAACCTCGTTCTTCTTTCATTTTTGAGTTTTGATAAAAAAGTTACTTGAAATATTTGTTCGTCTATTTGATTTCTACATGCTGTTGAAAAAAAAAGAATCAACTTAAAAATCACCTGTATATTTATTACTACAGATCCCGCCCGGTTTAAACCGGGTACAAAAGAACGAATGGTAGGGGGGAGGTACATGAGTACGCACATTCATCTTAGTTTACCGAGATGAATGTTGTGTTCAAATTGCATGATGATCGGAGTTACCGTTCAAAAGTTTTTGTCGGACGGACAAATTTTGAGTTACATTTTGCAACATTTTTCATTGATGCTCCGCTCCTATTGATCGTAGCGTGATATTATATAGCCTAGAGCCTTCCTGGATAAATGGGCTAACCAACAAAAAAATTTTTTTTTTTCAATTCGAACCAGTAGGTACGTACCTAGTTCCTGAGATTAGCGCGTTCAACCAACCAACCAGGCAAACAAACAAACAAACTCTTCAGCTTTATATATTAGTATAAATTTATATATTGAAAAAAAGGACAATAGACAAAAAGAATATAAATATTAGTGCATCGACAAGTTTTATATATATTAATGAATATATATTAATTAAACCACAAATTATTGTTATTAAAATTTTTTTTCCTAAACTTTATAGTTTCGGATATCAGAAATAAACTAGTTCGGCATGCTTTGATTAATTTTTACATGACGTAGAACATATTATGTAGGTAACTATGGCAACGAATAGCAAATATCATATTGATTACTAGCCCGCGTCACTATCACGCGATATCAGAAATTTTATTTTCTTTATTATAATCAAATGTCAACATTTTTGAAGTTGCAATGGTCTCGTCGCCTAATTGGTTGGATTTTTTTAACTGTGGTCACAGTCTGAGCTTTTATAAAGTTCTTAGAGTTATATAATACTTATATTATTACCCGATTTACTTATCATTGATCTACTATATTAAAGCTACGTGGAAGAGACGCCTTACAAAATTTAAAAGTAGAATATTTCCAGCGCGTCTTTTTACTGTTATCAACTGTCGAAACTGTTATATGCGCCAAGAATCATCATCACATTTAAAATATAAATTGGTACTATGCTCAAATAACGCTGGCTATTGGTGGAATCCTATGTTTATAACACGCAAGCAATAAGATATTCCTTTTATTATAATATTGGCAATGTCTTTGTTTGAAGTAGTTTAGGGGGGGTGCACAATGATATACGACTGTGTCAAGTGCAGGCAAACGCTTGCGGTGCATTTGCGATCAAAACGAATCAAAATATAAATTTATACGTTACAGTGAAACATACAACAAACTTAAAAGTTAAAACTCGTAATCCGAACTTCCTATTTGTATAGGCAATAGTGTCGTAGCAAAATTCTGAAGAGTTGAAAAAAGTCAAGTGCTGGACAGAACTGACTAAATAAAGCAAAATTCGTAAAAAAAATATATCAAATTAATGGTACAGGAATAGATAGACCCTGAACAGACATTAATTTTTATATATATTACTAGCGGCCCGCCCCGATTTCACCCAGGTGCAAAACTGTTCTGGAAATATTATATTTACCTTCCCATCTACACGGCAGAACTATAAAAGTACATTGTTTTGATGTATCTCTAAAGATTTGGCCAGCAATTAGCCATGTATGACAAAACATCGTCATAGTTCAGCAATTTTGTTCAAAATATTTACAACTTATATACCGACAACTTCCTCGTTTATCGCTCTTTCTGTTAGTGAAAGCCGTATGAAAATCCGTACGGTATTTTTTGAGTTTATCGCGTTCAGACAGACAGACGCGGCTGCGGGACTTTGTTTTATATACCGGGTGAGTTTTTTAACCTGACACATCCAAATATCTCGAGAAATATTCTGGGGAAAAATATCTTAATTCAAAGTCAAATCATTCCATTTACAAGAAATTGTAAACTTGACTCAGCAGATATTCTTGATTGACCAATGTTTTGATTAGTTTGACAAAAAAAATGGTCAAATCGACAATATCTGCTGAGTCAATTTTACAATTTCTTGTAAAATGTTTGGGATAAAACTTGTGTGTTTTTAAAGTGAAACTTTTATTCTATCGCCCCAAATTTTTCTGGCCGTCTGTTGCATGTCGCATTACAGGCGGCCGCGGAGTAGGGGTAAAGTGAAAGGTGTTCGAAGTAGGCGCTCGGTAGAGCAGCCAAGGCCAATATGGCGGCGCCCATGGTTAGCATCAGCTGACCGTGTAGTATGTATAACACATAGTCAGTCTGTCATGCGGGCAAGTGCTGTACAGTGTTTACATGTTTTTATTCGTGTATTCATGTGAATATTGTTGTTTATAATTAATCGTGATGGATAAGTGTCTACAATCCAATGCCTACAATCCAATAAAAGTTTCACTTGCGTCGTGGTTTCTTAAAACCACACAACTGTTTTTTAGTCGAGGAGTCCGAATCTACAATAAAAAATATGGGTCCCCATTTAACATTTCAAAGTCCCTACCTCCCCTCAAGGGAGTGGGCAGAGGGTGGGGTAATTTTTGCACCGAGGTCTTTCCCCCCTGGAATGATTTGACTTTGATCCGAGATATTTTTCCTCAGAGTGCTTACTTCTCGAGATATGTGGATGTGTCAGGTTAAAAAACTCACCCGGTATATAGAAATTATAAAGAAATAATTCTGAACGCTTGTTTTTAACATGCCTGGTTTCTTTTGGCTTTCTGATGAAACCGACTTACACACGCATATTAAAAAGGGGCGTTCAAAGACAAAAAGCTCCAATTACAAGTAAATTGGTTGAATAGAACCTGCTGACGAGTTGTCAACACATTGTGTTTTAAATATATAAATTTTAATTTTGAAACACTTCGTATATGCTGGCACATATTACCGAATGGGATTTGGAAAATGTTGAAGTGCCAGTCACATCGTGGCAATTAATTTTTCATCCATCAGTGAGAAATGCATGCCTAGCATGTCTTTGTTTCCATGTCCGCATTTCTTATATGTCTTTATTCATCTTTTGTTCTCTCTTTCGCACATTTTAACTTCACATTTCCCGATGCACATCTTTCTCTGTTACACACACATCTGTAATCTCGAAAATACCGACCACACAAATATTAGACACATAACAAAACGTCATTAAAAAATATTGTCAAACAAACTTTTAATAATTTATTTCTCGACGTAATGTTGTGGGCTAAAAAAAATTACGTTCTAGATTTCCGTCTCGCTTTATATTTTCACCTACTGCTCATTCCCCGTTTTTCATAGCATAATATGCAGCCGAAACTCTCTATGACGAAACTTAACCGACTGGTCAAATTATTTCGTTATAGCCAATATTCGTTATAAGGAGTGTATATAGGTTCTTATGGAAAACACACCAAGGTCAGCTAACGTTTACTTTATAGACAGTTCTGTTATAGAGAGTTTTAAACAGTGAAAGATTTTTTCAAATCGGTTCAATAGTTCCCGAGCAATGCTGAGAGCTTAGAGCTTGTAATAATGCTTCAAACACTTATAGACTGTGTGCTCGAAGCCTACTAGCGCCGCTAGTGGGTAATAGAGAATTATTTAACTCACTTTTTATGGAAATCGCGACATGTTTCTATGGTGTTGGCCATGATGTGTCAAAAAAGATGTAATAAGGAAAACTGCTGTAAATTGTAAATCATTATACAAATAGCATAACATAAAAGGTACGTGAGAATTATTTATTTATCAATAATAATTTTTTTTACACAAACAACGTAACATCAAATAGTATAGGCTCTCTAATGCTGAATTTCAGCAAGGATAGGCGACTTGAAAATAGCCGAGCGAATAGAGACCTCGTTTTTCATATGACGTTTCCATGACTCCTCGTTTACAAGCCCCCGGTTCACAGATTCTAATCCGAAAACTGATAAAGGCGTCAATTAGATTAAATTAAAATGCGAATGTGAGTCTGTTTATTGTTTGTTTGTTACGCTTTTACGCGTAAACGTCTGAACAGATTTCGATAAAATTTGACAAGGAGATAGCCTGCATCCTGAAAAAGGACATAGGCTACTGTTTGTCTCAAAAAACAACTCTGAAAGAGTGAAATAGGGGATGAAAGTTTGTAAGGAGAACCGATCATTTCTCAAGTTAGGGATATAAAAATTCATATTTAGGCTTTTGGTAAAAAATAAAGAATTACGTGTTTCGAAATCATCCCCAACTTTACCCTCAAAAGGGTAAAATTGGGGATGATTTCGAAATTCACACGTAATATACATAAATATTATAGCACGCAAAGACTGCTGGAAAAAATGTCAAAGTGCATAAACATTGTTTTTTAAAGTGGTATAGTACAATACAGTGGAGCCGTTGCCGTTGTTTCATCTCAATTACGTGCGCAGCCGCGGGTGGCAGCTAGTTAAAAAATAAATTGAAAATATTAATGTCTAGCTGATGTTTTTGAATAACGTTTTCAAAGTTGTTAATCCGACTCATTCATAAAATAATTCTTGTAAGTATTTATATTTTATTTCTTTTGAGGATATTATATTTACTCATCAAAATTTTAATTAAAACACTCGATTAAAATATGCTTGTCTATTTACAAAACTGCGCTATCCACTAGGAGATCCTAGATTTTTTAATGCGACGATGTTCGTGTTTTTATTATAATCAGTACAATGTGTTCAATAATTCCTGCAGTTAAAATAGCTCATGAAAATTAAGCGAACCAAATAGGTAAACCATAAACTCATAGGCACATAAAAATACTCCAAGCTGCCATTTCAAACTTTCAAAATTGCAATTTGTTATTAGACAAAGAAAACTGCGATATCTATGTTCTCCAAAAACAATAGGGCTCTTTTTTAAGCTGCTTCTGTTGACAGTAATCTGAATTATTAAAGTATTGTTGCGTGCTTCCTGTTGGGACGATAATGTGTTCCATAGAATGTTCCAGACCACGACAACAACAACAATGGAAAGCAGGTAAAAACCCGACCTTCTTAGAATTGCCTGGAGAAGGCAATGCATGTCAAAAAAGGTTGACATGCTTCTAGAACATTCGACAGGCATGGGACGAAGCTATAAAATGAGAGCGGAGTGGTTGGCGAGTCAGTCAGTTGGTTAGTTGCAGCGCGTACTACAGTAGATTACAGACAGCTGTGAAATAAATTGTTCAGTGTCGGTACAGCAGGACCAAAGTAGCTGCTAAGAGAGAAGATAAATGAGCTGTGTAAACCATTGAGTGCAATTATATAAATATGGTTCTACATAAATAGCTTCTGTGTTGTAAATAATCGTGTGAATATAGTTAATAGACAAGTGCGAATAAGTGTACTAGATAAAATTCAGTGTGTTTGTGTGATGTAAATATTTTGTGTACATAATTAGAACTTTATATTCTTCCGTAACTTATTTTTCTATTTTATTGTTTAGAACTATTAGTTTTGTTTCTGTTAACGTTATAATTACTGTTTGTTAAAGAAGTACGCTTTCTTTGTTTGTTAAACTGTTTTGTTAAACGTTGATTATTGTAAATAAATAATTTCCACCACGGACCAGAACAGTTTTGTTACAGTAAATACTTCTCAAGCGACTTCGAACGCGTTTAACGTTTTGCGCAAAGCATTAAACATTGACACTACTTTCCATGAGTGGTTGACGCGCGGTACGGATAGTTTTGTCCACCGTATTAGCGCTATAGGTATGGTCTTATTTACTGTGCCATCTGCTTGGTGTAAGAAATATTCACTTCAGCCATGTTTTTCGTTACATTTACGAACGAGTAGTGCGGTAGTGACGTAATAAATTGGTATTGTCTAAGTTACGAACTTACGGAACACACTTTGAATTTCACGCTTTCAAACGCTTCACAAGTTAGTGAATAAAAATGTTTATGTCTTTTATTTTTTTTGTTTTAATGTTGTATAATACTTGAAACGTATTCTGCTGTATCCTCTTAATACGTAAATAGGTACTAGCTAGTAATTATATTTTGTAATAGTTGTCTTTATCAAAAGATGTTTACAAAGAAATAATGATGGCAATTTTTCTCCACGCTCTTGGTATTTTCTTTTACAAATTTGTTAGTCGACTCCCGTTTTTCCTGGAAAAAAATATGTTCTTACCTACTTATAATATAAGTTTTAATCTATTTTTTTTTTTAATAATAATTTTTCATTCTAGTGCGTATGATGACATAAGTAAATTATGTTATACCGAATGTGACATTATGTTAAAAACGAGTGTCAGCAAGTTTTAACAGTCACATGAGCCTTAATATTATCACGCACGAGATACACATATGTACATTTTTTTTCACGTATCCTTATAAAATAGCTGATTTTCATACATATATTTTTTCAAAATTTTCGACAGTTATTTGTAGGGTTCCCTGGATGTTCATATTTTTACTATGGAAATGGCAATACAATAACGTTTCTTCTAATTTATGCGCTAGTGCGAAATAGGTCACTTTACTATCGCTATGCAGGCATAAAAGCAGCTATTTTATAGGCTAGGTGTGCAAAAGGTATACTTTGTGCGTACTCTCAAATTAAATAGCTGCGCTTTTCACTTCATTTTCAATATATTTTGAAACTTTTTGCAGCAAATTTCACGTCTAATAATAAATTACAGGTAATCTATGAAAATTATTATTGAATTTATTAAAATCAAATTCCAATTCAATTTTAAAATATCTCATTCTAGGCTCAAATAAACCTTCCCATTGAAAATAAGGCAATACAGCCCTGTTAGTAATTTCGAACACTTCACGGATAATCACGTTTCAACTGTATAACAAAAGAAAGATTGCAACCGCGGTATATAAGTTTCTTGCTTGCGCAGTATAAAATCATTCTTATGAAATTAATGGCATTGTGTTGCGGAGTTTTGTTCTTGGGTCGCCTTTTTATACATATTTTAACGACAATAATTATGGTTTTATATGAACGACGCGGTGATATCTGCGTACAACTATATACATATGTAAGTAATTATATACAAGTTCTTTTGTTGTATGCGGATGGCGCCATCGCCATTTTGTAGCCGGATTAATTAAAATAAAGTAGTTGTATAAAGCTGTAAGGTGAATTACTGCGTGTTTATATCACGAGTTCGACACAGAACTATCTTCAAAAGAGGGTTTTTATGCACTTGGGTCATATGTTTGTTATTCTCACTGTCAGTTGGTATGTAGAGTAGATTGTTTAGAGAAGACATAAGCAAGATGGCCTATTTGCACGGTAAAAGTAGTGGGGAGAGCTATCAGTAATGGAATATAGGCGCACGATAGTATGTTGTGTGCCTCGCGCGACCCCTTTAAACAGAATGTGGATTCAATGGTTTAGTCGACTTAGAATAGGAATGTTATTGGTTACAAATAAAATATTAACGTCGTCAGCTCATCATTAAAAGGGTCCCGCACAAACTTTATGGGATTTGGTTCTCGGTTAAATTGATCGAAAGTGGTTTTATTTTATAGTTTAAAGGTCACTAAGAAAAGTGCCCATGGACGCATAGCCTAAAATTCAATACATTTTTAGCTACAGATATGTTCAGCAAAATTTTAGATATAGGGAATTCACTAACATGTTCCATGGTCAATTCCTGTACTTTTTTTATAAATAGAAAAATATTCGAAAACCAGGTAATGTTGGGAGGTGTCATTCTGTAGAAAATAATAATGCAATATTCGGATTCAGCGCACTCGAAAACATATTACTAAAATCTCAGCAAACATATCTGTAGCCAAAAATCTATTTTTTTTTATTTAGGCTATGTTAGCTTAAGCAACGAATAATTCTAGATGGAAAAGTCGAAAGCAGAACATTTGACTTAGGAACTTTGTTTGGACTAGTTAGGAGATAAACATACTAAAAGTCCTTACCCCTCCGAGGTACGCCCGAAGGGGGGAAGCACAAAGAAGGTCCCGTTTTTTGGTATTTTCCTTTCATCTCGAAAACGGTACGTCGTACGAAATTTTGTTGGAATACATAATGAAAGCTGATAAAATTCTCTACAACTTTAGTTTTCACACTTTTTATCTATCTCCAATCTTTGCCTAGCTATGAGCTCCGAAAAATGGTCGATTTTCAAAAATGTGTTAAATTCTCTGTAGCACATTGTAACAATACGAATTTGTCAAAATCATTTCGTATCGCTCATCCACACTATTAAAAACACCCACACACTATTAAAAAATAACATAAGCTGGGAGTACCTCCACACAGGGCCCTCTTTCCCACTGGGCACTCTGGCACGTGCCCAGGGCCCCGCGATCGATAGGGACCCCCTAGTTTAATGGTATACTAAGTACCTAAACTGTTTTAAACAAAAATCATCAGTGAACTATTTTTCATATACTTATTTTTTTTGTGTCCTTCATGTTAAAATTGGGAACGTGATCCTTTTAAATATATGCATTTTATATCACATTCCTCGACTTAGAATCTAGAACCTTGTTTATCTATTTTCTTTGTCTATTCTAACAAAATAGTGCTCTGTTAAGGTCATAGGGGCCACATATTCCTAATGTGCCCAGGGCCTTCAATAGGTTAAAGCTTATGTTATTTTTTAATAGTGTGTGGGTGTTTTTAATAGTTTGGATGAGCGATACGAAATGATTTTGACAAATTCGTATTGTTACAATGTGCTACAGAGAATTTAACACATTTTTGAAAATCGACCATTTTTCGGAGCTCATAGCTAGGCAAAGATTGGAGATAGATAAAAAGTGTGAAAACTAAAGTTGTAGAGAATTTTATCAGCTTTCATTATGTATTACAACAAAATTTCGTACGACGTACCGTTTTCGAGATGAAAGCAAAAAACCAAAAAACGGGACCTTCTTTGTGCTCCCCCCCTTCGGGCGTACCTCAGAGGGGCAAGGACTTTTAGTATGTTTATCTCATAACTAGTCCAAACAAAGTTCCTAAGTCAAATGTTCTGCTTTCGACTTTTCCATCTAGATGCCCCTTATGAGCACTCATTGACTAAACTATGTGCCCATGGACGCTTTTTCTTAGTGATCTTTAAACTATAACATAAAACCATTTTCGGTCAATTTAACCGAGAACTAAACCCCATTTTTTTTTGTCTACCCGAGGACGCTGGTCCAGAAAATTAGTTAACGCATATTTTTTTTTTTTCAAAATACCCTGTTCAGTTTAGTGTAGTTATGAACAGATTTAACGATATAATAACGACACAACTGCTGTTAATATTTGAGACTGACTGTGCAATTATTTAAAAGAATCATTTCTTATTTTTCATCTTTTTCCTTGTTAATAAAAAATAAAACAACGCAAAATGATTAATTACGTCCATTGTGCAACTCCCTCTTAATCTTTAACATTGTTAAAAATTCATTATGCATTTTTAAGATGCTTTTTCTTGATAAAAGTAAGGCGTCTTTAAATTGTTAATTTTAACGCTTTAAGTGAAAAGATAAATACGTAATGTATTTGTGCAACATAATTGAATTAAATTGAATAATTTAATAAACAGACTTTATAAAATATATATGTTACGGTTAATACAAGAAAGTAGTTAATTCGGGAATTAACCAGGCTAATTCCCGAATTAACCAATCCTTGACGTTTGTTAATTCGGGTATTAGCCAGTTAATTCGCGAATAAACTACTTTCTTGTATTAACCGTAACATATAGACAGATTGTTAATGCTATACTGAGCTTTGAAAGTTTACCATAAAAATATTTTAGAGACCGCATATTCTAAAATATGATATTGATTTTAAAATCGGTTACATAACGTTTCAAACCGAAGAAATTCGTACCGCTAAAATATATAAACTTTGTTAACTTCGATAAATTTTAAAATGCATTTTCAAGGAAACAAATAGATTTAGTTGATTTATTTGGTTGACTAACACAGAAAACTGCTGAAAAAACAGTAAAATCCGGTAGGTGCGATACGGAACTGTATCCGGTGCGTGAAATTATTATAGGATATAAATTTTGCGGCTCCGCTCTAGCCAGGTCCTTTCAGCATGTTTCTGTGTTTTAGGTACTGTATGTGAATGAGAGATACGACCAGGGGTGCATTCAGGACACATTTAATTAAGGATTATTATTTTCCAGACGACTAACAACTTAAAGGGCGACTAACCATTTACAACTAAAAAAATAACTTGACAGCGATGAAATATTTTGGCAACAATTATATTATATGGGCTTCAAACGCAAGGTATTATAACAACTAAATAATGGCTGCTACTTTGAGGTAGCGAACATATTAAACAAGTTAATTGTAATCATAGGCGAGGTACTATAAATAATGGCATAGCGACTAATATTAACAGTGGGATGACAAAGATTATAACAATTAGTGAAAAGGGGGGGCGTTCGAGGGGAGTTCTTTAAAAAAACAATTACGGGGTCGTGTCGATGCGATGGCGTTTTTATATTACGGTTCTGAATGTAGTTTCTTTGTTTATTATTTGATTATAACTTTAAATATATGTCAGCATTTAGGAATGCCCAATTTCTATTTTTTATCCGCCATCAAGTTTCCGCTTAACAATAAATTCAGTTACCAAAACAGAAACTCGACGCCAGTTTAAATTAAAACAAAGCTTACCACTGATTATTAAGCTGTTACTTTTTATTTAATATACTATCCTCCTCAGCAGCTGCCAACCTACTATTTTTGCTACCCACTTTAATTTTTTTATAATTCCTAATTCAGATTAATTGGTCCCCGCGTTAAATACATGCCTTTAATTAATAATATAATATATTGTGTAACAAGTGTGAAATAAGACTTGTTTTGAAACATTTTAAAAAGGAGGCACAATTTTACACTATTGTTACTTTTTACAACGGGATCATCAGGGGTGGACATATCTTTTGATCGTTGGGTCACATTGCGGATGAAAATTGGACCGTGGGCCAAACAATTTCTTTTTCTAATTTTAAGTATAGTTTTTTTGAAACAATAATTTCAAGTTTTTAAACACTATTTATTACTATTTTTCTAAAATTCTTTTTATGCGCCAATTTATATTGGCAAACAGTAATATTTTTGCTTTTAATAATAATTTTTAAAATGATCGCGGGCCAGAGAAAATTCTACTGCGGGCCGGATGCGGCCCGCGAGCCGCCATTTGCCCAGGCCTGATGTAAACGGACGTGCGTGAAAAGTGAAATTCGTGTGTAAAAAGGGTTTTTTGAATCCGTGACGTCCTACCGCTCGAAATAGGAAGCTTTACGCTCGATTCGTAACCATATAAATACAACATTTCACTTCTTAAAGGAGCGAGTCTCACGCATACTTTTACCATTCCAACCCGCTAGTGGGGAATGGCACTAATTTAGGTCAAAATAAACTTTTTCTAAAATGTAACAATATTTTTTCGCTCTGAGGTCTCCTGAATCCAAAAAACATATTTTTGGAAAAAGTCTTTGCGTCTGTTTTTGAGCACGATACAGGTCAAACGGATGAACGGATTGAAACCAAATTTTGGGAGGATCTTTGGTATGTAAATATGAAGAGCCCTATTGTTTTTGGAGAAAATCGGCGCATGCGCAGAAGAGATATATGCTACAACGGTGTTTTTTATATAATATGGTATACTTTTCATAACGGCTTATTATTCTATTTATTTTTTCAAGAAAATTTTGTTAAATTTTTTTTTCTAAAATTTTGATTGAATTTTAAACCAAAGCAGAAGAAAGACGGCACTGCGCAGTGAATGAATACAATGCATATATATATCGTGTATGGTAGGCCTACAAACACGTGCTTCTTTCCGAGAGCATATTCGGCATAGCTGACCTCATCCGCGCGCGACGCCTTATAGCGCTGCCGACGCTATCATGGCCCATTAGTGTCGACTATATTCTTCATTGCAATACACTATGTGTGCAGTCCGATGTCCACTGAAAAAATTTTTTTTTCATACCTCGATGAAAAGTGTGTACTTTCGGCATCAATTGTAAAGCAGAAAGTCTAACATTTACTCCTTGATGTGATTTCACTGCACCAATGCAGAAAGTTCGAACGTTCGGGCGGTAGTAAAGCAAAAAAAAACCAATCAATTGATGTTTAGATGTCATTTCCATAGCAACCCAATTACATTTTACCTAATAGTCGCGAACAGCTGTCATTCGTGTTTTTACGTATTACATCAAAGTTTCTTGCTTGGAATTTTATGTAATGAATAAGTAATTAATTAGTTAATGTATTTAATAAGCGTGCTTACGGCCGAGGTATGAAAATACACCACGCTTTCGGATTTTGTGGTGCAATATACTATAGACTTCAGTAAAATAAGTTATTTTTCGAGTTTTATTTCATAGCAAATAAGTGCAAGGGCTTTTTACCGATGATGGCTGATTGTGTAAACAAAGGCCAAAAAATCCTTATATTTAAAAAAAAAGTGCAAGGGCAGAAAGTTAATTTATCTGTGTTTTTATGTAATTAATCAATGTGATTAATTAAATACTTATTAATTACATAAAAACACAGATAAATTCCAAGCAAGCAGCTTTAAGGTTATACGTAAAAACACGCGACTATTGGCTGGCGGTAGTCTCATGGAACGGTGTACATGATAACTATTTCTCTTTATAGCCGGCCGAAAGTATGTACTTCCGGCAATCAGTGCGTGTAATCCCACCAATGCAAAAATGTTAGACTTTCTGCCTCAAAATTGATGCCGAAAGTACGTATAGGTACTTTCGATCGAAAAATAAGTATAATCTCGATATCAATGCTGCCTATTTGTAGTTTTAATCTAAAAACAATTTTTTTTTGTGTTTTGTCATCATTTATTAGTATAATGCTTATGCATAGTTTACTAACAGAGAATACTTGCTTTCGAACTCGGCTTTGGCCGAGTCGATTTTCATTTTGTAGCAAAACAATCAAGAGTAATCTATCTCGCCAACGCTCGCCAATTTAGTTCAGAGTTTGTGTAGGGGATTCCCGACTTGCTTTACATTTAATATAAGCTTTTGTTCTGTTCAGTTCTAGTTAAATCTTGCAATCAAAAATTTAGTGAATATATAGTCTTACGAACTATACCTACCGTATGAATATTTGAAACTATTCGACATTATAGAAAAGTATGTCCGCACTGGGGATCGAACCCAGTATCTACTACTGCTCGGACCACATCACTGTTTATAATAATGCGACCTTACAATTATTCTAGTGTACAACGCGCTGTCGGAAGTGTGAGTGGTATTTAAGTCACTTCCGGAATGAGAGCTCTCGCCGAGTCGGTATTGGTGTGAAAATGTGACACAAATAGCTGTGTTGACAAAAATGTGGTGATAAACTGTACCGCCTCGAACCTCCTCCTTGCACCGGGAATATGCATACAGAAATGTAGGTACCCATACACGTGCGTCATTATTAATCTACACTTTCGGTCATGCGTTGCCAAAACTTAGATATATCGCCAATTTAGTTTGGGAAACAACAACACGCCACCCTCCTCATAATATTGCATATGCGAAGAAATAGTTCTTTTTAACTGAAAGACGTTTAGCTTGTTTGTAATACCACTGTAAAAATCGCTTTAGGGGAACATATTGTCAGACATATTAATGCTGGGTTGCACAAAAGATTGTCAAGAATTTTGATTTGACGATGACCTTAGATTGTGATCATATAATTAGAATTTCCATCCATCAGGAGCAGTCTAATGTCGTATTGAAACTCCCTGTCATCTAGAACTCACACAAATTGTACTGACACAAAAACAAATGATTGTTCCACATAGAAAAAAATCGCTTTTCAAGCTAAAATTTGAACAAAACGTTGTTTCGAAATGGAAACTACAAAAAAAACGATGCTAAATACATGTATACGCAATACAAGAAAAATATCGTTTCAATCGATCAATTATTTTTCGACCAGGATTGATTTAAATTCTATAGTGATTTTCATACGGAGAAATTCGTATGTTCAATATGTAAGGTCATTGTCAAATCAGATGTTCTGACAAAGTTTTCTGCAACTGAACATTATAGCGACAAAAGTATATTGTGTCACTATACAACTATATACACAAGATTATTTACAACACAGGTACACGTACAAAGTTTATTAGCTCACTTATTTATTAACTATATACAGTTCTATTTATTTCGTACACTATTATTTACACAGTTCATTTATTTATTTATCTCAGCAGTTCCTCAGTTCTGTCACGGACTGTTAACTAATTTGTCACAACTATTTGTCGATGAAGCACAATGTATCACTTTCTCTGTATCACTGTGTGTGACAGTCTGTGACTGTGAGCTATCCCGTGGTTTATATAGGCGCTGGATCGTTCTTTCCTTTCTTGCCTTCATTGTTGTCTGGAGTTTGGCAACAAAGCCCTTTTTACCTACGCATATTGTTAGAACAACAATCAAGTCGTTTGCTGACTCTCACAACAATATGTGTCTCTTTGTTAGATTGCACCATAACGGTCTGGTATCATTGTTAGAATGACGAGCCGATTGTCGTCTCACGAAATTCTTTGTTGTCCCAACGGGGAGATTGTAACAATACTTTCGTTTGAAATTAAGGAGGATATAATAACGAAAATGTCGGTTTACATCAGATGTTTATGTATGAGGAATAACGTGCGCTGTTCAAAATCGTCAAAATTTGATACGTTGAACGACCCTATTATATCAAAACTGATAATGGAACTATACTACACAGTGCTGGAACAGAACCATTATATTATTTGTGGTATCTAATAACATGTAAGTACCTACTCATTTGATGACATCGTATTATAGTGCTTCTCTGTGTGACGTAGCATTTCCATTACGTCAATGAATATTTAATGTAACAGACTGTTTGAACAAATCATTGTCGTGAGATGATTTGTACAGGCTGTCTGAATTAATAAAATGGAGAACGTGAGCTTCTCTATCAGATATCGATTTCGACTCAACTTTTATAAGGAATTCAGAAAGATGTCGCGATTGACAAATCACTTTACTTGAAGTGAAAGAGTATTAAATTTAAGTACGTGAAATTGGCGTTCATTTGAAAGTGTTCTTAAATTAATTCGATGGTTATTATCGTCATTTTTTTAAAGTGAACACTTTGATACTTATAGGTGTTTTTTTTATTCTTAATCAATAATGAAGGAATTATTGTTTTTTGATATGCATTTTTTGCAGAGGAGGAAGTTTTATTTGAGAGAAAAAGGTTTAAAGTTTTAATAATAATAATAAAGTTTATTTATTCCGTTGACATAAATGTGTGCAACAAGTCAAACATAGAAATTGGAATGAGGTAGAAAAAAATTCCTGGACTGAATAAAAAGTGTGCTGAATTAAGAGACGCTTGATGGTCCGTTTGAAACAAGATAGGCTGTTAAAATTGAACCTCTTTCAAAATAGAGTCACTAAAAAGTGTCACTGAAAGCGTAAAATAACAAAGTTTTATATACCTGAGTATATAAAACGTGATAGTAGTTAAATTGGCGCCGACCTCAAAACTTTGTTATTTTACGCTTTTTAGTGACCATTTTTTAAAGGAGGTTCAATATTTTTTAAAGTTTTTATTTTAATTTTTTCAGCGGTCTTCTTTAGTGTCTAATGAAACGCTCACGCCGGCAACAAACACTTTTGCAATATTTCTTTGATTTTTTGTTAATTTTCTAAAAAGTTGCTGAACCGATTTTACTAAAATTGATATGAAACCAACTTTGAGACATACTCTATCGAATAAAAAAAGAATAATCGCAATCAGTTCTCAGCCGGCGAAGATATCGACAGACAGACATACATAAAAAATACATTCGAATAGAGAACCTCCTCCTTTTTTTGAAGTAGATATAAAAATGATTTTAAATCTTACATATTCCTATTAGTAAATAAAAAAAATCATAATTTAATAATGAATTATCTGTAAGCATAAGAATCTAGGGGTCAGTTTCCTATGCTTGCCGTGTTTCGAAACGGACCGCTTTCTGGCGCACGCGAATTAAATAGCCGTGAGCTGTTTGTTATAAAAAAATATATTTTTATTCTTTTATATAATATTTATTCTTTAATTATAAAGTTTATTACAATGTTAGCATTTAAGTTCTTTGTTTAGACGAATTAACTATGAACATAGATCATATCCATTGATCCATATACAAAGTACCGCAGATGTACCGATAATTAATTGTCACCTTTTCTGTACTGTAACCCTTTTTATAAACTCTTGACATAGGTATAATATAAAGAAAGAGTTATTGTCTTACTATGTGTAAGTTAATATATTTTATGTGGGTGGTCTGTATTGTACATTACAGGCGCTGTTATCACTACCTGGGAAAACTGGTTGTTTCCACCTGTTTTCATCATAGTTACCACAGTTGTTTAACGTCACAGACACTACACACATGTAAGCCATGAACGTGTGTGCGTTACTCAGTAGCTGACGCCATATTGGTTCATGTTCGCCACGCTCGATTAGGGTCTCCTGGTTACAGACATCAAGGTATTTCAATTAAATCATATTTCTCAAAATGGTAGACGGTTGCGGTACTTTGTTAAATCCAGAAACTTTTCTAAAATGAATATTGCACACACCATCTCGTATTGTTGATCTAATTTACACAATCAATAACACACGACGTTCAACTGATAGAGAGACATGGACCCAATCATTTGCCGCAAAACAAGCGTGTTTATCTGTGAGTGTTCGCTATAATACACCTACTTGCCAGTGACGTACTCATGTTTTATTTCACAGGGTGCGGAATTTAAACTTCATGAAACTCCGTATGTATTGAAAGACACCAGTCACTAGTCAGTAGAAAATTTTAAGACAAAAAAATTGTATTTCAGTAATAAAAAAAAGGCTGCATGTATTTATGGACACTCGTTAAGAGTTATACTTCTTTGGCGTGTTTTAAAACTAATTATTAATTTGCTTGCAAATAATTAATTAAAATAAAGTAATAAAAAGACTGGTGATATTATTACAGATATTCACAATTAACACGTGTTTTTAATAATATTCATCAAAAGTCACTATCAACCGCCATATATAATTTTTATTCGTATTAAAATTACACATCACCTGACATCTATCATATTCACTATTTTACATTTTTTATCGCTGCGCCATCAGCCTAATTTTTGGCAAACATGCTTAAAATCTATTTATTTTACCAAATCAAATAAATAAAATTATAGACCAATTTTTTCAGACTATATTATATTGACACAAATTATAAAATTATAATTCAATAGATGACGTTTCGGTCCGGATTTGGACTCTCTTCAGAAATAATCTAAAAAATATAAAAATCTACTTATTTTCTAATAGCAATAAGTTTGATTTTTTTATCAAAATATTAATCATAAGACGTTAATCAAAGATTTGAGTATTTTACTAAATGTTTAAGACGTATGGTTTAATGAGCAGCTTCATCCTGTTAATTTTGACTTAATTTTTTCGTAACACGCCAAAAGAGGTATAGCCTCAAAAAACAATACCTAATTATTTACTCCGCATTATCTTGGTAAAATAAAAATTTATTAGACTGATTTTTTCTATTTCTATTTTAGGCGCGAGCCAAGCAATAGCTCGCCTATATACACTCCCTTTGTCCGTAAATCTTTACAGCGATTCTGCCAGTTTTATAAAACCTGTTACGTGAGTAAGTCGAAGACAGACATAGTTCTACGTCAAAAAATGTTATTGAAAATATCTTCGATTCTTCTCCAGCACTGACAAACAGATGATGCTGTGCTATGTGGAAGTTGTACTTCATTAACATCAAAATACAATTATCATCAATAACAAGCTGCACTATTACAGACAGAAAGACACAGCTAACTAAAAATGACACGTGGCATCATGGCTTCCGTATCAAACACAATTCTTTGAATTTTCTTTACAGTAATCCATGTAATCCATCGTCACTTCCCAATCTTAACACATAAATAATAAATTACAAAAAGTTTGTATTATATCGACTGTGAATTTGAATTTATAACTAGAAGTTGAGTTGCGTTATATGAAAACAAACATACAAACAAGTTCTCAGATATGTCGAAGAACTACGCTGGGTTGCAGAAAAGATTGTCATTGTCTAAATTTGATTTGACAAATAACCTTAGATTGTGATCACACAATTAGTTTCCATACATCAGGAGCAATCTAATGTCGTCTAGAACATTATATTGTAATCATACAAAAACATGATTGAGCTACATAGAAAAAGATCGCGTTTCATATTTTGAACAAAATGCGTAAAAAACGTTGTTTTGAAATAGCAATTGTACAAAAAACGGTGCTAAAAACATGTATATACAAAGTTTAAGAAAAATATCGTTTCAATCAATCAATATTTTTTCAAGCAGAATCGATTTAAATTTCTACAATGCTTTTTATATTCAGAAATATGTTTGGTCACAATCTAAGGTCAGTATCAAATCAGATTTTCTGACAATGCTTTCTGTAAGTGAGCAATAGTCTGCACTTTAATACTTGGCTGAATTAGATTTTACCTCTCCGATAGTTTGCTTCTGCTTCCTTTTCGACGCGTTAAAAATTAAATGAAACGCTTGCGATTGTCCCCAGATATTTTTAAAAAATTGTGAAATTAGTTGTCCCTTTCACAGGTTGCTGGATTTTGAGCTTGCTTGCTTGCTAATTGAAGTCTTTGCAGGCTGCCATGAATTGTATCCTGCTTGGTGGTTGGTAGGGAGCGCTGCTAGTTTCGCTTCACACGAAGCTTGCTCTTTGCTGGCTGTTTTGCTAGGTTGACAGTTATATTTAAAATTTAAATATGGATTTAATGGTTATGCAAGAAATAATTCTTCGTAGACGAATTGCTACTATGACTTTAAAGTAAAAAGTTTTTATTGTCATGTAGTATAAAAAATTACAATATTACAGTTTGTTGTGTACAAGATGCCAGACCAAGGGGTCTATAACTCTGACAATATTTAAATATGAAAACATTAGTAGTAAGAAAAAAAAAATTGGTTGTCTGTAAAGTCGGTTTACGGACGATAGTTTTACGTGATAACGTATTCCGTAATACATAACCTAAACCTCCCAAAATTTGGTTTCAATCCGCTTATCCTTGGTGTCGGAATGATAAGAAATGTCAAAAGTGACGTTTGCAACTTACAAAGTATTATGTTCTAATAATAATTAGTTATTCCAATACTTAACTTAGCAGGCTTTGCATTTCACAATATACTAATGTCAAAAAATTGAATTAAACATTAGAAATGCAGCTGTTTTCATGTTAAGACAAGACATACGTTTGCTTCTAATTTCCATGTACGGCAAACAAAGACAACCGACCGCGTCGTGCCATGCATTACACAACATTGCATTTATACAGCTATTTCTCTATATAAATTTGTATAAAATATTTTTCTATATAAATTTGTATAAAAAAACTGTTTAGGCAAATTCTCTTATACGAAATCTATGTAAAATGTTCTCCTCTTTCGTTTAAGACTGGTTTCAAACCGATCTGATTTAAATTGAGCGAGAAATTAGCAAAAAGCACGCACAGGGTCAGGCGGAACGTTACGCGTTAGGAACGTTACGTTACACTTTTTCGAACATGCAGCCGGTGGTTTATCAATTTATAATATTGGTGATTCATCAATTTATAAGACGTTATCACGTCAAAATAATTTTAATTGTAATGAGGGAAAATTTTTAAAAAAACCCTCTAATGTTACTATGACTTTAATAATGATTGAAAAGCTTCGGGAGAGAAAAAAATCAAAATGAAACTTATTTCTTGTCGAGTCCATTTACATTTTGATTTTACTACTTTTGAACCTATCGCTGTTCACTTGAAAGTTTTTTCAAACAACAGAATAATATGTAAACGAATTTCACGTTATAAAATACGACTCCATAATTGGTCTAATTCTTAAACTAACAGGCAGCACTACATGAAAAAGCACTGAACCTATCATCAAAATACTGCAACCGAGTCAGTGACGTCACAATCCATCAACGTAGCTTGCAAAGCTGTCTGCAAGACCTCAAGCAAGCGAGCAAGCTCGAAATCCAGCATGCTGCAGAAATCAGGACGCTGAAATTTGTATATATGCTGACAATCTTTTTAGCTGTTTCAAAATCCATACAGATTTCTTCTAAGCGAGGCAGTTTCTTTCAGGTTAACAGTTTTTGCATCCAAATATAGTTGATTGTTGGGCTTACCAATTTCCATTCTATCGATAACACAGATGTGCATCACACCCCCGTATAACGTGTATGTGTGTGTGTAGCACACATCTATGTAAATAGTTGTATTTCAACGTACCGGCAAGAGTATCCGCCCCTCTATCCTGGCCTGACCGCTGCACGTACGTATAGCGGTGCATCGGTGAGTTAGAGCCAGAGAGGTTCTTGTCCATAGGGACTATGTCTCCCCCTTCCACCCTGTATGTAATATGTCTGTCAAACTGATAACGCCACGGGCCTGTGTATATATCAGTGAACTGCACGTTCACTGTAGTAAGTTACATAAATAAATGAGAATTTGACTTGGAAATAGCAATTGACTGATTACAATTGATAGTTTTTGCGGTTTCGTTTCTTAAAAAAAAGAGTTGCGTTGGTTCGTGGACTTTTAATAAATTTAATAAACGCTTTCCGATTTTAAGGGTTAATTTTGGGAGTAAAAGACCCCGCACAAACCTTATGGGATTTGGTTCTCGGTTAAATTAATCGAAAATGATCTTATTTTATAGTTTAAAGGTCACTAAAAAAAGTGTCCATGGATGCATACCCTAAAAACCAATAGATTTTTAGCTTTAGATATGTTTAGCGAGATTTTAGATACAGGGATATTCATTGAATTCACAAACATGTTCCATGTTCAACTTTTGTTTTTTTTATAGAAATAGAAAATAGTCGAAAACTAGGTAATGTTGGAAGGTGTCACCGTGTGTAAAATAATAATGTCATATTCGGATTCAGCGAACTCGAAAACATATTTCTAGAGCTTAGGATTTTTTAAGATTATGAATTCAATGAATATCTCTATATTCAAAACCTCGCTAAACATATTATCTGTAGCTAAATATCTATTGGTTTTAGACTTTTCCTAGTGACCTTTAAACTATAAAATAAAATCATTTTTGATCAATAAAAAAAAAAAATTTCAAGTGCGCCATGTGACGTATCAAATAAAGGGGCTCGTTTCGAAAAATACAAATGTATTTTTTATTATTTTAAAATGCGTAATATACGAAAATCAATCATTCCTCTCGCTTATGTCTAAAAATACAGAGCCTGAAATTTTGAAAAAAATAGGGAATATAGAGCCTCACTATTAGTTTCCAGGAAAACCAAAACGAAAATCTTGTCTTAAAATTTCATTAAAAACGGAACGTTACCTACGTAAACCTCTCCACGCGACTTCGGCTCGCACTTGATCGTTTTTTTTTTTTTTAGAACTTAGAAAACTGATTTCAAAGTGCTGTTACTTTATGGGAATACATTACGATGTTTCGACAACTATAATTATCGAAATTCAAAGGCAATAATATGATTGCTAGAGAGTCCTCGGCGCGCGCAAATTTTTAACAGATTTTCAAACCGCAGTGGTTCAAAGAGTCCGGCTTTAATCTAATAAAAAAATTATATACTATTAGTTCAGTTTTTACCTGTTAGTTCGTGTGGTCGAATTTTGAAAGAGTTAGTGTCGCTGAAGCATAATGATCCGCAGTGATCCCGATAAGTGTTCGTGATCCATTCGTGCTTTTTCGTTAGTGAACTAGCTCTATTATTTTGTAAAGCCATTCATATGCGAAACATTAAAGAACGTTTCACTATTACGTAAATACAGACAATACACGAATACAGAGTGATCAAAGATAACATTGCTACTTTACCTTTTCTAGATATGTAAAATATGCAGGGGATCATAAATATAAAATGTATATCTGCTTCATTCAGAACTAAATTATTAAATATAACATTTTTTTAGTAGCAAACACGATATGAATAAAAATGGTTTATTGAAGACATTTTTTTAAAGTTGTTTTAAATTGAATGCGCTTTTATTGCAGAATTTTAAAACATTTGAACTCGACAAAACAGCCGATAGTTATGTAATGGATTCCTTTGATAGTATGACGGATTTTGAAGTTATGAAACATCGGTTTTCTAAAAGTTTACATAGAATTTTAAAAAATATCTGAGATAATCATCGAAGAAATGTTGATGAAAAAAATTACCAAAAAGATATGTTTTAGTATTCTTCAGTTTTAAGATGGACGCTGATTCCAATAAACAAAAATTACGCATTTCGTTTAGCTATGAGTATTCAAAGTTTTTTAGTTGGTACCTTTCAGTGCCGTAACTTCAAAACCAAAAGAGATACAAAAGTGTCTGTGTGTCCACTGAAACAAAAAAGATTATGTACAATCAAGATTACTTCATAAAATATCTATCTAATAATGTATTTAAATTTTTTCTAGTTATAGATACGGGTGTGAAAATAATAACAAGAACAATAATATTTTTAACAATAAATAAAAGAGACTATAACTGATTATCCTTTTTTCAAGAAAGTCATTATTTGCATTACTTAATAATCAAATTTTAGAATTGGTCAATTATTTGTTAAATAATAACATTGTAGCGTTTTCAGGATTAAGGAAGTTTCGGAAAAGTTCATAATGCAGTCAAACCTGAGTGAGTGAGAACTGAGTAAGCGAGAAAACTCTCTAAGTGAGAGTACTTGTAACCCTCTGAAATCTCTATAAGTGATAAACAGAAACCTCTATAAGAGAAAGACGTTTTTCACCTCTATAACTGAGACTACTACTTGCCTGTCCTCTATAAGTGATAGTCGAACGTACTAATAGTTCCACCAAATTTAGGAATATAATATGTCATAAAGAACTGATCTACCTGACATTGTTTTTGTATCATTGGTTTTCTATTTTCTTTTTTTAGCATCTATGTCGAATAATAGATACATGTTTATCACTACATAATATTTGCTGTATTTTTATAGACCTCCATAAGCGAAAAGAAATCGCGGTCCCTTAAACTCTTGCTTATCCAGGTTCGACTGTATATTATTTCCTATTGACCAAGTAATTACCGAACACGAGCACGCCTCAAATGCCGCACCCACCCCCGCTAATCTTATCGTGGATTGCATCACATCCGCATCCTTTTAAGCTCCGCAACGACTGTTGCGGATGCAGACGTCTGTAACATCCCTAAAGTCACAGCTTTGACAATGCATATTACACAGAAGTGTTGTGTTCTGAATTGTTACAGTTATAGATAGTTACTACTAGTTACTGCAGAACTAATGTGATTATCCTTCAGCCATAATGGATGTACATACATGCATACATAACTATCATACCGACTGAGGAGTAATGCAAAACTAACCGTAGTTAATTCGAGTTACCAGCATGCATATCTCTCTATCGGTTGTACCTAAGTAATACTGGCATAGTTTCTGTGAGCGGTTTTGCAAATAAAATAAATTTTGAAGATGAACTTGCGAAATATCAATAAATAAAGACCGCTGCACACGAGGCTGGAAACAGTGCTGGCCGGCAGGCTTGGTACGAGGCTGGAAATGACATCACTGCGGGCTCACCTGCTAGCCTACAAGATGGATTTTAAAATTAGAACAGGGGCTATTTTTCTTCTTAGGTCAGCTGCTTGCTCTGAGCGAGAACCTATCAGGAAACAGTACTTTGCCACGTGGGCGACATGAACAAACGCCGCAAACCAACATGGCGTCATTCTGCTCAGAGTCAGACAACAGACACGTTTTGCTTTGTGTATTTGAACTGTCACTGCGCGTGCACCAGATCTATCCACAATACAAGCTTGAAAAGACGTCTCGTGTGAATATATACACAGTCCAGTCAAGAATGGTTAACTGTCTATTATCGTGAGTGATGAACTGTTAAGATGTTTTAATTAACGCACAGGACACTTAGTACTGAATAAGATGCTCATTACCCGTGTTGTCTAGCGTGTATAATTTACAAACGCTGTCTATCTCATGACTGACTCTTTACACCAGTGATTCCCAAAGTGGTCTATATCGATCCCCAGGGGTCGACAGCAACTTGCAAGGGGTCCAAGTCAGCGGGAAGAAAAATTGGGGGTCCATGAAATGAAAATGGGGGCAACGATAGTGAATCTCATAACCGAAGAGATTTAAGATTAAATCTAACTAAATTGATGCCAAATGTTGAAAATTTATTATTAAAGCACCAGGTTCATCCCTCACACTAAAAGCATTTTTTTGCTTAGTTATTTTATATAAAAGAAAGTAAATTTTAATTTCATTTGTTTAATTTGAATCTAATTAATAATATATGTATAAAACTAAACATTTCACACTACATTTCACTACCGTTATAAATTTAAATCGTTCAAAGTGAGAGCACTATACCGGTTGTCAAAAATACATTTGAAATTAATGAATTTGCAAAAAATCAATATCAGATAAACAGGGGGTCTACCAAAAACCGAAAAACATGGCAAGTGGTCTACAAGACAAAAAAGTTTGGGAACCTCTGCTTTACACCATTGAATGTGTGTCGTTTAATACATTAAATGACGAAAACTTTTGACACGACTTCAGTAATATACAGGCTGTTTGGAAAGTAAACGGTGATGCACATAAAGAACTTTAAAACAAGACTTCTATAAAAATAAAAATAAATGCTTATATCACTATACTACCAAAAAAATAATGTAAGTCTCACCCACTTAAACTCACGGGAGTATACATACTAACTAAGAAGTGAAGTTAAGTAAAAGTTTATAAAAAGAATTAAGGCTTACAATATTCAAAAAAATGACGTCTACATCTGCCTAAAAATTATCTTAATGATACTAGATTCTAACACACTTAGTTTTAAGAGATACCATACGTTATCTCCTATACCACACAGCACACTGTGCAACAGACAAAGACAACCGAAACAAATTCGAGATTTATTAGGTAAAATCTGTATAAAAAAAGTTGCTTGGACACATTTTATTATACTTTTATGTGAAAAATTCTCCTCTTTCGTTTAAGAGTAATCGTCCCTGCAAACACCCTCTGCACCCTTCATCTCAAATCTTTTCCCCTCGCCTAAAAACGGTTCGCGCTCTCCCGACGCTATTTTTAAAGCTAGAGGGTTCTGGTAAACGCCAAATGAAAGACAAAGAATCAGACTACAGATCCTTTCCTGAAAAAACTTACAACCTTTTGAAAAAATAATAAGTTACGTAATATTTCACACGTAGGCGAGACTGTTTTTCAAAAAATTCGCCTGAAGGATCTGTAGTCCGATTCTTTGTCTTTCATTTGGCGTTTACCAGAACCCTCTAGCTTTAAAAATAGCGTCGGGAGAGCGCGAACCGTTTTTAGGCGAGGGGAAAAGATTTGAGATGAAGGGTGCAGGGGGTATTTGCAGGGACGAATACTCTTAAGACAGGTTTCAAACCGATTTGAGTTTCAATTATTGATCAAACTATGAGCAAACAAGGTTAAATAACTAAACATGTGACAGCATTTGAAAACTCTGAAGATGATACAAAACGTATCGAAACGTCAGTATTAAATGCAAGTTTAAAAAAAAATCAGTATTGCTTCATTTTCGATCCTTATGCCACGGAATTCTTTCCAAATACTCAATCATGGACTAAATAAATGATGATTATTATCACTCTTGGTTGATATATGCAAATTGTCGATCGTTAATCAATTTGTTAATCTCGAAGATTGCCATTCATGACTGGCGGTGTATAGTTCGCTTTAAACTATCTTAGCTATAATTCATTTTTTCTACTATGTAATCTGTTTCAAGGAGACAGACTTCATTTATTATGTAAGTGAGACATTTCAATGCAATGAAATAGTAATATCCATCAGTAATACTTAACCAATAGGTACTGTAATTACGAATGCGAATATAATATATTCATATTTGTTTCAATTTTATTTAACTTCAGTATTCATTAATTATGACCAAATGTGACAAAGTGGTTAAGTGGACAAAAGTGCAAAATGTAGAATAACAAACAAAGCAGTGTATGAATAATTATTAATTATATTCAACATAAGCAAAGGAAAATTTTATTTGTCCGGTGAAAATAAGGTAATTAAAAATTTGTATAACGTGTAAATATTAGGACGTCCCAATATTAATAAAATGATAATATATTTCAAACAACTATGTACAGTGGAGAACAATTCAAATAGTATTCTAGGATGTTTTTTTATTCTAACCATCTGTGGTTACATTTATGGAAACGAGGGGGAATATCGCCTCCAGGTATTTGCAAGCAAGGGGACTTTGATATTCCAATTATTGTTGCTATTATGTTGAAATATAATTGCCATTTTGGAACTAACTAAAAATGTATTACTGTTGCATAAAAGAGAATATTTAAAGTGATTACATTTATTTATTTTTATGTAAGTTCTAAAGATGCAATTATTACAAAGTAGAATAAAACTGTAGGTATAACAAGATTTATTTTAGCTCTGATGAAAAACTAATTTATTCAGTAATTATTTATTTTTGTAAGGGAGTCTGAAAAAGATTTAGAACTTTACTCAACATTGTAACAATGGATGATTTAGCAATACAAAAAAAAAATAATTTGAACCGAATTGAACTTTTTTCGCTATAATCTGTGGCCAAAATTCAAGGAGTGACTCGTCTTTATAGCACAGTTCGTTTAATGGAGCGGCAAAGCATTGAAACAATTTAAAGCATATTCGTCCCATATATAAAATATGTTCCGCTTATACCTATATATTGTGACTCATCTTAAATTTTGAGTATAGGGTATTGAAATTTAACATAAAAAGATAGTACATCTAAACGCATTACATTTTATAAGTAGTTGGTATTGCTAATATGAAAAATGGCGGATTTGACATTACATTTGATCTTAACTTCGCCTATGTGTCAAATTGCAATAGATTTTTAAAAGTCTTCTTCCTGAGTGACATACGTTGCAGTATATTTTTACGCTATAATGTAATTAAGACACAAATATGCGAAGTTATCGAATACTAAATACTGAAGCAATCGGTGTAGGTACTCTAGATAAACTCTATGAAAGCTGAACCGGAAAAATAATAAATATAGATACATTTTATTCAAAAAAATTATTGCTAATTTTAAATCATTTATTATTACATATCTTCATCACTAAGTATAACCGTGGAGCCCATTTTCAAAGTAATATATGAGAGATTTGTTGTTCTTTTTTATTTCGTTAACAAACCAAAATCGATCAATGTGCAACCTACTGCAGATTCGCGGAGAAGACCATCCTTTATGTGATGTTATTTATTGAACGCATGCAGTAAAAAAATGCATTTATTTATTACGTACATTCTATAAACTTATAGTTAAAATGAAAAAAAAGGAAAAGTAAAAAATACGTACGTACGTCTACTGGGAATCGAACCCGGGGCCGAATGAATGACAGGCGTGCATTGTGTGTATGCATGTGTGGGTAAGTCTGTTGGGCGGCTGTTTGTCTGCCCCTGGTTTGAATACAGCTTCTTTCTGATCCCTTCGAGAATTGCGCTACCTACGTTTGCCAGTGGCGAGTTATTTTGATTAACCAAATAAAACAATACTTTGCCAAACAAAAATATCAATAACTTGTTTTTTATCTTTTGTATTGTGTTTCATGATTCATTATCAAAAATAAATTTCATAACATTGTTTTAAAAATATGTTAATGTTTCAACAGTTGGAAAATAAACAAGCCCTTTTAAAATCGGGTCATTTAAAAATAAGTTTTGGTTTAAAAGATAGATACTAAGTGGTATAGTTTTAGCATAATGCGCATTTTTATATTGAAATGAAAATTTTAATTTCTTCCTTTACGGATTTTTAGAAAACAATATATTTCTTTTAATGAACGTTCAATGGCTGTGTATTTTTATCACGGTTCTGTTCTTTTCAGGTCGGTTTGATTCCTTAGCTTTTTTATGTTTTTAAAAAGAAGAATAGTTATTGGCGTAACTAGTAGTCTAAGTCATTCATCGCGCTGACAGGTCATGACTTAGCCTACAAGTTACGCCCATAATTTTATTCAACAATTGCGCGTTATTCATGTTTTATTTATTGTTATTAATGAGATGTTTTAAATATCTATTTATTTCTTTATAAAAAAAACTGTCAATACTAACAGCACGATTCAATGTTTTGGTTTGAGGTTAGCCGGTTATGAATAAACTCCATGTCGAAAATAATCGGCCTCTCAATTTTAGCCTCAATGGGTAACAACGAGTTGTTGTTACCGACTATTTCGTTACGACTCAGAAAATAGTTACGTTTATTTTCATTACTCCACAATGGCCGAGCTAGTAGGAATCTTCATTGAGTTATGACAAGTAATTGTCACCAGTCGGTAAATGGCTATTTAGGGTTCGGTTTTTAGGTATGATAAAACATGAATAACGCGCATGAGTTGAATAAAATTATTTGTCTTCATACCTCGATCAAAATTGCATACTTTCGGCACCAATTGTAAGGCAGAACATTTACTCCTTGGTGGGATTACACGCTACAATACAGGAAGTTCGTACGTTCGTGCGGTAGTAAAGCAAAAACAACCAATCAACTGTTGTTTAAATGTCGTTTCCATAGCAACCCTATTACAGCTAATAGTCGCGAACAGCTGTGATTCTTGTTTTTATGTATAACCTCAAAGCTTCTTGCTTGGAATTTATCTGTGTTTTTATGTAGCCAATTAATTAATGTATTTAATTAGCGTGCTGAAGAAAAATAGTATACACCACACTGGTCAAAGTGTAATACCTTGTCCTTCGCGCCATGATGGTCTCGGCTTCGCTTCAGGCATCACGGCGCACAGAGCAAGATATTACACTTTCGGCCCTTGTGATGTAATATACTATTGTTTTCTAACAAAACTTTAATTAATCATCAGCTACCCTTTTATTCTAGATGGTACCTACAATAAATTTTGAAAAATGAAAAATGAAATTTATACTGTTTTTTGTTTTAAAAATCACATCATATGCAAAAAAATAGACACCATAGATTATTAAAATTATTTTATAGTATGCCACTGTTGCAGATATTTTAATATTTCTGATACGCTGACACAACTGTATCATGGGACATACATTTTTAAATTAGAAAATATCAATTGGGAAAACACATAAATAAGATTGGACTTTTCCGTATCTTTTTTTGACCAAGATTCCACTGGGATCGACTATAAAAGACCGCGCACACTTATCCAGCAGAAACTAGCACGCACCAGCAGCTTTTAGTGCAAAGTCCGTGCGCGCCAGACACTTTGCAGTTTTCGAGTAGTGCGAATAGTGGACGTGTGTAGTTTAGTGAAAGATTTTTTTTTTATTTTGACAATATTCTGAGAAGACAAGGAAACCAGTATTAAAAAAAGTGTTGGGTTCACCCAATTAATGAAAACGACACATCACTAGCACACTAGATCGATCCAGTGCGACTAGACAGAAATTGCAGACGACAGACTGAAGTTGTTGCTGGCTGCAGGTGCTGGTTAAATAACATAGGCACCTTCACAAACAAACTTTACTGACCGGTGCTGTTCTGGTCGTGCTAATCCGTGCTGGATAAGTGTACACGGTCTTTAAAAGTGCAGGTCGAAAACAGGGGAGAAAA
Source organism: Xanthostigma xanthostigma (assembly GCA_963575645.1). NCBI lineage: Eukaryota > Metazoa > Arthropoda > Insecta > Raphidioptera > Raphidiidae > Xanthostigma > Xanthostigma xanthostigma. The sequence continues at coordinate 18,281,858 of OY754472.1, read as the reverse complement.
ATGTAGTAATGATTTAAAAAATTGTGCCGTAAAATTACAATCTCTTAAACAACTATTTTTATAATAGATTTATTTTAATTTAACTATTTTAAAGCTACCCATCACATTTTTTAAACTATATTTTGACCGCAACTTCTTTTCCGAGAACGGAAATTTTACCCGAAGACTAGTTTAAACAATACCCTATATACATTAGGTTCAGGTATTTATAGTGTTCCATGGATTAGATCACATCACTACATATTATAAAACAGTCCTCCCACTGCGTCTGTCAATATATAAACTCAAAAACTACCGAACGGATTTTCATACGGTGTTCACCAATGGACGGAGTGAGAAAGAATGGTTTATGTGTATAATTCATTAATGTTTTGTGTAAATTGATTGAAATATGACGATCATTGTTGAAGATGTCCGAAAAATTCAATCCGACTGGTAGCTTGCATCGAAAACGCTGCCTAATCCCTTTGAGATATAACAAAATAATGTACAGTGGAATTGTTCCTCTTTTATAGATGTACAGAAAAGTCCGCGATGACATGTCTATCTTTTAAGGATAGCTTACTATACCCATTTAAATGTTAAGCGCTTTTCGCGGATTACAATTTTGCAACGTAAGTCAACGAAAAAATGGTTGCAATCTACAAATTTAAGCGAAACCGGACCGGGCACTAAAACTTTACACTTTGAATATGAAAACCACATAATTTGTGTACCGAATTTGACTAGAAATCATTGTTGATTTTCTATGTAAATGAGTGATATCTTAACGCGATAGAAGCGGTATATAAAGTATTTAGTAGGGATTTACGAGCTATGGCGAAACAGGTAGAAATAAAAATGATCAATAATGACTTGACATCAAGCAAATTGCCTAAAAACAGAGGGAGTTTCTTACAGGAAAAACACCTTTCACAGTGTAGTTATTAAGTATTGATCAAATTCAGTAATTAATGAAATATCAAATGGAAAAGTACGAAATCATTTAGTTCCGGAAACGATTCGCGTGACTCGAAAAAAAGAGAATTAACTTTCGTTTGGTTGGTGCGTTGACATTCAACAAGAGAACGCAGTGAAATGAAACAAAAGTGCAATAATAAATCACAGTTGTGCTGTTTGAGAGATATTAAAGCCGCGGAAGTTTGTCGCCGGCAATTTTTATCATAAACTTGCTCAACTTCATTGCGAGGGGTAAATCTAATGAGAACTGGATCAATATGACATGTTCATTGCACTAGAACAGCGTTTGTTAAACTGTTTTAAAGTGAGCATTTAATCGTTTTTAAAAATCCAGTTTGCTTCCTTATAGAAAACAATATCCCAAGATTTCCTAAATGATTAAAACGAATAAGAGTGATCCTAGATTGGCCCAATTATTGCATCACGTTCGATAAGGATTGTTGTGCTTCCCTTGGATGTAGTCAGCAAATAGCATGGATCTTATAAACTCGAAAAGATTGGCCACTAGATTGTCCTGTGTCACATTCGGTGGCTGTTCCGTCATCCATTTTCAAAATCTACGTAGTGTTAATTCTACATGTATAGTGTAGGTGTTTTCTCGGATAAGCGTGATCGTTCAGAAGTGACCGGTCATTTCTGAGTGTTTTGATGTCCTTACACTATCCGATGATTTGTCTTACAATATTGGTCCGTACTATGCTAGATTCACTCACTTGATTTGTTAAGTTTATGTCGTAAAATATCAAAATAAAATCTAATTTGAAAGTCAGGCTGTTTTATTTTAAAGAATTTAAATAGTTTCTTCTGATCAAGTTTTTTACTTATTCTAATCGTTTGTAACATCTGACCCAACATATCATCAATGTGTTTTTATACGACAGAATAATTTTATGGGAAAGTTGTCCGCCGCCATACTGAATCCACCATCTTGTAATTTCAAAAAATCATCGTAAGGAAATTGTAATTGGAGTTTTTTTAATTACCTATATTATTTTTAGCGTATTTTTTATCATATTTTAAATTTATGTGGGATTTCTTTAATTTTATATTTTTAAGTCTTATGCTGTTATAAACTTTGAATATTTTTCTGCCGTAAGAAAATATTTTCAAAATTAATAACAAAGTAAATATTTATCAAAATAAGAAACCTTAAAGGCGTTCAGATGTGAACATAAAAATAACAGTAAATATTTTATTTGAAAAAAACATCCTTAATATAGTAAGAAATTTTTTTAACGATTTTATGTCATTTAAGTTAAAATAACTTTTTAAGTCAGTACAACATTAAAAAATAACGATAAGAATATACTTAGACAAAGCACTAAAATGTATTTTACGAGAACTTCTTCAAAAATAAAATTTAGGTTAGGCTAAGCTCTAAAACTTCCTTAATCTTTATGTGATCACTTTCACCTAGAGGATTATTTCACCAATCACAGTTTTAGAAACACTGTGCCTACACAACCACCGCACAAGCTCTCTTTCACTCTATATACGTAACTAAGCTTCCTTAGCTAAAACTTAAGCTCTCAAGTTGTCCCCCTGCAAGAACCGTTTTCACCTGAGAGGCTTATTCCTTCTATACTGACGTATATGGTCTGTGTATTACTAGCGTACCGCTTACCTATATGCAGATACTATCTGTGTACTTATACACTATACAGGGTTCAACAGAAAGCTATGCTCAGACATAATAGGCAGGCAGCTGAAGCGCCAAAAAACTATGTCGTCCCAATCTTCTGCTGCTTGGTACATAAGCTATTTAAGTAATTTAGAGCATTTTTTCTTATATGATATATAGGCGGAATCTGCACCCATTTTAAGATAGGGGGGATAAAAAATTTCAAAAGTGGTAAAAAAGGCTAAAAATTCTAAAAAATTTCTGCCACATCGCTTTTAGGTTCTGTTACTCCTAAGAAACAGAATTTATGATCATAAATCCACTTTCTTAGGTGGGGAGGGTGCAATTGGTCAAAAATTTCTGCCGCTGGTATTTCTTGCTCATTTGGCTCTAACAGAACCTAAAAATGAAGCTGCAGAAATTTTGTTTCAAATCTAGCAAGTTAAAAATCTGTCTGTAAAGAAATTATTTTAGACTTTTTAGTTCGATTTAAAAACGTTGTATATTATAAATGTTTTTTATTTCTATTATTGTCTTATTTTAACTCCTCTGTTCAGCATAGAAGTATAACTTTCCGTGACACCCTGTACTTGTAGATTCAACCGGAAGCGGAAAGTACGTAATAATTTATATCGAGTGGCGGAAGTGTGTTTGAGAATAAAGGGTTAATAACTTACAACCATCATATTTTATGAACATTTTGGAATTTTACTTTTTTTTTCTTCGTGTTTTCTTCACTGTTTTCTGTTGGTTTGTTCACAAAACAATATCATATTCAGATTTTATTTCTTTGTTAATTTTTACCGAGCTACCAGTGGCAGCTCAAATTATTGAGATGTCAACAAAATGAATCCTCAGCCGGATTTCAGTCGGTCGGGCTGGGAACTTGATTGGAGCTATACAGCATTGATATGCGAAACATCTTAGCAGTTGTGTTAGTTATTATCTCGACAGCTCAACCAGTTCAGCTGCCGTAGTAGCTCGGTAAATCATGGCCATCAGGAGGTAACTAAACTACGATGCTTTATAATATTCTATTTTCCTAAAAATATATAATAACTGGCAGTCCGGTGCGGCTTCGCCCGAATTTGTAGATTGCCACTGTTTTTTCGTCGACTTACGTTACAAAATTGGTCTTCACAAAAAGCACTTTTATTTTTACACGATGATATAGAGTCTATGCCCATCCTGAAGGTCAGTTCTAAATATTGATGAAAAAAAATTGAAATCGGGATAGCAGTTTCGGAGATTACCTCCTAAATCCAAACTTACAAACTATACCTACCTCTTTATAATATTAATATAGATTGTACTAGTTACAAGTAGTTGTCAAATATTTATTGGGCAAGTTTTTACGATAAACTTATACTGAACTAACAATCTCTTTTCGATCTTGTTGATGTTGGATAATCGAAAGTACACTGCAGTAATTGTGTTGTCGATTTTAACAGCGTCTTTTTATAGTATTCATTGACGTCATTCTTTGGTACTTTAAGGGTATCAGTTCACAGTACTGTTCACAAATAAATTTTAATCAATAAATAAATTAAGAATATATCCTAACAACATACACCGAATTCAAAGCTTATTTGGATCTAGAACAACGTTAAATCAAATCAAATTAAAAATTGCCTAGAGTTCCTTACCCGCTTTATGAATTTATAACAATATAATAATCGTTCTTTAATCGTCATGCCAATATTTTGAAAGTAAATAAATTGATAAATTTTATCTATAAAAAACAATAATCAATTACACATTGTAGTATAAATAAAGAAGAATGTGAAAATCGCTTGGAGTTTATTTACACTCTTGAACCACGCAAATTTTCGAATTCACCCATTGCTTTTAAAAAAAACCCTGCAAAATCTGGTAAGCCCGCTGCGATTTTTTTTCCTTATCGCAGGCTACTGTGCTTATAATCCACGAAATTCAAATTTATACGCAGTTAGATAACGTATTAGTTAAGGCAATGGTGCGTATTTCAATCGGTGGAAAGCAACCGGATGACTCTTGGTATTTGAGTTCCTGAAGCAATTTGGAAACTTTTTTGTTCAGTACCTCATAACCCCAAAATGGAAGGAATCGGAGAAAAGGGGGGTGGGGGTCAAAACGTAAAAAAAAAATTGTTTAGAAACCAAATGGAAAGGCGGTAGCATTAAAGTACATGTACTCACTATTGTTTAAAAAAATTGTCATCCGAAACGTGCGGACGGTTTGCGCGAACCGATTTTTTGAAAATCGAAAAAAAAAAATTGTGTCGCAACCGGTTGCGATTTTGTGGAAAATTCTTGTTTTTGTTCAGAGATGCTGTAAAAAAATTGTCATCCGTTTCTGCTGGACGGATTTTGAGGAATTAAAGGTTTGAGTGCCTAAAATTCTCGATTTTTCACTAGCTTTTTTCAAACATCATAAAAAAATTGCTAAAATTGTTAAAAACGGATGACGTTTCTTATACATGTTCTCAGAGGGTCCAACTATAATATGTATCAATGTCATCCGTTTTTATAACATTTAACCTCATTTTTCAACCCCTAAAGGGGTTGTGTACGTTATCTGTATGCCATCAGAAACGAGTCTAACCTCAATATTCTGATTAATATCGCACAAAAGTAAGGGGTTGAAAAATGGGGTTAAATGTTATAAAAACGGATGACATTGATACATATTATAGTTGGACCCTCTGAGAACATGTATAAGAAACGTCATCCGTTTTTAACAATTTTAGCAATTTTTTTATGATGTTTGAAAAAAGCTAGTGAAAAATCGAGAATTTTAGGCACTCAAACCTTTAATTCCTCAAAATCCGTCCAGCAGAAACGGATGACAATTTTTTTACAGCATCTCTGAACAAAAACAAGAATTTTCCTCAAAATCGCAACCGGTTGCGACACAATTTTTTTTTTCCGATTTTCAAAAAATCGGTTCGCGCAAACCGTCCGCACGTATCGGATGACAATTTTTTTAAACAATAGTGAGTACACGTACTTTAATGCTACCGCCTTTCCATTTGGTTTCTAAACAATTTTTTTTTACGTTTTGACCCCCCCCCTTTTCTCCGATTCCTTCCATTTTGGGGTTATGAGGTACTGAACAAAAAAGTTTCCAAATTGCTCCAGGAACTCAAATACCAAGAGTCATCCGGTTGCTTTCCACCGATTGAAATACGCACCATTGCTTTAACTATATATGAAGCAATCAAGCCATATTACTTCCAAACAATTTGCAACCTTAATATTTTAATTTGTAACTATTTATAACCAATCTGTTCCCGAGCTATGACTTTTTTCTGGATTCAGTCAATAGTGCGACTGAATTCAGAAAAAGGTCATATCTCGGGAACCTTGGTTACAAATTCCAAAAAGTTGGTAACAAATAGTTACAAATTAAAATATGAAAGTTACAAAATGTTTGGAAGCAATTTTGCTTGGTTGGGGGGGGGGGGTTTACACGCGTCGCTAGATACTAGCGCGAAAATTGGTTTTACGTCTAAAATCAATTGAAATATTTTTTGAAAACCGCCAATACAAACCCATTTTCTTTGACGAATCTATATTTTTCTCGATAAGTTTCCTTAGATATTCAAATCTTTGATTAACGTCTGAATAGAACTCTTCAAATAAATAAAATTATCGACCAATTTTTTTAAACTACTTATATATTAACAAAAATTATAAAATTATAATTCAATAATTCATTAGATGAAAATAAGTAGATACTAATTAATTTATATATTTTTTAGATTATTTCTGAAGAAAATTCAAATCCGGTCCGAACGTCTTCTATTGAATTATAATTTTATAATTTTTGTTAATATATAGTCTGAAAAAATTGATCGATATTTTTATTTATTTTCTTAGATATCCAAAAATAGTTATATATTTCTAAACCGGTTACAAATTCCCTAGAAATAGAGAAATTTTCCAACACCTGCTAACAATGATCTAATATCAGCTATTATTATTATTATATGTCAACGTTTTGAATGAGAAATTATCTAGTTCTGAATGAATACTTGAAACAATTGACATTCACGTTTCATTAGATTTAAAGTACACTTGGTATCTGAACATAGCGAGCGCATTTATAATATTCACGCAATTTAATAAGCTATACCTTTCCGTGCCACCCACTTCTGTTATTGAGGTAAAAGATACCTACGTCTGAAGTGAGCAACCTCTCTTGACTAATTATTTCTTTATCTATACTTTTCTGTCAAGTTCTGCGGTTCTCCGTCAGACAGAGAGAAAGACATTGTCATTCACAACGATAATACATTTTGAAGAGTTCCTCTTTAAATTGTTCCACAGGATAATCTAATGACTAATCTTATAAGCTCATAAGATGATTTACCGACCAGATTCAGCATAAAAAGAGGAAGTACAAAAATTCTTTTGGGTCAACTAGGATCACTCTTATCTATTTTAATCTTTCAATTCTCTTTAAACGTGAATGACCTTCGTACTCGAGCGTCTATCCTCTATAATAATAATAATATGAGTCTCATTTCATTTCACTAGTCTGCTGCAGTACAATGCCAGTATTCTCCAACTACTATTTCTATATCATCCTTCCACTTTTTCTGTCTTCCTTGCTTCCTTTTACCATTCTCTTGGATAATCCACAATAAATAAAACTGGCTTCCTCAATTAAGTATTTACCAAGCGGGACTTTTTCTTGCTGCCTCTCGCCAACCATCTTGGCTTCCCTCAATAATTCCAGAAGAATATCGAGATGTTTCCATATTCAAGGCTATGGCAGATTACCTGTCAAGCTCCTATGTTGAAAAAGCTATCCAGATTTACGAAAATTCCTCCATTTGTCCATTGGTATTAAGTTGAAGTTTAAAAAATGTAGAAAATATCGGGAAGTGTGGCAGATGGAAAATAGTAATGGCGCGACATAGGGTCGAGAAACGGACATTAAACACATTATTATTAGTATTTCATTGCTATTCCATTTTATTGTACCAAATTTTGAAAGTGACCATTACAAAGTCAGTGACACGTTTTGCCTAACGAGCCTAAAGCCTATTATATGGATATATTTTTCGTCTTTTTGTGAACGATGCTTGGCCAGTGTGCGAGCGACTCTATGAGTCATAACTATAGATCCAACCACACGGATGACGATCGACAACATCCCTCCCCCCTCCATTCTTCCGTCTCACGGCTGACAGACGGAGTGCCCGTAATCCGTTAATCTCTTTTTGTCGATGTTCACGCTAGAGCGACGCCGTACTGAGCGCTTATCAATTCTGGTTTTGACGGGACACCGTCTCTTTGTTTTCCGACGGTATTTGTGTAGATAAATTTTCATGATAGATCGCATTATATTCTTCTTCTCCGTAACTTAATTGTGATCCTGTCCTGATAATTTTACGAAAGGAAAATATCATTATCTTTTTTTATTGTTGAAGCAAATTTAGTTAGACAATTTTATATTTTAAGTCCCCTGTTTCTGCAATAATGGTCTAATGTTAACTGAACCAATGATCATTTATTACTTACAATACCTACCTTTTTCTAAAGTGACGCGTCTTTATGATAAATATTATAGGTCAGTGGTTCCCAAACGTCTCAATAGACATGATAACAGATTTTGAAACCCCGTTCTATAAGGTAGGTCAACGTCTAATATTTCCGGAAAAAAACATTATTTCAGCGTTAGATTAAATTTTAATGCAAATTATTGCATTTTTATCTTTCTTTTTTCAATTAAGCGCGAAAACTCTTGTAGCTGGTGTCAGAGAGACCGCTTGAAACGCCACGCCTATGTGACAACTGACATTAGATGTTGTATTTATGAGTGTAGAGCTGTGGTGCAAAGGTATTTCGTAGAAAAGTATGTAAATTCACTTAATAATATGATTTATATTAAATATTTTCTTAAAAGTAGGTACTTAGTAGTAAAACTTAGCTGCTACTTAACTAACCTCAAAAAATATCTATGGCATAAACGCTATAAAATATGACAAAACTACGAATAAACAACAAATCAATTAATTAAATAATGTAGGAATGATCGCAACGGTGATTATTTACACGTCATTCAATGGTTCAATTAAAATGGCCGATTGCTGTATTTTGTACTGTTATTTTGTTAGAAATCTTATTAATCTCAATGTTTATATTAGCACTATTAGCACTGCGTCATTTTTTAGAATCCTTTTAACGTATATTTTTCTCTATACCATTTATTCTTTTATACTGCCATCATGCCTATTCTAGCGTTCCCCTGAAAAAACCGAATGTGTATATTTGCATACGCGCGTTTGAAGTTATACTTCTTTGACGTGATTTAAAACGAATTTTTAATTTGAAAACAAATCATTTATTGAACTAAATTAATACAGAGACTGGAGTAAGATTAGCATAAATACAGTGATCAGACGCCACGCGCATGCGCTAATATGGTCTGTACCTTATCTATTCTCTTCACTCAGTGAATCGAAAAAAAAACTAAAACTGTATATGGCGAAAACATGTTCTTTTAAGTCAGTGGTCCGCTACCGCTATTTCATTGGTAGCTTTTTTGTGCGAACAACATCATCCTGTTAATTTTTACATTTCATCGTTACGTTAATATTGTGCAAAAAATCTTCAAATTATTTTAAGTGTGTTATAAATCCCAGAAGACCTGCCAAAGTAGAACCAAATTGTGTGTAGTAATTCGTTATAATAATTAAAAAAAAAAAACTTAATAGATCTATAACGTGCGTTCGTTCACATTGAAGATTTTTTTTATGATAAATATTATTTTTTATAATCAAATAAATAAAATATATTGAAGTGCGATTTACTTTAAATTATTTTGACACCGCCGTATCTCTTCGTTATATTTTTTTCCGATATTTATTTCAACTTTTTCTTAATTCTCAAAACGATAAAATTTGATTAATATACAGAAAAGAACTATTGTCAACAAGAAATGGAAATTGCTCTTCTAAGTTTATGATCGTTGAAAAGCTTCTACTTTTTCAAGTTTTCTTTGTATAAACACGTTGTTTTTTCAGCAAGCTGACTGTTTTCTTTTCATTAAAATAGAAAAAGAACTTTTCGCGAAGAGGAATAAACTAAATAAATTGTAACATAGTAAAATAAATAAAATATTCATAACAATAGTTCATTTTACACGTCGTAACTCTACAAAAGTAACAGCGTATCAAATGAAATTATAGAAGAATTTGATTAGCTCGATGCATTGTTCAGAGTTGCAGTTGGCGGTACGCAGATAGACCGCAACATTCTATAGGTCGAATTAGAATACCATATATAAACGAAAATGTTTTTTTTAAACAAGCTTTTATTATTTGTTAATAAAAAACAACAAAAAAATTAGAAATAATTTTATTCCGATTAGAAATAATCTGTTTTATACGTACTTCTCACAGTCCCAAGTTTTCATATAAAAGTGTGTTACGCCTTGTTTTTTTTTCTTGCTATTAAAATGTAACTCGCTTTTATTTGAAAACTTTAGATTGTGATAGGTACGGAAAAACGGCTTATTTCTAATCGGAATAAAATTATTTTCAACTTTTTAGTTGTTTTTTTATTATCAACTAATAAAAAATTGTTTAAAAAAATTGGTTTATTTATTTTTAAGTTTTTAGTGTGCTTTATAAAAAGTGTGATTTGCAACCGGGCGAAAGCTGGAACGGTCAGTTAGTTATTATAATATTATATTGTCATCGGAACTACATACAAAATTTCAACTAAATCGGAAACCGGGAAGTGGGTCAAACTTAACTTGCAAGATTTTATTTCAAACAGACAGACAAGGGACAGGTGGAACAAATTAAAACTTGTAAAAAAGTACTGTTAGTTTCTTACAACGCCATTCGAGTAAAATGTCGGTTAACAATATTTATTAATAATTACATCGAGGGGTACACTACACTTGGTTGAAATCTATCAAAAATTATTAAGTATAAAAAAAAATAATTTCGAATCAATTACCTACATATATCCACAAAATTCATACAATCACGTTGTTACGAGTATAATTTAATTATTAATGACAATTATTTCATGTGTACACGCTATGACAGCTTGCCCGTCTCTGTCAAAAAACAGTTATATTATCCACTTATTAAATCAAATTTTCTTATTATTTCAACAGGTCTAAAAATTATACTTTCTAATCCTACATATATTAATGTATTCGCCAAGTCACAATGAATTGAAAATAAAGAATGACAAAATTTTGAATGAGTCTTCTATAAACAGTCATAATAAAAAAAATATGCGTGAAACTTATAAGGTTCTAGCATTTATTGACGATTTTATTATTTCAGAATTAGAAAATGGTCATGTGGGTTTTGTTACCGTGGCTAAAGAAAATGCTACGTATACACACAGTACGCAATGCGCATGCGTATAGAGTGCGTCTAACGTTTTGACGGAGAGAGTAGTAGTCGGAGAAGCGTATCAAATTTAGACAGATCCAGACCAATTCTCTCCCTAACGCGCCTTAAAAGGTTGCACATCAATAAGTTAAAATTTTGCATATTTTTGGAGTACGTACTACCTATTTGTAAGAAAAACGATAAGGTTGGGTTAAACGATGACTTTTGATTCGTCCCTTGTATACATAAATATATCAAACCTACCCATATGACCAAAACTCATACATATTTCATCGCAATTAATTCTCAACCCTCGATATGTATTTTTTCACGTGTATATAAGCTTTACACTGATTAAGGTCCGTTTGTCTGCTGAATATGTGGCGATCGACGTTTCTATATTTTCCTAATAACTCGAAACTTATCGCTATCCTATCTATAGATATATTACAAAAAATATGGGTTCAAAAATGTATTATAAATTTTAATCTCTGAATAGCTTTCCCAAATGTTCTGGAATAATATTTTAGTATTTAAAAATGTGTTTAATAATAACAGGAAAATATCCGATATTATCTACTCACGTATTTTCAAGTTTTTAGTGCCTATACTTTTCAGGCAATGTCTGTTCCTACGTGCTCAGTCAACCTCAAATAAATTAAGGTTTTTTTGTAATTGGTCTATGACTGCCACGAAGTGAGAATGAAGAAGTTGAAAAATATATGTACCTATGTTTTTTAGTATGTATGTATGCATCTATGTTATGGAATCTTTCACCCATTCCCAGACGTTTGAATAAATTGAAATTTTGGATACGTATTAAGAATCCATGAAAATGCAATAATTTATATAAATATTTAAATAATTTACATAAATTAATTACTGTAAGCATACTAACGAGCCGTACAGCGTTGTACGTTTCGTTGACTACTCAGTAGGCATAGTTTTTAGTGAGATAATTAAAATTATAGTTTAAAAAAACTAAAAAAGGCACTCTTTTGTAGCAGTGTACACTAAAAAATAAAAAAAAAATTTAATACTTATAATGACATTGTTCAACAGCGTTAGGATGTTCTTCAATTCAATATAATTTAATTCTCATCTTAAGCTTATTCAAAAAATTCTATCATGAGTTGGAGGACATCCTATCGCCGTTGAACAAAATCATTATACCTATTCAAAAATAATTTTTTTACTGTTTAGTGCACATTGCTATAAAAGCGTGCTTTTTAAGTTTTTTTTTTTAACTATAATTTTTACAATGAGTTTTTACACTAAATGTTATTAATATAAGCAATGGTGTGGCAAACAAAAAGTTTGACAAACGTGTTTGAATTTATATTATAACTTACAGATTGTAGTTTTGAAAACTCCGTATGGGAATTAGCGTATAGTATAATGAAAAATGTATGCCAACGAAATAATTGCATCATGAATACATCAAATTTCAGTGACTATTGTTTTGTATCGCTGCATGTGCATTGAATATACGTAAATAATATCATTAGTTCACTATTGTATACCTCACGTGCGAAAAAACATAAAGGCAGAGATTTCATAGTTTAATTTAAGACAGTGGTGTCAAAGATACGGTTCTCAAGCTATCTCAAATACGGCCCGCGACCAGAATCTATCCAGTGAGGATTTTAGACACCTGACATTAACGAGCTTATCAAACACAAGAGACCTCAGGACCTTAAGCTCAAGTTAATTTACGCTTTTTATCACCTTTATATGAAAATTGATTTAAAATAAATAAATAAAGATTTTATTTTAGTATGTGTTTTAGTTTTTAATTTATAATCTGGCCTGCTAACATATTCTAAATTTTATAAATGGCCCTTTAGAAAAGTAAGTCTGACACTCCTAATTTAAGGTAGTCTTTCGAAATCTGCGACCACAAAAAGACAGAGACATGTGGCAGTTGTACTTTTTGACAGATGCGCCGACTCAAATTTTCAACTTCTCTTCTTTAATAATTTTTGACAATAGGTGGAAAATTATTGTTCCCGAATATCTCTTTTAGAATACTATCAATAAAAAATATGGCTAGTTCTAACTGTTCAGGAAATACAAGCAAAAAACTGATGAAACATCGTTTTTTAACTCGTTTCTAACGTTTTTTAACAAGTTCCAGTCGTCACACGAAGGTGCAATTTTGACAGATATTGTGTATCACTTATATAAATGTTCCCTCATATTTGCTCCGTTTTACGATTTTGTGGAAATATTTAGCGTCAAATCATTTTCATTTTACTGGCCTATTTCTTATTTGTTAATTGAAAAAAGTGTATCTTTCCAAATAAATGGTTTTTTTTCACACTCAAAAGTGGAAAATTGTTTTTATCAGACAATTTTCAACATTTGCAAACAGAGAACAATTGGAAGCACATAAAAACAGGCAATATTTTACAAATGTTGAAGATCATCCTATAAAAAAAGATTTTCTACTTTTTAGTGAAAAAATAAAACCATTGTTTTAAAGGTTTTTTTTTTACTTTTTTATATCCGTATACGCTTATGCTATAATCAACTTCTCATCATCAATATCGCGAGAGAATCGGCGGACGAAAGCGACGCTGGCGACACAGTAGTATAAAAGTGAACTTAAAAAGCGCAAATTAAATGTTTTGTAATTGCAATTTTAAATGCGACTTTCACCCTGTAGGCATCCTATTTGAAAAATAACAAAAATGATTGTTCACTTTGATGCAAAAGCTTTTCATTATAAATACATACCGACACATAAACGGAATGAATTTTTAAAATCGTTTTGTTTACAAAATGATTTTAAAATTATTCGTTGAATATTTTTTATCGTTCAAAATTGTGTACGTTAATATCGTGAAAAAGGGAAACAATTGTAGTTTATTCATGTAAATATATTTTCAATTTTTGTTGAATTGTTGAATAAACATACCGTATTTATAAAAAAACACGATAATTGAATTATTGTATGTGGTTTAGAATCGCAACAAATATACAAGAATAATTAAATGACTAGAGGTATAAATCTCTATTACGAGCATTACTTATTCCTGTGACCTCGTTGTCTGAGATTCGATCCTGTACCGTCTCAGTTTTGGAAGGTTTACAACGAATTGTTTCTTACGCGTCGGGTTTAATGGATACATTTTATTTAGTTACTTTATCTAGGTCAGTGATGGCGAACCTACGACCCGCGGGTCACACTGACATACGCTGGCTTTTTAAATGACCTACGTGTTTATTTCCATAAACTCATTTGTTATACCACTGAACTACTCTTAAAGACTTGCTGCTTACACTGCATTACTAAGAACTGTTACTGTTTTTTCTATATAAGCTTTCTAAATTTCAAAAGTATATTAAAGGATTCAATTTTTGCATTTTTTTCAAGGCATACCCCTTTAAAAAAATTAGAATTTTGATGAAAACCGAAATCGTTTGGATTTTTGGCAAAATCATCATGCTTATAGAAAAAAAATTGGTTGTCTGTAGGTTTACGGACGATAGTTTTACGTGATAACGTATTCCGTAATACATAACCTAAACCTCCCAAAATTTGGTTTCAATCCGTTTATCCTTGGTGTCGGAATGATAAGAAATGTCAAAAGTGACGTTTGCAACTTACAAAGTATTATGTTCTAATAATAATTAGTTATTCCAATACTTAACTTGGAAGGCGTTGCAATTCTCAAAATACTAATGTCAAAAAATTGAATTAAACATTAGAAATGCAGCCGTTTTCATGTTAAGACAAGACATACGTTTGCTTCTAATTTCCATGTACGGCAAACAAAGACAACCGACCGCGTCGCGCCATGCATTAGACAACATTGCATTTATACAGCTATTTTTCTATATAAATTTGTATAAAATATTTTTCTATATAAATTTGTATAAAAAAACTGTTTAGGCAAATTCTGTTATGCGAAATCTATGTAAAATGTTCTCCTCTTTCGTTTAAGACTGGTTTCAAACCGATCTGATTTAAATTGAGCGAGAAATTAGCAAAAAGCACGCACAGGGTCAGGCGGAACGTTACGCGTTAGGAACGTTAGGAACGTTACGTTACACTTTTTCGTACATGCAGTCGGTGTTTTATCAATTTATAAGATTGGTGATTCATCAATTTATAAGACGTTATCACGTCAAAAACACGCTGAATTCAATAAGCACAAACAAACGTTTGTATGTCTTTTGGTTTAGAAGTTAAAAGGTGTTTATAGTTTTCAGAAAATCATATAAAACCTTCGAATACCCGTAGTTTCCAAACTGAAAGAGATGCAGACGTTTGATTACGCTCATTGAATTCAGCGTTATTTTTTCTGTAAGCATTCCCAATTTGAAAAGTATATTAAAGAATTCGATTTTTGTAATTTTTTCAAGGCATACCGCTAAAAAAATGCGATTTTTTACGAAAACCAGCATGGTCGCGTAAAACGTCGTGTATCGTCCAAAAGAAGTTCTGAATAAAAAAAAATAGTAGGTATATAAACATCCCCCCTCTCCCATTACAAGTAACGCCACTGACTTAGTGGCCCACGAGCTAGTACTAAAAAAAATAATTAACAAAATTTGACCCATTTATCAGAAAGGTTCGCCATCACTGATCTAAGTGCTTGTTTAATTTCATTTTAAAATTGTGCAAGCCGTAAATATCTATATAAATCAATTAGGTACGCCTATGGAAACGTAATAAAATTAATTCATCTTTTACTTGGAACCAAGGTTACGAGTTCGTCGATTTGCCTCGAGCAGCATGACGCGCAGTGCAAGAATATCAAACTTTCGGCACTTGTGGTGTAATATACTATTTTTTTTTTGAATACTGAAAATATTATGAAAAATTTGACATTATCGGTTTAGTCCTTTGGTCCTAAAATTATACGTAATTCGGCAGTCTGACCGCCGTTACAATCTGTTTGAGCGCCGTTACAGTATGAAACCAGCAGACAGTGGCAACAAAACTCCGCGTACAAAGACACATAGCCTGTATAAAGTCGGTAAATTTAAAACATGGTCATACGTCAGCCGATGTGTGCCATAAAACTCTCTGTAAGATATACATGCTGCGTCCATAGACACAAAAAGGAGTAGACTCACCGACATCGCTTGAACAATTATTTATTATGTTTGTAGGGCAGAAATTACTTTGCACTCAGATTGAATTAATACTCGGTTAGCAGAATGTATCGGCAGAAAATATTAGATTGTAACCCTACAATCCTTTGAATCAAACTGCCGTTGGTTCGAATTCCGTATTTCGCTCATGAAAGTGTCATGATGCCGTTTAATATATAGGGTGACCGGCAATTGCTCGTATTCCTCTCGTGAGAATTGTGATGTGCCGGATCGTTAAAAATGTATATCCGCGGATACGGATCAGAATACGGATATTTGGTTTCAAGTTCCGCGAATACGGATACGGATAGGGATCTTAACTTTCTTAGAGTACGCGGCGGTAAATATTGCGCATCGATCTTTGGAACGAGACTATCAGCTGTTATGGGAAAAAGTTATTGACCTCTTTAAGAGTTATCTCTCATAACAGATTGTCTCTTTCCAAAGATCGATGTGCAATATCTCATTATAAAGATAGTTGATTTAGTATCTTTGAGTTATGTACTATTAGTATGGTACTCACTACAATAAATGTTTGGAATATAAAAGTGCCAAATACGATTTTAAAAAATAAAAAATAATCTGAATGGAATTTAACAGTTTTTCATTATTACCTAATCACCTATATATAAAATTTCATCTATGAATTGATAATTAATAAGGTAAAAGATCCGTAAAAGATCCGCCAAAAACTAACGGATACGGATACGGATCTTTCTTCTTCCTCGGATATCCGCGGATGCGGATACGGATATCCGGCACATTACTAGTGAGAAGACACCATAACTAATTTGGATGATTTAACCTCTATCACTTGGGGATCGGAAATGCGAAATTTATTTTATGATAATCACACTTCTGTGTAGATTTTTTATTTTATTGTAAGTTTTAACACACAACATAAAATCGAACAATAAATTTCATGGTTTTTAGCTTTAGGAAGATTGGCCAATTAGCAAGCTATCAGATCATGAAAAAATTCAGACCAAAAAGTAAGATTTTTTTTAACTCCCAAAATTCGGATATATTTGGATGTAATTTGATGTAATTAAATGCTAATGACCTTAATTGCCGAGCGTCTATAAACTACAATAAATAAAGAGCGATACTATGAGGACAGTTTGTCCACTGTCGTAGGTTCGAATCCCACCTCCGCTCATTGATATTTTGTCACGTCGTTTAATTTGATTTGATGTAATTAAACGATGATGATTTTAGTTGTCGAGTGTCTATAATCTACATTAAACAATTAATAGTGGCTCTATTACGACAGTTTGTATCAAGCAGTCGTTGATTCGAATTCCATCTCGACTCATGGATATTTTGTGTTGTTTAATTCAATTTGATGTAATCAGGCACTAGTGATCTTAGTTATCGAGCGTTTAAAAAATGATTCCACGTTTTTTCATCAGGGCGAGTTAAGAAATTTTTAATTATAATTTTATTGTCGTTTGTCTTATGTTTTACAGTAATTTCAAAGCCCGGTCTCCCACCATATATACACGTTCTTCCACCATAATATTTTTACTTATTTCATCGCCTGCAGAAATATAACTAAACCTATCGAAAAATGTGTCTGTTTAAGTGTTTCAAGTGGTTTTTAATTTTAATTGTTCTGATTATATCGACTTTAAAGGTAATATTGTCGACAATTCTACAATTTTAAGATTTCTGATAATTAGTAGTGTCCGACTATAGCTTCGGCTTCGGCCACCTTCAGCCAAAAAAACTACATTGAGTAAAATTTTCGGCTTCGGCCAAAATGAGCCAAAGTTTTGGCCGAAGTCGACGGTTTCTAGTAAGCGGCGAAATTGAACGAATGTCGAACTGTTACGAATGATCGAAAGCGCGATGGACGTGACGACTTCGAGAGATAATTAAAACTACCTTTTTATATTATAGGGTAAATTTAGACCTTCAATTTAAAAGTTTTAAAATCATTTATATTATTATTTATTAATGATAGCTTGTAGCAGTTGTAGCCAATTTGAACTGAATTTCTTAGGATTTTTAAGTCTTCGACTTCGGCCAAAAATCGACCTTCGGTCGGACACTAATAATAAGCAAAATATTTGTTATACATAACCCTGTAGATTTTGAATATAATGGTTTTTATGAAATTGTAAAAATGACAGTTTTAATAGAAAATGTATAAATTACCGATTACTGGGATTGTTAAGCCTAATAACAACAACGATGTAAACAATCAAAGTGTCTACCGATTTCACGTATTTTTTTTTTAAGTCCAGTTAAGTAAAATGTTTTGAAAATCGTCACTACATTTTTATATCTATGGTACCTACGATAGACCGTTTGCTTAACGTTCTGAATTCGTTTCGTTTACGGAAGCCTGCCAGTGCCGACCGACCATTTTAGCTAACCTTCCTAGTTCGGAAGGAAATGTAGAAAATGGCCTGGCGACCGTCGCCGCGGGACATGGGTTCAAGTCCCGCCGCGGGCGTTTACAGACGAAAATTAATTGCACTCCTTTATGTATACCCAACGGCACTATTACAATTATTCTCTCTAAAATTAACGACAACCTTATCATTAATTTTAGAAATTTCCGAATAAAACTGACTCTACAAAACGGAATATTAAAATTTGAATGCTATAATTTTAATCGATTTATTGATTATGAAAATTTTGTCAAAAATCTTTTTGCTAAAATATTAATATAGACAGTTTTTATTGTACAATTCTGTAAATTTGCCTGTGATGTCCCTTCATTAACTGAAATAAGATTCTGCACAGATACATGAACGACATTTATGCTAATGTCGGATTTTTGAACCTGAGAGGTTTGACATATCTCACAATTTGTAAACAAACGTGATGTTACGAAGATATATACCGATATTTCCTTTAAAACAGATATACAAAATGCACCCCTTCACATGTAAAATAAATCGGTTCGAATAATTCATGAATATATAATATAGGGTAGGACGGGGGAATGGCGTTCACTTAAGGAAAACATGGTGTATTTTTTAAATTATTTATTATAAATCAAAATTAAGAAGAGTAACAAAGTCTTTAATTATCGAGTAATCAACAATTTAACAACAAAAGCATATATCTTTCACCTACTAGTAGTAGGAAAACATTATTTCAAAAAACATGTTTGAGCGGCATTGCCCCTGACTTTGGGTAATGCCGCTCAGGGTCTCATAAAGTAGTGTTCCCAATCCAATCCGGCTGTTTTACTGCTTTGATCATAATTGTTTTTGATATTGTTGCGCTCAGCAAATTTATAAACAAGTTTACGCAAATCTGCAACACTGAGTCCATAGTATAACGAGCCCAGCAACTTAACTTGTTCAGCACCTAATTAAAAATTAGATCAGCGCGGCCGCAAACAAAGAAACGCTCTTCACGGTCGCATGACGCGAGCTGACTGTCCGTTTGCATCGCTGTCTATTAGAGGCTCCCTCCCCTCGCGCTTCACGCGACGTGACGTGTTGCTACGTTCCTTTTTGACAGAGTTACAGAGGTGAACGCCATTACCCAGTGAGCGCCATTCCCCCTTCCTCCCCTAAACGACTAACTATGTGCGCTTTGTTTCTGTGGTCCTTTCCTTGTCTAAGCCATGATCTGAGCACAATACGCGTTGCGACTTTGTTTCGCGACGCTCGCTTGATCGTTTTTTCGAAATTCACTACCAGTCCCGAAATCTTCCCACTTACCACTTGACGACTGTCATGGTTATAACTTATAACTAAGTAAAAGTAAATTTTTTGGTAAGCGACTGACATGTACAGAAGCACATTTAATAAAACGATATATTTGAAAACTTTGAGAATGTTTTCACAATTTGAGTTCGTCTTTATATATGGACGTTCTCTGTTCGGTCACAATAGCAGCTGAAGAAACTTCTGTTTCTTTTTTATTTCATTTGCGACGACTGTTGTCACGTTATTTTCTTTCTTTTTATTGTCATGTATGTGTTGGTACTGTCATTATTCAGGTGACCAACTCTTAAAATGTCAAGTTAAATTTTTGCGATCAGTAAACAGTTGTCACTTTTGAAAAGCACGAGATTAAACGAAGGTACACGCAATTTATCGAACTGTGCCGAACTAATTCCATGGAATTATGGAGGGTAGAGGTAAGGAGAACCATCTTATATGGGAATAAATATAATAAGAAAGTTTTCTTCATACCTCGATCGAAAGTGCATACTTTTGGCATCAATTGTAAGGCAGAAAGTCTTACATTTACACCTTGGTGGGATTACACCCACGAATGCGGGAAGTTCATACGTTCGGGCGATAGTAAAGCAAAAACAACCAATCAACTGTTGTTTAGATGTTGTTTCCATAGCAACCCTATTACATTTTAGCTAATAGTCGCGAACTGTTCTCATTCGTGTTTTTAGGTATAAACTCAAAGCTGCTTGCTTGGAATTTATCTGCGTTTTTATGTAGTTAATAAGTAATTAATTAATTAATGTATTTAATAAGCGTGCTTACGACCGAGATATGAAGAAAAATTGTATACCCACACTGTACGAAAGTGTGATATCCTTACCCTGCACTCCGTGATACCCTCGGCTTCGCCTCAGGCATCATGGCGTGCAGGGAAAGATATCACTCTTTCGGCCCTTGTGGTGTAATATACTATTTCAGGTCAGCACCAATTTAATTACCATTACTTTTTATGTACTACCTATAATATATAAAACTTTAGTATATTATTATGATTTTTAGTTGCCTTTTTTGAAAGAGGTCAAATCTTTAAAAAGTTTTATTCGACTGTTACAGATTGTAATAAAAGTACAGTACTTTTATTACAATCTTCTTTTACTACTAATTTTTTCAACGAACAAATTTTGTTACCAAATTGATCTTACGACGCTTCAAAATTGCATAACCGATCCTACTGCCATTTATAATTATTGATAATAATTAAATGAGTCACTCGTACTTCAGCTAGCACACCGCAAAGTTAAATTCTGTTAAAGCTCCGAGACTGAACTAAATCAAGCTCGAGCCGGAGATGAGGACACGGGATGCGACTTAGATAGATATTAGGAATTTCCTCCAACTTTTCTCTTAACCACTGTCTGGTTTTAAATTGATTGAGTATATATGCACTCTTTATCTAGCGCCGTCCGATTTTAATTGATTACTTAATTCTTATCCGCTAACAGTTAAACTTCACACTTAAATGAGCTATTAGTTTTGTTTAGATAATAATATTTATTTTTATTATTTACCTGCGTCAGCGTTCGGCGATTTTCGATTGCAAAAGACACCCAACTAGACGGGGGTTCGATTCTGATTATCTTGACCCTATTGATTATCCTCAAAAATTTTAGTAATAAAATATAAATTAATTTAACCCATCTATTCTATTATATTATATCCAATTAATTATTATATGTACTTATTATTATTATACTTATCTTCATATTTTTTATTTTTAGTTCAGTGTAAATAGCCTTAGTTGCTGCACACTGTTTTTTTTTTAATAATAATAAAAAATTTAGTAACTAACTCAGATGTATTTTTTTATTTTCAGGTAAGCAAATCAATACAGTATTGTTAACCTCATAAAATTGAATTTAAGGTAAGAAAATTGTGTTACTTTTCTACTGATCCCATCCCACTCTTCGAGACCTAGAGTTTATTGACGTCCAATATTCAATTTTTTTTTTTTTTGTTAAATTAAGATTTTTTAAATTGGGGTTTATTGACATCAAAATTAAGTTGAAACATTTTTACCTGACTAAACAAATAATTTCTATTTCTAATCCTATAAATTAGTCTAGTTCACATGTCTCTTTTTGATGAATTCCAGTCCTCCTTCACCAAAAATTATGATTCGATTCGGAATGACATCTAGAAACTTTTTGAAAAAAATGAAGTAGGGGACGAAAAATATGGGTTATAAACATCTTAGTAAAAGAAAAAAGATGGGTTTGGTTTTTCTCAAATATCTCAAAAACTATTGCAGATATCTGACAAAAACGATTATAAAAGAGCAGGAAATTTCCTACAAAAAAGTTCCATCTACCGGAAATATCCCACCAATATATCTAATTTTAATTTAGAGGTGAAAATAGGGCTAAACAATTTTTTTTCTTTTTTTATACGACAAGCTAAAAGACGCGAAAATATTGAAAGTTATATAAAAAATACAAAAAAAAAATTAAAATTAGAAATATTAGTGGTAGAGTTCCGGGAGATGGGACTTTTTTTGTAGAAAATTACCTGCTCTTTTATAATCGTTTTTGTCAGATATCTGCAATAGTTTTTGAGATATTTGAGAAAAACCAAACCCATCTTTTTTCTTTTACTAAGATGTTTATAACCCATACAATTTTTTCGTCCCCTACTTCATTTTTTTCAAAAAGTTTCTAGATATCATTCCGAATCGAATGACACTGGATGATCAAAATTTTCGGTGAAGGAGGACTGGAATTCATCAAAAAAGGACGTGTGAGCTAGACTAAATTCGGCGTAAAAAAAACAATAATGTACTCAAAAACTTCACCCAAAAACAGTCAATATTATTTACACCCAAAAAATTGTCATAATTCACCCAGACAATTTTCAAAATACTCTTTACACTTGCTGGCACAGGTCTTAAGTCCTATTAGTCCTTCTGCACCGCGTGTTCTCCTTATTTCTAGTCTTTTTATTTTTACTTAAATATAGAATAACATCGTTGGTTCTGTAATAGCTCTTATGTGCATAGTTGGCAGATTTTACGTTTTTTAGATGAAAAGATTCGGGAAACGGAGCTCTATACACTAGTAATACCTCCAAATTAATTTGACAGTAACCAACAAGTGGAAGTAACTCTTATGTGAAAAGTTGTATGAAATAATTCCTCCCATGTGCCAATAAATCTCAAATTAACGTTAAATATTTTTCAAGAAAATACTTCGTCTTAATTAAACATGTACCTATAGTGAAGATAAGTATGAATTAGTAATATACCTCTGAAATTGCTAGCTCTTACCATCCATTGCTAAAATAACCACTTTTTGGCTTTTCCTGCAAAATTTACTTTTTGCACATAAGAGATATTACGGAACCAACGACGATATATTATGTTTAAATTGTATCAAAGACGATCTAGACTTTTGCCCAAAATATAAATATTTTTTTAAGGAAAAGTGAGTGATATTTCTTTCAAAAACCGTATAGATTTATCGCATTTCAGCCGTCGTGTTTTATTTACGTTTTATCATTCTTGTGAAGATTTCAAAGCTTTGATCATCAACACGTATTTATTCTCTATATGTCATGTTCTATTGGATCAAATTATGTAAATGCATATTCCTTTCTGTGGGATATTTCATTCTTAAAAGAAATAAGTTTACCTTTCTCCCACGTTAGGACGTGGCATACATACATTGAATTTATTTCGAAAAAGGTCAAATTAATAACGTATATTGTCGAATTTTAAATATTTACATTACAAATTGGTAGCGGTATAGAACTTACAGTGCTGTTTTTCTGATTCACGTTAATTTATGTGATTTTAAATTTGTTAGAAAGTGTCAAAAAATTATTTGCACCATGTAAATTCTTACATTGATCATGTAGATTAGCGCCATTTAAGTCAAACAATATAGGTACCTTTAACATTATGAAAGACGTTTTCTATTAGGAATTTTCGATGTTAAGTGGCTAAGGGTCGTATTCATAAAGAACCAATAACTAATTTGACAGGTAGATTGTATTAATAAACCAAATAATAGACAGATTTGATATTTACAAAGAATCATAAAAAATCTTAAAGCGCATAAAATTAGTCTCACAAATTAAAAAACTCGAAAAGTATAAAATAATTGTTTAAACGTCAAATAAATATCACAAAATAAAAAAATCGTATTCTACAAAGTCAAAGGGATTGCGAAAGAGAATGTTATGTAATTTTAAAATATCTGTAATTTTTCTTTTAAAATACAGAAGGAGGACAGACAGTCTTGTTTCAATCTTAAAGCGTGTGGGGTTGTTTATTATTCAACGCTTTTACTTTTGTTCCATTTAAAAAATTGCAACTCATTTATTAAAAGCAAACTTTACCAAGCTTTGGGAACTAGGAGTAATTTTTTAAAACAAAACAACGCTATTAAATTCATCTTTCGGATTTTAACGAGCTTGTTATTCATTTTTTAATTTTCTGTTAAAAAGAAAATGTTTGACATAAATTTAATTAACTATCGACATTTTATTCTGTACGTGAAATAAAATCGATACTTTTGTTACTAGCAATTCTTTATTTATGGACTTTTTTGAGTGCGTTGGAGTGACCGCTAACTTATTAAGTATTAAAGTCTTGAAACTGATTATCTTGTTTTTGCTAGTAATTTATAATTTTTTATTAAACTAGCTTTCCGACCCGGGTTCGCACGGGTAGATTTTAAATTGTCACCGAAATAATCCAGAACAACAAATTTCTCTTATATCACTTTACTGAATATCAGAGGATTCACAATTTGGTTTATATTTTTGCTCACTGCTCGTCTTTCTTTAGCGCATAATGTTACACATTATGTTACTTGCGTAGAAGTCGGCTTTTAAACAGTAAAACATTTTTTCAAATCGGTTTAGTAGTTCTTGAGATTACTAGCAACAAACACACAAATATTTCCTCTTTTTAATATTAGTGTAAATAAATGCTGAGTGCTATCTTTTCATAAATAATGTCAAATAAAGATTATTCAAATTTCTCTGCTACTTAAATTTTCTAAATTGACAAACTGAATATTTTTTTCTAGGATTTATTTTTTTAGGCACACGAATATTTATCGAAAACACTTTTTCAGATAACTTTAACATTTTACTTCGAAAAAATTAGGAGGCAATTAAAATGATAAATCATAAAGGTCGAATACTTTCAGGTACAAAAATTGAACTCTAAACTTGGTCCAACTTACACTATAGAATAGTTTTTATTAAATATTTTGTACAAAATTAGGGTGTTTTAAAAAAAACTGTTTTAGTAACATGCAGATATTTGTTTAAAGCTAGTAGCTTTAAACAAATTTTATCAGATGAAACAAACAAAAAAAACCTGTTTTAGTACCAAGTAGCGACATCTGATAGAATTCGCTCAAAGCTATTAGTTCAGAATCAAATCTTGTAGAATGTGCTCAAAGCAAATAGTTCAAACACCGGGCCGCAAACTAAATACATTTTGCAGAATTATATCTATCGCACCCGGGTGAAACCGGGACGGACCGCTATTAAATTATAGATTATAGACGCTATTAACTCATTAGCGTATGTCATTCGTTAATATTGGTTTTTGGAATGTCCAAAGTATAAAAATAAATCAGTCGAAAAAAGGCAAACACGTTTTTGTTGAAATATAATAATTTAATAAGACCAAAGGAGAAAGCTCACATAAATTAATTGAGTTAGCAAGCAATGTCTCGTATCAGGCTAGCGGAATAGGAAACAAGCTTATAAGCCTAAAGTAAGTGACGTCAGATACACACGATCTTTAACTTTAATTACGGTAAGTAATTTCCAAAACAATGACAGTTCTGTAGAAACAAACAGTACCGTGCGATCGTTACCGATGGCGACCGAATGGGGTGGTCGATTCTCCCATTTCATCCGTCTGACTCTAAGAGAACGGCTTGCCATGTCTTGTGCTTCTTAGCTTGACAGGTACATTCGTATATTATTAAAAGTTTCTATATATCATTTAAACAAAGGTAATCTAAGAATGTCTGGTTGTATAAACGTGGACAATTTAAAAAATATTTCTAGTTGGGTTTTATTTTACACTAGCTGATCTCCGCGGCTCCGCCCGCAGAGTTTACGAAAAGAATTCGCTATTTTTATTTTTTTAGCTTAAGTTACTCCTTATAATGTTAGCTATCGGCAAGTGAGTGTCGCCAAAATCGGTACAGTCGTTTCGGAGATTAGCCGGAACAAACAGACGAACAGGGCTCCGTGAAACCAGCCGCAACTTTGTTAGCCGCATGGACTAAAATGGGTGGGCTGGTTTGTGCTTCGTTTGTGCCTTTTCCTGCTTTAAAAATTTTCGTTCCTGCTTTTAGCGTTTCCGAGAAAATCGAAAATTTTATAACTGCGGCCAGGATCACGCCAGCCGCAACTTTTTTGATTTTGTAATTTTTTTACTTGCGGCTGGTTTGTGCTTCGTTTGTGCCCTTTCCTGCTCCAAAAAAATTCGTTCCTGCTTTTCGCGTTTCCGAGAAAATCGAAGAAATTATAGCTGCGGCCAGGTTCACGCTAGCCGCAACTTTTTGGAATTTGTACATTTTTTACTTGCGGCTGGTTTGTGCTTCGTTTGTGCCTTTTCCTGCTTAAAAAAATTTCGTTCCTGCTTTTCCCGTTCTCGAGAAAATCGAAAAAGAAAATTCGGTAAGCGTGAAGTTAGCCGCAACTTTGTTAGCCGCACGGACCAAAATAGGTGGGATGGATTGAGCTTCGTTTGTGCCTTTTCCTGCTTAAAAAATTTTCGTTCCTGCTTTACGAGTTTCCGAGAAAAATACGAAAAAAGAAAATGCAATTCTACACTGACCGGCACAAAAAACGCAACACCTAAAATGATGACCAGTTTAGAATTGCAATAACTTTTAAATGAATCGCTCGATTTGAATTAGTTTTTTTTTATTTGAAAGGTCTATGCTTTGTCAATATTTCTGTAAGTGCTCTGCTCATTTTGGCGCTCTTCCATTTCGGCTGTAAAGAATAACGCTAATGCTCGTTTTCCCCATACACATTGAAATCTGTGTTTTTGCATATTCTCTACTTGCAGCTCGAAAAACTGTTTAGAACTGCTAAAGTATTATGATGCGGCTGATTAGTGCCTACTATGGAAAGTTTCCTGCTTTCATAATATGTTCGGAATATTTAACCCTTTCTAGAGAAAATCGACATATTCTAATATATCTGTGTTTTTACTTATTCTGGACGTGCGGCTCTAAAAACTGTTTGGAACTGCTGATGTATTATGACGCGGCTGATTAGTGCCTACTGTGGAAAGATTCCTGCCTTCATAATATGTTCGGAAAACTTAACCCTCTCTGGAGAAAATCGACATATTCTAATATATCTGTGTTTTTACTTATTCTGGACGTGCGGCTCGAGAAACTGTTTGGAACTGCTGATGTATTATGACGCGGCTGATTAGTGCCTACTATGGAAAGATTCCTGCCTTCATAATATGTTCGGAAAATTTAAACCTTTCTAGAGAAAATCGACATATTCTCATATATCTGTGTTTTTACGTATTCTGGATGTGAGGCTCGAAAAACTGTTTGGAACTGCTGAAGTATTATGTTGCGGCTGATTAGTACCTACTATGGAAAGATTCCTGCCTTCATAATATGTTCGGAAAATTTAACCCTTTCCAGAGAAAATCGACATATTCTAATATATCTGTGTTTTTACGTATTCTCGACGTGCGGCTCTAAAAACTGTTTGGAACTGCTGAAGTATTGTGACGCGGCTGATTAGTGCCTACTATGAAAAGATTCCTGCCTTCATAATATGTTCGGAAAATTTAACCCTTTCTAGAGAAAATCGACATATTCTAATATATCTGTGTTTTTACGTATTCTCGACGTGCGGCTCTAAAAACTGTTTGGAACTGCTGAAGTATTGTGACGCGGCTGATTAGTGCCTACTATGAAAAGATTCCTGCCTTCATAATATGTTCGGAAAATTTAACCCTTTCTAGAGAAAATCGACATATTCTAATATATCTGTGTTTTTACTTATTCTGGACGTGCGGCTCGAGAAACTGTTTGGAACTGCTGATGTATTATGACGCGGCTGATTAGTGCCTACTATAGAAAGATTCCTGCCTCCATAATATGTTCGGAAAATTTAACCCTTTCTAGAGAAAATCGACATATTCTAATATATCTGTGTTTTTACTTATTCTGGACGTGCGGCTCGAGAAACTGTTTGGAACTGCTGATGTATTATGACGCGGCTGATTAGTGCCTACTATAGAAAGATTCCTGCCTCCATAATATGTTCGGAATATTTAACCCTTTATAGAGAAAATCGACATATTCTAATATATCTGTGTTTTTACGTATTCTGGACGTGCGGCTCGACAAACTGTTTGGAACTGCTGAAGTATTATGACGTGGCTGATTTGTGCCTACTATGGAAAGATTCCTGCCTTCATAATATGTTCGGAAAATTTAACCCTTTTTGGAGAAAATCGACATATTCTAATACATCTGTGTTTTTACGTATTCTGGACGTGCGGCTCGACAAACTGTTTGGAACTGCTGAAGTATTATGACGTGGCTGATTTGTGCCTACTATGGAAAGATTCCTGCCTTCATAATATGTTCGGAAAATTTAACCCTTTTTGGAGAAAATCGACATATTCTAATACATCTATGTTTTTACGTATTCTGGACGTGCGGCTCGAAAAACTGTTTGGAACTGCTGAAGTATTATGACGTGGCTGATTAGTGCCTACTATGGAAAGATTCCTGCCTTCATAATATGTTCGGAAAATTTAACCCTTTCTAGAGAAAATCGACATATTCTAATATATCTATGTTTTTACGTATTCTGGACGTGCGGCTCGAGAAACTGTTTTGAACTGCTGAAGTATTATGATGCGGATGATTAGTGCCTACTATGGAAAGATTCCTGCCTTCATAATATGTTCGGAAAATTTAACCCTTTCTAGAGAAAATCTACATATTCTAATATATCTGTGTTTTTACGTATTCTGGACGTGCGGCTCGAGAAACTGTTTGGAACTGCTGAAGTATTATGACGCAGCTGATTAGTGCCTACTATGGAAAGATTCCTGCCTTCATAATATATTCGGAAAATTTAACCCTTTATAGAGAAAATCGACATATTCTAATATATCTGTGTTTTTACGTATTCTGGACGTGCGGCTCGACAAACTGTTTGGAACTGCTGAAGTATTATGACGTGGCTGATTAGTGCCTACTATGGAAAGATTCCTGCCTTCATAATATATTCGGAAAATTTAACCCTTTATAGAGAAAATCGACATATTCTAATATATCTGTGTTTTTACGTATTCTGGACGTGCGGCTCGACAAACTGTTTGGAACTGCTGAAGTATTATGACGTGGCTGATTAGTGCCTACTATGGAAAGATTCCTGCCTTCATAATATGTTCGGAAAATTTAACCCTTTTTGGAGAAAATCGACATATTCTAATATATCTATGTTTTTACGTATTCTGGACGTGCGGCTCGACAAACTGTTTGGAACTGCTGAAGTATTATGAAGCGGATGATTAGTGCCTACTATGGAAAGATTCCTGCCTCCATAATATGTTCGGAATATTTAACCCTTTCTAGAGAAAATCGACATATTCTCATATATCTGTGTTTTTACGTATTCTGGACGTGCGGCTTGAAAAACTGTTTGGAACTGCTGAAGTATTATGTTGCGACTGATTAGTACCTACTATGGAAAGATTCCTGCCTTCATAATATGTTCGGAAAATTTAACCCTTTCCAGAGAAAATCGACATATTCTAATATATCTATGTTTTTACGTATTCTGGACGTTCGGTTTGACAAACTGTTTGGAACTGCTGAAGTATTATGACGTGGCTGATTAGTGCCTACTATGGAAAGATTCCTGCCTTCATAATATATTCGGAAAATTTAACCCTTTATAGAGAAAATCGACATATTCTAATATATCTGTGTTTTTACGTATTCTGGACGTGCGGCTCGACAAACTGTTTGGAACTGCTGAAGTATTATGACGTGGCTGATTAGTGCCTACTATGGAAAGATTCCTGCCTTCATAATATGTTCGGAAAATTTAACCCTTTCTGGAGAAAATCGACATATTCTAATATATCTATGTTTTTACGTATTCTGGACGTGCGGCTCGAGAAACTGTTTTGAACTGCTGAAGTATTATGATGCGGATGATTAGTGCCTACTATGGAAAGATTCCTGCCTCCATAATATGTTCGGAATATTTAACCCTTTCTAAAGAAAATCGACATATTCTAATATATCTGTGTCTTTACGTATTCTGGACGTGCGGCTCGACAAACTGTTTGGAACTGCTGAAGTATTATGACGCGGCTGATTAGTGCCTACTATGGAAAGATTCCTGCCTTCATAATATGTTCGGAAAATTTAACCCTTTATAGAGAAAATCGACATATTCTAATAATCTGTTTTTTTTACGTATTCTGGACGTGCGGCTCGACAAACTGTTTGGAACTGCTGAAGTATTATGACGTGGCTGATTAGTGCCTACTATGGAAAGATTCCTGCCTTCATAATATGTTCGGAAAATTTAACCCTTTCTAGAGAAAATCGACATATTCTAATATATCTGTGTTTTTACGTATTCTGGACGTGCGGCTCGAGAAACTGTTTGGAACTGCTGAAGTATTATGACGCGGCTGATTAGTGCCTACTATGGAAAGATTCCTGCCTTCATAATATATTCGGAAAATTTAACCCTTTATAGAGAAAATCGACATATTCTAATATATCTGTGTTTTTACGTATTCTGGACGTGCGGCTCGACAAACTGTTTGGAACTGCTGAAGTATTATGACGTGGCTGATTAGTGCCTATTCCTGCCTTCATAATATATTCGGAAAATTTAACCATTTATAGAGAAAATCGACATATTCTAATATATCTGTGTTTTTACGTATTCTGGACGTGTGGCTCGACAAACTGTTTGGAACTGCTGAAGTATTATGACGTGGCTGATTAGTGCCTACTATGGAAAGATTCCTGCCTCCATAATATGTTCGGAATATTTAACCCTTTCTAAAGAAAATCGACATATTCTAATATATCTGTGTTTTTACTTATTCTGGACGTGCGGCTCGAGAAACTGTTTGGAACTGCTGAAGTATTATGACGCGGCTGATTAGTGCCTACTATGGAAAGATTCCTGCCTTCATAATATGTTCGGAAAATTTAACCCTTTATAGAGAAAATCGACATATTCTCATATATCTGTGTTTTTACGTATTCTGGACGTGCGGCTCAAAAAACTGTTTGGAACTGCTGAAGTATTATGTTGCGGCTGATTAGTACCTACTATGGAAAGATTCCTGCCTTCATAATATGTTTGGAAAATTTAACCCTTTTTGGAGAAAATCGACATATTCTAATATATCTATGTTTTTACGTATTCTGGACGTGCGGCTCGACAAACTGTTTGGAACTGCTGATGTATTATGACGCGGCTGATTAGTGCCTACTATGGAAAGATTCCTGCCTTCATAATATGTTCGGAAAATTTAACCCATTATAGAGAAAATCGAGATATTCTAATATATCTGTGTTTTTACGTATTCTGGACGTGCGGCTCGACAAACTGTTTGGAACTGCTGAAGTATTATGACGTGGTTGATTAGTGCCTACTATGGAAAGATTCCTGCCTTCATAATATGTTCGGAAAATTTAACCCTTTATAGAGAAAATCGACATATTCTAATATATCTGTGTTTTTACGTATTCTGGACGTGCGGCTCGCGAAACTGTTTGGACCTGCGGATGTATTATGACGCGGCTGATTAGTGCCTACTGTGGAAAGATTCCTGCCTTCATAATATGTTCGGAAAACTTAACCCTCTCTGGAGAAAATCGACATATTCTAATGTATCTGTGTTTTTACGTATTCTGGACGTGCGGCTCGACAAACTGTTTGGAACTGCTGAAGTATTATGATGCGGATGATTAGTGCCTACTATGGAAAGATTCCTGCCTCCATAATATGTTCGGAATATTTAACCCTTTCTAAAGAAAATCGACATATTCTAATATATCTGTGTTTTTACGTATTCTGGACGTGCGGCTCGACAAACTGTTTGGAACTGCTGAAGTATTATGACGCGGCTGATTAGTGCCTACTATGGAAAGATTCCTGCCTTCATAATATGTTCGGAAAATTTAACCCTTTATAGAGAAAATCGACATATTCTAATAATCTGTGTTTTTAGGTATTCTGGACGTGCGGCTCGACAAACTGTTTGGAACTGCTGAAGTATTATGACGTGGCTGATTAGTGCCTACTATGGAAAGATTCCTGCCTTCATAATATGTTCGGAAAATTTAACCCTTTCTAGAGAAAATCGACATATTCTCATATATCTGTGTTTTTACGTATTCTGGACGTGCGGCTCGAGAAACTGTTTGGAACTGCTGAAGTATTATGACGCGGCTGATTAGTGCCTACTATGGAAAGATTCCTGCCTTCATAATATGTTCGGAATATTTAACCCTTTCTAAAGAAAATCGACATATTCTAATATATCTATGTTTTTACGTATTCTGGACGTGCGGCTCGAGAAACTGTTTGGAACTGCTGAAGTATTATGATGCGGATGATTAGTGCCTTCCATGGAAAGATTCCTGCCTTCATAATATGTTCGGAAAATTTAATCCTTTTTGGAGAAAATCGACATATTCTAATATATCTATGTTTTTACGTATTCTGGACGTGCGGCTCGACAAACTGTTTGGAACTGCTGATGTATTATGACGCGGCTGATTAGTGCCTACTATGGAAAGATTCCTGCCTTCATAATATGTTCGGAAAATTTAACCCATTATAGAGAAAATCGAGATATTCTAATATATCTGTGTTTTTACGTATTCTGGACGTGCGGCTCGACAAACTGTTTGGAACTGCTGAAGTATTATGACGTGGTTGATTAGTGCCTACTATGGAAAGATTCCTGCCTTCATAATATGTTCGGAAAATTTAACCCTTTATAGAGAAAATCGACATATTCTAATATATCTGTGTTTTTACGTATTCTGGACGTGCGGCTCGCGAAACTGTTTGGACCTGCGGATGTATTATGACGCGGCTGATTAGTGCCTACTGTGGAAAGATTCCTGCCTTCATAATATGTTCGGAAAACTTAACCCTCTCTGGAGAAAATCGACATATTCTAATGTATCTGTGTTTTTACGTATTCTGGACGTGCGGCTCGAAAAACTGTTTGGAACTGCTGAAGTATTATGTTGCGGCTGATTAGTACCTACTATGGAAAGATTCCTGCCTTCATAATATGTTTGGAAAATTTAACCCTTTTTGGAGAAAATCGACATATTCTAATATATCTATGTTTTTACGTATTCTGGACGTGCGGCTCGACAAACTGTTTGGAACTGCTGATGTATTATGACGCGGCTGATTAGTGCCTACTATGGAAAGATTCCTGCCTTCATAATATGTTCGGAAAATTTAACCCATTATAGAGAAAATCGAGATATTCTAATATATCTGTGTTTTTACGTATTCTGGACGTGCGGCTCGACAAACTGTTTGGAACTGCTGAAGTATTATGACGTGGTTGATTAGTGCCTACTATGGAAAGATTCCTGCCTTCATAATATGTTCGGAAAATTTAACCCTTTATAGAGAAAATCGACATATTCTAATATATCTGTGTTTTTACGTATTCTGGACGTGCGGCTCGCGAAACTGTTTGGACCTGCGGATGTATTATGACGCGGCTGATTAGTGCCTACTGTGGAAAGATTCCTGCCTTCATAATATGTTCGGAAAACTTAACCCTCTCTGGAGAAAATCGACATATTCTAATGTATCTGTGTTTTTACGTATTCTGGACGTGCGGCTCGACAAACTGTTTGGAACTGCTGAAGTATTATGATGCGGATGATTAGTGCCTACTATGGAAAGATTCCTGCCTCCATAATATGTTCGGAATATTTAACCCTTTCTAAAGAAAATCGACATATTCTAATATATCTGTGTTTTTACGTATTCTGGACGTGCGGCTCGACAAACTGTTTGGAACTGCTGAAGTATTATGACGCGGCTGATTAGTGCCTACTATGGAAAGATTCCTGCCTTCATAATATGTTCGGAAAATTTAACCCTTTATAGAGAAAATCGACATATTCTAATAATCTGTGTTTTTAGGTATTCTGGACGTGCGGCTCGACAAACTGTTTGGAACTGCTGAAGTATTATGACGTGGCTGATTAGTGCCTACTATGGAAAGATTCCTGCCTTCATAATATGTTCGGAAAATTTAACCCTTTCTAGAGAAAATCGACATATTCTCATATATCTGTGTTTTTACGTATTCTGGACGTGCGGCTCGAGAAACTGTTTGGAACTGCTGAAGTATTATGACGCGGCTGATTAGTGCCTACTATGGAAAGATTCCTGCCTTCATAATATGTTCGGAATATTTAACCCTTTCTAAAGAAAATCGACATATTCTAATATATCTATGTTTTTACGTATTCTGGACGTGCGGCTCGAGAAACTGTTTGGAACTGCTGAAGTATTATGATGCGGATGATTAGTGCCTTCCATGGAAAGATTCCTGCCTTCATAATATGTTCGGAAAATTTAATCCTACCCAGAGAAAATCGACATATTCTCACAAATCTGTGTTTTTGCGTATTCTCCACTTGCGGCTCGAAAAACTGTTTAGAACTGCTGAAGTATTATGATGCGGCTGATTAGTGCCTTATATGGAAAGATTTCTGCCTTTCTAATATATTCGGAAAATTTAACCCTTTTTAGTGAAAATCGACATATTCTAACAAATCTGTGTCTTTACATATTCTCGACTTGTGGGCTCGAGAAACTGTTTAAACTACTGCATTATTATAAATTTCTGCAAAAAAATAGGAGAGCAAAAAAATTTTTTGAATTTTTAGTGATTTTTCAGAATGCTGTATCTCAGGTAAAATTTGTCGTATTGAGGTTCTAAAAAAAGCATTTTAAAGCTCTGAATGTCTAGTTTTTAGAATTTTTGGCTTAAAATTTTTAGGAGCGAAGTCATCGCAAAATTCTAAGAAAGTACACGAAACAAATTTTTTTTTCATTTTTTGCGTTTTTTTTCTCGGTCCACGGGCTTGGAAAAACTTTTTACTCAAAAATTATGATATGGCGTGTTCATCAGCTTTATATTCTTTTTTTAAATTTTTCTCTACGTTAATTTTTGACCCGGAGATATTCGACTACAAAAGCCTTTTTTTGACTGTAACCATCGATATCTCAGCAACTAATGATCAGACAGAAAATTGACGGGCAGTTTCAAAATCTCGAATAATTTTCCTACAAGGTTATGTAGTGTTCTTGGAAGAAGAAAATTTTCTTTCATCCTCGATATCAACTTGAAAAAAGTGAAAAAAAGTGACTTTTTGACTTGTTTTGCTAAGTCGACCTCATCTTTGCTAATATCGGTGGAAAGTCTAATGCTTGTACGAATTTTTACACCTCGATGTACCCCCAAGAGCTCCGTAAATCGGTAGATCGATCTATCGAACGGTTTTTCCGGACCGCTTAATCAAAATTTCAGAAAAATTTAAAGGAGCAAATTCAATAAGCAAAAGATGCCCAATTGTGAAAGAATTGAAAAAAAATCAAATTCATTTTTACGAACATTACAGAGTGTTCAGAATTGTAAATTTTGCTCCTTTAAATTTTTCTGAAATTTTGATTAAGCGGTCCGGAAAAACCGATCGATAGTTCGATCTGTCGATTTACGGAGCTCTTGGGGGTACAATGAGGTGTAAAAATTCGTACAAGCATTAGACTTGCCACCAATATTAGCAAATATGCGGTCAACTTAGCAAAACAAGTCAAAAAGTCACTTTTTTTCACTTTTTTCAAGTTAATATCGAGGATGAAAGAAAATTTTTTTCTTCCAAGAACACTACATAGCCTTGTAGGAAATTTATTCGAGATTTTGAAACTGCCCGTCAATTTTCTGTCTGATCATTAGTTGCTGAGATATCGATGGTTAAAATCAAAAGGATGCTTTTGTATTCGTAGTCGAATATCTCCGGGTCAAATTAACGTAGAGAAAAATTTAAAAAAAGAAATTAAAGCTGAATGAACAGGCTATCAAGTCCACATCATGATTTTTGTGAAAAAAATTTTTCCAAGCCCGTGGACCGAGAAAAAAAGGCAAAAAATAAAAAAAAAAATTTTTTGTGTTCTTTCTTACAATTTCGCGATGACTGTCGCTCCTAAAAATTTTAAGCTAAGAAATCTGAAAACTAGACATTCAGCGCTTTAAAATGCTTTTTTTAAAATCTCAATGCGACTAATTTTAACTGAGATACAGCTTTCTGAAAAATCACTAAAAGTTCGAAAAATTTTTTTGCTCCCTTAATTTTTTGCAGAAATGTAGTAGACCTAGTGCATTCTTTAAATATACGGAATGTTTCGTAATAGCACGGAGCCATAAGTACCTATGTATTTTCTTACAAATAATTGCCAAAAAAAAAAAAAAAAAAAACCTATAAATTTAGAGGTAAATTAATTTTTATAACTAAGTCATTAAGAAACACAGATATTTTTTGACCATACAACTTTCAGAGTATTAATTCGAAATATCTACCCCTATCTTGTTGTTTTCTTGGGTTAATTAAAAATTAGAGTTTTTAATTTAAGGGGGTACTCGCTCGAATTTTCGGAAAAAATCATACATTTTTGAACGAGTCTCAAAGAAAGAGGGAGGCAGATAGAAAATTGATTTTTTTTATTTTACATAATCTTCATTTTACATATCCTTCTACCATATGTTCATTTTTTTGACGCGCGCGCCCCACGCGCATGCGCAC
The DNA here is from genome assembly GCA_963575645.1 of Xanthostigma xanthostigma. NCBI lineage: Eukaryota > Metazoa > Arthropoda > Insecta > Raphidioptera > Raphidiidae > Xanthostigma > Xanthostigma xanthostigma. The sequence goes on along the minus strand of OY754472.1, from coordinate 18,245,264 downwards.
AGCTGTCTGTATCTCAGGAGACCATTAAAAAAAGGCGGGTTCGATCAGCGCTTTCGAGAACATCCTAGAACAAAAAAAAAATTATTCTTAAAGTAGAAGAGTAAACTTCGCATTGACGGATGGAAATTAAAAAAAAATCGATTTTAGAGAAATGGCGCATCTACGAAAAAAACCTCGGAAACGCTAGAAAATTTGAGGAAAAAACGGTTACTGAATCGCGAAATTTTTTTTATCAGAATTTTCATCCGTCAACGCGAAGTTGGACTCTTCTACTTTAAGAATACATTTTTTTTGTTGTTCTAGGATGTTCTGGAAAGCGCTGATCGGGCCCGCCGTTTTTTCATTGTTACCTGAGATACAGACAGCTGTGCGCAAGCGCGTGGAGCGCGCGCGTCAAAAAAAATGGGCATATGGTAGAAGGATATGTAAATAAAATTTTAAAAAAATCAATTCTCTATCTGCCTTCCTCTTTCTTTGACACTCGTTCAAAAATGTATGATTTTTTCCGAAAATTCGAGCGAGTACCCCCTTAAATGATTGTTTTTGCTTTTTCACTTAATTTCGTATCTTAATTATTCAAATGACTTTAAAAGTTAAATGTGTCAGTACGCTCGCAAAGATAATCTTTTTAGTATAAGTCGATCATTTTTGTAAAATGAATCCCATCAAAAACACAAATAAGAAAACGGCAGCCAAGTTTAATAATCAATAAATAAGGAATTGAGATCTAAAAAGGTGTCAAATTTTCACCAAGCAAGTGTTCGTTTATTATGATTTATACCTAAACTTCATGTTTATTTGTGTGAAAACTTGCCAATTGAAAACTTAGCACCTTTTTAGAACTCTTTTGCATTGAATTTTTACGCTTATGTTTTTGATGGGATTTCATTACTTTCTGTAAACAAATTATTATTATTTATCAGTCAAAAGTGATTTTTGAGAATATGTTGATTTTCTCTGGGAAGGATAAAATTTTCCGAACATATTATTATGAAGGCAGGAATCTTTCCATAGTAGGCATTAATCTGCCGCATAATAATACTTCAGCAGTTCAAAACAGTTTTTTGAGCCGCAATCCGAGAATATATAAAAACACAGATTTGTGAGAATATGTCGAATTTCTCTAGAAAGGGTTAAATTTTCCGAACATATTATGAAGGCAGGAATCTTTCCATAGTAGGCAGTAATCAGCTACGTCATAATACTTCAGCAGTTCCAAACAGTTTCTCGAGCCGCACGTCCAGAATAAGTAAAAACACAGATATATGAGAATATGTCGATTTTCTCTAGAAAGGGTTAAATTTTCCGAACATATTATGAAGGCAGGAATCTTTCCATAGTAGGCACTAATCAGCCACGTCATAATACTTCAGCAGTTCCAAACAGTTTGTCGAGCCGCACGTCCAGAATACGTAAAAACACAGATATATTAGAATATGTCGATTTTCTCTATAAAGGGTTAAATTTTCCGAACATATTATGAAGGCAGGAATCTTTCCATAGTAGGCAGTAATCAGCTACGTCATAATACTTCAGCAGTTCCAAACAGTTTCTCGAGCCGCACGTCCAGAATACGTAAAAACACAGATATATGAGAATATGTCGATTTTCTCTAGAAAGGGTTAAATTTTCCGAACATATTATGAAGGCAGGAATCTTTCCATAGTAGGCACTAATCAGCCACGTCATAATACTTCAGCAGTTCCAAACAGTTTGTCGAGCCGCACGTCCAGAATACGTAAAAACACAGATATATTAGAATATGTCGATTTTCTCTATAAAGGGTTAAATTTTCCGAACATATTATGAAGGCAGTAATCTTTCCATAGTAGGCACTAATCAGCCACGTCATAATACTTCAGCAGTTCCAAACAGTTTGTCGAGCCGCACGTCCAGAATACGTAAAAACACAGATATATTAGAATATGTCGATTTTCTCTATAAAGGGTTAAATTTTCCGAACATATTATGAAGGCAGGAATCTTTCCATAGTAGGCACTAATCAGCCACGTCATAATACTTCAGCAGTTCCAAACAGTTTGTCGAGCCGCACGTCCAGAATACGTAAAAACACAGATATATTAGAATATGTCGATTTTCTCCAAAAAGGGTTAAATTTTCCGAACATATTATGAAGGCAGGAATCTTTCCATAGTAGGTACTAATCAGCCGCAACATAATACTTCAGCAGTTCCAAACAGTTTTTCGAGCCGCACGTCCAGAATACGTAAAAACATAGATATATTAGAATATGTCGATTTTCTTTAGAAAGGGTTAAATATTCCGAACATATTATGGAGGCAGGTATCTTTCCATAGTAGGCACTAATCATCCGCATCATAATACTTTAGCAGTTCCAAACAGTTTCTCGAGCCGCACGTCCAGAATACGTAAAAACATAGATATATTAGAATATGTCGATTTTCTCCAGAAAGGGTTAAATTTTCCGAACATATTATGAAGGCAGGAATCTTTCCATAGTAGGCACTAATCAGCCACGTCATAATACTTCAGCAGTTCCAAACAGTTTGTCGAGCCGCACGTCCAGAATACGTAAAAACACAGATATATTAGAATATGTCGATTTTCTCTATAAAGGGTTAAATTTTCCGAATATATTATGAAAGCAGGAATCTTTCCATAGTAGGCACTAATCAGCCGCGTCATAATACTTCAGCAGTTCCAAACAGTTTCTCGAGCCGCACGTCCAGAATACGTAAAAACACAGATATATGAGAATATGTCGATTTTCTCTAGAAAGGGTTAAATTTTCCGAACATATTATGAAGGCAGGAATCTTTCCATAGTAGGCACTAATCAGCCACGTCATAATACTTCAGCAGTTCCAAACAGTTTGTCGAGCCGCACGTCCAGAATACGTAAAAACACAGATATATTAGAATATGTCGATTTTCTCTATAAAGGGTTAAATTTTCCGAACATATTATGAAGGCAGGAATCTTTCTATAGTAGGCACTAATCAGCCGCGTCATAATACATTAGCAGTTCCAAACAGTTTCTCGAGCCGCACGTCCAGAATACGTAAAAACACAGATATATGAGAATATGTCGATTTTCTCTAGAAAGGGTTAAATTTTCCGAACATATTATGAAGGCAGGAATCTTTCCATAGTAGGCACTAATCAGCCACGTCATAATACTTCAGCAGTTCCAAACAGTTTGTCGAGCCGCACGTCCAGAATACGTAAAAACACAGATATATTAGAATATGTCGATTTTCTCTATAAAGGGTTAAATTTTCCGAATATATTATGAAAGCAGGAATCTTTCCATAGTAGGCACTAATCAGCCGCGTCATAATACTTCAGCAGTTCCAAACAGTTTGTCGAGCCGCACGTCCCGAATACGTAAAAACACAGATATATTAGAATATGTCGATTTTCTCTATAAAGGGTTAAATTTTCCGAACATATTATGAAGGCAGGAATCTTTTCATAGTAGGCACTAATCAGCCGCGTCATAATACTTTAGCAGTTCCAAACAGTTTCTCGAGCCGCACGTCCAGAATAAGTAAAAACACAGATATATTAGAATATGTCGATTTTCTTTAGAAAGGGTTAAATATTCCGAACATATTATGGAGGCAGGAATCTTTCCATAGTAGGCACTAATCATCCGCATCATAATACTTCAGCAGTTCCAAACAGTTTGTCGAGCCGCACGTCCAGAATACGAAAAACACAGATACATTAGAATATGTCGATTTCTCCAGAGAGGGTTAAGTTTTCCGAACATATTATGAAGGCAGGAATCTTTCCACAGTAGGCACTAATCAGCCGCGTCATAATACATCAGCAGGTCCAAACAGTTTCGCGAGCCGCACGTCCAGAATACGTAAAAACACAGATATATTAGAATATGTCGATTTTCTCTATAAAGGGTTAAATTTTCCGAACATATTATGAAGGCAGGAATCTTTCCATAGTAGGCACTAATCAGCCACGTCATAATACTTCAGCAGTTCCAAACAGTTTGTCGAGCCGCACGTCCAGAATACGTAAAAACATAGATATATTAGAATATGTCGATTTTCTCCAAAAAGGGTTAAATTTTCCAAACATATTATGAAGGCAGGAATCTTTCCATAGTAGGTACTAATCAGCCGCAACATAATACTTCAGCAGTTCCAAACAGTTTTTCGAGCCGCACGTCCAGAATACGTAAAAACACAGATATATGAGAATATGTCGATTTTCTCTATAAAGGGTTAAATTTTCCGAACATATTATGAAGGCAGGAATCTTTCCATAGTAGGCACTAATCAGCCGCGTCATAATACTTCAGCAGTTCCAAACAGTTTCTCGAGCCGCACGTCCAGAATAAGTAAAAACACAGATATATTAGAATATGTCGATTTTCTCTATAAAGGGTTAAATTTTCCGAACATATTATGAAGGCAGGAATCTTTCCATAGTAGGCACTAATCAGCCACGTCATAATACTTCAGCAGTTCCAAACAGTTTGTCGAGCCGCACGTCCAGAATACGTAAAAACACAGATATATTAGAATATGTCGATTTTCTCTATAAAGGGTTAAATTTTCCGAATATATTATGAAGGCAGGAATCTTTCCATAGTAGGCACTAATCAGCCACGTCATAATACTTCAGCAGTTCCAAACAGTTTGTCGAGCCGCACGTCCAGAATACGTAAAAACACAGATATATTAGAATATGTCGATTTTCTCTATAAAGGGTTAAATTTTCCGAATATATTATGAAGGCAGGAATCTTTCCATAGTAGGCACTAATCAGCCGCGTCATAATACTTCAGCAGTTCCAAACAGTTTCTCGAGCCGCACGTCCAGAATACGTAAAAACACAGATATATGAGAATATGTCGATTTTCTCTGGAAAGGGTTAAATTTTCCGAACATATTATGAAGGCAGGAATCTTTCCATAGTAGGTACTAATCAGCCGCAACATAATACTTCAGCAGTTCCAAACAGTTTTTCGAGCCGCACGTCCAGAATACGTAAAAACACAGATATATGAGAATATGTCGATTTTCTCTAGAAAGGGTTAAATTTTCCGAACATATTATGAAGGCAGGAATCTTTCCATAGTAGGCACTAATCAGCCGCGTCATAATACATCAGCAGTTCCAAACAGTTTCTCGAGCCGCACGTCCAGAATAAGTAAAAACACAGATATATTAGAATATGTCGATTTTCTCCAGAGAGGGTTAAGTTTTCCGAACATATTATGAAGGCAGGAATCTTTCCACAGTAGGCACTAATCAGCCGCGTCATAATACATCAGCAGTTCCAAACAGTTTCTCGAGCCGCACGTCCAGAATACGTAAAAACATAGATATATTAGAATATGTCGATTTTCTCCAGAAAGGGTTAAATTTTCCGAACATATTATGAAGGCAGGAATCTTTCCATAGTAGGCACTAATCAGCCACGTCATAATACTTCAGCAGTTCCAAACAGTTTGTCGAGCCGCACGTCCAGAATACGTAAAAACACAGATATATTAGAATATGTCGATTTTCTCTAGAAAGGGTTAAATTTTCCGAACATATTATGAAGGCAGGAATCTTTTCATAGTAGGCACTAATCAGCCGCGTCACAATACTTCAGCAGTTTTAAACAGTTTTTAGAGCCGCACGTCGAGAATACGTAAAAAACAGATATATTAGAATATGTCGATTTTCTCTGGAAAGGGTTAAATTTTCCGAACATATTATGAAGGCAGGAATCTTTCCATAGTAGGTACTAATCAGCCGCAACATAATACTTCAGCAGTTCTAAACAGTTTTTCGAGCCGCACATCCAGAATACGTAAAAACACAGATATATGAGAATATGTCGATTTTCTCTAGAAAGGGTTAAATTTTCCGAACATATTATGAAGGCAGGAATCTTTCCATAGTAGGCACTAATCAGCCGCGTCATAATACATCAGCAGTTCCAAACAGTTTCTCGAGCCGCACGTCCAGAATAAGTAAAAACACAGATATATTAGAATATGTCGATTTTCTCCAGAGAGGGTTAAGTTTTCCGAACATATTATGAAGGCAGGAATCTTTCCATAGTAGGCACTAATCAGCCGCGTCATAATACATCAGCAGTTCCAAACAGTTTCTCGAGCCGCACGTCCAGAATAAGTAAAAACACAGATATATTAGAATATGTCGATTTTCTCCAGAGAGGGTTAAGTTTTCCGAACATATTATGAAGGCAGGAATCTTTTCACAGTAGGCACTAATCAGCCGCGTCATAATACATCAGCAGTTCCAAACAGTTTCTCGAGCCGCACGTCCAGAATAAGTAAAAACACAGATATATTAGAATATGTCGATTTTCTTTAGAAAGGGTTAAATATTCCGAACATATTATGGAGGCAGGAATCTTTCCATAGTAGGCACTAATCATCCGCATCATAATACTTCAGCAGATCCAAACAGTTTCTCGAGCCGCACGTCAAGAATACGTGAAAACACAGATATATTAGAATATGTCGATTTTCTCTAGAAAGGGTTAAATATTCCGAACATATTATGAAGGCAGGAAACTTTCCATAGTAGGCACTAATCAGCCGCATCATAATACTTTAGCAGTTCTAAACAGTTTTTCGAGCTGCAAGTAGAGAATATGCAAAAACACAGATTTCAATGTGTATGGGGAAAACGAGCATTAGCGTTATTCTTTACAGCCGAAATGGAAGAGCGCCAAAATGAGCAGAGCACTTACAGAAATATTGACAAAGCATAGACCTTTCAAATAAAAAAAAACTAATTCAAATCGAGCGATTCGTTTAAAAGTTATTGCAATTCTAAACTGGTCATCATTTTAGGTGTTGCGTTTTTTGTGCCGGTCAGTGTAGAATTGCATTTTCTTTTTTCGTATTTTTCTCGGAAACTCGTAAAGCAGGAACGAAAATTTTTTAAGCAGGAAAAGGCACAAACGAAGCTCAATCCATCCCACCTATTTTGGTCCGTGCGGCTAACAAAGTTGCGGCTAACTTCACGCTTACCGAATTTTCTTTTTCGATTTTCTCGAGAACGGGAAAAGCAGGAACGAAATTTTTTTAAGCAGGAAAAGGCACAAACGAAGCACAAACCAGCCGCAAGTAAAAAATGTACAAATTCCAAAAAGTTGCGGCTAGCGTGAACCTGGCCGCAGCTATAATTTCTTCGATTTTCTCGGAAACGCGAAAAGCAGGAACGAATTTTTTTGGAGCAGGGAAGGGCACAAACGAAGCACAAACCAGCCGCAAGTAAAAAACCTACAAAATCAAAAAAGTTGCGGCTGGCGTGATCCTGGCCGCAGTTATAAAATTTTCGATTTTCTCGGAAACGCTAAAAGCAGGAACGAAAATTTTTAAAGCAGGAAAAGGCACAAACGAAGCACAAACCAGCCCACCCATTTTGGTCCATGCGGCTAACAAAGTTGCGGCTGGTTTCACGGAGCCGACGAACAGACAAAAACATATTTTTTTTTTTTTTTGTTATAAGTACCGTTTATATAATTTCATATGCATCATATAATATTACCGGGTCCCAGTTTTAGCCGCGCTAATCTCCGAAACCATCGAACCGGTTTTACTTGAAATTTTGTAAATGTGTCTTGCTGGGTGCAACTTACGCTATAGGATAGTTTTTATTAAATATTTTAGCCTCAATACGGCGTTTTCTCAAACACATTTTTTAGTAATGTGTAACGTAATCTGGTAGAATTTACTCAAAGCTGTTAGTTCAGAAGCAAACAAAAAAACTTTTTTAGTACCAAGTAGCAACATCTAATAGAATTCGCTCAAAGCTATTAGTTCAGAAGCAAATCTGGTAAAATTTGCTTAAAGCTAATGAAATACATTTTGCAGAACTGTATCTATCGCACCCGGGTGAAACCGGGACACGGACCGCTAGTTTATAATAATTGATGATACAAAATGTATCGAAATGTCAGTATTAAATGCAAGTTTAAAAAGTTTAGTTTTGCTTATGCTTTCGATCCTTATGCCACGGAATTTTTTCCAAATACCTTTCATTACAATTACTCTATTTATTGAATAGAGTCAAATTCATATAATAATTACACTTACGATTTTTCTACAATACACATATTCATGATATAGAATGCATCATTACTTCATAATATCTTTTCTATAGTGTTCAGTCTTTTCTTTATCTTCTTAGGTATGTGACATGTTGCAAAAAATTGGTTGTCTGTAAAGTCGGTTTACGGACGATAGTTTTACGTGATAACGTATTCCGTAATACATAACCTAAACCTCCCAAAATTTGGTTTCAATCCGCTTATCCTTGGTGTCGGAATGATAAGAAATGTCAAAAGCGACGTTTGCAACTGTCAAAGTATTATGTTCTAATAATAATTAGTTATTCCAATACTTAACTTAGAAGGCGTTGCATTTCACAAAATACTAATGTCAAAAAATTGAATTAAACATTAGAAATGCAGCCGTTTTCATGTTAAGACAAGACATACGTTATTTTCTAATTTCCATGTACGGCAAACAAAGACGACCGACCGCGTCGCGCCATGCATTAGACAACATTGCATTTATACAGCTATTTTTCTATATAAATTTGTATAAAAAAAACTGTTTAGGCAAATTCTGTTATACGAAATCTATGTAAAATGTTCTCCTCTTTCGTTTAAGACTGGTTTCAAACCGATCTGATTTAAATTGAGCGAGAAATTAGCAAAAAGCACGCACAGGGTCAGGCGGAACGTTACGCGTTACGAACGTTAGGAACGTTAGGATTTAGGAACGTTACACTTTTTCGTGCATGCAGCCGGTGTTTTATCAATTTATAAGATTGGTGATTCATCAATTTATAAGACGTTATCACGTCAAAAAGCACAATATTGTAGCTGGACCGGACGATCAGTATAAAATATTGTAGTCACCACAGCTTCATAACTATTAAAAATTTCCACAATATCAACTCAATAGAAATGGGTGAAAAATGGAATCCAAGTTTGTTCCAAACAGAGGTGTAAAAAACTGGAATCTTGATAATAAAATCGTTCTATATCATAATAAAAATATAATTAGGTATACTTCTTCTAGTATAGGAGGCGTTCTGAAGTACCGATACTTATAAACAAAGGCCTATATTGAAACGCAGTTTGTTCTCAAAAGCTAATATATACTTACATAATACGAACAATAGATAATCTTGAGTTTAGGCGAACAAATAAGCTGACATGACCGAGTGGGAAAGATGAACTATTGTCCGGTAGATAGAATGAGTTGGCCAACAATCCAGACAGACAATGAAGGAAGCTGGTGGACATATACAAGAATATTACACGGCTTGTAAGTACGCTGAGCTTGAGGCTATTGTACTCCATCCATGCCATACGAATTTGCTAGAGGTGCTAATTGCTGATGTTTGTGGAACAAGAGCGATTCGAGCGGAGAATAGCAGGAACTAGCGAAAACGTATTACATGGCCTGTAAGCACGGGCACAGACCTTCTTTGGTTTGGACTACATTGCGTCGCTTTAACATACGGATTTGCTAGAGGTGTTCATTACTGATGTTAGCGAATTTGTGATTCATGCAGAGGATACTGGTAGTTTTCAAAGAGGTGCAATAACACTTTAGAAAAAGCGTCTAGCCGGTGTTAGGAGCATCGTTCCCGAATATTATATTACACCATAAAAACAGTTGTACCTCTGATACAATAGCTGATAAGTACGCTGAAGATCGCTGGTGCGACTCCGGACAACACCAATATTGTTTTTGCTTTCTTGACAGCTATTCTGTATTGCACTTGATATTTATTTATATATTTTTTCAATTTACTACCAATCTAACTCTACAAGTGTCAAAATTAACATTTCAAAGTTTTACAATACTTTTTTTGTTTTGTCTCCCGAATCCAAAAAAACGTATTTTTGGAAAAAGTCTGTCTGTGAACACGATACAGAAACGGCCAAGCAGTTCGAAACCAAATTTTGATAGTATGTTTGACAAGTAAATAAAAAAGCCTTGTTGTCTTTGAAGAAAGTCGGCACATGCGCAGGATATGCTATAACATTATTTTCTATATTATAATGATATACTTTTCATTAAATAAAATTATCGACAAATTTTTCAGACAATTATATTAACAAAATATATAATAATAATTCAATACTTTAACGTTTTGGTCCGGATTTGGATTTTCTTCAAAATTGAGCTAAAAAATATAAAAATATTTAATAATTAGTTTATAATAAAATTCGCTTTAATTTTTCGTCACGGCTTATTACCTATTCTATTAATTTTTTCATGAACGTTTTGACATTATTGCGTTTGTTATACAAAAGTGTAACCATGAATTGTGTACCTAACGTACCTACACTTCTCAGTGCAAATTTTACTGAATTATACACTACACTAATATACCAGACACAATATATAGTATGTCAAATGTCAATATTTTGGAAGTTGGAATGCTCCTACCGTCAAATTGGCTTCTATTTTTCTTTTGTTTGAAATCATTGCAAATCAAACTAGGGAATTTAACATGTAAAATCAATATATTGGTTGTAGCTAAACGCACTGGTAATGGGTTGCAGAAAGGATTGTCAAAAAATCTAATTTGGCAATGATCTTTGATTGTGACCATACATATTTCTCCATATAAAAAGCATTATAAAATTTTAACTCGATCCTGCTCGAAAAATAATTGATCGATTGAAACAATAATTTTTAAGCTGCGTATATCTACATCTATTTAAAATGGTTTTTTGTAGAATTTCCACTTTCATTTTGATTTAGCTTGAAAGGCGATCTTTATCTATATGTAGAACAATAATTTGTTTTTGCGTGAGTACAATCTAATTTTCTAGATAGCAGGGAGTTTGAATACGACATTAGACTGCTCCTGATGTATGGAAACTGTATTTAGGCATATTATCACAATCTAAGGTCATTGCCAATTCAATTTTTTTGACAATCCGTTCTGCAATCCATCATGTATATGCAGATATAAATGCCAGTTCTCGGATTGGAAACTGTAAACTGAGGGCTTGTAATAGAGGCTATTCTCAAACATGTGTCTGTTCATTATCAACAATTCTGTTTGTAATTTAACGCTTGCTTCATGACTACATCTTTCTACAGGAGTGCTACGGCATTCATAAAGCTTTTAACGATAAAATACATTATAACTGTGGAAAACACGCGGATATTCTCAGAGATAAGCCCGACACTGCATAACGTTCGATATAAGTGAGACGGTAAAAAGAGCATTGAAAGCATTTCATCCAAGATCACACATATTTTGAAAGTGGAAACTTCAATTCCTAATGTTGTTTTCATAAGAGTTGTTTTTCATTCAACTTTTGTAAAATAAAACTTTTTGAATGAAAATAGTGTAAACGATGTTTATTTCTTTTGTATTAGTTCTATGTTATAAAGTAAAGATAAACTTCGTATTTAAAAAATGCACTGTTCAAAGATTTTTTTATATCTATTTTAGTTATAAGTATACTATTATACTAGCGGTCTTGCAAAATTGATCTTCACGAAAAGGACTTTTATTTTAACGCGTTAATATATAGCCTACGTCTATCCTGATGGTTCATTCTAAATAATGGTGAAAACGTTTTTGAAATCGGATAAGTAGTTTCGGAGATTACCTCCTACATCCATAGTAATAAACTATACTTCTTTATAATATTATATTAGTATAGATTAAAATATTTTTGTTCTTCTAAAAGCTTTTTTAGTCTGTTCAGTTGACCCACATTTTTCCGGAAAGAGGGAAGATTTAATGACAGAATTACAACTCTAAAATCCATATTTATATGATTTTGATAATGCGAGTAGGATATGAATAGTTAAGAAATATGTTTTAGTACAAAATATTGCCTTTTCTATCTTGTGGGTTTGAAACCCAACTTATGTTTGCGGAGAGATTTAAAATCTTAAATTCCGCCATTGATTATTATCATTACCCATAATACCCTTACCTGAAAACTAGAACACTTTATTTTTAAATTCATGGCATGTCAAAAATATACTTTGAGAGATACCGTTTCCATGCCTCATATATTGCAATTTTTTATCCCAAACTAAAATAGCAGCGTGTAAATGTAATTGAGATATTTTAAAGTCGCAAATGTTTTTTTCTTAAAAATTACACTCTTTTACTGAACAGAATATTTCCCTACAAAAAACACCTATTTCACATTGTAACTTATCTTATCGATAAATAGAAGATATGAATTATAATACTAAATAATCTGTTTTTTTTTTTTTGGCAAAAAACTGTTGATATATAATCCAAGAATACTGTTTCAGAAATGTAACCCTTTGCGTTTTAGCTTGAAAACAGTGTTTATTTTTTGAATGAACACTTGAAACTAATTTTCTCAATACTATTTAATGTCTAATAATCAATTTATTTTAATTGTTTTCTATGGTTGCTTGAACCAGTTTGGACTAAGAAAATGAATTAATAAAATTCTGGTAAAGAATACATTTTAATTGTGTATTTATCTACAAATGACATTACGCAGCTCTGAGTACGGCATAATTCCACATTCCCAGTAGACATTTTTTACATTGTAATTCAGTTCTTCGGAGTCGACGATTTTCCCTAAACGAATCACGAATGTCTTCAGGGAAACTGTCTGTCTGACTGTCGCGGTCTGTAGATACTGTATAATCTGTATACTGCAAGGTCTTCTAGCTTTACTCCAATCTACGAAAACTTTTATTGCATTTCCGTCTCACAACTGCTCATAATTTCAATCAAATTAAAATATTTACACCTTACTCAAAACTGTCAAAAACCCAACTTGGGCTTTTGAATAAAAGTTTTTTATTTTTTTTAATAATTTATTATAAATACTATTGAAAAACGAAAAGAAGAACATTTTAATGCTACAGATAATAATAAATTATTTTTTATTAAATTTTTTTTTCTTTTGTTTGCACAATCAGACATCGTCAATATAGTCAACAATTAAATTAAAATGTATAAAACTTTATAAAATATCACGTGACTACAAAACGCGCCAGGAAAGTTTGTGACGTCATAATGTTCAAAGTTTGTGGATATACAGCGACAAATACACAACTTTGAACATATCAGAATAACCATGGATACTAAAACCAAAAAACATTACGTCACATGTGTTTTTGGCGCGTTATCGGAACCATGTTTAATAATTATTTTTAAATTAAATATAACTTTTTATTTGTGAAGTAAAAAAAATAAAAGTCATTTCGCTATAAAACCTGCATGTGGTCTTTCCATATCTGTAAAAAAAAGAACAATTATATATATTGTGCTAGCGGTCCCGTCCGGTTTCACCCGGGTGTAAAAGAACGAATGGGGAAGGGAGGAACATGAGTATAACACATTCATCTTAGTTTACCGAGATAAATGTTGTGTCCAAATTTCATGATGACCGGAGTTACCGTTCAAAAGTTTTTGTCGATAAAAAGCAGTATTTATATTTTTTTTAACTAATATTTTTTTTTTAATTAATTAAATAAAATTAAAATAAATTTAAATGTAAGCCTTAGAAGAAAGCAATGTAGAAAATAAAAAAAAATAAAAATATATTCGCCCAACGTGGGGCTTGAACCTACGACCCTGATATTGACAGTCGCATGCTCTACCGATTGAGCCATACGGGGTCGTGTACTCACAACGATAATATGAGTATATTTAGTTAGTGCATTTCACCTGAATAGAAGCTTATTTTTGAGATACATTTTGCAACATTTTTCATTAATGCTCGGCTCTTAATGGTCGTAGCGTGATATTATATAGCCTATAGCCTTCCTCGATAAATGGGCTATCCATCAAAAAGTTTTTTTTTTCAATTTGAACCAGTAGTTCCTGAGATTAGCGCGTTCAAACAAACAAACAAACTCTTCAGCTTTATATATTAGTATAGATATAGGTATAATTTTAACGAAGCTTCTGTTTGTACCGTGTACGTCTGTTTGTTTATTCTGGCATCTCTCGAAAACGACTTTAAGAACTATCGAACGACATTTGAACGTATAAGGTAAAACCATTTATATACGTCGTTTTACTTAAGAAGGGAGTCCGGTTTTCAGCACTGAAACTACGACAAGTGAAACTTCTTATGCGTGTGGTAAATGAATGAAACACAAATTAGTGATGACCTATTTTTTACATTTGTGAAAATCTAAGCTCACAAAAGTCAAAGGCGTTTAGTTGTCTATTATTCATACATTTCTGAATATTTTTAAATTACTTGTATCTCTTCTATGGCCATTTACAAATGCGTGTTGGCCAGCACTAGATTTTTCTAACCTACCATATTTGAGATGAGCCATGTGGTCTTCAAATCTTAGTAAAATTGATCGTTTCGTTTGGTAACATACTTTTGATATCTTATTTCATAAATTCCGGACTTATATATTTTTGAAATCTATTTTCTTCTTAGGATTGTCTAGTTTTTCTTTCAAATTGTTTGTTGAGGACTATACAATTTTTAATCCTACTACTTCAAAAATCTTTTTTATTCCCAATTGAAATGGGACTTATCATTTCAAAAAGTCGAAGAGTTTTCTCGAGTTTCCTCAAATATTTTTCCATCATATCTACAGTGTATCCATTACTCAAAATCTATATCCTTAATTATCGTTGAGCGTTTTCGGAAACGTAAAATGGCACACCACAAGTTGGTGCGAGCGGGCAAAGCTTTCCTGTGTAACTGCTAGAGTTATAAGTAGTAAGGGGATGTTCGGACCGTACGAGGCCCCAATGGGACGCGACAAGCGAAGAGACGATCGTGCGGCCGTGCGTACGAAGTAGTAATTACCGGAGTTTCACCGAAACCGTATCGCTTCGGGCGAATACGGTACCGTCTTTGTACATTGTACGTACCCACTTTTACTAGTTAAAGTAAATATATACTGCATCAGTGCATCTTCTATCGAAGCACGACTGCTTGAAACAAAATAATTATAATGAATTTACTTTTACTAACCAGGCTCCTTCCCTCTGAAAAATGTATCTTTAATTTTAATAAATCTGTTCTCCATCTTCTGCCGTCCTTTTTCGAAATTGTTATTTTTTTATTGATGCGAAAAATCTAATGGCGCGTTTGGTTGGGAGTAAAACCGTGCAATTGTCGCGACGCTGTTCACGGAACGTTTCATTTGCGTTTGTTGTGTGTATGCGTTGGACAGCTGTTTTGTTTAGTTACTAGAATTTCGTTAGATGGCAGGGCGAAATTAAGTTTAGATTTTCGCTTAAATTTATGTTTCAAATCTGCCAGGTGTTCCATGACGGCTCACTTTTATATCTGGTCGAAAGAATAACAACAAATGTATCTCAGGCAGAGAAAATAAATAAAATTAACATTACCTTAAATGTTTTTTTCAAAAATACACTATATCCAAATATATTGTTTGGGAGGAACAAAAATGGCTGTTATTGAGTTAAAAAAGTTAATAGCATGGTTATAATAATCGGCCACAGAAAAATCACGAAGTCGCCCTTGAGAGTGCATCAAGTGATTTATAACCTAAAGTCTCTATAGATTGACAAATCGTCTAGCATTTTGGGGCATACGATTCAATTAAAATTGATACATTGTGTCCAAAAAGTATGGAAACGGTAAAAAATCTCGCAAACTACGCATTGAATGAAAAAATATGTGTCAAATATTTTTCAAAAAAACTATTTACTGACACTACATTTGATCCCCACCTCCCCCATTAGGTAGGGCAGGGGTCCACTTTTGAAATTTAAATGGAAATTTTATTACAGAATCGGGTTCTACAGCAAAAATTACATAAAGTTTGTTGGGAACAGTTTTTTTCGATTCTTGACTTTGCTGTTAAATAGAAATAGAAAGGGTATATTATAGCTTCCTCTTTTAACACTAGTGTGCACGCGCCTTTATACGCTCGGTGGTTATATGATGCCTAAGAGGAGTTCGAAAAGTTTGTGAGTTCATTTAAGAAGTTTTATAATATATTTAAACAGATCGTTGAATAAAAAGAAAATACTCGTCAGTACTTTCTGCTTCGCGAATATGTTATAGCTTAATATTATTATTTATGATAAGTATATAAAGTTAAAAGTTTTCTAAGAAATTGGCACAATTATGCGACGCAAATATTTTTTAATTTGATAGGTCTGTTATTTACTAATCGAAGGGTATTCATTATTGCCGCTTATTATTTGAACTCGCCTACCTTCTGAAGTATATTACAGCTTAACATCTTGAAAAAAATGTTAAAATATGTGAAAGGACCTCATGCAAATCAGTTGAGTGATTCTCGAGAAACAATCGAACATACATATTATAAAATATAAAAATGAATGTTCGTTCGTCTGTCTGTTAGTCTGTTCGGGACCTGTGCGTTTCTATATCATTCATTAGAGCAGTGGTTTCCAAACTTGATGTTACTACGCCTCCCTTAAAAATATTTAATAATTTGCGCCCCCCCCTGAAGATTTCATAAAATAAAAACTCAAACATTTTTTTTTCTTATAAAATTTATTCATACAAACTAATGGAAAAGGATATTTTATTATTGTTTTTAATGAGATGGATGTGCTTTTTTATTAGCACAAAGTTTATCAAATCTTGGTGTTTGTTCACTGTGACTAATTTTCGCGGCTCCCTTTAGACTACTCCGCGGCTCCCTAGGGAGGCGCGCTTTTCAGTTTGGAAAACGCTGCATTAGAGTACGATGAAACTTCGCTGCTCCGCGAAGGTTACTGACCCAAAAAAATCAAAGTGTATAAACTGGGCACTGTTGCTGCTGCTGAGCGGGGAGCAACCCTGTGAGACAAGAATGTAATGCGGTAGAGCCGAGGACTCCACTATACTACTAATATAGGATAGAAATAGTATTATTATGGCAAGAATTGTCAAAATATGTGTTATTAAAAGGTACTTCTTGAGATATAAAATGCCACGTTAATTAAATATTTTAAGAATCTTAAATATAATTAATCTGGATTAAAGCATTAAAATACCGCGCACACTTGTCAAGCTTTAACCTGCACGTCCTGCACGGCACAAATCTGAAACCTGCACAATGTCGCACATTAGACCTGCATAAACCACCACAAACCAAGAAAATTTAGTGCAGGAGTCGTATTGTTCGGTAGACACTTTGCAATTTTCGAGTAGTTTTATCAATGCAAATTAATTTATTATTATTATTATTTTAACACCTTACCTGATAACGACACCTCTACACAAATGGCTATATCTGCTAAGCGTGTTATATTAAAAAAAAATAATAATCACTAGCATACTAGATCGGGCCAGCACGGCTAGACAGACGGACAGTCGTTGCGGGTTGCAGGTGCTAGTCTAATATGCGCTACTACGTCACTAAATAGCTTTTTTGATTCGTGTTGTGCAGGTCGTGAAGGGTTACGCTTGACAAGTGTGCGCGATCTTTTAATGGTAAGAATAAATTGCAACAAAATAATTTACAAAATAAAAATACTGAACTAAGTTTTTAACATTCTACAACTATGAAAAATTAACTGAATTGTTTTAAAATAATTTGCTTAATTATGAGCCGACGTAGGTTTACGTGTAAAGTGTCAAGTAAATTATTCCATCACGGAGACAGTGACATCTATTTTAAAATTCATTTTATGTTGGCAGGAATGTTTCGTTGACGGAATTTAGGTAATGGACGCACTCACAATCTGCCAGCTGATTAAGGTCTTTTGACACAATAATGGCTGCTTTAATTCATAATTTTTATTTTTGTAAATTGCGAAAAAAATTGTCGACATCTGTATGTATGTGACTTGAATCTATGCCAAATTTTAGAAAAGAAATTGTCCATAACAAAGTACAAACTCAACAATAAATCATTCTTAGAATTCGTCCGATAAAATTTTTTAAATATTTCATTATACCAAATTAAAAAAATCTTGTTTTCTTCTTTTTTTTTCAACTATTTACAATTTTTAATTTTTCTGTAGTTTAACACAATGTTTAACTAGGAAGATTTCATTTTGTCAAATCAAATTTTCTGACAGTCCTTTCTGCAACCAAGCATTAATCATCTAAATTTCCAAACTATCTCGTAATTTTCAACATACAATTTTTTTGATGTTTACCTATTTTCAATATGATATAATATTGTTAATGTAATCACATATAGCTTTTTTTTGTTTTTTTTTTTTATATTGTTGAAAAGCCAGCGTAACGCAGTGAAGCTTTATTTCTACCCTTAAACAACGATTATTATTATTAATGTTTCACTTTTTTTCATGCGAAATACAATATCGTCGTGTCTGTGAAAAAAAGCTTTTTTAAAAAATTTACGCAGTTTTTTTAAGGTTTGCTGCTATTTTAAAAAAACGCTTGTCCAGTGATCCGTTGGGATTTTTTTTTAAATAATGTATGTAATTTCATGTATAGAGGAAAGGATAATAACTCACAAAATAAAAAATTTAAAGATAATATATTGAAGTGAAATATTCAAACGTGACCAGACATAAACATAAACTGAATGGCATTTTTATTACAGGAATCTCACGTGCACATCCTAGGAGGTACAATATTATCACAAAACAACTTGAGTTACATAATTTATGATCTAAAATAAAAGAAATAATAAATAATTAGCATTAATTACAGAAGAAACGTTTATGCCTTTTATATATTTCTTTGCGTTTTGCTGTATTTTTTCTTTTGAATCTACAAAGAAAGATTATAATAATTTTTTAAAAAACTAAAATCAAGGAAAACGGAATGTGGATACCACTAAAAAGATTTTTTTGTTTGTTTTTAGTTTATATTCAGTTTGAAGGTATGAGAAAGGTGATCGTATAACCAAAAAACAGGAATATATATCGGATGATTTTTAAGTTGATTCTTTTTTTAACAGCGTATAGAAATCAAATAAATAAATATTTCAAGTAACTTTTTTATCAAAACTCAAAAATGAAAGCGGAACGATCTTTCAAAGTTTTATTAAATTTTATCAAATTTTAAGGTCGCTCCTGCCGTTATGTTATTTCACTATGAAAATATGTTATGTCATTATCAAGTATTCACAGAAATTGTTCGAAGTTGTCCCCGTTTTGTTGAACACAAAGATGTGTGCGTCGTAGCTATGCATCTGTGCATGCTTGTAGTAGCGATAAGGGCCTTTTGCGAATTATTTGGAACGCAAGAGCCCAGTTAACACACGCGAAGAAATGATACTTCGCGTGTGTTAACTAGGCTCTTGCACTAATTAAATAAGTTTTAAAATATTTAATGAAACTTTGAAAGGCTGTTTGTCTCTTATTTTTGAGAACCTATTGACAAAAAAGTTACTTAAAATATTTGTTCGTCTTACACGCTGTTAAAAAAGACGAATCAACTTAAAAAGCATTCTGTATGTTACATAGCGGTGCGTCCTTACATGGTGTACACGGAATTGAGAACATAGAAAATTAATGAGTGCAACAAAGATGACATTAACATGTAGAGCGGTAAAGATAGATTATAATCATTTGCTTCTTAATTAATTATTATGATTTTTAAGGACGAAAAGAGGACACAGTACTGATCCATGATTATTTTTACTACAGTGTTTTCCTATGTTCTCAAACGTTTGATACATCCTGTATACTCGCAGATATGATATAGTTTTCTATTCAGTTGTTCAATCGATCTGGTATACGAAATGAAGTACAATCCTAATTAATTAATTAATAATAATAATATATGCTTACTGGATTTTGTCCTCCGGTTATACTTTTGCCAGATTTGGCATAGAAGGAGAGAAATAATTCACACATCATAATACTTATCTATGGAAACGCGACAAACTTACTTAAGTCTGGCGAACTAAAAAATAGCTGTACATATCCTTCAATAGCGAATAGATTAAAATAACGTCCTATATCAGTTAGAAAGGATCAAAAGACATGTTTCTAAACACTTTTTTGCTACACAAGCGTTGGGAATAAAGTTCATTCACCGTTCACCATTTATAATCAAACTAAACTCGAAATAATGCAATTTAATTTTTTTGGCCCACACACTCAGTTATCAGCTGTTCTAAACCGAAGACTGGAGAAAAATAGTAGTAAACGTTGAGAGGAAGTTTGGTGGAAGAACAATTTAAAAATGAAGCTATATTGATGTTTCGATGTTTCTGTTAGTTTGAGTCAAATCTTGCAAGTCGATTTTGAACAACTTCCATTTAATTTATTAGTTTGCAATTTTGCACACTTTTGCAGTATCGATGACAATACAATAGTCTGATAACCATAGATGCTGCAGTCTGGGTAGTCAGCTCAAAATGCAACTTTTTAACAACCTATGGTAGAGACTTACCGTGTTTATGCTCGATTTTGATCGACAGACGGTTCTGATGATAATAGAGTAGATAACTAAAGCAGAAATAAAATAAATAGGTTAAAAACAAGTTTTCATTAAAATGTACTAAAATGAAGAAAATAAAAAACAATCAAATATCATTTTAACATTATTGACTTGACTTAAAAGCTTGTCGCGAGATATGTTCATAAAAAAATCATAATTTAAACTTCTCGCGAAAAGCTTTTAGGTTAGGTCAACTGTGATAAAACAATTTATTTTTTTTATGTTTGTTATTTTTTTCGTCTTAGTGCAGTTTAATCAAAATTTGATTTTAAAAGATTTTTTACTTACAATATAGGTGACTCGAAAATTACTCGTAGGTATTTCTGTCGGCAGAAGAAACTATGTGAAATTTGGACTGATTTAACCTCTATCACTTGGGGGTCGGAAATGCGTCATTTTTTTATGCTAATACCATTTCTGTGAAGAATTTTTTTTTTTTTTTTATTTACATTTTAACACAACATAAAATCAAATAGTAAATTTCGTGTTTTTTTAGCTTTAGGAAGGCTAGCCAATTAATAAGCTATCAGATCATGGAAAAATTCAGACCAAAAACTGAGAATATATTTTTTCAATTTCTAACTCCCAAAATTCGGATTTTTGTAAAAAAACAACCGAAGTAGATTTTCTCAAAAACGCATTTCCGACCCCCACGTGAAATGCCAAATGAGTCATAATTTCTTTCCCCGAGAAGAATACGAGCAACCACCGGTCACTCTGTATATTTTTCAATTGTATCTCAACCAAATTTTCTCTTAACAACTAATATTACACAAAACACAAAACTAAATACGGAAAATAATACTAAAACAAAAAAAAACTGGTACTAGACATAGATAGCCCTGACAATTTATTGTTGGTGTAAAAAAAGACAAAAGCAATAAGTCACCTTGCCTTGCGACCACAGATATGCTGAACTATTGTGTACAGTGCACGTATGCAGCGCGACTGCCAGTCTCAGGAATCCGCCCAAAGAAAACACAAGAGTTGACAGTCGTTGAAATTGTATGCGTTAGAAGAGGTGAAAGGTTACGCTGACATCTTTATGTAAACGTATCTTCTCTGTCTTTGAGGTGAAAAGCGGTGAAGAACTAACGGAAAGAAAACGTTACAACTACCAACTAGTTTCTAAACAACAGCGTGTTGAAGCTAACTAATTTTGGAATCGATTTTTAAAGTGAAACTTTTTTAGTATCGATGAGAACTTAAGCTGGGAACACGTTTCTCGTTGTATTGTGTTGCAACGCAACTTTGCATTGAACAAAGAGCAGCTTTTGTATGTAATCGAACGGGCCGCGTAAATATTTCTCTGTTGTGTTGTGTCGCAGCACTTAAGTGCTTAAGTTAGTGGAAGTTTTTTTTTTTTTTATTAAACAAACACAAACAAAAAATGTGCATTGGCTTATGCCACTAGCACTGTTTACATGGTATAATAATTCAAATTATAATATGGTTAGTAGCAATAAGTGGAAGTTTTGTGTAGTACAATTAGGTTAGGATAAAATATTATTCTTTTATGAAACTTCTTTTTGACATTTACACTAACGCTATCGATCGGATTTTTGGGTGAACGTCAAAATATTCAACAAAAAGAGAAAGAGTATAGTGCAGTGTATATTTATTCTTTAACTAACTTTTCTACCTGATAATTTTCTTGATGAATTGAAAGTAAATTTTATGCTAAAGAATTTTGTTCCAAGATTAGTAACTTCTATCTTTAATAGTGTTCGGTGAATATGGGCATTAGTGCAAGTAATACTAATGTAATTAGGAAAAAATGATTATTTTAAGGAATGTATTATGGTGTCCAAAAACAAACTTAAACTCACACAATAAAGCCGCAATGCCTTTATTAGCAATTGCAGGACAGGGTTTGACATTGCGACCCGAGTTTGTCTGTTTTTTCATTAATAATTTTTTGTTGACTGTGTTTCGACTTGGTAGTTAAATGTAATTGTTCAGAGGAAAATGCGAGCACGGTTTGTAGCAATTTTCTTTGATGTACAAGTCAAGCAAGTTAAGATGATGTATTTCAGTCATAAACAGAAGTTTTACAAACTTGAACATATCTAAGACGTATACCAACCTTATAAAGCTGATACAGTGTAGTGTTTTACTTGAAGCCTGAGGCCCGGAAACAGACAGTACCTTTAGACAGGAAATGTACATTGCAAGTGAGGAAGGAAATGTATAAGAAGGAAAATATTTAAACTTACGAAGTAAAATATATAAATATCGCAAAGAAAAAAAAGTGGCGTCTAGATAATATTTTCAAATCCGTTCATTCTTAGAAATCATGTTTTAGTCCAGTCAAAATAAACATTTCAATTTACTATGATTTGCATAGAGCTGAAAATTGGTACAGGTCTTAAGTACACTATTACAAATAAAATATCAAAATTCCCCACCAATCCCACATCTGTTTCAAAGTTTATTTAGGGTCAAAGGTCAAAAGTATCGGTTTTTTCCACTTTTCTCTTAAACAGTAAATAATATATAAAAATAGGTCAGACAAAAGTTGTAGATCATGTAATTGTCTACAAAAACTGTTCTTATATTTTTTCCTACGAATCACTTATTCCTGAGATATGGGATCAAATGTGACTACGCATATTAGTATTTTTGTGTATGAAATCACCATTTCAGAAGAATGGTGATTCGTAGGGAAAAAAATGTAAGAACAATTCTTTTAGACAATCGCATGATCTACAACTTTTGTCTAACCTAATTTTAGATAACATTTACCGTTAACGAGAAAAAAGCAAAAACCAATACTTTTAACCTTTGACCTTGAATAAATTTTTAGCAGGTGTAGGATCGGTGGGGACTTTTGATATTTCATTTGTAATAGCGTACCTAATAGAGATGTCGACAAAGTAACGATACGATACGAAACTACTCGTTACTTTAGAATACCCGAAGTAACGATTACCGATTCGAAAAGTAAATCGTTACTTTTACTTGAATGATTACTTTTGATTATTGATTACAATGATTACTATTGATTATTGATTACAATGATTACTATTGATTATTGATTACTATTGATTATTTTATTATGCGAGTATAAGAATATTCATTAGCGTTTCGGCCGTTTCGCATTTCGGACTGTATTAATTCATGCTATTGATTAGGTACTTTATCTGATTATTCGGGAGTTTTATTATTGTCAAGCGAGCCGATATAAGTCAAATTAATCGCCGTAAGTTCCTGCAAACCTTACCTTTTATCTTAAGTTAAGTTTCGTTTTTGATTTAAAACAATATTAGATTATTTTTTTTATTTAAATAAATAACTTTTACATAAATAAAGTTCGTTTTTTCCTACAGTTTTGCTTTACATCGCATTCGCAACACATACTTCCTAAAAAACGATAGCTCACGGCCGCATGCATAAAAAACGATTACCTATTATATTTAATTAGACACGACGTACTACATTTTATGTATGTAGCCTAAGTATAAGTAATCAAAGTAATCAAAGTAACGAGTAGTTGAAATGATTACTTAATACCAAAGTACCGAGTAGTAACGAATACTTAAAGGTAACGATAATCGACATCACTAGTACCTAAGACCTGTACCAATTTTTGGCTCTATGCGAATTACTGTAAACCAACCACTATTTTTTTTTTGTCTATTTTGACCGGACTATTTCTAGTTGTTTTTTTAATCAAATCATATTTTTGATTTACATCTTTAATTAAACTGGCGTTTATTAAACTGAATTTAATAAACACAATCTACAGCATTTCCCACCATAGCTATTACGTGAGTAGCACAAAGTATTTGATAGGTTATTCTGTATAGCTGGTTGATTTTCAATCAACTTATCACATATGCTGATCACGCAGTTTCTTTACATTACAAGCCTCCAGTACCCAGAATCTAACCCAAGAATTGGTGCAAGTATCAATTGCGTTTTCAATTTGCTATTATTGTATATCAGAAAATTGGTGGTAGACCCAAGCAGTTGGAAAACAGCTTTAGACATAATAGTGGAAAGTAGCAACGACTACAGAACACATAATGTAAAATCGAAATTATTTTGAGAACTGGAACGCTTTCGCAATTTATTTTAAATTAATATTTTTTAGTAACAGCATTATTTTTATAACTGTTATTTGGCAACCCCAGCAACAGTTCTAAAATAACTGTTATTGTTATTACATTCCTTCACCCAAGCCTGTTTGGCGCACAACTTTATGACAATTTGTTACATTTGTAAGTCCTAATAGCGTCGGATATAATAACAAATGCATTCATAATTTAACAGTTAAGTTAGTGTAACTCCAGGTATAGGTGTCGGTATAGTAGTTACAGAATGTACCGGCGTTGTTAATTGATATCCGGTGTTCGTGACTGAAGTGCGCATTGCATTATTTAGAATCACCGTGTCTCCTGACAATAGACAAACGTATTGCAGAACCTGAGATCGTGTCTTAGTTAATTAAACATAAGCGTGAACTGGTTCACAGCTGTTGATTATGTAAGCGGTTTCAGTAACATAGCTTATTATATGAGATTCGGTTGTGGTTAAGCATTGCGCGCGCTCAATCGTCTCGATTCAACACAGATCGGCACGGAATAGGCATGATGACAGTATAGAAGAATCAAAGAATAAGTACATTTAGAGACTAATATTTGTTAAAAGGATTCTAAAAATGACTCAGTGTTAATATAAGCATTGAGATTAATAAGATTTTTAATAAAATAAAAGTATAACTTACTGCAATCGACCATGTTAACTGAAACACCGAATGAAGTCAGGCCTAAGTAAATCGAAGAGAATACGAAACATTTAACATATAAACCTAATTCTTTAGGAATGAAATTTTTTAATAAATTGTCTTTGGACCTCCGTAATCAGAGCTTTGTAACTTTTAAAAAAACGCTTTTTAAATATCTAGGTAAAGAATGTTTTTACACGTATAAAGAATTTTTAGAAGCGAGCAATGCTCCCTAAATACTACGTTTACTGATTATACATATATATATATTTTTCTGACGTGTTTTTTAACAATGATTTATATATCTAAACCAATAAATCTATCTATATAAACATTCGAAGTAAATAATTAGGTACCGTGGAGCTTAAATTTTTGTTGCGATCATTTACTTCTGCGTCATTTAATTAAATAATTTGTTGTTTATTCGCTTTTTCTTGATATTTTATAACACTTATGTCATAGGTTATATCATAGGTCAGTTAACTTGCAACTAATTAATAAAACCATACCTACTTTTAAGAAAATACTTAATATAAATCACATCATAAAGTAAATTTACTTACCTTTCTAAGAAATACCTCTGAACCACAGCTCTACAT
The DNA here is from genome assembly GCA_963575645.1 of Xanthostigma xanthostigma. NCBI lineage: Eukaryota > Metazoa > Arthropoda > Insecta > Raphidioptera > Raphidiidae > Xanthostigma > Xanthostigma xanthostigma. The sequence continues at coordinate 18,219,588 of OY754472.1, read as the reverse complement.
CCATAAACACAACATCTAATGTCAGCTGTCACTGAGGAGTGACGTCACAAGTGTTTTCGCGATTACTTCAAAATAGAAAGATAAAAATGCAATCATTTACGTTAAAATTTAATTTATTGCTGAAATAATGTTTTTTTTCGGAAATAGTACACGTGTACCTACATTATAGAACTGGATTTTAAAATCTGTCATCATGTCTATTGTCTCCACGAAATGAAACGAAAATCCGCATATTGTGCCGAAGCGATCCATACAGTTTGCGAACTTTCACTTATTTGTGTACATTCTAAAAGTTTCGCTTGTTAGGCGCGACCCAAGCTGTAGCTGGAAGCGCCTATGTGTACTCGCTTTGTCTGTGAATCTGTGAGTCACGCTTTTTGTATCCAGCGTACAGCCCAAACGCCTTAACCGATTTAAAAAAACTTGTTTTTGTTTGATTCTAACTCTTGGGAATTTTATTTATGTAGAAAAAGCTTCCGAAAAAACTTGAAAAAATTATTTTAGTATCTATTGGTAGTTCAACCCTCAAAAAATCAGAGACGAGAGTTCGTTGGTATTTTTCAAAACATGACTTTAAACCAAAATCCACACACTACCAAAGTGAATCGATGCAATTTAAATTATTATGTCATTTTACACTGAATCTCGCTTTGACTAGGATCACCATGTAACAATCGTACTTTTTTTAAAAAACACGAAAATTAACGAAGTTTGTCACAATACTGATTTCATTGGATAATTAATCAGCTACCTTTAAGAAACATTGATAGAAAATTAAAAAAAATTATTTAAAAAACAGTTTGATTTATATGAAAAATTTCTAAAAATATGTCGGAGAATTTTAAAAACGAAAAATCATGTAAAAATTTGAAAAGTGAATTTTGACCTAAATGAATGCCATTCCCCCAAATAGTAAAATTATTAGCTAAGAAGCAAAATTGTTTTTGGTTGAGTTCACAAGCTCATTGTTTCCAGAAAACCTACAGAACTTGTCTAGACTTTACTTCTAAATATCTAATACCCTTTAAATTTACAAAATGCAAATACATCGGCTTATTTTTTAACAATCCAGTAGCTATTCCTTAGAGGAACCTTAGTTAGTGATTCACATTCACCAAAAAAAAATCTATTAGTCGATCTTATCAATATTCAACTAGGGGATGTGTGCGGTGCCAGTAACATCATCCCTTTTGGGGGTTGTACACGATCGCCAATTATCTCAGCCACCAGACAAAGTCTAATCAAAAATGACAATCTCCACCTCTGAAGCATAGTCTGCGTAAGCTTTTATTCTAATTGTAACAGTAAACCCATTTAAATATTTGAAAAATAAATAACTATGCGTACTTACTTCGTTTTGATATTATAGAAATAGGTATTATTTCGACTATCTATTTTTTTTTGCAAATACTCTTCCCAGTAATTATTTCTTGTCAAAATTTTAAACTAGCGTGCCGGCTCAGTTTCGCCAAGGTAGAGTTTGGTTTGGCAACAAAATCGCTCATTTTTGTTTTACTGATCACATAAAATATTTGTATAATTTTAATAATTACCTACCAGTTTTTATAAATTAAAAAAAAAAATTCCAGACAATTGAGCGGCGGGACCATTCTAACTTCAAAATTTTGACATTTGATATAGTATAATAAAGAAAATAAAATATCTGATGTCGCCTGATGTGACGCGGGTAATGGCTAGTATTTAATATGATATATTTTGCTATTCGTTGCCATGGTTACCTGCATAGTATATTCCACGTCATTTAAAAATTAATCAAAGCATGCTTGATCTTCAAAACAAAAGAACAGCTAATTCTTTTGTATTTTCAAAATATTTCCAGAACTGTATAGTTTAGAAAACACTTTTTAACGAAACTTTCTTGAAATAATAAATACAATAATAAGCCGTTATGAAAAGTATACCATTATTATATAAAAAACACCGTTATAGCATATATTTCTTCTGCGCATGCGCCGATTTTTTCAAAAACAATGGGTTTCTTTATATTCGCATATCAAACATCCTCCCAAAATTTGGTTTCAAGTCGCTAATCCGTTTGGCCTGTATCATGCTAACAGACGCACAGATTTTTCCAAAAATATATTTTTTTGATTCGGGGGACCTCAAAACGAAAAGATATTGTAAAATTTCGAAAAGTTATTTTTGACATAAACTAGTACCGTTCCCCACTTGTGGGTTGGACTGAAAAATATTTATTTAAGTGTGGAGGCGTTCAAGGCCGACGTTGTTCCAAATCTTGGTAATATACGACAGGTATACCACGACCTACATATGCGGAAACCAAGAATATTTGGGAATATTTATTTAGTACTATGATGATAAAGATGAAATATAAAAATGAGGAGAGTAACGCCATCGCTCAGTGTAAAAATAAAAAGTCAAATTCTATTTGTAGTCCGGGAAATAAGGCTTTTTGGTAGAACGTCTCATAAACTCGGCGATCTACCGATCGCTTTAATACTAAGATCTGAGTAAACAAAAATTTGGAAAGCAAAACTAATACGCGTTACATCACATATAAAATTTATATTAAAAAAAGTGACATGCGTTTAAAATTACGGTAATATCCATAACTTTTTAAATTATTCACCCTTTCTCGATATTCAATGAACAAGCAGTGCATATATACACCCACTGCACACTGCACGCGTGTGCACTATTTAGCGAGACAATCTTTCAATTCGCGCGAATGATTCATCATCATGATGATGGTCGGTTGGCCCTAGAACCGTTCACTATAATATTCGCATCACAACACACCGAAAGGGTGTACAAAATCTAGAACAATCTCGACTAATATGCATTGAATTTCATTGACGCATCACGCAACATTGGGGTGTTTTTTCGGTCCTATTGGCTAGTGTTTAGAATTGGACCTAAAAAAATTCTCCCAAAATTTCAGCTTATTAGATCGAACCTATGAACGGCGCAAACCGAGTTTGTTTCCCATTTAATTAACATGGAAAAAACGAGTTTTTTACTCAAACATGGATAGCTGGTAAAGAAAAAAAAATTTTGATAGCAGCATTTTGTATAGAATTAAATTTCTCACAAAAAATATCCTTAGTTCTAAATTCGTGAATTCATTATTTTCGAAGATATGTTCGTTGAAACATTAATTAATTAAATGAAATCCGATCTTTATAAGAATGTTTAAACGAACATATCTTTGAAAATAATTATTTCACGGATTTAGCACTACGGATCTTTTTAATGGAAAATTTAATTCTCTGCAAAATGTTGCTATAAAAAAATAAAAAAAAAAAACATTTTTACCAGCTATCCATGTTTAAGTAAAAACGTTGTTTTTCTCATGTTAATTAAATGGGAAACAAAGTCGGTTTGCGGCGTTTTATCTAGAAAGCTGAAATTTTGGGAGATTTTTTTTAGGTCCAGTGCTTAAACATTAGCCAATGGGATCAAAAAAAAAATTAAAAAAACCCTAACGCAACCTGCATGAATTTTGTTGATATGGTAGCTAAGCATTAATACATTAAAAAATCGTTCCCCATAAACTTCAACTTAGACTGGGCACGTTCGTATGCAAACAATGAGCACCACGTTCTGGCAGAGTTCCATATTATTATTATTTTTTTCATCTTCGCACCTAAGAAAGTTGCTTTAGCATTAAACCTTAATATTAAAATTTTTAATTAACGTCTGATTAGAACTCTTCAATAAATAAAATTATCGACCAATGTTTCAGACAATATATTAACAAAAAAAATATAAAATTAATACATTAACGTTTCGATCCGGATTTGGATCTTCTTCAGAACTGATCTAAAAAATATAAAAAATAATTAATATTTAATTTCTAATTAGCTTTTTATAAAATTCCTTCAAAATTATTAATTAACATGTATCAAAATATTGAAAAAATAATATAAACAATTTTTTATTAATTAGTCATGGAAATAATTGTGAGTGCCTAAAAAGAAAGAAAAAATTATTAAAAACAACATATTATTTCAAAATAATATTATATATATTACTTAAATTTTCCGTATCTAATTGAGCATTGAGAAAATTTTTATTTGAATTTATATGTAACATTTCCGAAATATTTCTTACAAAAAAATTAGTTTCATTATCTAAAATTTTTATATTATCCCAATTAATTTTGTGGTCAAGTTCTTATTTGTGTTTAGTTATTACATTATGTTTGTCAGGGATCCATTTATGATTAATAAATTGATTCTCTTAAATTCTCTTTTATTTATTGCTTAATTTTAAAACATGTTTGGATAATACCTTAATTTCTTCTATAACCTTTTCTTAGAGGGTGCCACTAAAAAAAGGTTTTTTACAAACTGCAAGAGTTCTTTTTTAAATGAAATATACAGATTTCTTAATATGTACAGCAGAAAGGTGGAACAAAAATAAAATATTTCTTACACTTTCGAAACAAATGGGTGTCAAGTTTATCCATCCTTGTGAAAAGTGCAGTAGTTCTGGAGGACGGGGAATTCCGACCGGGACCTAGTGTATGTACACATTTTGTATGCAGACATGTCACTCGGCTCGTGTTGCGTTTGTGTGACCAATCATCAGTGATTATAATATAGAATAACAATACATATAGACAGCGATTGTCAACATTTGTCCAAATTTATACGTGTAGTATAGGATTTAATTCGAATTAAAATATTATTGTGCGTATATCAACATTGCTTTTATTATTTATCGTACGTAACTGTAGTGAATATAATATGTTATTTATTTACTGTAGTTATTTGAGCCTAACACCAAGTCATGTTTTCAATTTATTATTTTGTGATTATAAATTGAAAATTCAAAGAGATGCCTTAAATACAACAACATCACTATACAGTCGACTCTTCTTAATGTAGAATGCTTAAGTATAGAGAGAATAGCTGTTCTAGATGATGCACAGAAAATTTTAAATACATTTTTTTATTGTTAAAAATAATACATATTTCATTAAGAATATGAACAAATGTGTTTTTTGACAAAATATAAATTCTCTAAGATAATTTTGAAATTTGTAATTCTTGTCTTCCAATTAGAATATGGGCACTACTGTATTCTTCTTGGTTTTTTATTTAGAACCTATGAATGTTTAGAATTTCTAAAAATTAAAAGAAATGTTTTGCCGTTCCTAACTTCCAAACTAATATTTTCATTTGTTTGTTGAAATTAGCGTGTTTTTTTTTCTTTATATATTTAAATTAGCAACACTAACATAGCGTAAAAATAACCTAGTGTGAAATGAAGTGTTGGGATTTTATTTCGACCATGTGCTATCTACTCAGCAACGTTTCATATAGTGAAGCACTGTGCGCTACTTATTTTTGTAAATATTTATTGTTTACAATTATTTACACATGTCATTGAAAAATCGAAAAAAAAGCATGATATGTGTTGCTCAGTACCCAAATTGTGTTCTTAGATCAAGTGTAAATGTCTATATCAAATTATTAAATTGAAAAGTGACAGCTCTGGCAGCTGATTATACATCATTATTTCATGCGGTTACTCTTTCAAATTTGACATTTGCAACGAATTTAACCTTATCACTACAGCTTGCATCAATGATTCTGCCATATTTTATGATGTGACCAGTACTCGCGATTTTTTTCCTTTCTATATAATTACGTTTCGAAGAATTACTATAACCCCAACGACAAACTACCTCAGAAATAATCTACATATATAATTACCTATTGTATATCTGTCTTTCCAGAGCCTCCAGAAGGCCCCAGTAGATATACAAAGTCGAAATTTGGCACACTTATAGTATAGGACACGAGGCAGATCCTAACGGAGCCAGATTTTCTCCCCGGGTACTGAAATAGGGGAAGGTTTCTTGATAAAAACTTCGTAGAACATAACAGGCCATGGAATGAATAGGTGCCTTGTTAAATAAAACATTGAACCTTGCATACTGTCAAACTCTACGCATAGGACGGCCATATTAAATATTTTGAAATGGGCTTTACATCCTGGTAAATTTCCAGTAAAATACATTTCTTCTCTTCAAGAGATTGTTTAGAAGAAAAAGAAAAAGTGAGGTTATATATTTACACTTCTCTTTTCTCCTGAATGATATGAGTAGCTTGTAAAGACAATTAGCGCTCACACGCATACATCACACACATACAAATATTCATTACATTATTATTCAGATCAAAGTCACATCTTACGTTCCATGTTCAAATGCAACCCCACTATCTCTTTACATGCAATAGTACTCACATAACTGATGCCACAGACAGCAGAATTACCCAGACCGCACACCACCAACGCATACAACATGCTGCAAATGCATCTATGCATTTGTTATCACCTCGTCGTCCTCCGAAAATGATGACTTTTGTAGGTATAGTCGAAATGGTCATTAAAAATCTGTAGAAATAATTGTTTAAACATTGCGGGGTTAGTTGAGTCCTTTGATAATTTTTATAAAGGCTCGATTACTTGAATCTTTGAGTTTCATAACATTTTCTATTTCTCTGATGTTCTATGAAGGTGATGAAAAAAATTTTTTTATACACTTTTGCTTGTTATTAGATGTTCAAACTGTAGTTTAAGGATTTTGTTACTTATAGAGTGTTCTTCTTTAGATAAAATTATAAGTCAAATCTTTGATTAACGTCTGATTAGAACTATTCAATAAATAAAATGTATTAATTTTATATATTTTTTGTTAATATATTTGTCTGAAAATTTGGTCGATAATTTTATTTATTGTATAGAATTATAAGTGTTTGGGCTGTCGTAATTCTATTCTTTTTATACTTTACTAGCGGCCCTTCCCGGTTTCACCCGGATGCAAAACTAGGATTTGTTCATTTATAGCCCCCTCTCTCTACCTCCCTCCCTCCCTGTTTCTCTCTCTCACTCTGGAAAAATTATATTGGCCTTCCCATCTATTGTTTTGATGTATCTCTAAAGATTTGGCCAGCGTTAACCATGTAAGCGTATAAAAAAAGTTTTTTTTAACAAAACACCATCATAGTTCAAATTGTGCAAATTTACAAATTATATACTTACACAAACCTTCCTCGTATATCGTTCTCTTTATTAGTATAAGCAGTTTCAAAATCCGTTGCATGGCTTAGAAGAAGTAAGCGGAGAAACAGACAGGCAGACAGCGACTTTATTTAATACTATTTAGAGATAGAGATTTTAACAAAACACCGTCACATTTTAGTCACTTAGTACAAAATATTTACAAATTATATACACAAACCTTCCTCGTTTATCGCTCTTTCTATTAGTAAAAACAGTTTCAAAATCCGTTGCATGGCCTAGAAGAAGTAAGCGGAGAAACAGACAGAGGCAGACAGCAACTTTGTTTTATATTATGCAGTTAAGATCATTTCGTTGTCAAACCTGTCCGAACGAGACCGGGTCGGAAAGTAAGTAAACTGTACAGTGAGATGTGTACTGGTGTAAAACATAGAACTGATAGAGTAATGTTAGAGAGTCAGTTCTCTTCAATCATCATTATGATAACTTGTCAAAGCTACACTGTCTAATCACGCGTACAGTCTGATCCCGGGAGATACTTGAAAGGGTTGCCTTCTCCAATGTATTTAGCTTGAGTTCTCAATTTATGTAAGTACAGGACGTCGACAGATAACTGAAAAGACTGTATAGAGAAAATGAACCTTATAGAACAATTATCTGGCTTAAAGACTATTTTTATGTAGGTAATACTGTCAAACAAATTTTAATCAATAATGCATTTTATTCCGTTGAAGAATTTTTAAATTCTTCTAACGTTTTAATGTTTTTTATGATGATATTATTATTTTAATATTGATATTATTATCGTCTATTAATTTATTTTTTCTAATATTTTATTTTAATATGTTATTTAATTATATGTATAGTGACAAATCCTCCTGCTATATGCATGTATAAAACTTATTAATGTAATAATTAATAAACGTACTTTTGACCGAGATATGAAGAAATATAGTATATTACAAACACGGGCAAAAGGTTTGAGAGCCTTGAATTGCGTGTCATGATGCCCTCGGCTCGCCTCGGGCATCATGACGCGCAATGCAAAAATCTCAAACTTACTGCTCTTGTGGTGTAATATACTATTTTTATTGATTTTTAAAAATTTATCTAAATTTTATTATGTCGAAAAGAAATTATGCAGCTACATTTGTTACAAAAGGACACGGAACTACTCCACGGTTAAATCTAAAATGAACTTTTCTGAAAATATGGTCAAACTTAACAACTTCATTTCCTTGTTGTGATTCAATAGTTCTTCTAACCCAGTTGACAGTTGTTTAAGTAGAGTGTAACATGTTTGAGATAGTTGAATCGTGCGAATTCAACCAATCCACGGCCGATCAGACGTCGCACTGCGACGTGCGGCCAACGCCGTGTCCGCAGAAATTAAGTTACAGTTTAATAGAAACAAGTGAACATCACACACACACACACATCCACGCATGCGCTTTGATACAAAGACGATGTCTTAACTTAAAGTATTGTTTACACTTACACTATGTCATATTGGACTGTCGGTAATACGGTCAGTCAAAAAATTTCAGTCCACAATAGCGGCGCTTCAACTTATTAAAATAACGAAAAGTAAAACAGAATATGCGTAAACAAATTTAAAAGCTGTTCGTTTATTTTTATCACATGTTTTTTATCTGCTATTATGGAATACGGTTTTGACTGCAATAAGGGTTACCCCCACTCTACCACAGTGTCCAGACCTGTCCGTATGACCTTAACGATTAGTCTACTGCAAAGACATTATGAATTAATGTGATTATTTATGTAGTATACTTATCCGAACTAATTGGATCCAGTCCTGTACGGATTAGCATATTTTCGGATTAGCCGAAAAACTGTAGTTTTAATAAAACCATGCCAAACACTGATTTACCTATTAGCTTAGCATTTGTAGTACAGTACTACAATAAAATACAATTTTATTTCTATAATTTTAATGCTTTTTTGTACCATTAATAAAATTTAAATTTAACCTAAAATTTTCTTCTCCGCCGATCGAAACGTGTTTGGATTAGCGGAACTCTACTGTGTAACATCGCCCTATCCTTCGTTCATATAGGACCCGCGGGTCAGATACTGACCTACGCACGCTTTTTAAATGACCCACGTGTTTATTTCTATGAAAAAAGACGGACAAGTGCGAGTAGAACTCGCGCCTTGAGTGTCCCGTACGGTTATTTCATAAATTCGAAACTAAAAGAGATTCAGACATTTGTTTACGCTCATTGAATTCAGCGTATTTTTTTCTATAAGCATTCTCAATTTCAAAAGTATATTAAAGGATTCGATTTTTGCAACTTTTTCAAGGCATACCACTTTAAAAAAATCGATTTTTGACGAAAACCGAAATCTTTCGGAACTTTGGCAAAATCATCATGCTTATAGAAAAAAACACGCCGAATCCAGCATCGTCGTAAAGCGTCGTATGTCGTCCAAAAAAAGTTTCGAATTAAAAAAAAATAGTTTTAACCACTCCCTCTCCCTTTACAAGTAACACCACTGACTTAGTGAACCACGAGTTAGTTCTAAAAAAAATAACAAAATTTGACCCATTTCTCAAAAAAGGTTCGCTATCACTGATATAGGAACTTTAAATCAATCCAAACTTTTATCTAAGCGCCAGCTTCTATAGTTATTGAAACTGAAGATACGCTTTTTCGTTTTACTTTCATCTATTAGTGAGTTAACTAATTCCTCTGTACTAGTACCGCGGTACTATGGTTAGGCGTTTTCCTTATATATTTGCTCGATCGGAATCAGTCCTACCTTACGCGTCTAAATAAGTTTCACTGCAAAAAAGTAAACAAATCATTGACTTGAATACAATAGGCTATTTTTAAATTGTCTTAAAACGTGTAGAGCGTAGTATTAGTTCACAGGAATTTTTATTTCGCTTAAATATAATCGTTTTATAGCATTAAATTAGCACATAAAATTTTAAATATATAAGTCGGCGCGAAAACACGAGCCGCCATGTTTACCTACTGTGACGTCATTCTTGTAGTATACAAACAAGTGCTCGATGTCGTTTACACGAGGCTCGTTTAATATTTGCTGACATGTGTGTGGTATGTTTGTACAGGCATATGTGTTTTTACTACAAGTCTGACGTCACACTTCAACCGTCATAGCTGGCAGCGTTTGTTGACATGTCAGGAAATGCAGTTAGCAAATTGAAATAATACGAATAATAATTCAGAATACAAACGGATAATTTATGATCAATTAATTGTCGTATTCACACAATTTAATCATTTATTTCTTTTAGTGTCAAATATCCTGTCCCTAAATATCTACTGTACTTGAACAACGTTAAAATACATTGCTCTTGTGAACGCGTCTTTACACACACACAATACCCATTCATAGGCTCATTATTGTGCCACCATCTCTGTCTCTTGGCTGCCTGTTGGTTGATGTGTACCCTCTTCAGCCCAACGCGGTCTCCCCAGCGACGCTGGCCATACCCGAGCGAGCGCCGTCGCGTTTGGCTCGGACACACGTTTGTGTAAAATAATTGCGTTTCGATAACGCGTTACTCTAAACTGTGGTGCACGTTCACACTGTATTCGATGTCGTACCGTTTATAACTTGTGTCAAATTTCATCATTAGCGAAAACGTATCTTTTTACCACGTTTATATTAACTTGCTTTTCTTGTATGTTGGGCGGGACTTTGTAATTGACATTAAACTAACTTCCTGATGAGTTAGAGACTTGAAATTTTTAACATAACTCAGAATTAGATGATAATACGAGACAATACCTACTAAAATAAAGAAAACAATAAAAGAAATTAAGAAATTTTAATAAATACATATAATTCATTCTTACTTAATTACTGTAGTAAGACACATGGCGCTTAGTGCTCTATGGCCCAGTTGGTTATAACGTCGAGCTAAAAACGCGAAGGTCGCGGGTTCGATTCTTCCTGGACATAATAATATAATATTTTAAGGTTTTTGCGATGTATTATTATTTTTTTTTACTAAAAGATATAAAAATAAAAATGGAAAAAACAACACATTTTTAATATACCACGTTTTTAAATTGAGCTAAAAAGTATAAAATAATTTCTTTACAGACAACTTTTTAACTTGTAGGATTTGAAACAGAAAACGTGGGGCGCATGTGACAATTCTATAAGAACGAATAATGTGCCCCACGTTTTTCAATACTTTGTCTGTAAAGAAATTATTTTATACTTTTTGATTCGATTTAAAAACGTGGTACTTATATTAAAAATGTGTTTTATTTCTAATATTTTAATATTTCGTACTCAAAGAGTTACATCCTATTCAGTATGTCTGTCGCAGTTTTTAACAGAAATTAGGAATGTCTTGTAGTAAGAAACATTTTTGAAAAATCTAATTTAAAGATAATTTTAAAAGTAACCTAAAAATATATTATCTATTTTATTTTTTTGAACTTTTTCAGCGTGATTTGTTCTTCGGGGACATTCCAAACCAACAATTATTTTTTCAACTCGGTTTTTTCTGCATTGAAATATTCGATTTCTCTTTTCTATCGCGTAAATCGCACTTTGATATCTAACACGGTTATTTGTTATGCTGATATACCGATACGATTTTTCTCATTCGATCTTTTTGTAACCGGTACAAATAGAACGTTTACTGCATGTTTTGTATCGTGTGATGGCGGCTTTGTTGTAACGTTTCATACGTGACGTTTTAATCCCTAACGGGTTTTGTAAAGCGTTATAGAGCAATCCTTTGATGTTTCAATTCTCGTACGTTATGATGTTGGACTGCATACACTAACACATGCGGCACATACATATGACAAACATACATATACGTATGTATTTACTTTGTGTGCGTGTTTGTCTTGTAACTATGTTCATTCTTAGTGATTTGATCTCAGAAGAGATATCAATACTTTTTTTTTAAGAAGTAAACCTTACTCAAATCGATAGATAGGTGATAGGATACAAGAATAAAATATTTTTAACAAAAAAATTGAACCGACTTCACACTAAAAAGTAAAAAATAATTGCGTATTGAAATGTTTTAGAGTCGGTGTAGTACTCGGAATAGATTTCATTTTATCTGACACCGACTCCAAAACATTTCAATACGCAATTATTATTTACTTTTTAGTGTGAAGTTGGTTCAATTTTTTTGTTAAAAATATTTTATTTTTCTCTTTTTAGTGTTAATCTAACACTAAAAATCGGTGAACATACATAAAAAACATTATGCGTGCCTTTGAAATTTGAGAGTTTCCCTCGATTTCTCCGGATTTCACCATCAGATCCTGACTTGGTTCCGATGGGACCACCTCTGAGGTGCACACTTTCGAATAAAAAAAAATATTTGTAAATCGGTCCATAATTGACGGAGAAATCGGTGAACATACATAAAAAAAAATATACAGACGAACATAGAACCTCCTCCTTTTTGTTGAAGTCGGTTAAAAAATAGAAAATATTGTAACAGGCGTCGACAGCCAATGACCCGTGTGTCACCGAGTAACCCATTTGATAATTTCAAGTGACCTACTTTTTGAAAAAAAGTATAATAGTATAAAACAGTTGTATGTGGTTTTAAGAAACCACGACGCAAGTGAAACTTTTATTGGATTTTAGGCGTTGGTTTGTAGACACTTATCCATCACGATTAATTATAAACAACAATATTCACATGAATACCCGAATAAAAACATGTAAACACTGTACAGCACTTGCCCGCATGACAGACTGACTATGTGTTATACATACTACACGGTCAGCTGATGCTAACCATGGGCGCCGCCATATTGACCTTTCACTTTACCCCTACTCCGCGGCCGCCTGTAATGCGACATGCAACAGACGGCCAGAAAAATTCGGGGCGATAGAATAAAAGTTTCACAACGAAACACAAAACACCGGTCATTTTTTACAATATATGTACAAATTATATACAGAAACCTTCCTAGTTTATCGCTCTTTCTATTAGTGAAAACCGCATGAAAATCCGTTCGGTAGTTTTTGAGTTTATCGCGTTCAGACAGACATACGCGCGGCGGAGGGACCTTGTTTTTTTATATGTAAATAGATTATAAAACGTAAACATGAATCAAAAAAAAAATATTAAATACAAATAAAAAACAGATAATGTTATTAAATAAAAAAATATTGATACACCACTGACGTGAAATAATCGAGTGGACGAATTCCCACGCGACAGCTTCACAATTTTAATACATAATACGAAACTTACGTCACGGTGGGAGTACGGGTACAAATGGTGGACGTGCGGGTATAAATGGTGGAAGGACGGGTGTATACGGTGGAAGTGTGTGACTGCAGTATTGCCAAGGCTAATTTTGAGCCGGACCAATAATGTATGTACATAATATCTACGGGCATAAAGCTGCGGACCTCGTGTGTTATTTCATGGTCAATTTAGGTGATAATGTACAGCTTTTGGTTAAAGTGTTCAACACGGAGGCTCATTGCTGAATGAATGAAAAATACCACTAGGGCCCTTTATTTCGACATAATCTCGTTTCAGATGTTTTCTGTGTTTCAGCATAAGCTTGTACTCTTTCTGTATTATATCGCTTAACGTGTATTTGTTTGTTCGATATACGACTACTGAAGTCATAATAGTTGTATAAGAATCACGTTTTTTCATAGAATCTCTTGTAAATAAGGCAGAAATATGACAGCGAATACGACAATTTATACAATAAATAAAATTTTCGACTAATTTTCAGCCAGATTAATATTAAAAAAAAATAATCAATGACGTTTCAATCCGGATTTAGATTTTCTTCTGAATATTTGTGTTAAAAAATATAAAAAATGATTTTATACATATCGAAAATTTCTAATGAAAAATAAATAACGTTAAACAAAAATTTGTACAACAATTTTATAAATGTAACAACTTCAGATAATCCGAAAATATAAAAATTAAAAATTGGAAAATGAAATGTTATTTTTCAAATCTTAGATTAACGTCTGAATAGAACTCTTCAAATAAATAAAAATATCGACCAATTTTTCAGACTGCATATTGACAAAAAAATATAATTCAATTATTCAATAGATGACATTCGGTCCGGATTTGGACCTTCTTCAGAAATAATCTAAAAAATATAGAAATGAATTAGTATCTACCTACTTATTTTCCAATAGAATTAAGATTGAATTTTTTATTTTTTTAAATATTAATGAAAAATTAATAACAAATAAGAGTTTAATATTTATAAAATAAAAAATTCAATCTTAATTCTATTAGAAAATAAGTAGATACTAATTCATTTTTATATTTTTTAGACTATTTCTGAAGAAGGTTCAAATCCGAACGGAAACGTCATCTATTGAATTATAATTTTATAATTTTTTGTCAATATACAGTCTGAAAAAATTGGTCGGTAATTATATTTATTTGAAAATGTAATTATCTTTATAAAAAGCAAATCAACAAATAAAACCATGTATAAAGTTTAATTTAATCAAGACAAAGTTAACATACATTTATTTATAATAAACTTGTTTACTTTCTTGATTGCAACTCGAATAGAAACCAAAACAACGACAAAGTAGGGTATTAATGTTTTCACAAAAAATACAAGTGTAAAGTATTTTTAAATTAATTATTTAAAAAAAATAGTGGTTAGTAAAACCTAACCCGTTGGGGGTCTCATAAAGAAACTTTTTTTTATTTCAAAGTTTTATTAAGTTATTAAAAAAAGACGGACGAGGTCCGAGTAGAACTCGCGCCCTGAGGGTTCCGTATCGTTATTTCATAAAAATTAAATTTGTCATATAATAATTTTAAATTTATGGAATTAGAAATTTAGGATTTTGGGATTTTTCTCTTTACTTCTTCTATAAGACATTGCTTATTGCCAAATTTCATGATTCTAGGTCAACGGGAAGTACCCTTTAGGTTTTGATTCCCAAGAGTCTTGACCGACAGACTACAAAGTAATCCTATAATATAAGGGTTCTTTTTTTCCTTTTAAGGTACGGAACCCTATAGAAATAGTAGGCTGTCCGCCACTGCATAAATCAGGTATATATTCATCAGATTTTTTTAGTGTATTTGCCTTGGGACCTAGGGGTCGGACCAAAATTTTTCGAGATTTCATAGCCTCATGAACACTTAGGCACCGTTTTTGATAAATTTCTCAGAACTGTTTCAAAATTGAAATTTGAATGTAAAGATTTTGTTCAACTGCGGCCGGAAATCCCCTTGCAGGACTTCCAATCGCTGTTTAACAAAAACTATATTTAAAAATTATTTTTTACTTTATAGTCCACATTGTTCTGTGTTTTTTTTTTTTTTAGTTTTTTTAAACTCCAGTTTTATTAATTATAAGCTTGCAATGACATGGCATGATGTTTAAAAGGTTTAAAAATGAGTACGTACTTCTAAACAATAATACCTATATAAAAGACTATTATGATTGAAAATTTTAAATCGCGTGTAGATACTTCAACTTTTATAACATTCTTATGAAAAGTATTATTTTTATACAATTGTTACAAATCCTAAACGCTTAGTAGTATTACAAAAAGATTTTAAGTGCAAACGTTTTAAATTTTTTTAATTAAATGTAATACATAAAATTTTGAGAAAATATTTTTAAGATTTGAAGCAGGGTTTATCAATAAAAAATGAAAGAGGAGCGGGCTTTCAAAGTTTTATTAAATTTTATCAGATTTTGAGGTCGGTTCCGGCGTTTTGTTATGTCACTATGGGAATATGTTATGTCATTATCAAGTACCTATTCAGAGAAATTGTTCGAAGTTGTCCCTGTTTTGTTGGACACAAAGATGCGTGCGTCGTAGCCATGCTTTTGTATTAGCTTGTAGTGACGATAAGGGCCTTCCGCGAATTATTTGGGATACATTTCCGATTCGTGCTATCATTTCTTCACGTTTGTTAACCGAGCTGTTGAATTAAATAAATAAAATTTAGTTAAACTGTGAACGGCTGTTTCTTTCTTATTTTTAAGTTTTGATAAAAGTTACTTAAACTAGGTATTTGTTCGTCTATTTAATTTCTACACGCTGTTAAATAAGAAGAATCAATTTAAAATCATCCTGTATATGTAAAATAAATTGAATTTTTTCAGTTTAATAAATAGTTTAATTTAATTAGATAAAAGTTGTAAACATTACTGCGCATTGAAAATGAAACTTTATGAAGTTATATTAAAAATGTTTCCTCTAATTAAAAATCAAATAATTTTATTTCTCATTTTCTCTACTAAACCTCTATACTTTTTGTGTCAAATAAATAATATTAATATATTTTCTATGAAAAGCATTTGCAGAGAAACCTACTAAATGTAACATTAGGACATAGTGTTTCATTTTTCATGAGATTCGTCGTACAAAACGTAAAAACAGAGGAAACTCAAATCATTTATCATTTTCAGCCCCAAAAAAATCCACAACTATTTTGATGTACGATAGTTTTGCGTTTTGTATTCAGCACAGTTTTTGTGTAATATATTTTATCTAACACGTCTAGCTTTGTGTGAATACCTAGAGTCAGTTTCACACAGCTAAACACATTTGTTTTACGGAGATAAAACTAATATGAATAAAGTTTAATAATTATGTTTCAACTTTAGAAGTTGCATACTGAATTTCTAATTAGATATTTTATCTTTAAAGTGTTGTTTTTGAAAATGTATAAAAAAGTGTCGTACAAAACTTTGACGTCACGATTAAAATGAAATTTACATTTTTGAATAATGGGTTCATTGAAGGTACCTATGTTATTAACACATTTTCAGTCAAAAAATTTGTTTTCTACGAAAATTTCAGTTTTCAAAATAAGACGGTAACTATTTGAAATTATTTCTACATAAAATTTTTGCAATAGTATTCCTAATAAAAAATTGTAGTACAGGAATTTTTAACTGTATTTTTACAACTTTGCACAACTTGAATGTTCGTTTCGCGTTTTAAGGGGTAATTATTTCGCAATAAGCGCTCTAAGGTGATATCCATTAATTACTTGAGGTGTTTTTTTTTCTAATTTGGACCCCTTCCTCCCTTTTTATGAGATTTCGTAAGATTTAGTTGCCCCCCTTCAACTCTAGTGAGTTTTACCCCATAATTTTTAAATAATTTTTATTTGATATGTATTTTGCTTCATATAACTAAAAATGCCTAAGCGTTAACACTGATGTCTTCTGTATCATACAAAATGTTATGTTATAGTTTATTAAATTAGTACATCACTTTTATAAAAAATTAATTCTTTCAGATTAAATCTTTTTGGCACCATCCAAATGTTTGTTGCTTTTCTTTGACATATATTTAGTATTTTATTTTCCTACATAGAAACTTTTTGTAAATAATTTATGTTCATTCACGCAGAAATTCTTTAATGAATATTTCAAAACTTCTTTTTGTTAACAATTTTCAGAACTGCTTGTGAATGAATTTATATACAGCATAGCCGCAATTAACTTCTTTAGTCTTTTGTTTCATTCCAAGTATCGTCATATCAAAAAAATGTAATGCTAATTTAACAGGATAAAATATATTAAACGAATTTCACAAGTGCTTAATTCACAAAAACTTCTACAAGAATCCAACGATTTAATTTAATTTTCCTTAACTATTTATGTTTTAGCAAAGGCTAGTGCTAAGTTACAGAAAGCATTGCCTGAAAACCTGATTTGACAGTGATCTTAAATTGTGGTATTGAAAAGTTTTAAGGGGTGAGATGCAGTTAGACTTTTCAAAAAATAGATTTTATTTTTTTTTTGCATTTTCTTAAAGTATGATGTTTCGAAAATAATCTGTGATAATTTAAAGTCAATCCGATTAATAGTTTTCGAGATATCAGACAATTACTGAAGGGGTCTCGAACCCCCATGGCAGGAAGCTCCCACGTCGGTAGAAGGACCCAGGAATTGATGATTCGATGAAAGTAATTATTTAATTAGTATTTATACACATAGATCAAGTGTAAAATTGGAAAACTTTTTCAGAAATTTTCAAAAATTTATAACTCAAAAACAACAAACTGTGGGAAATATAATACCGTATTTAAAACCAAAATATTAATGTGTTTTTCTCGAAACTATGAAAACTTGAAAAATCAAATCGGTGACAACTATTATTCAAAAACCACTCGATGGATTTTGATGAAATTTGTAAATCTGAAAACTAGTCCTTGATCGAAAGAATTTCATTTTTGTTAAGAATTTCGATTTTTTTTAACAATAAACTAATTATTTTTGGTCGCAAATCCGGGACTAAACTGTCAAAAGTCACCATTTTGTTAATTACTAATGATTTTTATTTGTTTTACTGATTTTGGATGTTCCAGTGCGATTTCTAATTGTCACCGCGAAGCACTACTTGCGGAAGGGGGGCCGATAAATATGGCGATATTTTAAAAAATAAATAATATTTTTTTTAACTTTATGGAAGTCATGTTGAAACATGACACAAAAACTCTGTATGATCAGTTTTATTAAATAAATTTAATTATTATGAAAAAAAAATATTAAAAAAACTCCATTTTCCACGCATCTGACTGCATCTCACCTCTTAAATCGATTTTGCTACAAAAGCAATTGATCGATTAAAACTAGGGTCGGGATAACTCAGTACTCTCTGTGTAGACTAGGATCCAGTACAGTACTGTGCCAGTGATGGGGTTACTGTGCGATGTGGATTGTAATGTATATGTCACCAGGATATTGTCAAACCAGTGATATTATAATTTCACTTAGTGAAATTATAATATCACGACTCTTTGTCAATCGTGATATTGTAATTTTACTAGTGAAATTACAATATCACGGATTTGACAATATCCCGGTGACATATATATATTTTCTAGGTTAGATACGCGACACACGTGATTGTAGTGTTCTACAATGTATATCTTGATTTAAAATTATTTACATTTTTTTTTTGAGAATTTTTATTTAATTTTTTATATTACGGCACAATAATAATTGTACCTACTATTTTTATGCCGTGACATATTCAATTTATTAAATAATAATTATTGTCAAGACACAGGTAGAATGTTTTAAAAGTATGTTGGGGTATAATAAAAATTATATAAATTTTTGTATATAAGCATATTAAAAATTTTAACAGAAACCGGAAAAGGTTCATCAAAATATTATTCCGCTTTTGGCCACCATAGCTATTCAAGGTCATACTTCTAGCCAACTTGGTAATGCGCGTTTTGATCCCCGACATAATATCCCCCGACAAAATATCTTGACTAAATATCCTACGGGCAAAATATCCCCCGACATAAAAACACTTACGAGGTCGTGTTGATGCGATGGCGTTTTTTTTTGCGCAGTGAAAAGGGGATGGCGTTTGGAGGAGTTCTTTAAAATACAATTACGGGGTCGTGTATACAAAGTGAGATAGTAATACAGTAATTCTACACCAGTTTTGTTGATTGGATATTTTGTCCGTAGGATATTTTGTCGGGGGATGAAAACGACATAGTCTTTCATAAAAAGCTTGTTTATAAAAACAATTGCCATATACTTATTATTACCCAGCCCTGTATTATTTGATAAGGTACAAAGTCATTATATACGTATATTAATGCGACTTTTAAATGATCATTGAAAATATTCCGAAACCGCATGATTTTCTTAACATTTTTTTAAAGGCATATCCGTTTAATGCGAACATAAAAGATCTTTTCTATATGAAAAATTGTAGATTTGAAGTCGTCTCTACTGTTAGCTCAGAGCTTCAAGCGGAGTCGCTGCGTTGCCGGAAACGATACCCGGGGCTCTAGAGTCATTCAGACAGAAAAATTTAACGGACCAACTTTGAACCACTGTACATCGTTATATTCTGCCCGCACCCCCACACATCCCTCCCCCCAAACCCCGGTCACGTCGCCAGCACCCCGCTGACTCTCTCTTTATCAGTTAAGTGAGACGGCCAGCACAAACAAGGTTCTTTTATGAACGGTCAAAGAAAATTATTTTATTTGAATTTTCTCATTTAGAACGTAGGTATGCATATAATTTCATTTGAAATATTTAATAAAATTTTTATCAGCAACAATTTGATATGTTTGATTTTTTGATAACTTAACTTGTCTAGGCGGAACCACCACCTTCTAAGGAAACTATTCTTACTCAATTTTTGTTTCTAATTCGTGTTCAGAATAAAACATTCATCATAAAAATTTGTCTATCTATAATAATTTATATACATATATCTCGTATCACGATGTTCGTCCGCACTGATCACCGAAACCACTGAATCGATTTTAATGAAATTTTGTTAATGTGTCTTGCTTGGTCTAACACTATAGAATAGTTTTTAATTTTTTTATTACAATAACCAGAGAGAGAGAGAGAGAGATTATCATATATAAAGTATAACTTATATCGTGTCTTAGTACCAAATAGCAACCTCTGATAGAATTTGTTTAAAACTGTTAGTTCTGACGCCGGGCCGCAAACGAAATCTATACACACGGAAGCGTGTCAAGCCAAGTTCACAAAGAAAAAGGTAGCAACAACCGTGTGTTATATTACACGAACCATTTGGAGCCACTTTTGACCCCTTAAGGAGGTTGATCCGTTACAGTCCCAATCAAAAGTAAGTCGAGTTCTAAATGGGCACTTTTCCATAATAAATTTTTACAAAAGGTTATAAGTCGATGATACCAATAAATTATTGTCATAAAGGCATAAATACATATTTTTTTTAATATTAATTAATTATTTCAGTATTTTACTTATTGGACTAACTTTTAAATTTTTTATACAAAGTTAGGTTAGAAAAAATAAATTTATATAAATATCTGTATTTTACATATTTTTTGCAGTAAACAATTAAAAAGAGAAATTAGAAATAATAAAAATTAAAATTAAATCGTTAAAAAGTTGATAATTCAGTTAAAATTGTTAAAATTGTCAAGAATAAAAATCCATAATCGAAAAGTGCCAAGGTTGAATAATTTTTTTTATTCATTAAAAGTCTCCTAATTAAATTGGAAAAAATATTAAAATATGCGTAAGACATCGATGCTTTACATAGTTAGTTTTCGGAACTGCTGACATTATTTGGTTATTTGCAAAAAATTTAAATGTACCGTTTGCATGCTAGGTTGACATATTTTCCATAAGACTACATGTAAAAGTTTTTTCTAATTTTTAACTTTATAAATCTCCTAATGATTTTGAATTTTTTACAGAAAATTTTGTCATAAAAAAATCTATTAAAAAAACTTTATTTCAGATTTTTTTCATTATTTTCGTAAAACGGCTCAACCTCCTTAATAACTCAAAATCTATATTTCATACAGCTCAAAAGGTTATTGAGATATTAACGTCTAAAAATCGGCATTTTTATTACTGACTGACTGATATATAGATCAAAAACCTAACCCACTTCCAGATGTTCCGGAAAGTTGAAATTTGGCGTCCAGCTAGATAATTGTGTGTATATAAAGGAAAAAATCAGAAAACAGTGAATTTTTAAGATTTGAAATATTTTCCAAGCAATTGATTTTCATTAACACGTAGCGCCTTTCGAAAAAGAAAACTATACAGGAAAAAAATTACTAATTTTACAAATCACTTTTGAATCATAAATAATAATAATTTCTTTACAAAAAGTAATGATATCCCATCAAAAACATAAATGTGAAAAAAGGGAGCCAAGTTCAATATTAAATATATTAATTTCATATCGCGAAAAATGGGACCATACCTCAATACAAAAAGAATTGAGATCTAAAAGAGTGCCAAGTTTTCACACATATAAACATGAAGTTTAGGTATAAATCATAATATGAAGTGAAAACTTGGCACCATTTTAGATCTCAATTCTTTTTTTACTGAGGTATGGCCCCATTTTTTGCGCTATGAAAATAATATTTTCAATATTGAACTTGGCTCCCTTTTTTCACATTTATGTTTTTGACGGAATATATTTTACAGAATTATATCTATCGCGCCCGAGTGAAACCAGGCCGGGTTGCTAGTAGTTTATAAAAATGAAAAGCACTCTTATATCAACGCACTTAAAAGTAGAAATTCAATTTCTTTAGATATAAGTGATAAGCCTAACTGCGTTCATTTTAAATCGGTTAAGTTTTTATAGAAGCTATTCAAAATGATTTGTAGTCCTACCGCTACAACCAACGCCAATAGTGTACGTCCGATATACTATGTGTAAAAAATACAGTAAAAAGAAAAATAAAATAAAGCGCCCGAACGGTACGTTTCAATTAAAAAAGCCGACGACGTATCTTTGAATTCGGTAGGGTAAAAAAGCAAAGGCCGGAAATTACAATCTCGTCAACGATAACATTTTCGTTTCCTTTTGTTACATTTGAAAATGTAAACATAAAATACACAAACATAATGTTTTGAATCAGTAAACAGCGCTGGACTGTACATTTTACAAAATAAAAATCATTGTTACAACAAACTGACAACAAACTTGTAGGAATTAAAACAATTAAAACCTAAATTAAATAATTGTAAATAATAAGAGAGATTGTCATAGTATAACAACCGTATGGTCGCTTTATACTAATAAAATTAATTGAGTTGTTATCCATTTAATCATTATTAACAAACAGAGTACAATATGTTAAACTCAGGGGCGTAATAAGGCGAAATAAAACTTATGATTGCCCACTTTATGAACCCGAAAGGCTGAACACTAATTTGGCAGAAAGCTTAGATGAAGTCCTCAGAAACACTGCAACAAATATAAAAAAATACTAGAATTCCTGAATATAACTAACCTAATCAATAAAATTTAAATGGTCATCTAGTACCACTCTCCTACCATATTAAATTGCATTTTTCCTCAAAATAGTATCTTTATGTTATGTATATTATTATATTTATGTTATATTATAAATATCTATATATACTTACCGCTATAACTGTGGTGCTAATAACCTTAGTTGCCGATTCGCTTATATTGTTTTTTAATAATCGACAACTTTGACGCGTCAGACTGGAAAAGTCGTTTTATTGACATATTCTAGGTGTCAGACATTTTAAATTGTTCATATTATTTGTCAGAGAACATTATTTTATAGCGTTTTGGTTGAAGTTTTTAAGCTATCCAATTAAAAAAACAAACAGTATCTATAATTTTTTTACATGTCGTCAAAACGACATGTTTCGGAAAATTTAAAGGGAAAACGCCCCAAAATCAAAAAAAGTCATAGAAGAAATAGGTGTCAGTCTGTCAGACTAGGTCTAATGAAGCCATATACAAGGTTTGGGGAGAGTATTTGTCCAGCAAAATTTTTGCCGACGAGCACTCTGACCATAAACTAGTACCATTGTGGGTTGGAATAGTAAAAATAAAAACATTACAGATTGATTATGTAAGATTCATGACCAAGAGGTATATAACTTAGACAAAAATTTAAAAGAAGGCAATATGCAAAGTTATAATTATAATGTTAATGAGGAAAAAATTAAAAAATCATCTAATGTTTAACGCAACTCCGTTGTTATCAAATATAAAGATATTTGTATTTTCTACAAAGTTATAGAATATGGTAATTTTGCCTGTTTCATAATACGCGTTACGAAGAGATACCCGATAATAAAGTCCTATGTCAATAATTAAATAGACATGAAATACATTAGAAAAACATCCCTGGAAATTGAATAAACAAAGGTATGAGAAATATGTTAAATACGTTATTGATCATGCTTAATTTAATTGAAATATCCCATTTCGACATTCGGAGTCCCCTCCAGTTAAATATTACAAAGCCACGGCCCAAACAACTGCAGCAGACTTTATACCATTTAATCTTAATTCTAATCACACTAATTGCTAGCAAACCTAATTAGTAATTAAACGGATTTCAAATATTAATTAGTAATTTATTGCTTTGTTTGCCAGACGAAACATTTACACGAAGAAGAGAACCACAATAGAATGTGCTTCAGAAATGTGATAATTTAGATTTTCGATGTTGGTTGTGTGTTTTTTTTAATTGCATAAGTTAATTACAATTAAGTAATTAGTTGTTAATTCGCCTGTTATTTTATTGCATCTGCAAACAAACATAGATACCAATTTTTCCACTTTACCATCCATTTTGTCTAAAAGTGATATGACTTTTCAAATATCATTTATTCGTACTTTTTTTTAAATAAAGGACCCCGCGCAAACATTATGGAATTTGGTTCTTGGTTAAATTGATCGAAAATGGTTTGATTTTATAGTTTAAAGGTCACTAAGAAAAAGTGTCCAAGGACGCATAGCATAAAGTCCAATAGATTTTTAGCTAGATATGTTTTGCGAGATTTTAGACATAGGGATATCCATTGAATTCACAAAAATGTTCCATGTTCAACTTTTGTGATTTTTTTTAGAAATAAAAAAATAGTCGAAAACTATAAGGTAATGTCGGAAGCTGTCACACTTTATAAAATAATAATGTCATATTCGAATTCAGCGCACTCGAAAACATATTTCTAGAGCTTAGGATTTTTTTAAGATGTGAATTCAATGGATATCCCTATTAATAGGTATCTAAAATCTCGCTAAATATATCTGTAGCTAAAAATCTATTGACTTTTAGGCTATGCGCCAATGGACACTTTTTCGTAGTGATCTTTAAACTATAAAATAAAACCATTTTCGATCAATTTAACCGAGAACCAAATTCCATAACGTTTGTGCGTTTGGCTGTATTTATTGTTTCGCTCAAATGTAATTTGGAAACATTGACCTTTAACCAAAATTAGATCTCCTATAGTTCAGTTGTATGTAACTCCGATTTTTTTAAGTTGAAATGTTAAATTGAGTATGTACACTAGAGATATATTATTATTATCTACTTTAGAGTTACAATAGATGTGCACAACAATAGTCTCCGTGAATGTGACTAATGTACAATAAAAAATTTAAATTGCTCCCTTCGATTAAATTGCAATGAAGAAACAATGTAGATAAATTATCTATGAATATAACTCACATTAAAGTACACAATATGTAGAGAAGAAAAACGCACTGGTCGATTGCAACATCCAGTTCCATGACCCAGGGATGGGGGACGCTATTTACTAATGTATTAACATCTAAACTGCCCACCCAAAAAAATTATACTGTATTTTAAAAACCTACGTTGTCACCAATTTTTACGGTGATTCGTTTATCATAGTTCCCAGATCCGACATTTGAAATGGAGAGCTGCTGAAAGTATAAATTGTATTTTCCATGAATCCAAACATTCCAAAAATCCGATGCTAAGGTTGTGATTTTTGCGTCAACATAAATATTTTAATGCTGAGCTGCAGATCGCGTTGTCAAAACATTTGGTTTGGCCTCGGCTTGTGATTTCTTCATAAAGAAAGCATTGTAAAATTTTAAATGGGTCCTGCTTAAAAATAACTCAATACACTATTAATAAAAAATAGCGTTTCAATTCATTACTGATTTTTTGGGCAGGATCCATTTTAATTTTTCATATGTAATATGTTTCCTCAAAAAAAAAAAAACATTTACAATGCAAATCTGAAGCTCCTGACGTGTGACAAAAATAACTGATATCAAATTGTCGAGATAAATCGAGAGTGTAGTAAGAATAAAACTAATAGAACAAACTCATCGACGACGAAAAATAAAATCATTGTTTTATAAAGCTTTTATTATTTCAGATCATTAATCGATGAGTTCGTCCTATTAATTTTATTCTTTCCACACTCTCGATTTGTCTTGACAACTTGATATCACGAACTTCAAGTTTACATTTCTTTTTGAGGATACCATTCATTTTTGTTTTATTGGTATAATATATAATATTTGCACATTTTTTTAAGCATTCGCCAGTTTTTGTAAATAATAAATGAGTTCAGTAACGCCAACTCTCCGCGGCAAAATTAAAAACAAAAATTTCCATTTGTATAAATAAGGTTTAGTACTACGTTGATGAGAGGTAAAAACGAGCACAGTAGCGTCATCTTTCGGTGTAAAAATGAGAATCAAAAATGCACTTGTATCCCTGTAAATAAAACTTTTTAGTAACTACGATCGCTTTGATGGTCACTTGTTTTAACACCCCTAGCTCAATCTACAATAAAGCCAGAAGTTCACCCTGTCCATATCACTCAAACACAGCGTTCGTACACGCGACAGGGGGTAAAAAAATAAAACTGACACACTCTCACAAATCATGGCCGCCCTCGATACTACAGGCACATTGACAACAGACGTAATAATCACAGTATCGATTAGCAGTCGTGCAAAATATGACGTCATTTATCGAAACATGCAGTTTAATAAATGATATTGAAACGTTCATTTAACAGTATAGTGTTCGACCAATAAAACTGCTTGCATTTAAATGACATTTTTACCTTAACGATTAAAATGTCAGCGCCAAATGTCAGTGGTGACACAAGCTAACCCCAGAAATGATCAGTTCATGATAATTAGCATATTTTAATCTCTATTCGGTGATTTCTTTTCACAAAATCTTTTATATATATTTTATCTATTTTATAATCAAGATGCAACAATGCCATTTAAAAAAAAAATAAAGTTATACTTTTACCTTTCATCGGTCGTTATTCCAAGAGTTCGCGATCAAAAATTACAACAATTTTGCAGATGCTTGATCAACTAGTATTTAGGATATATCTCAATAAATATAATATAGTCAGCCCTTTAATGTAAAAAAAAAACTACTAATTTGTTAAAAGAAAAATCTGCACACGGTTAATTACCCGACTACGATGAAGCAAGAGCAGGGTTATGTGTTTGACCGGTATGTATGTCGGTGGGTATGTATGTATGTTCACGTGTTTCCTCATAACTTCTTAACTACTTATCATAATTTGACAAATAAGGTATCGTTGGAAGCGTTTTGATCTTCCGCTGGTTATTGGCTATGTGAAGTCCCGTTAATTCAAATATGGCGCCCACTACAGGACATGAAGCCATGAACTAAAAATGTTTTTTCTATGATACTGTGTTGGGTATCAAATGAAAGGAATTAATTAGCATATTTCAAAAATATATATATTGGTAGCTGTTGCTATAACCCCGGAATAATTAAAATAAAAATTAAGTTCAAAAACTAAAACCCGGCTAATAAAAAGTATAAAACAAGAAAATATTTTCATCTGAGGATAGCCGTAGTCTATGCCACCTACCCTAACAAAACAATACATTTTAACAGTAGTAAGCGATCATAAGCTTAAGGGCAAAGTGCATCACGCTATACATCTAGAGGGCGCCATATGATCATATACATGAGATGGCATACGACCACAACTATCTTCAGATGAGAATATTTTCTTGTTTCATACTTTTCAGAAGTCGGGTTTTAGTTTTTGAATTTATTTATTTTTTTTTAGTGAATATAATGTACGAAAAAACGGTCAGATCTTATTTTAATATATGTAAGCGATCTAGTCGGCAGTCAGGAGATGATTAAGTTATTAAAAGTACGTTTTTGCTTTAGTGCGACCACGCGTAAAAAAGTCAGATATATAATCAATTTTTTTTAAATAAATTCTCGCCACGCACTATTCTAACGTTCCCATCTAAGTACATTGATACATAATACTATACGATAAGCATTAACAATATCGGTGGCTGCTCTTTCTGAAATCGACTTTAAATATTGAAAAGCTGGAGAGCCAAAGGAGGATTAAATATTCATAAAGGTAGCTGGCGATTGCAACCCTGTATGAAAAATAAAAAGCTTTCGCTAGCAATTTAGAATCTTGTTATCCATACACAATATTACACAATTCAGTATAGGTACTCATTTTTTGGTTAATGGATAACTATATGACATTTATTTATGTGGGAATTTAATCTTCTTACTTCACGTAAAGTATTTTAATTTTTAGTAAATAAAATTGCTTAAGAGATACCCCATGAATAGGTCGATAATATTTATATAAGACTTTAATATTTCTTGAACACTCTTTCTTACCAGATCAGTTCGCGTTCATATACAAAATTTTTAAAAAGCGATTTACTTCTGGCAACAAGTTTTGTCATAAAGTATTAGGTATAAAAAAGTTTTACAATGTTATGGCAAACATGTTTTGTAAACGTTTTTTGATATCTTGAATAACTTCCAAGATAATAATTTTCCAAAATCGACGACCAGGGTACAACTTTTCTTCGATGATTAATTAATTAAAATTTTTAATTTTTATTTAATTAATTCAAACGCCCGGTTAACACAGGCAAAGAAATGGTAGCACGAATCGAAAATGCATCCCAAATAATTCGCGGAAGACCCTTAAGCATGTACCTACAGAAACATGGCTACGACGCACGCATTTTTGTGTCAAACAAAACTGGGACAACTTCAAACAATATTTGTGAATACTTAATAATGACATAACGTATTTCCATAGTGACATAACATAACGCCAGCACCGACCTCAAAATTTAATAAAACTTTAAAAGACCATTTCTCTTTCATTTTTGAGTTTTGATAAAAAACTTACAAGAAATAATTGTTCGTCTATTTGATTTCTACGTGCAGTTAAAAAAAAGAATCAACTTAAAATTCATCGTGTATATTATACCAAATCCATTGCTTGTAAAATTTCTTTCGCACTGTTTGCAAAATATTGAACTAAAATGACTGCATTACTTATAGTTGGTACTAAATAATTTCGAGAATTATCTTATATTTATTTCCTTATGTTGCAGAAAATTTTTATTTAGTTTGCGATAACTTTTCCTTTAAATTATAGTTTGTATAGTTTTGCTAAAATCGAATAGTGTGATTGGTATGTTGTTTTCTTTTTTGTTAATAATATCAATAAATATTGTTCGGTACTACCATTCTCTGTGTCCGTGTTTACGTATTTTTGATGAACGAGTCTGTTTGGTGCGTCTTCAATTGGCTGTGACAAATGTCTACGACCGGATAGACCGGATATAATGCGTTGTATCGTTTTAGGATTAGCGTCTCTGCAACGTCGCAGCCTCCTGACTGCTAGAATCATTTGTCAACGTATTTCTTGTGTGTTCTTAGTTTTTAAGTTTTTGTAGTCGACAAATGCAAAGCTTCGTAAACAAAAGTTCTACGAAAGACTTCGCAGCAAAAATCGATTGAGAAGCATCACTGATTACTTAAAATTGCATTTTATTACTAGCATTTCGACATACTTCATGTATCTTGTGTTTCAAATGCTGTCAATTGGGATCCGTTAAATGGGCGGAGTTTTAAAAACATGGCGACGATGGGGTATAATTTCCCATAGTCTCTATAGTATACTTGCAAATGTGAATTTTTTAAAATGCAATAAAATAATAAGTATTAGCACAATATGTGATTGGGTTGATCAACGAAAAAGGAATTTTCTCGAAAGGAAACGTGTATTAAATGCCGGTCATATCATAAAATTAGGAAAAAATTCTTCTGAAACAGAACCTTCAAGTAAGGTGAATTTTCCTGCTTTCTGTTTACAAACTTCCGATTTAAAGAGTAATCCACATGAAATAATAAGTTTAAATAGAGCTATTACATCAATTCAGTGTTCATGAATTATTGAAACATTACTTTATTGCAACAGGTAAGTTCCTAACCTCAAAATAGTCATCTGTCATAATGTATTTTCTATCAAAATTCTTAATATAAATTATTAATCATAATAACTATTCAATTAATAAATTAAGTTTTCGTTATTAACATTTTTAGAAACATTCGGACCTCTAGAAAAAATATAAAAAAAAAATCCTATTAATATAAAATTATTACTTACCTATAATTATTGTAATAACCTGTTATACAGAGTGAGTTTTAAGTTGATGCTTTTTTTTTACAGCGTGTAAAAATCAAATAGACGAGCAAATATTTCAAATAGTTTTTTTATCAAAACTCAAAAATAAAAGAGAAACAGCCTTTCGAAGTTTAAATAAATTTTATTAAATTTTCTTTAATTTTGAGGTCGGTCCTGGGGTTATATTATGTCACTATGGAAATAAGTTGTTATTATCTCTCAAAAACAGAACAATACACATGTCAGTTTCAAATAAGCACCAACATACTTGATAATAACAACTTATTTCCATAGTAACATAATATAACCCCAGGACCGACCTCAAAATTAAAGAAAATTTAATAAAATTTATTTAAACTTCGAAATGCTGTTTCTTGAAATGCTATTTTTGAGTTTTGATAAAAAAACTATTTGAAATATTTGCTCGTCTATTTGATTTTTACACGCTGTAAAAAAAGTATCAACTTAAAACTCACCTGTATATCATGGTATAGTGCTAATTATCTTCGGGTTGAAGCACACTTTGTGTTGTTTGTTTTCCTTGAGATCCTAATTCGAAGGAAGGATAGGAAACAACTGTGTACGAAAAAAGTCACCTGCTATGCAATACTAAAAATTCAGAATAAAACTGGCCTCATTTTTGAGAAAGTGTAACTCTTGAAATGTGTAGCCATCGTCTTTAAAATAATAAAAGCATTTCGTGAGTCCTTATGAATTAAAAGGAAGCTTCATTGTTTTATATGAAATAACAGAATCAAAAGCCGAAGAAAACAAGAAGACAAACAGAGCGATATATTTATGTACGTACAAATAATCTGATAAATGCGAAACTCCCGTTGAAAAGTTGTATATATAATTTGTGTTTCTATAAGACACTAAATTGAATTTCAACACTTTTGCGAACAATAACTATAAATATCCATTTACAAAACTCATTTTCGTTAAATGCCAATGAATTCGTCTGCGTCTATACGATCTTTGTGAATCCCCGCATGGCCTACAAAAATTATAACCAGAAATGAAATGTCAATGCATGCGTCCGTTTTCTAATGTACAGTGTGATTAGAAAAACGAGCTTCTAAAGAAACTGAAATCGTCTGAAGTGTAACTTTATGGGTAAACATTTGTACTATGCGTAAACACTATAATTCACAACAATGAACAATTCTTGTATCCTACTAGATACAAAAAAATATTTGGAATAGTTTTGGCGCGACCCAAGCAATATCTGGAAGCGCCTATATACACTCGCTTTGTCTGTGAATCTGTGCATCTGTGAATCTGTATGTCAAGCTTTTTTGCATCACGCGTACAGCTCGAACCGATTTTTAGATTTTTTCGAAACACCTTGTATAAGAACATATACGCAATAATACAAAACTCAATACGCAATTGAAAGGTTTTGAGATTTATGACAATCGTTAGCCGATATAACCTTTTACTATAATAGAATCATAGACCATTCCCACTGGAGCTTGGTACTTTTGGTTTATGAGGGTTGGGTGCTGTTCCACTGTCACATGGATAAAAATTCACGAGGGGGCTGCATTGTGTCCGATAATGTTTTTTGAGTAGATGTCCAACGCCTAAAACTAAATTGTGAATTATATACTTTGGCTATCGCAATTGACAGGACGTCTACGCAGGATATAAATTCGTATTTTTAAAATGATACTTTAACCAATTCTAGATTAATACCTATAATCTGGAGATTTATAATAGACGAACCATTAAAAATGAATAAAAAGATCGACTTAAAACCGCAAAGTAATCTATAAGTTTTAATCCCAATAGAAAGGATGTCATATCTTTTTTATTCAAAATTTCGTATCAATTTTTTATGAGCATTTTTCCCTATAAATACTATATTATTTAGTAGGATAAAGTAGTGTTTTTCGTCTAGGATCTCCACACTACCCTGATTGCTTTTAAAAATAAGTGAACAATATTACAAGTACTAGGTATATCTGTGCAAAGTGTTTTGCTTCTAGATTAAAATCAACTAACTTTCGAAAATTCGAATGAGTCTTTTTCTGAGAGCAGTGCCTCCGATTGGCCACGAAAGGTAGCACTTGGGATAGGGACAAACATTATTTATTTCTCATTTAAGGTAGTACGAGCACCAAGCCCACTTAAATAAAAGGCTTGATTTTTTTTTATATTTCTGTAGATGGATGATATGTTTTCATTAATTTTTCCAAAACTATAAAACTATAAAGCCACTGTTAAATATGCCTACTTTTGAAGTCATTTATTTATTTAAATAATCAGGCAACCCCCCCTAAAATTTTCAGTTTGGTTTAGACTTAGTCCAACTTCATATAAAAAAAATCAAGCCTTTTATTAAAAATTGCCTTGGTGCTCGTACTACCTTAACAACGTGTCATTTCAGTGATAAAATTATTAAACACAAAAAAAAATAAAAATAGTGACAATGCCAACAAATAAATTATTAAACACAAAAAAAAAATATAGTGGCAATGCCAACAAAACATTGAAATTTCGCTAGTTACACATCGCCGCTACTTTTCTATTATTTTTAGGTAAAAATTCATTAATTATTGTTATCTGAATTTTTATTCACCAATATATTTGACCCTCTTTTTTTTGTTCAAACTTCTAATTATTTTGAAGTTTTGGTATGATTCATTGAAATATGTCGCTATAAAATAAACATGCTTGGATAACTACCCTGTCAATCAAATCAATTTTATGTTCAAAATAAAACAAAATAGCTAGTGTTTTAACGTTGTTACACTATTGACTTTGACGTTTGGAAATTTTAATTTCGTTTTTACATATGTTTTTATCGAGATTGGGAAATGTTTGTCCCTGCCGTACTACTAGCGCTGCTAATGAGAAATGTTTCGTACTTCAAGAAAAATACTCATTAAAACAACAAAATCCCTACAAATTCAAACATTTTCAAGCGATAACGTAGTTTAAAATACGGTAAAGGCATTAGTACAAACAGTTATATTTTTATCTCCTTTCAAATGGATGAATAAAACTAGATAATAAAAAGTTTGGTGAGATCTGTCAAAAATGAGTCTAAAACAGACTCGATAACAACACCCATCCTTGGATGCTTCGTTACGCCACGATATCTGATATTATCATTGAGTGTTGGTCCGTGCCAGATGAACATTATACGGCATGATATCTGTTCCAGACACTCGTATGATTTCTACTCGCGTTAAACGGTCGGCTTACGTAACGCTGCCAACTATAAACGCCTCTCATTTGCGATCGAATGTTTGTATTACGTGACGTTACATAATCGAACTGTTGATCCAATCATCTTGTCAACTTCGTGATATATTTAAATCATTACCGATTAATTCTATCACTTTATCAAAATACCGGCGAAAAAGCTTGACTTCCGAATGTGTTCAAATTAAAATTTATTTTCAAGATCAAGGGTTTTCAGGAAGCTTTGAAATTCTTCCATATACAATTACTTTTTCTGGATCCTTTAAGAATTAAAACTTGCTTTTTGTCTTAAAATTTACACATCTTGTTACTGGCCCATTTATCTATACTAATATTATAAAGAGGTAAAATGTGTAAGTTTAGACGTAAGAGGTAATCCCCAAAACTACTCATCCGTTTTGAAAAATTCTTTTACTTCTATTTAGAATAAACGTTTAGGACGGACATAGGCGTTAAAGTAAAAGCGGTTTTCGTAGAGACCAATTTGTAACTTAAGGCGACGAAAAAACAGTGGCAATCTACAATTTGGGCAAACTGGACCGGGCCGCTAGTAAATAATTTGTAATACGTTTGATAATAATTCAAGTGGCTAAGGGTGCATTTATGGGACCCTTAAAATTGCTTTGGGTATCCATTGGGTTTCCTAATTGTCGCCTATATTTAGTTTTGTTTCAATAGAATATTAATCGTTGAAGAAAAGTTTGGTTGAGGAACAATTTAAAAAAGAAGCTTTACCGATGTTTCGCTTGTTGCCAACGTTTCGAAAAATTTATCTTCATCTTCAAAACTTCCTAGTTCTATTATGATTACAAAATAATTTGGTATATAACTGTTTGAAACTTTCGGCGAGAAATAGTAATTCCCAAACCGGTCGTGTTGCTTCGGTTTTCCATGGATTTCCTCAATTATTCAAAACAAATTTCACTCCTGTGCCCAAAAAGTAATCTACCTTGCATTATTTCTCAGCTTTATAAATTAATTATTTAAAAAAAAATTGGTTGTCTGTAAAGTCGGTTTACGGACGATAGTTTTACGTGATAACGTATTCCGTAATACATAACCTAAACCTCCCAAAATTTGGTTTCAATCCGCTTATCCTTGGTGTCGGAATGATAAGAAATGTCAAAAGTGACGTTTGCAACTGTCAAAGTATTATGTTCTAATAATAATTAGTTATTCCAATACTTAACTTAGAAGGCGTTGCATTTCACAAAATACTAATGTCAAAAAATTGAATTAAACATTAGAAATGCAGCCGTTTTCATGTTGCATTTATACAGCTATTTTTCTATATAAATTTGTATAAAAAAACTGTTTAGGCAAATTCTGTTATACGAAATCTATGTAAAATGTTCTCCTCTTTCGTTTAAGGCCTAGTTTATATGAGAGGCGTTCAACGCGCGTTGGCCCAACGCGCGTTTACAGTTTCTATACAATTGTATAGAACTGTTTATATGATAACGCGCGTTCAACGCGCCACCAACGCGCGTTATCATATAAACAGTTCTATACAATTGTATAGAAACTGTAAACGCGCGTTGGGCCAACGCGCGTTGAACGCCTCTCATATAAACTAGGCCTAAGACTGGTTTCAAACCGATCTGATTTAAATTGAGCGAGAAATTAGCAAAAAGCACGCACAGGGTCAAGCGGAACGTTACGCGTTAGGAACGTTACGTTAGGAACGTTACGTTAGGAACGTTACGACCGTTAGGAACGTTACACTTTTTCGTACATGCAGCCGGTGTTTTATCAATTTATAAGATTGGTGATTCATCAATTTATAAGACGTTATCACGTCAATAATGTGAAAATGTGGCAATAATACCGAGAAATGGCATTATTAGTTCAAAAATAATTTAAATCAAAATATTGAGAAAACTAACATGACTGTTTAATTTTGTTAGACAGTTGTTCACCAATGCAGAAACTGAGTTTTGGAGAGTGTTGACAATGCTATTATTTTTATTGTTTAAAAGCTTCTGCATAATTATTATTTGGTTAATTTATATAATTATCATTTGGAGACAGCGGCATGATGTTGTTTTCAAGACACTATATAGATATATTTTTGAATAAACCACTTTTACAGTAATGCCAACATTAAAAACTCCCAGTGTGTACATAAAGGATTCTGTTAGAAGGCACAAGTGATGTAGATATTTGTTAATTGTATCAAGAATATGTACAATAATATAATCCAACAATATAATATTAGATTTCGGGTTTCTCTAACAGCGGTTTGTGTTTGTATTTTGATTAAGATGTGTACGTTGTTATTATATTTGTTATAATTACCTTCGCAAGTTTGTAATTTAAATTCAGATTTAACAGTTTGCAATACACACACTGTTTCGTTGTAATTTGTGTACATATTTTGACGATTATAATAATATTGAATTATTGTTGAAGACTCTGTGTGTTATTTTCTGATAAAACATTTGTTTAGGATATTGTTTACCAGACATCTATGATAATATTATTACCAATCGGAATAATAACGCGTCATGCAACGCCTGGATTTTTTGGCAGCTTTTTTTCAGGAAATCGACCAAATTCAATAAATATAGAAATCCATAAACTCTTGATGGATTACAGTAAAAAATTTTGGTTTGACAGTGATCTTAGATTGTAATAATATATTTACAGTTTTTATACGTATACAGGAGCAGTCTAATGTCGTTGTGAAACTCTCTGTCATGTAGAACATTAGATTGTACTCACACAAAGATAATTGAAAAAGATCGCTTTTCAAGCTAAATTTTTTTCAATATGAATAGAAAAAAGTTGTTTCAAAACTGTAAGTTGTACAAAAGACGATATTACATACATCGTGTCAACCGATCATTTATTTATCGAGCAAGGTCGATTTAAAATTCTACTATGCTTTTCCTGTGGGAAAATATGTATGGTAACAATCTAAGGTTATCGTCAAATCAGATTTTCTAAGAATACTTTCTTCAACTGAGCATCTGTAAAAAATACATTTTAAAAAAATCCGCCCAATTGGGCGACGGGACCATTCCAACTTCTAAAATATTGACATTTGATTTAGTATAATAAAGAGAATAAAATTTCTGATATTGCGTGAGGTGACGCGGGTAATGGATAGTATTCAATATGGTACAATTTGTTATTCTTTGCCATGGTTACCTAATAGTATGTTCCACGTCATGTAATAATTAATCAAAGCATGCTTAACTAGTTTATTTCTGACAGATCTACTAAATAAAAGAACAGCTGAAGTTCTTTATTTTCAAATAATTTCCGAAACTATAAAGTTTAGAAAAAAAAATTCTAACAAAATTTTCTTGAAAAACTAAATAGAATAATAAACTGTTATGAAAAGTATCCCATTATTATATAAAAAACATCATTATAGCATAAGTCTTTTTTGCACATGTGCTGATTTTCCCCAAAAACATTAGGGCTCTTCATATTTACGTATCAAATATCCTCCCAAAATTTGGTTTCAATCCGTTCATCCGTTTGACCCATATCGTGTTCACAGACGCACAGAGTTTTTCCAAAAATATGTTTTTTGGATTCAGGGGGCCTCAAAACGAAAAGATGTTGTGGGTTGGAATGGTAAAATAGTTATAAGTGAAAAAAGGTAGGTATATTTATTTTTTACTTTTGACAATAAATCTTATTATTATTTGCTCCAATTTTCTAATGGTTTCACAGGAATTGTCAAGTACTAATCACAAAATTTTCATAGGAAATAACACTGAATGAGGTCAATAATTATGGAATAATTAATTGTAGGCTAACTGGAAACTTCACGGCATAGAAATAGTCCACCCTTTTGGATAATATTATCTATTCTCTGAATATTTTGGGTGGATCATTTTGCTAGGACACGCAATGTAAAGCATAGTAGATTCCAACAGCACCTACGAAGGAATGGTGTTATCTAGTGATTATATCGAAGTATTGAAAGCTAGTAAAAAAAGATATTGAACAGAAAATCCGATTGAATCGTGACAAGTTTTATACATCGTATAAGAAACTTTGAAGCAAATCTAAGCATGGGCAAAGTTTTTCATAAAAGTTTTTTTTATGAACTGAATCGTCGAACCAATAATACACAAACGTTTATTTCGATGACACGGACGTACATTAAATGTATAATTCATTTCGCAAACAAGAAAGAGTACAAAAGACCAATAAAAATAAACATTCGCATGGCTTATATTTACTTCTTGTTATCTTTCTTAGATGCACTGTGGAAGTAGCTATCTATTTATACCAAATAAATAAGATCGTTTTCCGCTAGAAAATGTTGAGTAGTAAAAGGTAAGCTCTATTGAGAAAATACCCATAATGACCACTGCCCAATGCCCACACGAATAACAACCACAATGTCTTCTCAAGAACTCATGGATGGGAAAAAAATGTTTTGATGTGTAATTTTTACTGATTATTTTGCAATCCTGTATGACATACTTAATTTGGGAAGGTGCACTTTCCGCTGTAAGAAGGCTGCGTTTCGAGTATTGGCAGTAGTGACAAGACTTGCGCACTGTCGACCTCGTTTTAAAAACAATATCGAATAACGACTCTTTCAGTCTTGTACGTCTATCATTGCTTGGTTTATGTCATAAAAGAGCATCATTCCGACCAATTCAGAAATACCTAATTACGACACACTGCATAAAAATTCTATAACATTGCCGCTGCATAGATTAGCCACTGTTGAAAAAAAAAATTCGTGTACCAATCTCTCAAACTTTACAACGAATTGCCTAATGAATTGAAAATGTTGCAGCTGGGAAAAAACACCGATAATCTTTTTATCCAATAACTGTTTTTGTGCAATTGAAGAATTTTTTAATTATAAATTTTAATATGTAAATTTGACGTCACATAATATGTCCGTATTGTACTATCTTTGTGTTAAAAATATCTATGCGCGATTCATCAATTCCGTGGCAAAATTATATTATGTAACTACTACCTAGTTGTCAGCATATTCGGATTTAAACGTACACACATCTTTTGAGAGTCCAGGGGATTCCCGACTCACTGTTCTTTTCATTAGAGCTCCGTACCCAAAGAGTCTAAACAGGAGGCTAATGTTGTGGCAACGTTGTCTGTTCGTCCGTCAGAGGTTTCTAGCTCGTTAACGGAAAACACTAGAAAGTTGAAATATTCACATAGATTATGTATTGCGTTGACTCAAAACTGAAAACCATGTTTAAAAATTTTAAAATTTTAATATGAGGGAGGCTCAGTACATGTAAAAGAGAGGTTAAAACTTCTTTTTTCTAACTAGGCACGTGGGGGTTAAAACTACTTAAGTAAAACACGTCTGTAGTTTATGAAATACAAAGATGTGAGAGGTCGTTAACTTTGCCAGTTGGTTTTTGTTATGGCTCCATCGCAAAAACAACAAAATAATACGAAATTTATGTAAGATATTTAATATATAATATTATACATATTTAAACACCAAATACCAAGAATACTTCTATACTTTATCTCGAGGAGGGTTCCATACATACAAAAGAGTGGTTGCAAAAACATGTTTTTTTTATTTTTTTGGTGATTTCTTTTATCGGTAAATCTACGGCTCTATTAAGACGCAACGTCTCCTAGTAGAGATACCGAAACTCGAAAGTTACGGTGCTTGTGCTTTAGCTTTTTGGGTCGGCATATCGTATAAATAATAAATATAGGTAAACATTTGGTTTGGACGCTCTTAGCGCAAACTCAAAGAATGATGTCCCATCATCAATATAAATGTTGGTTATGCGGGTGGCAGCATTGTAAGACATAAGTCAATACCAACATACGCATGTGTACATTCCCTACATTGCAACATGTATGCGACATGAATCACCATAATCCGGTCTCTGGTACGCTGCTGCGGAAGGCTCCTCATTTGCGAGGGTCGGCTGTATACATGAAAGCTGATGAGTCAAACTCTACCAACGATTTCTAAAGCTTTGTTGATGGACGACTAATGATCACGCTTCGCTTATTGCTAATGGCGAGGGATTTTAAATTGTTATTTTACGATCAGAAAAACGATCGTTAAAATGCATCTTTTTACCCGACTACCACGAAGTCGTGTGTCTCATCCGTCTGTAAGTATGTGACTATGCGTGGAACATTCTGGAATCTAAACATATGGACCTATTTTGGCAAATAAGTGCTCACTGGTTCATCTCGAATCGTTATATGAAATTTTGAAAAAAATACTTTCTTATTCTACTTCAAAGATGAACAATTAATGGATATAATCAAAAATTTTATTTTTATCCCAGTTTCTACTCACAGAAATTCCCTAAATGTATATACAATAAAGGATAGGGTCTGTTTGAATTTTTGTCATCTTTTGGCATAATTATAAGTAAATTTCATAATCGGATCGGTAAGTTTATCATAATAATAATAATTTTGAACAGTGCACATTATTCCTTATAAATAAACAAATAATATAAATCAAATATTTCATTTATATATCCTTCCTCTTAATGGAAAATAAGAATTTAAAAAATATGTTCATTTCAAACACCATAATATGATACTAGCACATCGTTCTCGCGCATAGATAAAGAGAGGTACGTGTATGGAAAGAGATGTAGGTATTTACCTACACCGGATTATCCAAGTCTAAAAGGGCCAGTGGGCGTGATTCAACTGCGGACAGTCAATCAGCTGAAACTGTCTACCGATGACGTATCTCCGTAGCGAGATTATTCTATATATGTTTAAAATTACCTACATTAAAAAATATAATCACATTTGAGAAAAATTGTTTTATTATCTGTTTACCCTAAAAATGTGGGACGAACCGATTGTGGTAATAACGGTTTCGGAGCTAGAAGACTGTGATAGATGGACAAACAGAACAGTGAGTCCAGTATAGGGCTCCGTTAGGACCCTTCGGGTATGGAATCTTAAAAACGGAATAAAAAAGCTCAATCAATTAGACGACAGGACTTAAAAAATACTGACATTTAGTACACGTATTTAGGGCGATCTTTTTTAGATTTCAAGATTTCAAAAAATATTGTGAAATTATGAAATATTAATTTGAATTTAAATTACCATTCCTCACTTCTATAGTTGGAGTGACGAAAAAGGACACGTGAATAATTCTAAAATATATAGGGTGTCCGAGCGACCGCTTACGAACAATTTAGTCAAATCGAGAAAAAAATACTGAATGAAAAGTTTTTTAGACATTTTTTGGTGCTGTAATTGTCACCAATAAGAAGGGGTGTAGGCGTGGTTTAATAATATTCTTCGTGTATACGAAAGTAGCCTATCTACTGCTTTAAAAAAATCAATAGTAATATCAATGTTACAGTAAAAAAATCAAACGGCGTAACATCACAGGTCAAGCTGTAGTCGCGGTTGGCATGGTGGGCTGTGGAAGAGAAACATCGTACCATCAATTATTCAGGTCTTATATACACTACCTTCTCCCGCACACATACATATTGCAAGAAAAAATATTTGTTCAAATTGGTTAAATAAAAATACCGAAACATGTGCTGAATACATATCAAACTTTGTTTAATGTACCTACAATATAGTTGAACGACTATAGTAAAACCATGCGAACCAAGCGTTCTGTTTTGTTTCCTGAATTCTTTTTTTTTTTATCCTTCCAACCCAATAGTGGGGAATTGTACTAGTTTAGGTCCAAATTACATTTTAAAACTTTACAATATTTTTCGTTTTGAGGTCCTCCGAATCCAAAAAACATATTTTTGGAAAAACTATGTGCGTCTGTTTGTCTGTTAGTCTGTTGGTCTGTTTGTCTATTGGTCTGTTAGTCTGTGGGCACGATACAGGTCAAACGGATAAACGGATTAAATCCAAATTTCGGGAGGATGTTTGATACGTAAATATGAAGAGCCCTATTGTTTTTGGGGAAAATCTGCGCATGCGCAAAGAGATGCTTTAACTTTGTTTTTTATAGAATAATTGTATATTTTTCATAACGGTTTATTATGTTATTTATTTTTTCTAGAAAATGTTGTTAAAAAAATGTTTTTTCTAAACTTAGTTTCGGAAATATTTTGTAAATAAAACAAATCAACTGCCTTCTTATGTTTTGTAGATCTGTCAGAAATAAACTAGTTAATTTTTAAATGACGTGGAACATATTATGTAGCATGGCAACGAATAGCGAGAGAGAGAGATTGTAAATTATAGACGCTCAACAGCTGAGGACATCAGCGTCTAGCAACAAATAGCAAATATCATATTGAATACTAGCCATTACCCGCGTCACCTCACGCGATATCAGAAATTTATTTATTAATTATATTATAATGTCAATATTTTTGAAGTTGGGATGGTCCCGTCGCCCAATTGGCTGGATTTTTTTTTTGTATTTCAATACCCTTATTGATGTTCTGTTTCTATCCTCCTGGTACTATTTTTTAACGTAGTGTGAAGGAACTAATTTTATTGGGTTATTAAGATTTTATTCCGTATTATTTTATTTTTAATTACTACTGTTTGACCGAGGAAAGAATGTCGGCCAAAAGAATGTGTCAAGAAAACAACCGAACGATTTGTAGTTAATATGTGTTATAAAAGTTATGGAAAACGCTCTGGTTACACTGTATCATTCGAGTAATCTACACCTGAGGCGTTTCTTATGCAATATCCAGCTGTTTCAATGTATAGTGTGTTGATTCATTCAATGCATACTGTGTATGAGTAATTGACTGAGCATGTAATTGCGAGATTTGGCTGATTTTATGTAAGGATATCAAAATTTCGGCCAGTGTGGTGTATACTATTTTTCTTCATACCTCGGTCGTAAGTACTGTTATTAAATACATTAATTAATTAATTACTTATTAATTTCGTAAAAACACAGATAAATTCCAAGCAAGCAGCTTTGAGATTATATACGTAAAAAACGAATGACAGCTGTTCGCGACTATTAGCTAAAAAGCTAAAATGTAATAGGGTTGGTGTGGAAACGACATCTAAACAACAGTTGATAGGTTATTGTTTCTTTACTGCCGCCCGAACATACGTTCTTCCCTCATCAGTGCATGTAATCCCACCAATGCGCAAATATTAGACTTTCTGCGTTAAAATTGATGCTGAAAGTATATACTTTCGATCGAGGTGTGAAGAAAAGTATATAAAGCGACATCTCTAAAATCTTTATATATAAAATTTACGTGTCACATGTTTGTCCGCGATGAACTCCTAAGCTACTGAACCGATTTTAAATTTGATTTGCACACCGTGTGCAATTCGACCCAACTTGAAAGATAGGATAGCTTACATTTCAATTTATAGTCGCAATATTATTTTATTGCAAATTATTTGTCTATTCCTTGACAGTCATAACACAACCATATAAGATGGCGATACCTGTTGACTGGATTGAGTGAATATTCAATAGATGGCGCAACGAACTTAACAACCATATAAGATGGCGATACCTGTTGACTGGATTGAGTGAATATTCAATAGATGGCGCAACGAACTTAACAACCATATAAGATGGCGATACCTGTTGACTGGATTGAGTGAATATTCAATAGATGGCACAACGAACTTAACAATCATATATCTAGATCGAGGATGTAAAAAAACTGAATATCGTTTAAAACAAATGCTTTTTTTTTCGAGCACGAGAGTAAGTGTTTTAAAGACTAGTTATCCACGAATACTTTACGCTATTCTTTTTCGAGCACGACGGCGCAGCCGGAGTGCTCGACATACACACATATACGCCCATGTATATTTTAAAATAGCTAGCAATTAATAAAATAGATAGATAGATAGATAGATAGATAGATGTTCCAATTAAATTGTTTTATTATTTCACTTTATACGTAGCGAAGCACGTACAGGGCCGCTAGTAATTATATAATTCTTGAAGTATTCTCCCAACGTTCAAGTAGAAAATTTAAAAAAAGTTGATTATTTAAATTCGATAATGCATTATAAAAAATTTTAATTTCGTTGTTATTTGAAATGCGCTGCCCTATTTTCGCTACATGAGCAAATGCGGACGGTACCGTAGAATGAGGCACCGGATAGAGTGCAGACAGTGAAGAGTCTCCGATGTAAGGTTCGGGGACTGCGCCTCGGGCGATCGAAGCTGAAATTACACGCGTACAGGCGGTCGGACGTATAGAACGTTCCACGACAACGAGTTGAGAATTGCAGCTTTTGGACGGTAATTATGTCTATAATTGAAATCTAAGAAGGGGTTATTTTCACTCAGTTGCATTTCTGTCCAGTTCTCTCTCTTCCTTGATTGTTCGTACTTAGATCTGTCCTTGTTCTTTAAATCAAAGATAGATGTCTATGGTAATCAAAATAATTTTGGAATTCTCCGATAATAACTAAAGCTCAAGAACTATTTGGAACAGAGCTATTGTCAATGATTCATAATTAATGAAAAAGGGGTTAGAGTACGATAACTCGATGTGCAAAATATCCACTGGAAATACACAATTATTATTTTATATAACATACAACAGTGTTATTTACCGTTTTAAGTGCGGAAAATTGATTTTTATAAATTTTTTTTGCGTAGTGAAAAGGGGAATACGTTTGGCGGGAGTTCTTTAAAAAACAATTACGGGGTCGTGTCGTTGCGATGGATTTTTTTTGCGCAGTAAAAACGGGAAGGCGTTTGGGGGGAGTTCTTTATAAACAATTACGGAATCGTGTCTATGCGATGGAGTTTTTTTTTGCGCAGTAAAAAGGGGAGAGCGTTTGAGGGGAGTTCTTTAATAAACAATTACGAGGTCGTGTGTACAAAGTGAGATAGTAATACAGTAATTCTATACCCGTTACTATGACGTGCATACATGATTTCTGATTAGTTAGACTCAAAAAGTGAAAGACGAAAAGTAGTTCCAATTTTTTTTCGTATTTTTGAAGAAGTTTGTGAATAATCTGCAAAGTTTTTTTTTTGGAACGTCAAAACTTAGCGTTTTCTATGACTTAAAAAAAAGTCAAAATTTGGACACATCGAATTATCGTACTGGACCCTGAAAAAGGAATTTAATGACATGTGCCATGTTTTATAAATCATTCCAAAAATGATCAATTATCGTGTTACAGATGTAGGTTTTACTGACATCTGCAGATGCGGATTTTTTGACATCCGCATCTGCAGATGTGGATGCTGAAAGTAAAAGAATAATAATATTTATAACAGTAAATGGGACTGATTAGTGAATATTACATTTTTCTGAAACTAACTAAATAAAATTGAAATCTATTAGCATTTTTTTTTATTAAAAGGGGATAATTTTCGTTACTTAAAAATCAAAGTGTATTTGAAAAATAATAACATTGCATCCATTTCAAAACTAAGGCATTTCGTAAAGCTTGATAATTATAATTATTCCTCTTATGGCCAACTAGTCAAAGGACTCAAA
Organism: Xanthostigma xanthostigma; assembly: GCA_963575645.1. Lineage (NCBI taxonomy): Eukaryota > Metazoa > Arthropoda > Insecta > Raphidioptera > Raphidiidae > Xanthostigma > Xanthostigma xanthostigma. Next base: position 18,175,217 of record OY754472.1, on the reverse strand, counting down.
AACGCGTCCCGCCCCCATGACTTGCATCACATCCGTATCCGGAAAAGCTCCGAAACGACTATTGCGGATGAAGCAAATTCTACGCGATTTTATCCTTGTTGATTGAACACTTGTATTTCAGGAGTTTAAAATAATATCTCCTCAAATTATTTTGACTAATTTACAAACAATGTGTGGGTAAATACGAACACCAGTGCACCATGTGTTCTGAAATTTGAATTATCTGCCAAACTTAATAAACTAACTTCAATTTCCTGAGGGAATAATAAACTCCTCGGCATTCTTTGAACATTGTTTCGTTAATAATCTTAATAAAATTCTACGTTCATCTCTTCGCACGAAATATACTTTGCATTGATTTTTTTTTAATTGAGCTCGGTTTATAGTTTGAATTTACATAGTTTAAAAGTTTGCTAAGTGGAAATATTTTGACTGTAGATTATCAAGTTGACCACAATTTATTTTTGAGTAAAAAATTTGAAGATAGTTGGCAAAACCAAACGTGCACATCCCGCAAGTTTTCCACTTTTCCACTATTATTTATATAGTACCGGTCGCTACCATAGAGATATAAGTAACTAGAGTACGCTAGCGGGTATGCTTGCCATAAGTAAAAGTGTCTGCAGTTCAGAGAGAGAACGCTGCAAACGTTCCGTATCATTATATATGTTTACTCAAATCAGCATTGTTTTGTATCATTAGCTACCATAGAGATAAGGAACTTTTCTCTGTCTGAATTGCAGACACTTTCACGGCCCATTCGCGTACTCTATAGTAAGTACGCTACTCGCGGTTCCGCATGCGACTGAGATGAAACAATAATAATAATGTCTTATACAATAGCAGTGTGGCTCGGCTCCATCGTATTACAGTATTAGTCGTTGGCTATTTATCGGATGTCTGCTGTTTGTAGTATCTAAAATTAGCCGCCATTTGACAAATTAAATATTTAACACACTGGAGGGATGAATTTTCAAAAATCCTTTCGTGGCGTTCACCTACGTTATATAAGGAACTCCTGTGCAAAATTTCATGCTTCTAGACCAGGGGCGGGCAAATCTTTTGATCGGCGGGCCACATAGCTGATCAAAATTTGACCGCGGGCCGGATGGCTGACGAAAATTTCACCGCGGTCAAAAATTTGCAGAAAACAGATCGTCGCATTCTATTTCCGCATTCGGAGAGCAAAAAAAAAAGGTCCTCACATTCTATTTCTGCATGTGGAGAGAGCAAAAAAAAAAGGTCCTATCATTCTATTTCCGCTACTATTTTTCTAAAATTTTCTAAAATGCTTCGCGGGCCGGATAAAATTGCGCTGCGGGCCGGATTCGGCCCGCGGGCCGCCATTTGCCCAGGCCTGTTCTAGACCCACCGGCTTAGGTTATGAGTTGTCTGTCAGTGAGTTTTATTATTAAGTTGAAGAAGAGTTGAAAAGAAGTTGAAAAGCAGCCTGTGACTGAACCTCGCCTTTTAGTGCACTTATATGTACTAATAAAAATTATTATTATTATTATTATTATTATTATTATTATTATTATTATTATTATTATTATTATTATTATGTGAAGGATAAATTCCTTAAAGAATTTTGCATCCACAAGCCCCCTAAACTTCGGGTTCGTCACCGTCACACAAGGGATACTTGCGGAGCAAGTTGAAACCATAACCGCGTCTCAAACCATGAAATGGGCGATTACAGTGAGTTTGGGTCGTGCGCACGGAGTACACGGAGCGACCCAATAAGCACAGCCTTCTGCATGCGGCAGACTAGTGATTCAGCATTGCGCTGACATGCCGGAATAGCTTTCATACTTGCCAACAGTGACGGTTTGGCTCCTCCAAGGACACCAATTATAAGGACAATTAATTTGACAGAATACTCTGGGTACTTATTATTATTATTATTATTATTATTATTATTTTTATTATTATTATTATTATTATTATTATTATTATTATTATCATCTGCGAGCGGTAACAGAACCTTTACAGTCTTGCGTAGTAGCTCAAAAACAGTTTCGTTTTAGCTACTGCGCGAGACTGTGACGGTCCTGTTACCATTCGCAGAGGGCTTGGAACAAAGCTATTGTCATTATAATATTATTGAAATTGATATAAAATCTTAAACTTTTTCTATCCATTCAACTATTATAACATTAAAATAAGCAGCTTTTACTGTTAGTTTCATTATGAATGCCTCTACATTTTTTTTTATCTTGTGTTTGTGACTATTTCAAATTAACTTTAGATTAAATTATTAGAGCAACTCAAAGGTATACGATTTTCCAAAGCATTTACAATTGAATAGGTAATCAGTTCAAGTAAATTACAGACTTCAGTGTATACTTTTGTGTTCTCGAGTCTCCTCCTCTCATTTGATGGAAATTATAAAACGTTTCTCTAATGACTTCAAATGAATGGGCTTCTCTTTTATCGTTTTGTAATATCAATTACTTTGAAATAAATGAACAGTGAAAATCGATTTCCTTAGAATTACAGTCCTTCAAAATCTTAAATCGTTTATTTGAGAAAAAAATGAAATATTTTATTTAAAAGCATGTCAGTCAAGAAACTATTAAAAACACTTTCAGTTAAAAATAAATTTGCCATTTATGTATTTAGATATACATTAATTATGTGCAAAAGGTTATGAATATACCTAGTCGTATATAAACTTATGATCTTAAAAGAATACGAGTTTTTATAAAATTCGAAATTTCTCAGAACTTTTTCAAGTTCATCGTGCTTGTACAAAAATACAAACTGATTTCAGTAAGCACAAGCAAAAAAACGTCTGTACTTACGGTTTAGTCATTAGTTGTATCTATTTAAATTTTCCCAAAATTGACAAAAAAAAATTTTCGACTGCCTATAACTTCTGAACCAAAAGAGATACAGAAGTTTAGTTGTGCTGAATGGAGAAAAAAAGTCCTTAATTTGAAAAAAATTATATATTTTAAGACACGAGTTATCTATATGTATAACTTAAACTAGTGGAAGTGTACAAGAAATTCAAGAACTACAAAGCGCGAAATTTTATATAATACACCCCAGCGTTAAAGTTTGAAAATCGATGTATACAGGGTGTCCCATAAAGAATGGGACATAGAACAACCGCAGATTCTCCAATTCAAAATAAAACGATTAAGCGAAATATGCTTAGATAAAATGTTACTCGCTCTACCAGTGGCGTACGGCAGGAGTAAGTAATACTTGCACCCCTTCTAAATGTTACGCCGCTGTCTAAATTTTAATTTTGACTATAATTTTAATTTTTTTGATATTTTCTAAGTAAATAATGTACACTTGTTAGTTTGTTGTAAGGTCATTGGTTTTCGAGATATTCGCAGTTAAAGATAGATAGACATGTACTTTTGATTTGTATTATTATTAATAATATTCATTTTTACAATTTTGTCTTAAAAAAACTGCGAATATCTCGAAAACCAATGACTTTTCATCAAACTAACAAGTGTACATTATTGACTTAGAAAATATCAAAAAAATTAAAATTATAGTCAAAATTAAAATTTAGACAGCAGCGTAACATTTAGAAGGGGTACAAGCATTACTTACTCCTGCCGTACGCCACTGGTAGAGCGTACTGAACTAATTTTTTTTATTGTTAGGTATTTGAGTAAAATTATACGGTGTATTAAAAAAATTATGGACATTAATAATTTTTCAGTTTTCAACTTCAACACCCTGTATTTCGGAAACGAGTAACATTATATCTAAGCATATTTCGCTTAATCGTTTTATTTTGAATTGGAGAATCTGCGGTTGTTCTATGTCCCATTCTTAATGGGACACCCTGTATAGTTAATGACTTTGAGCTTAATAATAAAATTTAATTTTCTAAGTTTGAGAAAGAAAATAACAGTTCAAAAATATAGACTTGGACCCTACAGTCCTACCTTAATACAAAAAATAGTTATCTTTGCGCATTATGTTTTTATAAGAAAGACTCGTAGCTGATAGTTCTAAAATTTTAGTTTTAAAAACAACAGATACCTCGTGGTGTTTTTACCTCTGTATATAAGAAGATTTTGCACTCCCTTGAGCCTTCTGCAGACGAAATAACATCTTCGACTTCTAGCTCTGGGACTTTAAATCGTATTTGTTATTGGTACTGTACGAGACATTATATTCTATAAACAAAATCTCTTTCACAAAAACTCGCCACCAAAGAATGAACAACATCGAGAATGTATCTACAGTAGTTCTTAAGCTATTCAGTAATTGATATTGTTTTCTATCGTGTACGATGACAATATCGAGCATCTATTGTCTACGATCTGTCTACGATATTGTTTATTTTCAACAATACTTCGTGAAGAGCCTCTTATGTTAATTGTTAATTAATAATTTCTCTATTTCTACCTTCTCTATTATTATTTTTGGCGACCTGTCGAGCTATTTGCAACATGACAACAATTCCAAATAAATCGGCTACAAATACATTATTTGCGCTTTCAATTGTTTTATGTCCTTTTTAGGATTCCGTACCCGAAGGGTGCTCAAACGGGACCCTATTACTAAGCCTCCGCTGTCCGTCCGTCTGTCCGTCTGTCTGTCTGTCAGCGGCTGTATCTCAAGAACCGTAATAGGTAGAGAGTTGAAATTTTCACAGAGTATGTATTTCTATTGCCGCTAGAACAACAAATAATTAAAAACCCCCCAAAAATCCCAAAAGAGGAGCAAACTAAGTTTTTTGCTTATAATTCGCTCAATTTAAATCGGATCGATTCTGTCTTAAACGAAAGAGGAGAAAATTTTACATAGATTTTGTATAACAGAATTCGTCGAAACACTTTTTTTATACAGTTTTATATAGAAATATAATGTATAAATTCAATTTTGTCTAATCCATAACATGCACGGGGATCGTCTGTCTTCGTTTGTTGCATACTGTACTATGGGAATTTAAAAATTGCGTATGTTCTGTTTTAAAAAAAAAGATTGCATTTGTTCAAAAACGAATGTCATTTCAAATATTAGTCAGTCTTTTGACATTATTTAGTATTTTGTGAAATGCAACGCCTTCTGAGTTAACGATTTGAATAACTAATTTTAATTATTAGAACATATTGCTTTGACAGATGCAAACGTCATTTTTGACATTTTTTACCATTCCAACCCTTCGTGTGCGAGTCCGACTCACACTTGACCGGTTTTTTTTATATACGATGATTTAATATCTCACCGAAAAGCTTCGACAAATGGAAGCTCATCTAATTCAAATTTAAACTAATTTATTCCTTGACTTAAATAAATAGAAATATATAAATTAAAAATAAATATAAAGTTAAGTAAAAGGATGATTGTTTTGTTATTAACAATGTATCATATTATGTAACGGTTTTTTTTTAATATATGGTTTATTGGCCTCTACATCCTCTGGCATAATCAGCCATTGTGTGACAGTTAAAAATCTTGTTTTACGATAACACACAGCGCCATGTACTACTGGACACATAACCTACTGTTATAAGTTTCCTAAAAAGATACCACTGTAATTAGGTGGCTTCAATAAAAAGCTTGAACGTATTGTACTTTTCTAAACATTATTGAACCTTTTACTTTCAGGGGTGTTCGCGTCTATTTCTGCGCTAACGACTTGTCTCCAAAAAAATAAATAAATTGTTTTGTTTATGTAAGCACGAACGGGATGATATAAGCGGCGTTTTGTTTGTTTTGTTACATAAATTGTCTGTTTACTTCTTCACGGTGTTCTTCTGTGGAACACTGTCATCGCTGTTGTAGTCGTTGTGTGTCTCTATTCTCTAACGAACGAAAATTATACTCCGGGGAATTGGAAATACCTCGGAATTCATAACATATAATATTGTTTAAATTGAATATATATTTACATAATATTGGGTCTAAATTTGAAATCAATATTGTTGATAATAGTCAGGGTCGTGTTTAACTAATTTGGTAATCTGATCAGAATATAGTCTATTCCAAACTAGGTTCCACGGAACACTGATGCTCCGCGTAAAGCCAATAAATATTCCATGTGAAATTAATAATACAACCTTCGTAATGATTTTATATGCTGCGCCCAGTTGTAAAATGTTTGAAACCTACCCTGTAAAGTAACCAGAGCGTTTCGCTAAAATTTCAGGATTTTTGAAGTGTTTCGTTATTGGAAAAGTTTGGAAAAAGGGGAACCCTTTCCCATGAACCTATTTAACAATAAAACTGAATGGTCAGCATCTGTTCGGTTACTTGAAACTTAACAGTGTAACAATCAATCAGATAATTGATTCCGCGCATTTTCATCCACCGACAAAATATCCTATCAGCAAAACTGGTGTAGAATTACTGTATTACTATCTCACTTTGTATACACAACCCCGTAATTGTTTTTTTAAAAGAACTCCCCCCAAACGCCATCTGCTTTACACTGCGCAAAAAAAAAAACGCCATCGCATCGACACGCCCCTGTAATTGTTTTTTTTATTTACCCCAAAGGCCTTCGTCCTTTAACAGCGCCAAAAAACGCCATCGGGATCGATACGATCCTGAATTTGTTTTTTAAAGAACTCCCTCCAAACACTTTCCCCTTTTCACTGCGCAGAAAAACGCCATCGAATCGACACGACCCCGTAATTGTTTTTATGTCGAGGGATATTTTGCCCGTATAATATTTAGTCAAGATGATATTATGTCGGATGATATTTTGTCGAGGGATCACAACGCCCATTACCCAGATAATTTGTTCATCCTAACAGAGCATGTGCTGTTCACGTGATAACTATATCTATTGGTGGGAAAGACTACAGCGTAGGATTGCAGGTCGCATTGCGGAAAATCAAGTCATCTCGATTTAGCTTCACAGAGTCACAACAAAACCGAGAAACTCTCAAGTATCGTGAATATTGATTTTTTTCCTCCCATCACTGTCAAATTTTCCATATATGGCCTGAAATTTTAAACTTAAACAAATGCGAATGAAAAGTGTTGGAATAACGCTCTTCATGTAAGAAGTAAAAAACGTTACCGTAAACCGGGGTTACTTTGCCTTTGACACCCTTGTAAATATTTACTTTATTAACTATTTATATGCACTATTGTGTTAAATTACCGTGAAATAATGCATTCTAAGACATTATTATGCGTAAATAAGAAGCGGGTGTGCAAGTTTTAAACGCTGGGGGAGGAGCATGCTGTCGCTTGTCGACACAGTAGTTCAATTACTCCCGCGCCCAATGCTAGCGCGCTGTGTGTGTATTTTCGTCATGCTTGTTCGAAATTATAAAGGAAACACGTTCTCGCAGATATCAATAATACACCAAAGAAAATTTGATGAAAGCGTCTGAAGACTTTAGACTTGCCAAAAATCGGTCGCTGAGAAATACAAAATAAACATGACAACAATGAACCATGAACCATAGTTTAAGAAACTTAAATTATTCCTATCTTAAAAGTTTAAAGGATTAATTGATAATAAAAGTTACTGATTTCAAAAGTTAGTTTTTATTTGTAATTTTCCGCATTTAATAATACGCCATTTTTATATAGATAAATCCATTTCATACTCTTAAAATAGTTTTAAAAAACCTCACGAATATGTTTTTTGACATAACTTGAAAAATATATAGGTATATCAAGAAAATTCACATGACTACATTGACACATAATTGAATTATGCTGGGTTGCAGAAAGGATTGTGAAAAAAATTGATTTAACAATGACCTTAGATTGTGATCATATATTCACAGTTTCCGTACATCAGGAGCAGTCTAATGTCGCATTCAAACTCCCCGTCATTTAGAACATAAGATTACACTCACATGAAAACAAATGATTGTTCTACATAAAAAAGATCGCTTTTCGAGCTAAATTTTGATCAAAATCCGTAGAAAAAAGTTGTTCAAAGTAGAAACTGTACAAAAAACGATGCTTAAAACATGTATACGCAGTTTAAAAAAAAATATCGTTTCAATCGATCAATTATTTTTGGAGCAAAATCGATTTAAAACTCTACAATGCTTTTCATATGTCAAATTAGACTTTCTGACAACGCTTTCTGCAACTAAGCATAACTCTTTTTAAATTTTGAGTGCGGTTGATAATTTAGCTTCTTCCGGGGATTGGTAGCCTAAAAATTTTTCGGTACAATGAAAATTAAACTAAGATTTTGTAACAGAAAAAGTTATAGTAAATAAAACTTCCAAACTATATTAGAGAAGGGGCGGTTTACGGACCTCCCAAAAAATGTATCGTTATATCTTATATTAATAAAATAAAAATTAAGTCAGGAAGAACTTTTTTGAAACTGAACAAAATAAATTAATCGTGTTGAAATAAGTCTCTTGTATTTTATCATGATAGAACAAACATTCTAATAAAATAATATCGCACACTCCTTAGCGGAAAAGGAAGTGATCGTGATTTGAAAATGTCTTTTATTTCATTTTTTATTTGCTTGCACGGAAATACTGTGTACGACACACTAGAATTCTAACACAGTTATCCTTTTTTTCAATACTCCAGTCATCGATTGAATCGCGCATATATGCAGAAGGTAAGTTTTACACTTTTACTTTTCAGTTTACCAGACTGCTTTAGTCCTCTTTCTCAATAACTTGTGTTACTCTTCTGTGTTAATAACATTTACAATATTTGAGGTTCAATTTACTAGAAACATGATAAATTAATTTAAAAATTCGACAGCTATAATACCTACTTATAAAAACACGTGCGTTCACCGAAAGTGATAACAGTAAAATAATAATAATAATAGCAGTAGATACAAGTAAAAGTTTAAATAGTTTTTTGTTCAACTCGAGTTTTACTATCGAAAACTGCTGAGGTATATTTTTTTGTACTTCAACCTCAACCGGAATATTTTTTTCCAATGGCAACATTTTATTTTTTTACATTTTCGATATTTCCATTTTTTTCTCCATAAATTCATATAAAACTTTCATAAGGTTACACAAGAAAACATTCGAGAAAAACGTTATCAATTAAATTACTAATAATTATTATCTACTGTATATTTAATTAATCAATTGATAACGTGTTTCTCGAATATTTTCTTATGTAACCTTATGAAATAATAATAATAAAATTTTATTGTCAAAGAATAGTAAAAGAATAAAAAAATTACAATATTTATTACAGTGTACCAAAACAACCAACTGCTTAGTAAATCCACATTAATAAACATGTTTAGATAATTAAATTGTTCCTATGGGAAAAAAGGTGTAAAAAAAACCAAGCATTACCTTATGAAAATTTTGTATTAATTTATAGAGAAAAAAATGGAGATTTTGTAAATGTAAAAAAATATATTTTGCCATTTGAAATAAAAGCATGTACACTTCAAGTTAAGCTTGAAGTATGAAAAATATACCTCAGCAATTTCCGACAGAAAATCTCGAGTTGAAAAAAAAACAATTTAAACTTTTTTTTTGTAGTATAGATACACGAATTGTTCACTGGTGCCACTTTCGGTGAACACCCTGTATAAGTGAAAAATACTATTAATTTTGTTAAAGGTAAAATATAATTCTTTGAAGAGCGTAAATTAGCAAACATTTAAATAGCAGCCCTATAAGAATATCGCAGCGGAAACGTAACATTAATACTGCATAAGTTGTTGCGAATTGCGGCTTACAGAGTGAGTCAGTATGTCGTTAAATCTTTCCCTGCGTAACACAGATATATGTATAGCAACATTTACCCCAGTCAGTTCCTTGTCCTCTTTATCCTTCAACTCTACTTCAGGTTATTTCGAGAAAATATTTACATAAAATGAAAAACTTTGTCAACTTTCTCAAATAAAAAGGGTTGTATCGTAATGCATACGGCTACTTTTTTTCTTACTTTGGTTTCTTTCTTCACACGAACGGAAAACAGGAATAGCAAATTTAAAAGCTAAAGTATAATTGAATTTATCCCGAAGTGTAAATTGCTTTTACTAAAGCATTTCTTATAGTCAAAATGATGTATAATATTTTATTAGTTATATAAGTTTCATTTTATTTGTAGACTCAAAAGAGATTTCCTTGTAACGCAGGCCTCGGGAATAACAGTGACCTGGGAAAAAACGATCGAGTGTCACTAAACAAAAGTACGCATAACGTATTTGTGTTTAGATCATAGCTTAGACAAGGAAAGGATCAAAATGCATACAAGTATTACGTCAAATGCATTCTGATCGGTGCAGTTTGTATACCTGTTTGACCGTCTCAGTGATTGTGATCGTTGAATCACGTCTGTTTAAAAATTATTAAATATGTCAGCATAAATAGATTTTTTCGTAATTTTTACTAATGACAATTTCTTTTTATTTATATTTCTTAATAAACACACACATCTCTTTTTTCACTAAAGAGAAATGTCCATTTCCATTTAGTTGAAAACAAGTGACATTCTTAAATCTAGATTTAAAGCTGAAAGTCGTATAACAAATCGACGCAAAACTGTTAAAAATAAAAATGTTTTCCAAACTGTTTGCAAAATTTGATTGTTTCTTTGTTGACGATTCCAGACGTATTTACGAAGAAATTCGTCATCCATTTTGGGCGCTGTAAAAACCGGTAACAATGAAACGTTTCAAACCGGAAACAAACAAAAAATTACCGCTGCCCGTGTATTTAATTAACTCATTATGGTGACCGAAACAAATTCGAACCTAGCAGTGTCAAGGTTTCCTCGGACATTTGAGTTGGAAACCCCTGCTCTGAACTACTACAGTTTTATTCTAAAATAGAAAATAAAAAAACACAAAAAGTTAGGTTAACTGTTAGCTTTGTCATTAATGTATCAAAGACTTTTAACAGTTCAGTCGTAATTCTCCCCAAAAATGCTTTGCAACATTAATAAATGAAATGACACATAATATGTAGTAAGCTGTTGTGGAATAGTTGTAAAAACATTGGAAGATGTACAAAAACAACATATTTTTTGTAGTTTGCTCACGCGTTGAGACTGCGACGACGATGTAACAAAGTGATATTAATTGGGCGTGAGATGAGAAACCGCTGTTCCTAGTACAAACACAGTCCGGCCGCGGCGTTGTCGGTCGGTGTACTGTTTGACAGTTGATTAGTGCTCTAACAACTAAACTGATGCCCTATACATGTTGTCATACTAACTATTTTTAGTGTATCTGTACAACATTACAATGAATTGGTCTTCCCACGCGTGAATGTCGATAACAGTCGTAGGCGTACAGTTCAATTCAAACGTTGCGCCTCAGATTCTAACCAAATATTTGTCGAGGAAAGATCGCGCATGGACCGACTGCCTTCTCGCGAAGTTCCAGGACTGTTCGAGACCTGATTAGTTGTAAGCCTGAGTGCAACGAAAAATGTTTCTTGTTTTCAAATTATCTCTCTAACGTAAAGGATTAAAATCTCAGGTACCAATTGATAGCGTACCAAGTTTAATCCAAATCAGTCCTGCCGTTTTTTTTAAGTTATGTCTGTGAGCTATGTGCAACTCGCCGTGTGGAGCTAGCTGGCGGTTATTTTTGAAAATAGTTGCAATTTCATTTATACGATATAATACGAAAATGATAACGACAAATTATTTTTGCAGTGAAATATTAGTGATTAATTAAACCCTGTTGATATATGTAAGATAAGTTAACTTTATTTGTTAATTTCAATGTTAAATGTGTTGTGACAGAACCTTTATACATATTAAATTAAATCCCAAATTCATCAACTAATTCAATAATTATAATATTATAAAATTATTATATTTCCCGCGCTTTGTTTGTTTTTTTTTTTTTAATATTGACATGAATCGTGTTGTCAATCAAAAATAGACGCGACAAACCATAGTAACGAACTATGCACAAGTTTTCTTATTTTACCACCGCGAGCGTTACATTCGAAAACAGTTTAGCTGCGCCCTCTTCTACATAACTCATACAGCCAGGCACATTTTGAAAACACATCTAATCTAATACCGTAGAAAATATCCTAAAACCCCTAAAAACCTCCAAAACCCACCAAAAGTTGCCAGCTGAGAGAAAGCTCAGTTGGGTTTTAATTTGTCAACAAAATTTTGATGGTGATTAGTCATTAACCAACATTGCCAACGTTTTGAAAACTAAGTCAATCTCTTCACCAGGCCTACAAGTTTGCATTTTATTACAGAACTAATTAAGAGGTCTTAAAATATATTAGAATTTGCAGTTAATTTTTATTATTTTACCTGAACATTATCTGTCAGTTTCTCCTTCACCACAATAATTTACTGTTATACAAGCCTATTATTCCATACTAAAATGTGTGTTTAACTTTTTAACACAATATATAACATACAAAGAAAAAAAACTTTTGTAAGGAAGTTGTTTCTCTATTTTGTATTTGTTTAGCAATGATGCGGGTGTTATTCAAATAAAAAATAGCCAGTTGTTTAAAAGTTAAAAAGTGCCACACAGCTCCCTTTTGAGTTATTTAGAAACAATTTAACACAGAATCTAAAAACAGTTCTTGGAAGATGCCGGTAACAAAATATTATTTCTTTGTTTGTTCTTTTACTGCAAACACGTCGAGAAACGGCAAACTATAAATATATCAGATTTAGTAATTTTGTTGCAGACACAATTTATTTTTTGTCCTTACTCCTATAAAATGACTGCTTTTGAGACATGTACATCTATCGTATAATTTTAAATGCAAAAATATATACCTCAGCAGTTTCCGATAGTAGATTTTGAGTTGAACTAAACACTATTTAAACTTTTTTTGTACCTAGTAGGATACACGTATTATTCACTGTTGTTACCACTTTCGGTGAACACACTGTATACCATAATTTATAAATAAATATAGAAATACAAATTGACGTTAAGTTCTTTAAAAATCGACAAGAAAAATATAAGTGCTTATTATTATACAGGAGTATTTCCTATAAATGAAAAAATACAGTAATAAAATATTTTTAACAAAAAAATTGAACCGACTTCACACTAAAAAGTAAAAAATAATTGCGTATTGAAATGTTTTGGAGTTGGTGTCAGCCAAAATGAAATCTATTCCGAGAACTACACAAACTCCAAAATATTTCAATACGCAATTATTTTTTACTTTTTAGTGTGAAGTCGGTTCAATTTTTTTGTTAAAAATATTTTATTTTTCTCTTTTTAGTGTTAATCTAACACTAAAAATCGGTGAACATACATAAAAAGCATTATGTGTGTCTTTGAAATTTGAGAGTTTCCCTCGATTTCTCCGGATTCCACCATCAGATCCTGACTTGGTTCCGATGGGACCACCTCTGAGGTGCACTCTTTCGAATAAAAAAAAAAATTGAAAATCGGTCCATAATTGACGGAGAAATCGGTGAACATACATAAAAAAAAAATATACAGAAGAACATAGAACCTCCTCCTTTTTGTTGAAGTCGGTTAATTATAGGTAAATGGGCTCAGTAATAAAATAATTTAAAAGGTAATAAAATTAAAAAAAAAAAAAACTACTGTAAAAGAGAAAATAATCTTTCTTGTGGATTTGTTTGTTCGTCACATTCATTATGCTAAGTAGAAAGGTACAGACCCACTGGTGTAATTATTTTCCGATTAGTAAAAAAAAATTAAATAAGATTTTTTTAAATTTGTAACATCCCTTCTATTAAAAGAAATTAAATTGTCTATATATTTTTGTAAATGATTATAATTTATATTTTTTATCTCACCTGTTTTATCCGTGATATTACTACATTGTTTCCATGTTTCATTTGAAAAAATTCAGTTTTATGCACTACCTTATAAGGCCTAGCTCACATGAAGAGCGTTCAACGCGCGTTGGCGCAACGCGCGTTTACAATTTCTATACAATTGTATATAACTGTTTATATGATAACGCGCGTTCAATGCGCCACCAACGCGCGTTATCATATAAACAGTTATATACAATTGTATAGAAATTGTAAACGCGCGTTGAACGCTCTTCATGTGTGCTAGGCCTTATACTGCGTTAAAATCATCCGGTATACATATTACATAATTCAGTACACCTTCGCAATATTATTTACATATCATTACAAAATTGTAGAATAAATAAAATCACTGTTTAATTATGACGTCTCTGTAAATAATTATAATAAACATTGTTAAAATCTAGCACACTTTTTCACTAATATTATCATTAGGAAGATTCTTCTTAAAAAGGTGATGAATAAACAAGTTGGTACAAAAAATTCCGATTTCATTTTTAAACTAGCTCAAAAGTATGCTTTTCCAGAAATCTGAGGCCTTATACCATACCTACTAGTCAAAGTTTCCATTGTACAAAAGTATACTGGACACCACTGCTAAAATTTTATTAGTTAATTTAATAGATTATATGGCGGACAACGTCAAATCGGAGGCAGACTGTTTTGATATGCTTTGTTTATACTTTATATTCCGAAAGTAGTTTTTAATGGAAATTGTAATCTTTTAAATTGAAAAGGCAAATTAGTTGATATAATTGATATATTCGTGGTATTAAAACACTGTCTCCTTTAGATTTGCCTCTCATTATAATAGCCCTAACAATATTTCGGTCCAGATGAGAAACTTGTAAAGGTATACCATTACACAATTTGGGCGCATCAAGATTTCGCCTTAAAAGTACCGGAACACCGATTTTTAACCTTTATTTATGAGGAGGTGTTAATTTTTGGTATTTTATGACCTTCCCCATAGTTTAAACTATCTCCATTCTCAATTTCATCACAATCGGCCCAGCGCGGCGGTTTGACCGTAAAAGCGTAACAGACGAACAGACAGAGTTACTTTCGCATTTATAATATTGATAAACGGACAATTATGAAATTGAAGACTTTACTATAAAGTTAAACCAATATTCAATACTGTTGAAACAACCCCGCATGTAAATAACGTTTAAAACGCTGCAACTAAACATTTCATAAAACTATTCTATGAGTAATATAATATACATGTGAAAAGTTGCCGTGTCAAACTTTAAATATTAGTTTTTATATAATCTTGACAACGACTGACCCACGCTCAAATGTAACTCTATATCCAGGTGCAACTCATGCATTAATGCAACTGTAATTATTGTGCAACCCTTCTCTTAATCCAGCGGTTGACAATATTTTCGGGGACACAATAAATTAATTAATATCTGTATTTAAAATATACTGAAAATAGTTATTGTAGAGATGCCTATAGTAAGACAATAAACTTGATTCACTTTGTGTCCATTTTCTGGTAGCATAGGTACTTTTTTAGGACACCAACATCGACAGTCATTCGGGGCTTGGTACCTATGCAGGAGATTGCAAATTGCGATGTGTACAAAAATAGTTATTTGAAAATTACAAAATCAGTAAGCTCAAAAAAATTATCTGACGTCAGCGACTTAGAAATCCACGAGTTAAATATTGTCAGAAACCTAAGAAAGGTTTAAATTATGCTTTTTATTTTATTTCGATATCTTTTTAATTTCAGAAGAAGGTGCAGCCAAAATTACAATTTTTTCAAAAGCATATTACAGTAACCTAATTAAAAACAAGTATACATGTACCTACATATAAAAAATAAAATAAATTTGCTCGATTTAGAGCAACAGGACGACAGCTCATTTAATGCTGTTTTGGTTACTAATGGGTGAATATTTTTTATCAATTGGAAAAAAGTTTACCAAAGATAGTTAACACTATTTTTTGCTCGTTAAATGTTCCAAACAACTTTTCTGTTGTGAGTTGTTAATTGGTAATGTCAGTAGAGTTCTAATGGCCTGATGGCTGATGCTAGTCCAACTTGTTACCTACTGCCAATCTTTAAATTGCATGTACATATCGACGGTCGTCAGCCAAAACCTGTTATGTCAATTTGTGGTAAAATAAGATAAATGGCGTTTGACTCATCCAGATTTTTTTTGTTGCACTTATGGCCATATTCATCGAAGACTATTACTAATCTTGAAACAAATTTATTCGATTCAGTAAAATATACTTTCTATTCACCAACCAAATTATCAGATAAAATAGTTAGTTGAAGACGCTATACTCCTTGATATTTTTGTTGAATATTGTGACGTTCGCTCAAAAATCCGAACGATGGCGTTACTGTAAACGTCAAAAAAAGTTTCCTTAAAATAATAATGTTATATTCTAACCCAGTACACTTCACGAAAGATTAATAAACAATACATAAATAAATTCACAAGAGCAACTGTAGATATAATACTCCACGTTTATAGGTTAGGTATTATGATCTATGTGGCGGCCATTATTAAATATATAATAATTTAATAAATAAATGTTTATACCCGAGAACTTGGACAGAATAGATTTATACCTGCAGTAAACATATAATTATGCTTAGTGAATTATTTTATCTCTATTTATTCGGAGGAATGAAACAAATGTACCGAATAAATAACTGCTTAAGTTCGGTGAATATAGCCATTAGAAGAATAATTTGGTAACTCTTCATGTGTAAACTTCATTAGGTAATCCTTTTTTTATGTATAGATATTTATGGACGCATCAACATGATCATTAGCGTCCGGAATTATAAATTATGGACCGGTGAAACAATGAGAGTATATAATCCTGATGAGTGGAGGAACGATAGTATGCGCCTGATGCCGTTTTCGGTGTCTTTGAAAATGGTAAGGACTCCAAAAACGTTATTTTGAAAGTTTTTTTACGTTGATTCGTAGCGTTCACTTCATATTAGCGCGAAGGGTGTAGTATGGAAGCTTTGTTAATATGGTATAGTTCCACATAAAATGCAACAGACCCAACAACAATCTTAAGTTGAAAGTAATGAATATCATGGTCGTAGTGCAAAACCTTGCCGATAGAATAGTGCATTTGCTCATACCAGTAATGTGGAGTTTAAATGTATTATTAAATGAACTTTTGTAATTATAGACAAAATGCGAATACATATCTTATAATACATCATTTTTGTTACTACAGCTTTCGCATCAAATTTATAGAATTTCTTCATTTGGTATCCTTTTTTTCATGTTAAACATGTTAATATAATAATTAATTATTTTTGGTGTTTCGCGCAAAACAAAACACTTATGCAATCCCTTCAGTGTCCGTTCGTCCAGCTGTGCAATATGACAAATACACTAATTAATTGGTATTAAATTCAGATAACACGGCAATAGATGGTCTCAGTAATACTAAAAATAAACTTAGAAACTAATCTTTAACTTTGATCAAAATCAAAATATCGAATATACACGTTTAAAAAGATAAATAATAATTATTAAGCTTTTTCATAACACATGCTGTCAACTGATTCCACTAACTGATATAAGTATTAAAACAATAGGTACATTACTACATTATACATAATATGTTACACAATCTAAAACGTATATCTAAATGTTCGGTTTAACCTATTCAAAGGAACCGATCTATCATTGAAGTTGACTCTATATAGTGGTAGCCAACAGTCCATCTGTACATAATCCAACTGACCGCTTGTCTTTCGTAATAACTACACTAGATAATGTTATATAATGGTCCATCAATAAGTAGTAGAACTGCGATGGTAAAGCAGCAAACATTAGATTAGATCATTCTAAATTATAGACGTTAGACAAATAAAAATATTAGGATAGGCGTGCAAGAATGTTTTATCAATCGACTGGCTTAAAATTATGAGTATAGGCGCTGAGAGTCAAAAAAAAAGAAAAAAAAACCCAAGACATTCTGAAAAATAAACACCAAGTACAAAATTTCTGTACGCTTTGTAATTCTCCTTATACTGCCCTAAAAAGGCAAAGGGCAGTAAGTGACATTTGTTGACAAAACGAGTTCATACTGAAGCCAACGACAGCAGTAAGTGCTGCAGCAATAATTTTATTGTCTTTATAAAATGTTTCCCCATGTTTTGGTTTCCATAATCTAAAATTCTGGACGGTCAAGACATTTTTAGTAAATCTTGATTTACTCAAATTCATAAGTTGGTCACTTACTGCCTTTTGCCTTTTTACGGCAGTATAAAATTAACTCTTTTATTTAAAACTAGTCGCTACCCGCGGCATAATACGTGTCAACAATAACTTTATTTTAATTATTATAATCATTAATCTGTATTTATTGATCGGAAAACACAGACTTCATAGCATGCAAAATATCTAAAAATAAATTAAATTTATTTTTGAATAGTGGTTAATGACAGAAATACTATCTTTACAGTTTTATTATTAGTACTGATGATTTATAGTACTATTCTGTACAGTTATTGCAACAATCAGCTCTCGATTGAGTGAAAGTTCATTAATGATCACATGCTTTATTATGAAAAAGTTGATATTTTTAGATGTATCACTGTAGAATAAATGATAGCGGAAGAATCGAATATGAGTTCCGACAGAGACATTGTTTGTATAATTTTACCATTCCAACCCACAACTGGGGAATGGTACTAGTTTAGGTCAAAAATCACTTTTCAAAAATTTTACAATATCTTTCCGTTTTGAGGTCCCCCGAATCCAAAAAACATATTTTTGGAAAATCTCTGTGCGTCTGTTAGTCTGTGAACACGATACAGGTCAAACGCATGAGCGGATTGAAACCAAATTTTGGGAGGATGTTTGGTATGCAAATATGAAGAGCCCTATTGTTTTTGGGGAAAATCGGCGCATGCGCAGAAGAGATATATACTAAAACGGTATTTTTTATATGATAATGGCATACTTTTCATAACGGCTTATTATTCCATTTATTTTTTTGTTAAAAAAATTTTTTTCTAAACTTTATACTTTCGAAAATATTTTGAAAATAAAAAAAAATCATCCGCTCTTTTGTTTTATGAATCTGTCAGAAATAAACTAGTTAGGCATGCTTTGATTAACTTTTACATGACGTGGAACATACTATGTAGGTAACCATGGCAACGAATAGTTAATATCATATTGAATACTAGCCATTATCCGCGTCACCTTACGCGATATCAGAAATTTTATTTTCTTTATTATAATCAAATGTCAACATTTTTGAAGTTGGAATGGTCCCGTCGCCCAATTGGCTGGAATTTTTTTTCTAATATTGCACTAAATTGTCAACAATGGGTGTTTCATAATATAATAGCATTAGGTATATCTATGTATGTTAAAATTACTAGACCTGCTAAATTTGTCTCACCTCAACTTATGTTATATTAAATTTGTTAGAAAGTGGTAAAAAATTATCAGCACTGTAAATTTACAGAATAGCACCATTAATTTTAAACTAAGTGCAGAGGTCTACGTTTTTCAGCCATGTGAGTGGACGATTTTCTGTAAACTGGTTTATAGTCAACCAGTTTAGCGACGACTATTACTTGATCTGTTTGAATAGCTGGCACGTCATATTGTCGTCTGTCAAGGATGTGAACTCAACGAAGCACTCATAGAAGTTTCGACTCTAAATGCAATTACTTACGTTTTTTTATATTGTTTCCTGAAGTTAAAAAATAGCCGTCGAAATTACAATCAACATAATATTAGCCCTACAATAGATGCATGAATCGCCTACTGCTTTTGATCACACCGTTCGTAATGTTGGCAAACTGGTATAATGTTGAAAAAAGAGTCTTGTTGGATGAACAGACAGACGAACAACCAAGTAATCGTATAAGGGTTTCATTTTTTTATTCTAAGGTACGGAACCCTAAAATGGGACAATTGGATGTCTGTTAAAAGAAATAAGTTGGTTAATTCGTGTTGTTTTTATTTATTTTGTTGTAATCTACAGGTATTAACCCAATGACAGATTAATAGTAATATGAAATACAAAGAATTCATAAACTAAGTTTCTAAATGTTTTACCAAAATATAACAACCATTTTTTCCGGATGGCTCTTTTCACCTACGTGTAAATGAGTAAATATTCTCTTGAAAATAATAAAATCTTTAGAATCGATTACGCCGTTTAAGAAACTAGCAGAGTGGAGATAGATGCAATGTTTAATGATTTATAATAATAATAAAACTCTTTATTTAGTTTACCACACAGTATAAAAAGCGTCATATAATTAATCATTTTCATTATTCCTTTAAAAGAATAACTATAAAGTCCCAGCAGGTATATTTTAATTCCTTTTTATTAAATTCGTTTTTATTTGGTTCATCTTTTAGATGATTTGGCATTTTATTATGTATCCTAATCAGGGCATTTCTGACATCATAATGATTCATTTGTAGATTTAGATCACTTGCCAAAACTAGATGTCATGGGATAATTGTACATCTGTGGCTATCCATTGGTTATTGACCCACTTAAATTCAAATTTACATAAAGAATTGACCTATTCCTATCAACCTGCGACTATCCTCTCTCCATTAAGTATATGACTGAAGTCGTTCGCCAAGATTACGCCCTGTGTAATAATTGAAGGAGTTGTTAGGTACAAAATTCACATTTAATCAAAAATTATTAGCGCATCCCTATAAATCTGCGGCTACCGTCTGTCCATTGACTATACACAACTGAAGTCAGCCACGCGCCAGCCATACGCATGCCGTTGCTCTTGTATGGGTAAATGTGCATCATTCATGTTATAATGGATTTTATAAGTATTACATTATAGCATCTGACGTTTTAATGCCAAGCTGAAATAAAACATTAGGGTGCTTGTCTGGTGAGTTGAGCAATTTTTACCCTGGGTTATTATTTAGTGTACCTATTTATACATAGTATAAAGGCATGTATACTATTGACGTTGGTCGGATCAGGGAACCTAGCACTCAGACCATGTAAAATTTTTACATCGTTCTGATCAAAGTGTAACAGTTATTAGATTTGTCTATTATACCTATATTGTGAACATGAGATCTTACGAAAGATTTAATCGATTTAAAGGAAATTTGGTACGCATGCTGAAATCTTCTACCACTTGGAAAAGAGTGTAACTGTTTCAGGGCTAGAAGCTAGTTATACGTAGCATGGAACCCAAAAAACGAATTGAATTGTTTGAATTGCGTTGGTGTCAGCTTATAGAATGAAAACAAAACCGACGAGACAGGACTGATTTGTCATTTATTAAAATGGAGAAATATGCAATAATTCTAAGTTTTTTGATATTGACTTACAGAAAAAGTCAAGACTTAGCTGCTGAGCGTGTTATATTAAAAAAAAGATGACTCGTATCTGACCATCCTCCAACATGTATCTATGTTAGTTTCAGGGATATGAGCGTTTATATATATTAAACTTAAAAATGCCATAACTTCTAAACGAAGAAAATACAATGGTGGGAGTGATCGGTTTTCGTTAGCACGATTTTTTCTTTAAGAATAACTTCAGTTACAATAATAATAACTACCAGACTTTTGGGATATATTTTTTAGACAACTTAACAACGTAAGGTTTTTTGAAAAATATTTGAGTACCTCACTCAGTTTTTCGGTACTGATTTTTGAAGAAACCAGCGTGATGGACACTATAATACATATAATATGTACATTTGTAGCAAATGCATTGGCAGAGTTTGGCACTGCGACCAGCGTTTTTTATGATGTTTTTTTAACAAATAAGCACTGTGCGGTCAAAGTAGCCCCATTGGTCAGTTAACTAACTCATTGAATATATGAATGACTTGCATTAAATATTATTGTTAAATTTATAAGAGGGTGATATTAAATTTATTGGTAGGTAGCAACTGAAGTCTAAAAAAACTGTGTAATGTTTGTTTAATGTATGATGAAAGGCTTGTTGAAAAATTAAATACGAAGACCCCTAATTCTTACAAATAAAAATAAGCATGACTTTGTTCACAGTTTTTTATGGTTTACCACTTTATATCTTTTTATATACCATTTATATTAATTAACCAAATGTATACCTAACTAAATAAATTTTTCCGAATAATTTTTCAGACTTAATAAATTAATAATCAATAAGCAATTAACGTTACAGTTCGGATTTGGACCATCATCCGAATTTTTAATACTGAAATAATATAAAGAAATATATATTTTTATAGGTATTAGTAGGTACGTAAGTAATAAATTAAAAATTACGTAAAAATTTATAATTTAGATTTTCTTTGCAAATATTTGATTGCGAAAAAATAATAACAGAAAAAAAATGTCTATACCTTCAGTAGAATTTCACTAATCCGGCGTTGTTAGTAATCCACCATTTTTATATAGTTCGGCGTTACTCTGACGTCGGTAATCCGTCAGGCACTTGCTGTAATCCTAATTTACGTAATTTTCCGGTATCTTTTTCGTGGTTTTCGGATATTTTTTTGACAACTAGACGGAAAAGCGCGTTTCTACAATTTTTCGTCAGCTGGACCGATTTTGATAAAACATAACTAGTAGTACCCACAGTATAGCATAGGAATAAATAAATAATCAAAAGGATAACTCTCTATTGCCAGTTATTTTTCCCAAAAACAATAGAACTCTTCCTTTTGATATGTCAAATATCTTATCCAAAACTTCATGGCGTAATAAAAAGAGGTAAAAAAACTTTTAAGTTAAACGCTTTTATTGTACAATCAATAATGTACTATAAAAAGTAGAAAATAAATATGAGTCACCATAGAGGTCTTTGATTAAACTAAAATAAAATCGTGGAAGGGCATTTATTATGGTCGAAGAGGACAGTCGACGGCTAAATATGATTTCCAATCTCAAACAGATGAAAGTTTTCTACTAAATGCCCCTCACGATTTTATTTTAAATCAAAGCCCTCTATGGTGTCTCAAATTTATTTTCTAGTTTTTAATACATCATCGATTGTACAATAAAAGCGTTCAACTTAAAACATTTTTACTTCTTTTAATTTTTAAGATTTTAGTACATATGCCTTATTAAAAGTGCGATTTGCATCCTGACGAAAGCCGAACCGGTCAGTTAGTTATTATAATAGTGTATTGTCATCGAAACTAAAAACCGTTCAACTTAAAAAGCTTTTTTACCTATTTCATTATTAAGTTTTTAGTGTGCTTTATTAAAAGTGCGATTTGCAACCGGACGAAAGCCGGAACGGTCAGTTAGTTATTACAATATTGTATTGTCATCGGAACTGCATGTCTATGAAACATTTCGACTCAATCGGATGACGGGAAGTAGTTGAAAAAGCTGCCCCAAGATTTGAAACAAAGAAACACAGAAATATGAGGAGTCAAGCTAAATAATAAAAGCGTTGTAAAAAGTCAAGTGCCGACACTGTGCACAGTTTTAGAAAAGCTTACCAGTTGGTATCGGGTACCAGCATTTACCAGATTCAGCCATCATCCCTACAGTTGACATGTCAGTGTAGAGCTGTGCGGTGTGGCTCGTGTAGACTAGTGATGTGTCGCTCATAATGACCGACTCCGTTCTAGGAGCGGAGCGAGTCGCTCTTTTTTTGTGAATGACTCACTCCGAGCGCCATTGCTCTGTGCTGAGCTGTTCTGTACTGTTGCATTCGCACATTTTACAGAGGGCACAGGCCACAGAGGCACTAGTGAATTTTGCACGTACGGACATACCTTTGCTGAGTCATTTAATGTTGAATGACACACTGTTATAGTGTAATAGTACTTAGCTTACAGTGACTTAAACCATTCGCATTGACATCGTTGACAAAGATATAATATTGTAAAAATAAACATTATTATTGTTAAGCTTTTATTATACTTTATAGTTTATCCGAAATGCAAATAATATAAGATCGGACTCATATAAATATGAGCTCAGAGCTAAGTGTGTATATTGTGCTGTGCAATGCTACGTTACTCCTGAGCATGCATGATGATTAGAGCTGTAAAAGTAACGAGAAATTGTGTACCCGTATGTATTCGTTACTTAAAGAACCAGTACCCGTTACTTTCGTATCGTTACCTTACTCGTTACTTTTCATAGGACATACAATCGTGTATAACAGCATCTCTGGCATCAAGCATGTACCATCCCATCGCGGCGCGTCGCATCGTGATACGGTATGACTTCGTTCGTATAACGTATAACCCCGCATCAAACGAGTCGAACTGACTCCATGTCAGTTCGATACGACAGATGCGAGTAACGAAATGAATTTGTAAGTAACGATTCGGTACTTCGAGTCAGACGATGTACCAGTTACTCAGTAACGAATACATACGGTTTGTTACAGCTCTAATGATCACAGTTTACACCTTTGCAGTCTGCACACTTGTATAGTGCGTATTGTCTAGTGTCGCTCCTTTGAACGACTCCCTCTGAGCGACTCTTTTTAGTGAGCGGCGCGCACGGAGCCAGCTCCCAATAAAGAGTCATGTTCATGTGAACACATCACTAGTGTAGACAGGGTGGAGTAGGTAGGTGCAAGCTGGATAGTGGAAGGGAACTACCGGCCGGTCTAATGAATACAATGTGTCCCCAGTGAACTGCACGTTCGCACATTTATGTAAATGTCCATTGGGCTCAGGTGTTCGACTATAGAAGTGGTGAATGTATATTTAGACCGTATTTACAGTTTGAATGGGACTTCTGACTGATACTCATTATTTCAGTCTTTAGCTTAAGACCACTTCCGCATTAATAGTAACTGCGTCCGTATTTTGTTGTAATAAAAAAAATCCTGCCATTTCGGCGACGGGACCATTCCAATTTCAAAATGTTGACATTTGATATAGTATAATATAGAAAATAAAATTTCTGATATCGCGTGAGGTGACGCGGGTAAAGGCTAGTATTCAATATTATATTTGCTTTCGTTGCCATGGTTACCTACGTAATATGTTCCACGTCATGTGAAAATTAATCAAAGCATGCTTAACTAGTTTATTTCTGACAGATCTACAAAACAAAAGAACAGCTGATTTTTTTTATTTTCTAAATATTTCCGGAACTATAAAGTTTAAAAAAAAATTAACGAAACTTTTATTATGACTCACAACGCACTTATCGAACAACTTTAATACATTTCGTGAATTTGACTCTATTCAATGAATAGAGTAACTGTGATCCATTGAAGTTAATGATAGAGTATTTGGAAAGAATTCCGTGGCATAAGGATCGAAAATGAAGCAACACTGAAAATGTTTTTAAACTTGCATTTAATACTGACGTTTCGATACGTTTTGTAGCATCTTCAGAGTTTTCAAATGCTGTCACATGTTATCAGTATATTGTTGTTGATGGATTGAGAACATGGTGTCACTCAACTTGTTAATTGTTATTGTTATTATTAAAAAAAATAACAATAACAATTACCTATCAAGTTGAGTGACACCATGTTCTCAATCCATCAACAACATTATACTGATAACATGTGACAGCATTTGAAAACTCTGAAGATGATACAAAACGTATCGAAACGTCAGTATTAAATGCAAGTTTAAAAAAAATTTCAGCGTTGCATCATTTTCGATCCTTATGCCACGGAATTCTTTCCAAATACTCTATCCTTAATACATTTCTTAAAAATGATTAACTTTTTCTCGATTTTAATATTCGGATAATATTTTATCTGTACGAAATTATATAAACCCTTCAGTGTATACGCAAACTATAAAAAAGTTTGCATTGTCTGGCATATTTTTTGCTGAAACTTTCGGAACACATTTCACTGGTAAAATTTCGATTTTGAATCAATCCAACTCAGTGTTCAATCCCCAAGAAATTTAAGTAATCCTCAAAATGATCCGATCAGAATCAAAATACGCTGCGTGCGGTGTTCGATTCCAATATGTGTATAAAATTTCGTTAAACTCTATTAAGTCTTTCGTGCTAACACAAACAATTGACATCTATTTTTAATCAGTATTTGGCCACAGTATCGCCCAATTAACATATTCTCTTGTTTCAGGTATGTAAATAACAATAGAAGGCAGACGCAGCGTGTTCTACAACATGGCAACAACGCCGTAAACAACATTAGTGCAACGTGTGCAAACCGCGTGCAGACAGCTGCGGCTCAGAACAACGTGCCACTGCCATTGAATGTTTCTCAATTATTGCATCAACGTTTAGAAAAAGTATATCGTCGTCGTGGAGCAAAAAGGCGCTAACATTTAACGTTGTATGTTATCAAGGTTTGAATACTTAACAATTATAGTTATAATAACTTTTATGCTACCGGCCATAACAAAAACAAACTCTAAAGGTCGGCGAGCGTCAATTAAACAAAACTACTTTGAAATCGATCGCAGACCAAAAGAGCATAACTGTGCACCATTCCGCATTGGACGTTTTTATTTTATTGGTGTGGGTCCAGTTTAAGCCTTCGCATAATTATTGTAGTCTTTCTCACCAACAGATACAATTATCAACACATGCTCAGTTAGGATGCACAAAGTATCTGAATCGGTTGTTAGTGTTACCCCGGGACCGCACATTGGGGCCAGTGTTGGCGTCAACGTTGGCGCATGTTGGCGGTATTATTTTTGAAATGCGTCCACACATTGGGATTTATTAGAGCCAACCTCAGTTAGTTCCAAGCAGAGCCAACATCAACATGTCGAACCTAGAAATGGCTGTGGGTGCGGTTGCTGTGCTAAGCGCTGCTTATCATAATATTATTTTTCTACAAAACAAAAAAAAAGTCCGTTTCTCTTTTTGTGGTCTTTAATTATTGGATTCCATAAAATTGGTTCTGCTTGATAAATCTCCAAAAACAGTAATACATTTTCATTTGACCATGTCTCCTTTGATGACATTTATAATTTTAAATAATATTACGACGTTGTCACTCACTTCATCAGATACTGAAGACTGGTTGGCGTTTTACACGCCAATGTGTGGCCGAATACACGAACGTTGGGACAAACTCCCTTTGATGTTTCGTCAAAAAACCGACACAAGACGACCAACGTCCAACGTTGGAGCAAACATTGGCACCAACGTTATAATCTCGATCCACACATTGGCCAAGCGTTGTTGGCACCAACACTGGCCCCAATGTGCGGTCCCGGCTTTACACAGTCTTCTGCTGTGTCGAGTTTCAAGCTGATAACGCTGTATTGGTTCATGGGGAAGAGTATAGATGCCTCAGGAAATTCTGTCATGTCTGTTTATAAGTTCTGCCAACCTTTACATCTTTGCACCTATATGGTGAAAAAATCAAAGGTGTAAATTTTACCCAGCGGCAGAACAATCCGTGGTGAACACTGAACATACAGTGAATATTAAAATTAGAAGAGGTCATTTTGAAGCAGTAAACAAGTGTTACGTCCGCTGCATACGAAGCTGGTTTTGTCGCTGAAGTCACGGCTGCGATTTGTGCAAACTGCTGTGCTGGCTGCGAAGATGGAAATGACGTCACTACGGGCTCGCGTGCGTCCTCACAAATGAATTTTAAAATTAAAATCGGGACTTTTTTCGTGCTTCATTATCTGCTTTTTTGGACAAGAACCAATCAGGAAACAGTATCTTATCACGTGGACGACATGGGCAAACACCCGCAAACAAACATGACGTCATAGTGTGTGTTCTGTTCAGAAACAAGAAACGTTCACTTTTGTTAACATTCGAACTGCCAGCTTCAAAACAAGTATCGTGTGAAGCGAAAACATCAAAGCATCACGAAATCCAGCGCCACAGCTTGTTTGAAATTTAGCAGCTAAATCTAGCATGGAATTAAGTGGCAAATCCAGCCTCGTGTGCAGCGGCCTTTATGTGATTATGACTACTCAATATTTACCAGCGTCGGTTTCATGATTATTGTCCACTATTCTGTTAATACCTGCCCTCAAAATATTTGAATGACCAGCTGCAATTTTTTGTGTGCGAATTAAGCCACGCCCCTAACCTCTTCCAATTTAGATACTGTAGATGATGTGAATCGCCGAGCTGTCCAACGAACGGATTGCAGGTAATTTTGTTAAACATATGATTATTCGTAATGTCCAGTTTAGCAGCAAACCTGCTAACGACTTTGGCAACGGATACAACTGACTCTTTATACTATACATTAAATATGTAAAAAATACATTTATTTGGTATAATGATTTGATTTTATCTATTGTATAATTTATTCATGCTTAATATTCTGAAATGTGCATGCATTTTCGTAATATTGCAAAGTGAGTTCCACAAGTTGTCCAAAATGGAACATGTAATGTAGAAAATGGATAATTGAAAATTGAACAAATACTAAACATAAACACGCATTATACCAGTTAGCTAGGGTGAAATGGATCACAGGGTAGTTTTTTGTTTGAGCTACCCTCCCTGCATAATGAAACTAACACTTTTGTTAATTAATAAAATGTTGTGATGGTGCTGCCTAAATTTGTAAATACGAATAATAAAAGTAATTTAAAAAAGAAAATAATGAACTCGGTAAAGGAGTCAAAATGTCTTTGAAATGGATAAACTAATTAATTTTTTCCTTCGTTTTACAATTATTTTCTCTGACCTACGTTCAGTTAACAGTCGACGTAAAAAATCACTATGATTAGAGAAATAATTCCGCTTGGTTCGGAAAAGTTATTGTAAAATGAAGGGAAAATATATTTAATTCTTTTCAAAACCACCCGACTTTTCTTTTTAAGTCTGTTCAGTTTTTGAAAACTTTTTTATTTTAGATTTATCAAGTTTTGGAATTGTTCAAAAGTAGGTGAGCATTTCTATACCCGTCTTAGTGCTCTACGATGCCTAGAACGGAAGTAATGATTTCTTTAAACATTTAAACAACCGCCATATTGAAACAAAATGGCGTCTCAAAAACAGAGCTACTTTATAACAACACTTGGGTGTAGCTGAAAAATTTGATATCTTTATTTGTTGTTCTGCGTTCTGTAGAACAGACGTTTCAAATCGTTTCCTATCATCGTCAGTCACAAGAAAGTAATGATGACCATATGAAACTCATAAACGACTTTTTTTTAAGTAAGGAAAAAAATTGACTGGGAACGCTGATTCTATTTTCAAAATGATCATGTAAATCTTCTGGAAATAGAGAATTTTTCATATTTTTATTATACAGAGCGAATATATACGTCAGTCTGAATCGACCGATTCGTTAAAGTGCAATAATTTATTTAAGTTGGTGTGTTATTGAAGCGGCATGTGACGTCACTCAACTTCATTTATATCAAACGTGTCAAGTTGACAATAACCATAGTTATTATTGAACAGGAAATTCAAACATTAACAAAGCGCTTTTGACGTCAGCTGAATAACGTCACTTATCATTTAAATAGCACAACAACTATAAATTATTGCGCTCCATCAAATGTTCAAATGTTTGGTTCATTTCGTGATAATTATTTGACGACAAATGTAAATATTTGGTGTTAAAATAATTACTATATAGGTAGTGTAGATTTCATAACACAAGTAGATAAATTTCTAGTTCTTTATTAATATGTAATTAATTAAACATAACATAATTTTTGTAGATAAAATGTTACGCAAACGAGTGTTCGTGTTTTAAAAAACAAATATGTAGTATTTTTTTTATTATCTTTAATTGCTATAATTATACATTTAGCAGTGCAACTCTCTTTGAACATGTGTCGGTTAACGTAAAATTGAAACGGGCTACAAAAACATCTCATCTGTATTTGAAAGAACGTCATCATTTTTAAATTCGCAATTTCTAGTTTGAACATAACTTTGAAAACTCTATAAAAATGTTTTATGTGTCTATAAAAAAATAAACCGTATAATTACTTCCCTTGGCACAATATAAAGTAACACAGAGAATGTTTATTAAAAAAATATATGTGTTAGACTCTCGCGCGTTTGAAGTGAAACTTCTTAGGTTCTAGGATTCATTGACGATTTTAGTATTTCAGGATTAGAAAACGGATGTGTGGAATGTGCTACCGTGGGATAGAGAAAATGCTACGTATACACACAGTACACGCATGCGTGTAGAATGCACCGGACGCTTTGACAGAGAGAGAAAGAACAATTCTCCCAGTATTTCCTTTCGACTACCGATTACAACGAAGCAGGACATAACCTGTATTTACCATGGACACAACTGTCTCCACCGTGGACATAACTGTATCCACCGTAGACACAACTTTGTCAACAATGGACATAACTGTTACTACCGCAGTTAGAGAGTTTGTTTATCCATGGTACAGCACTGCGTAAAGTGAATGGTAGTGGAGATTTCACGTACACACTACTACTTTGATAAAACGCGATTCAGTTGGTTCCTCCACCATCATGCTCACACCGATACGTCTCGCGGCTCCAAACCCAGAAAGGGTTAAAGCAAAGATTATTTATTTTCTGTGCGTGACGGGATATATTCCACAAAAAAATTAAAAATCACAATTCGTATATTATAAATGAAGCAATGGTGTGAACATAATTTTAACAGGCATTAAAATGAAATATGCATCGATATTTGAAAATAACGACTATCAATATTTCACTGCCGTCTTCGGCATAAAACGTGTTGACAAAAGCTAACAATGTTTTTCAATGGCAACTTGTACGCACTATAAGAGATCATTTGAATAAAACACGCTGGCGTATCTGCTTTCTACTGAGATCTCGCAGAGCTAGATTGATGTTTTAAAAATAAATATTTGTTTTTCAGCTATTGAAATTTGAAATGCAGTATTTTTTTCCTGCCATTGAAAATTCTCAATAAAAAAGGAAAGTTATTAGTTTCGGTCCGATTTTCGAAAAGCGAGTTTTCATCAGATCTCGACATTTTGGGGTTCAAGGAAGCTATTCTGACTATTTTTGGATAGACGTCCGTATGTGTTTGTGTGTGAACGAGTTTTTGTTGTACGATATCTGTAAAGCGGATCAACCAATTGAGATCAGATTTGCACCATTCGAAAGGGTTTATTGAGATTTAGATATGATTATATCTTTGAGTCAATCGATCAAGTAGTTTCAAAGTTATTTAAAGAAAAATATTCAAAAAAACGGCTTTTCATGTTTTTGTGACTTCTAATATACCTACTTGACTGATTAGTCTCTAAATTTAATCGAATTGAAGTTTTGAATAGCTTTTTCAATTGCTGAACAGTTTTTTTTAATTATTTTTTTTTATAATATAGCAAATAATTGAGATCTAACCTGGTATTTTTGAGAAACATTAAAAATTGCCTTTTTAGGCGTGCGATAGCGTATATACACTCGCTTTGTTTGTGAATTTGTTGATTCTGTCACGCTTTTTTTGTTTTCTGCTTACACCATAAACGACTTAAACGATTTAAAAAAGCTTCTTCGTTGGATTCGTCTCGGCGTGTATTTGATCCATCGTTATAATAATATAAGCAATGTCGACAATAAAAAGTCGGTTTACGGACGATAGTTTTACGTGATAACGTCATAAAGAAACATTGATGAACTCTCTGACGTCACGCGAGAAAAGAGAGAAATGCGCACAAGCCGACGGTTGGGCCGATCGTGCCTCTATCGCTTATACCGCGCTCTCGCTTGCACGCTCAGGCTCAGGCGGAACGTGACACTTTTTCGTGCGTGCAGCCGGTGTTTCATCAATTTATAAGACGTTATCACGTCAAAAAGAAACTACTAGGTTCTTATCTAGGGCCAAAAGGCATCGATTAAAAAATTAAATTAGAAATTAAAAAAAAAATGTGGTACTGACAGAACTATTGCGTTTTTGCTATTGTACGAACAATAATTAATGACAATAACGTAATTTTTCCATTAAAACAGTGATAAAAAATATACGATGTATTCCACTAAGATGACGTTAAAAATGAATGTCATAAGAAAATGTTTAACCTAAATCTATATGATCTAAGATTATACAAGTCCTACATGAGTGACATCTTAGAGACAGCGTCTATTGTAAGGACACGTGTTCCTTTTTCGGATAGAGAAAAAAACACGTTTCTGTTAGAAGAGAGTGGAGACTTGAGGTCGGGAGAACAAAAATTTGTTACCTCGTGACAGAGTATGATGTTGTTACGCCCACTGTAAATCCTTTCAGGAAGCTGCAAGCTTGTTACACGTTCAACTGAAATATACAGACTTATTCATTTGAAACCCTGAAAACACGAATATCAGCTACCAAACCTTTTATATCTACTGTTCTCTAGATAAGAGCATTTTTAAAACAAAAAAGAATAAATTCATAATGTTTTGTCACACTATCTATATATTTAAAACACAAGCCCTATTTCTCTAGCCAATCCGCCATCAATCTCCACTCAACCGATTGAGACTTTTTTTTAAAAAACTGAAGCCTTTAGATGTGCTATCATTATTTTTTTTTTGTAAAATTTCGTTAAAAGGGGAGATTTCAAGCGAGAATATAATAAAAAAGACGAGGGGGTTGCGGTGTGAAGAGGAACGTAAACAGAGAAAATCCATCGTTGTTCACGATATATAAGTGTGAGAGAAATGCAAATATGTACGTATGTTGGAGATTATGCAAACAGTTTGACAAGTCGACTTTGACAGTTGAAGTGTATGTTTAAATTAGTTTTTTAGCGCGAATATTCAAAATATTAATAGACAACTGAAATTTAATTTTATTTTCCAAGAAAGTGTAAGCTTATCTTAATTTAATGCCAAAATAGAGTTTTTTCAATATTATATAGACTGTACCAAGTCTCAGATCAGAAAAAAATAATGAACATCGCAAATATATCAAATGAGATTAGTTTTTTTAATAACTGTATAAATGGAAACTAATGCAAGAGGAATAAAATTATTGTCGTAGGTCTGTGTCAAAATATCAATTTTTTAAAACAATATGAAGATACATGCAAAAAGTTTTGCACGGGTACACTAATTACTTTTAAAATTGCACCAACAACTTTTGGTCAGCATCATTTAGTATTCCTCACTCCCAGAATATAATCTTTTACCCTCAGACAAAAAAAAACTTTAAAAATAGAAGACGATTCGGTAAATAGTTAACGAAATAGCTATTAGTCGTAAATGGAAGGCTCGTATAATAATTTAAAAAACCATGTTAATTTTTTCTGTATTTTTTAATATTTTCCAAATTCAGACTAATAAACAAACATACTAAACGTACACTAGGCTAACACCAATATTAAATAGAAATATTCAAGGCTAAGTTATAGATACTTATGATTTCAGTGTTTTATATTGATTTAAAAGTAAATTTGACAGTGTTTATGCCGCTTTACACGTTACATAATTGTTTCTGTTAATCGCACTTCTAAGAATCTGTGTCCCGTTTTGTACACATAATTGAAAAGCGTCGAGGGATCTATTTTAACTTGAGAACGTATATATTAGTGTTTTAAATAGGTACAAAATACATGTAAACAAATGTAATATGAATACCTTACAATTTATACTATTTATATTCTAAACAAGCTTAAAGTCTATATTAATTTGTTTAATGAAAGACCTTGTTACCAATTCAATAGTTGTAAAAATAATGTTTGTTACATCTAATTTTAATTTGCACATGTCTCTATCTCATAATAATATGCATTTGTTTATTAATAGTTGGATACAGGATAACTTTCGATATTTTCGTCAAAAACTTAATAATCTGCTTTCATTCATCTGAACGTCAATTTTCAAATATAAGTATCCTGTTTTATCGATTTTGTGTCGAAGAACGAGTCAAGTCTAACATCGAATCGATACCGAAACTATTTTGAGATAACATCTTTCTAGTTTTGACAGTTCGCTGAATATTTAGAAAATTATAACAAAAAAATCGATCAAGTGCTAGCCAAACTCGCGTGGAAAGAATTCCGTGAGAATTTTGGGTTAGGAGTTTCGTTTAGGTTTTCGTATAAACTCTGAGTGAGGCCCTATAATCCCTATTTTGTTCAAAAATTTTAGACTCAGTGGTTGTTGTGATTTAATATCTTTTAAACTACGCATTTTAAAATCAAAAAAATATATTTGTATTTTTCATACGAGTCCTTTCATTTGATACGTCCTATGATGCACTTAAAAATATATATTTCCTTAATTTTATAATGAACCTCCTAAAATCAAGCCCAAAAATCGGAATTTACACAACACTTTCGTGATTGGATCTTCTAATTATATATGAACTTTTCTTCGTTCAGTAGATTCGAAAAAAATAGACGGGAGACAGATACGAGAGTCATCCTGTAGGGATTCCGTTTTTTCATGGAATGTACGGAACTCTAAAATTAATACGAAATATAAAAGTTATGATATAAAATGAGGTTATTTTAGCGCAGAATCTACATCTAAATGATATTAATTGATATTTACAGAATTAGATACCTATGTAAATTGTTTTTGTTGTCCGGCCTCACATACGAAGAGACACTCCAAATGTAATTATGTTTCACATTAGAATTTGTAAAGGTGATGTTTTTTAACAAAAAAGACGGATCCACTAAATTCTTCTTTTGTTTTTTAGTCACATAAAATATGAGGGACACATAATTTATCACCAGTTATCAAGAACTGTCATCAAAAATTGTTCACAAAAACACATGGTCGCTATTTGTAATAGATAATCCCAACGTACAGGTGCTTTCGATTATTATGACTCATCGAAGAGTTCAGTGAAAACTTAATAAAATATACTGTTATAAATTAGTTATTATAGTTCCACATGACAAAAATTAGAAATATTTATCTTCAACGAAAAGTTTTCATTCACTATTCAGCCACATCTAGAATTGAATCAAAAGCCGAATTCTTATAGTTTCTGTGACCAGGCGTGATAGTTGCTCCTAGGATTGCCTAAACATATTCCGATCAAAGCCCAAAACACGAAGCTCTTTCGGATTTGCACCAAAACTCCTGACTGTTTCACACACTGTCGAATGAATCCTAGAAGCATCCGCTCTCCTAAACTTGCTAATCAATACTAATTAATCCATAAAGAATATGTTTGAGAAAGTATGTTTGTTTGTTTGTCGCGGATAATCTCGAGAACTAATGAACCGATTTGAATTTTTTTTTCACTGTTTAAAACTTACCTTCTTCGCGAGTAATATACGCTACGACAAAACAGGGTGAGTAGTGAGCAAGAATGTAAATCAAGTCACGAATCCCGCATGCGATTTCTAAGCTAAACTAACTCATAATACGATCCATCTCGCAAATACCAACTTTCAAACAAGAAATTCGCTCTGAAATCGATTCAACCGTTTTGAAGCTATGATTCCACAGACAGATAGACGGGCGGACAAAGTCTTCAAACTTGCAATATCCCTCTTGTTACATCGGAAGTTAAAAAAAAGCTGTTAAAGGTTACAAGAAAACTACGATATGGAATTCTCGACGCATGAAGTACGCTTGATCGGTTTTTTTATTTCAATTCCCTTGTAGGTATGTCCTAATAGTACGCACTTCATCCCAACTCCAGTTTTATAGCAAAACCAGTCTGTGATATAATTGATGTGTTTTTAATTAGTGGCGTTAATGCCATACAGCCGAGATAATCATCGACGAACGTTATGTACATGAAATTATAATTACGCACGTATGTTTAATATTATAATTCATAAATACTTGTACTAATACTTATACAAAGTATTGTGTAATTGCAAAAAGTAAGGATGGTTAAAAAAAAATTATGAGCATGAAGCTCTCGCAGATTTTCATGAAATATGTCACTGGTTCTGATTTTGGTTTGATTCTGGTTGCAGTTTAGTTTGAGTAGTAACAATGCCTCGTTAATGGTTCGCGTCTCAATGTAAAATCTTACAGACTCACCCCAGACCGAGATAGGTTGATTCGGCAGGAGAGTCGTAAAGGTGAAGTTTACATATCGATAATTTACTTGTGATTACGTGATTGGGACCATTCAAGTATTACCTTGTCAGTAAAAGTAAGCAAAGCTCTTATTCCTCCCTCCTATGCTTACGTAAACATTGTTATATATTTTGTTAAATCTGTTCAAGTTTCTTTATTGTTATAAATAAATATTGCTGACGTCATCATCATCTAGACCTCCCCGCACCCTATGTCTTCAAGAATAAGCTAAGCAAAGACCCCTCCCGCCCGTTGGTTCTTACGTAATACTTGAGTGGGCCCATTCCAGAGAATATTTATTATTTATATTTATTCCTTTTGCAACGAAGTTTTTCTAAACCATTATACCTGAGTGAGGATTTTAAGAATTATCGCATCCAACTTGACAAGCCACTGTTAAAGTATAGGAGCAAGAAAATAAGGAGCGATAAAGCAGTGGTAATTTTTCATATTGTATGTTTCTTTCTGAATTTTTCTTATTGGCTCTTTACATTCAACAGATCTGCATGTTGAGACGGAATATGGTCCTTTTGTATCGCCGTCTCTTTCTGCACCATTTTGCTCACTTAGCCCAGACTAGCAGTCTGACAAAGCTTTCTACAACCCAGCACTAGACTGTTAAAAATATTTTATTCTGACTTTAACTATATGTTACTCATCCCTAAAATTTCGTGTTCTCTATATTCACTTGTAGTGGTGTGTGTTGATTCAACGAACTAATTTAAATTAACTGTTAATCGTTCGTCATCGAAATAACTGTTTCTATTTTTAGAATTAACTATTTGACGATTCAGTTACGTGTTTATCTGCCGGTAACAAACGAAACGAAACGACATACGAAATAATATGAAATACATGTGAATTTTACATGCTTCTTTTGTATCTTGAGCTGTGATTAGTCGGTCGGGACAATCGAACGGCAGTGTTGGTATATGTTTGTTTACATCTAGATATTGGAAAATAATACAGCGTAACCTCTTTATAACGTCCTTAGTTATAACGAAAATCTCCCTATAACGTCGAATTTTTTACAATTTAGTTGGTTTACCTTAAAACCCAAACATTAATACCCTCTTTATAGCGCAACAGCCATTCTCTATAACGAAGAAATATGTTCATATTTAGACGTCAGCAAATACTCGTATTTATAGACGTAAAGAAGACGATTCTGAACCATCACCAACTATTCAACAAGCACTTGATGCCGCCAAACTTATCGAAAAATGCCTATTGTTTAATGAAGATGATTCCATCACATCCCAAGCCATGCATAAGATGTACTTAACACTTTGACGGACAAACCGGCTTAGACCGTCATAAACAAAACTTAAAAAGTTTGACACGACGGCTGAAGCCGTCGTATACTACGGAACGTTTTATAGCCAGACGGGTGTAGCAGTCTATTTTTCAGTCTAGAATACATACCCTGTATGCTCTGTGTCACCATACAAATATCTACTAAGGCAATATTGCCACAACATAACAACTTTTGAAAGTAATTCAAACATATGAAAAAATTTATTTACTATAATTTATTTACTATAGTGTCAAAACTGGAACAAAACTGAATTTTTAGGTGTCCGTCAAAGTGTTAATAAAATACAAAAATTAGCATATAAAAAAACGTCAGGCAAAGTTAACAGACTATATGTGTTTAGAATAAATTAATTAGGTGAAATTTGGTTATTTTTCTTTCTTCCCTCCATATAACGAAAACTCTTTATAACGAAAGAAACGCTCGCTCCCTTGAGATTCGTTATAAAGAAGTTACACTGTATAATATAAATTTGACGTGTTCGTTATTTGAAAGCAATGGAATACAAACCATTTTTCGCAACTTAATCTGGAGTCGCAACCGTTTTTTGGTAAATTAACTAACAAAAGCAAATTGACGTGGCATGGTTTCATTTCCTTAATGCAAAAATGGTCAACTACCCACCACTGTTCAACTTGGCTCCACAAACACCACAATGACTTTTCTATTCACTATACGGGCAATATATTGTATTTCTTCGGTTTCTACGGTCGGCGTCGAGAGCGCAGCTGTTGATTTCTGTGTTTATTATTATTTTTTTTTGTAATTCCGACCAATACCTGTACAGCACACAATGCCCTTATGTGAGTAAATACATATGTCATTGTGTTCACACCCTTTCTCAACAAAACATACCTCTGTCATTACTCTGAATCATACGGTATCCCTAAGTAAGGGGGATATATGGTGAGTGAATTGGAAAATTACAACTTCATTAAACAAGTTGAAATGTGTCATAATTTTCATTTTTAATTAAAAATATTGATCGAGCTTTAAAAGTGTACTGAAACTGTTTCTATGTAAAATTTTTGAGAGCAGCTTTTTGTAATTTTAAACATATGACAGATTATATACTTTTTCCCACGACACGCATTGATGGTTTTGACGGGAAATTGAATGTAGCGAATAAAAAAGAACTTGAGTATCAATATTGATAGTGTACCGAGTTTCATCAAAATTCAGTCGTTCTTGAGTATTACAAGACAAACAGACAGACAGAAAAAAATATTTAAAACATGTTCTGGCGTTTAGGTATTAAATGAAATACGTACTTCGAAAAATTTGCAAGAAGACAAAATTACAGGTAGAAGTTTTGTTAATATTATATGTGTTAATATTAAATTATTAGATTGCATAGCGGTATCGTAAATCGTCAAAATCCATATTAAATATTCTATCAAAATAAACGTAGATATCTTAAATTAAACGGGCTAAATAGATGCTTCATTAGAAACTAGGATTGCCTTTAAATTGAGAGCTACAACAGAAAAATATCCTCAAGGGATATTTTTTGTCAATGTTTCTTTTTTACGTGAAATAACATAAAACTTCTAATCTTGAAATTTATGTGCTTAAAAAATCTTCAAATAATTTTAAGTTTGGTGTAGAAGTGACACAGTCGTTTTTTAAAATTTCATAATTTTAAAAACCCGCGGTCATTTGTCAAGCATAGACTTGCACAACCAGCAAAGCACGGAGCAAAAAAAACCTGTTCGTGAAATAAATCATGTCATTTAACGGATTAGCGCACATTAGGATTAGACTAGCACCTGCAACCAGCAACCGGTAGCGACCGTCAGTCGGTTGCCTGCAATTTATTTCTAGCCGTTCTTGACCGATCTAATGTGCCGTTTTCAATAATTGTTTTCCATTGATAAAACTGATTGAAAACTGCAAAATGTCAACCGCACTATTTGCAGGTTTGTGCTCTGCTGGCCGTACAAGTTTATGTTTGACAAGTGTGCGTGGTTTCTTAACGTCCATTTATACCATAAAAATGTAATTTAACTAGCTCAATGAGAAGCTAGCTTAGATTACATGGCGGTTTTTTTTTTCTATTTTTTTACTTGAAAAAAAAAAATAAAAATAAACAGTGGTTTTGAAATCTTCAAGCGATTTATTGTTAAAATGCATGTGGGTAAACCAAAATATAAAAATAGAATGTTAAAAATTCTTTCATTAAAAAGGTACAAAACCCATGTATAGGACTTTTTTTATTTAAACGAGGAAATGAGCAGGTACAAAAGTTGGAAGGAAATTCAATAATATCAAAAGTAAGTCACGCAAGGAAAAACAATTTCCGAACTTTTTCTTTCTTTAATATCTTTAATTTTCTCGGTTTATTTTGTAGGAAATACATTGATTTAAAAAGTAAAGTTTTCAGAAAGTGATTTTCAACTAATTCATAAAAGTACAAAGTGACATTTTTTATATTCAAGTTAAAATTTTATTTTTTTGTACGCGATTTTTTCCAGTACAATATTAGCATATTTTTATGGACGAAAAAGAATGAAAAACTTCAGTAAAATATTATTTTCTTAACTATATAGTCGATGTCCTTATTATTAATATTTTTACAGAATGCAATGTCAAAAAATCTGGCTTTACAATGACCTTAGACTGTGATCACACATATTTCTTCATGAGAAAAATATTCCAGAGTTCTATCTTGCTTTAATATGTACAATTTACATATTAAAAATATATTTTTTCAACTCTAAAGGGTTGTTTTTCGCGAAAAAGAGGTTGAAGGGGGCATAAGAACCTGAGAACTTTGAGTATGTTGTTTCTCACAATGAATACCACATTTGCATTAATTTATAGATAAACCTTATTTATTTTTGGATTCATAATGAGAATTTTAAAGACTTTTAGTAATATGGTCAGTAAACACAAATTCATCTATGTGTATAACAATAACTCAATGAATAAAATTTCCGACTAATTTTTAAGACAATTGTTATATTTTATTATATTATAGATTCAATCCTAGGATTGCTCTTCCATCTGTCCTTCGAATACAAAATGTTTGATTACAAATTTCGATATAAATATAAAGACAAACAAAATTAATATAAAGTTTAGCCATTAAAATACTATAAAAGTTTGAAATAAGCAGATCTAAATTTGATAGAGATATGCTCTGTAAATTTCATATTCTGGTCAAAAGTTACACCAAGATTCTTAGCTGTTTTTACAACGGGAATTACCTCGCCATTTATATTTATGTTTAGAAAGCTATTGTCCATTAATCGAATAAGAAAGTTACTTGCGATGTAAATAATAGATGATTTTTTAGAATTTAAAATTAAACCATAATTTTTTTGAGTAGCGATGTATTGATCGGAGATCACTATTAATAAGTTCTGTAGCATTGTGCTTCTCAGATAATAAAGGAATAATAGATTTGCGTGTCGTCAGCATATTGGTCAAACTTAAGATATTGCAAACATTTATAAAAATCAAATATATAGACAATGAAAAGCAGTGGACCAATTATTGAGCCCTGGGGTACACCTTTATTTATTTGTTTATGAATACAGATGTGAATGTAAAGTTCCTAGGAGTATATTTTAGTAGCAACCTTAAATGGAAAACACACATTGGCGTCATCTGTAAAAAACTTTCAAAAACACTATTCCTCTTAAGAAAAATGGCAGACTGTACGTCTTATGAAGTTTTAAAAAAATTTTATTACGGTAATTTTCACTCAGTTTTAACATATGGTATTATATTATGGGGTTCATCTGCAGAATCAATTAACATTTTTAAGTTACAGAAAAGAGCCATTAGAATTTTATCAAAAGTACCGGCGAGAACTCCTTGCAAAGAATATTTTATACAAAATAAAATTTTAACATTACCAAGCGTCTTTATATACGAATGTTTAGTATACCTGAAACTAAATATTTCAAAATTTAATTTTAATTATGAAAACCATAGTTACCAAACTAGAGCTAATATTGATATTCAGCAATCAAGATTCTCAGCGAACAAATATAAATATGGAGCAAATTATTGGGCAATTTCATTTTATAATAAGCTACCTCAAAAAATAAGACGGTTACCAATAAATAAATACAAAAAGGAAATTAAGGAAACTTTACTAAATAGTGCTTTATATGATTTTAAACAATTTTAATTCTATGTCTTTTTTATATTGTATGTAACAACTTTGTATGACGTGTTTACTAGGTGAACAAAATAAATATTATTATTATTATTATTATTATTATTATTATTATTATTAATAAGATCCAAATCCGGATCGAAGCGTCATTTGTTTAGTCAATAACTGTGTCTGAAAAATTAGTCGGAAATTTATTGTGTAATACAATCAGACGTTAATCAAAGATTTGAATAAATCAGTGAGTTGACATTTCTCGTGACACGTTAGTTCTGAATTTCAGTAAAGAGCGTGCAGCCTTACAGTTGACGATCTCCGAGAAAAATCGGAAAATCGCACGACTAAAAATAAACGAATACGTAATTTTTTCAAGAAAAAAAAACCGTCATGTTCTGACTGTACGGTATTTTTTGGCGTAATGAACTTTTGAAAAGACATGCATCAATAAAGAAATAGTAGACAATCCCATTTGAAGATTCAAAAACAATACTTGGTGCCGTGCGCCTTGAATTGTATTTTTACACGGCTCACTTGATTGTTTTGTCTGTGGCATACATAAATCAATCATCCAGTCGTGAATCTCAATGGTTAAACTTCGCGTGTCTTGCGGCAGTAAAATTAATGTAGCATTGTGTAGAGTTACAATTAGAAGAGATATGTTGTGACGGCACCCTGCCGCTATTTGAGCTGACCGAATGCATTCGGTACAGTTCGTCGGATTTGATGCAGCCGGACGGACTTTCATAAATTACGGAAGCGAGTCTATGTAATCTTGCAATCCTTTTCAAAGTGAGAAACTAATTGTAGATTCTAAATGGTCCACAGCAAAGGTAAAGGTACTGAAGACTTTGAATCCCGGCGGGGCAGATGTGGTAAAAAATTTTCTTACGGCCTCTCGTCGATAAACAGTAATTCCTGTATACTGGTATTTTTTTTGAGATTTCTCATATTTACTGATAGATACAGATTTCGAATCTTGGCGGGGCAGATTTGGTAAGACTTTTTTCTGTCTCTCGCCGATAAATGTTGTTTCCTGCATACTGATCATCTTTGTTTCTGGTTTTCCTTTATATATGCAGATAAATACAATCTGCAATTCCCGGTCGGAGTAGATTTGGTAAAACTTTTTCCTACTGCTTCTTGTCGCTAAACGGTAGTTCCTGTAGTATACTGATTATCTTGTTGGGATTTTTCGTGGTTTTCTATAATATTTCCAGATAGGTACAGATTTCGAATCCCGACGGGATCAGATTTTGCAAGAAATTTTCATTTACCTTTCGCCGAGAAACGGTATTCTAGAATACTGGCCATTTTTTTTGAGATTTTCTATGGTTTTCCTCAATATTTCCAAATGGGTATCTAAAATAAGACAATGATATTACCCGTCAAACTCCTATATTCACAAAGTCGTCTCTCTTATCCTAAGGTTCTACAACTCCTACAATCGTACATTGCTATTAAGTTTAAAAATGTAGAAAATATAAGGTAAAGTCGTAAATGGAAGGCAATAGTGGTGACTGGTGAGTCTGTTAGGAATTTATGTTGAGTAATGTTTTTTATCCCGCCAAGATTGTCTGAACCCAACAGACTTCGTAGACGGTTGCTACTACGTTTAGAGCGAACTGTACATGAATACGAATATATTCGGCAATTCCGCCCCTTTTGGAGTTTTCGTTCCGTTCGTGTTGATTATTTGTTTAATAGCGTGTCTTTGTGTATTACATGCATGTTTGTTACATTCAATGTCGTCTACATACATGTGTTGATAATACTCAGTACTTACGCAATACTGTTTTCTACATGGACGTACACTAAAATTGTTGATCTTAAAAAAACGAATCCTAAAATACTCGTTGCCATGGTTACCTACATAATATGTTCCACGTCATGTAAAAATTAATCAAAGCATGCTTAACTAGTTTATTTCTTACAGATCTACAAAACAAAAGAACAGCTGATTTTTTTTTATTTTCAAAATATTTCCGAAACTATAAAGTTTAGAAAAAAAACTAAAATTTGGTTCAGGGTCAGAGGTGCAATTTTTCTCCGATAAGAATTTTTGTATTTATTAAATAAATAAATTTGGTTCACAAAATGTCTTCTCTGGACCCCGATAAAATGTTCGACCCCTGCTCTAAGGTTTAGATTTGATATGCCTATTTATCAGTTTCATATGTTACGACACTGGCTATTTATTCTTAATGATATGTTATCATGCAAGTTGCAATATAGATTTTCGTATACAATATACATGAATGATGAATGCTCTTCGTAAAAACAGTTTAAAAAATATATAAGACAGCTGTTTTCAGAGGTAATTTTGAAGTTCATAAGCAATGGTTGTTACTATATGCAGGGCCGTAACTAGGCAGGGGCAATAGGGGCACTTGCCCAGGGCCCAGGGCCCAGGGGGGCCCCGGAGGGGCCCAAGAAGACACCGATAAAAAATTATCTCAATTATTTTCATTCGTATTTTAATGAATATTACAAATCACATATATAAGTAACACCACTGGTGGCTCAGATAGACGGGGCCCAAAAAGGCCAGAATATGCTATTTTTATTTAAAAAAAACATATTTATTTAATTCTCAATACTTAGGCCCGGTATTATAAAACAAGATTAAAACTTAATCTTGGATTAAACTAACTTAACTGTCATCGGTGTCATCTGCTTCATCGGTATTTTCTATTTCAAGCGTGTCATCCATTGAAACAGACAATGAATTTGATGAACAACCAGAAATATTCCCTAGAATTTTTCGTTTTGTGTTTATTTATTAAGTGATATACCTACTAAACTTTAAAAATGTGAAAGAACAGGAACTATAACCATGGTAAGTTTTTT
Source organism: Xanthostigma xanthostigma (assembly GCA_963575645.1). NCBI lineage: Eukaryota > Metazoa > Arthropoda > Insecta > Raphidioptera > Raphidiidae > Xanthostigma > Xanthostigma xanthostigma. The sequence continues at coordinate 18,131,389 of OY754472.1, read as the reverse complement.
GTCAATTTTTTTTTATTGAGGGGGGCCCAATTTGAAGGTCTTGCCCAGGGCCCACAAAATCCACGTTACGGCCCTGACTATATGCATTGAAAAAAAATACATAATTGTTTATCTTCACTATTAAACCGATTTGAAAAATTCTTTTACGGCTTAAAACCCTACTTCTTCCCGAGGGACATTTTTTATTACGCTACGACAAAAGAGGAATGATCGGTAAGCAACAATGTAAATCAATCGGAGCTAAATTTGTGTATGCTGACTAAACTGTGAGATAAACAGTAAAGTAATGATTCAAAGATTTACTGCTTTTGGTTATTTCGTTGCCAACCTAAAATTTACCCGAGCGAATCCGGGTCGAAAAAACAGTATACATCAGGAGTTCGCGAGACAGACGATCTATTAAAAACCTCATTTACAGGAATACAAATGCGTTTTCACTTTTCATTTTTACACCGAGAGATGGCGTTAGTGTGTTCAGTTTTTTCAGATTAATTATTATTATATATATTATTACTATATAATACCTTGTCATAATACTAAACCTTATTTACACAAATGGATTTTTTTGTTATTTATATAGTATGCACTAACATGTATTACGTAATTAGATAAAGAAAATTTAATTGCTGGAAATGTGTAAAGGAATTTGAAGATTTTTATAATGAAAAAAAAACGTTTTCCATATATAGAAATAATTAAAAATCTATTAAACAAATCAAATAAATCATTAGGATTAAAGGTTTCGAAAAACTAAACTTTGAAAAAACTTTGAAAAAAATAAAAAGAAAACGGCCGACCCGCTAATTAAATTATGTAATGTAAATTTGAAACTTTATTAAAACGTTAAAAAAGTTCGTTTGTACATTTTGTATTATATACGAATAACTTTACACAACCTGTGACATTTTTTTTTTAATGTCGAACACATTTTTATTACTTGTGGCAAGCATTAATTTTTATTATTGCACATTATATTCAAGGTATGGTTACAGTGTATTATCAACTCGCTTTTGGCTGTCCGCAACGGCATTTCAAAAATAACAATGTACATATTTTTTCAGTTTTATCATATTCTTAAAATGATGATTACTTATATTATCGGAATATCTTGGTTCGACTGTTTCTAAGTAATAATAGGTATCGGTTAAATAAATAATTTATTTTTTGTCTTATTTGTTTTCCCTTGTCTTAAAATAATAAATTGTGTGCAAAAAATTATTTCACATTTCCGTATTTCCAAAGTTCTGTTAGAAATAATGTGTCGAAAGCACAGATCTCTGGTGGCCTTTGTATGAAACCAACCGTATGTCATAATATTGATGCGGGACGTTTAGAGATTGGGTGACATTTTAATTTTCCCAGCGCCATGTTGATGCGGAACTCCAAACCTTTGACCGTTGAAATAGGCTGGTTTTTTAAAACGTTATATGTAAGTAAACAATAAATAAATTTATAACGTAGCTTGCGATAGCTTAACATTCAAGTTTCCCGCTAAAGTTCCCTCAGTACGCTGCTTCCATATAATTCCAGATCGCAGAGCTAGAAAGCTCGGAAAGACGCGTCATTTCTCAATAACAAATCGTGTCAACTACGAGTCGATCAGTTTCTCACATGCGCTAACGTCACTGGCAGTTCATTTCTGTTGACGACGACAGATGTGCGCGCACGTTTTCACCTATACCTACCTACCTTGAGCTGCTCATTGTGAATATGGAGTTTAAAATTGATATTGATATGGTCTTTCTTTAAATCTTCCATGAGAGTATGGAATACTCTATAAGACTCTCTTTCTAATAAAATAGGATGAACCCATAGCTTCCTCCTTTTTTTGTAGCTGCTGTTTTTTGTATAAATAGTAGGTAGGCTAGAATAAGCTTTTTCTTTGCACTCGACATACCGTACTTGCACTTCTTCGCCCTTCGAGTATATAGAACTGATATCGATAACAACGGACGCGCTCACGTTATATTAGCGGATCGTGTACAAAAGTAACCGTTTCGCGTCGGCCCGTTACCCGTTGACTAAAACGCTCGTTAACAAGAGCCTTAAAGCATCAATAATTGACCAACACCCTACACAGCTGAATATTGCAAAGGAAACTCTTCAGGCTATCATTCAAATATGTCTGGGTTACTATCTACTGGATTGTCACAATATGACAGTGAGCGTTTTGTATATATTAACACAGATTAACTACAATTCGTTCTTTTATTTTCATGCCGCTTTCTCTAAATAGGTGACCCTATGCACATTCTTTTGGTAGACTTCATTTGATTAATTGGATAGTTCGAGTGATGTTGGTTGCATTTCTGATTAGAGAGCGACTTTTCGAGTTGTTTGATTACCACTGTTCCACCTTAAATGGTCTGCACTCTATCAATAACAATGGTTACATAACCGTACAGTTTGTCATTTTGAAATAAAAGTCATATTTATATGTTGGCCGTTAAAGTTAGCGCTGTTTATTTTTACGTTGGTACCTACGTATGTATTTTATAACCGCACTTTTGGTTATTTATGTTTTCTCATAAAACACGTACATACGGTCTTTGTGTTCTATATTATAATATCAAACAAATTTCATTCCATATTAATTTATTTTTAAAAATTTCATCATTATTCTGTGTTTCTCTTTGCATATTTATTATAGGCGAACCTCGTTGAATGCGGTCTGAAAAACAATATCGTCGAACGGTTGAGAGCTTAGAAAATGGAAAATCCACCTATTTCGCTGTAGTCTACATTTTCAAACTGACCTGTTTTATAACACCAAATCAATGAAGTTATATTACGCAACACGATGTAAATTCGTAGATATTTTTGTTAAAAGGCGTTAGAATTTGTACGTGTACGCGATCGGTTATTGTAATAAATATAATTGTTTGATTTAGGAATGTTGTTAATCATTTTATCTAATTTTTTTAATTTCCTCCAATCTCTAGTAGTCCTGGCGCCCTTGGCGAAAGTTATCTTTGAGCCCTCTTCTGTTCTAAGTAAAACTAGGATTGAGACTATTAAAAAAAAAAAATAGTAAGTACTAACTCTTTTCCGGCTAGGAGCCTCGAGATGTATTAGTGTGAGCATGAGACGGAGGAACCAATTAAGTGCGATCCCCACTGATGTCTTTCACTTTTCGCAGTGCCGTACCATGTATAAACTAATTCCCCAATTTCGTTAACAATGTAGCTTATTCAAATAATTCATCTATCTATTTAAAAATTCGGTAAATATTTAGAATCGGGGCTCCAGACAAAAATCGCTCAAAAAAATTTTTCACCCCCCTCTTAAATATTCTATTCAAAGGTACTAGAAACTATTTAAATCATTAAAAAAAATTTTTGAACAATTTTTGTCTGGAGCCCCAATTCTAAATAATTACCAAAAATTCTTTGGTATTTTTAATAACTAATTTAAAAGTGTTTGTTTTGGGAAATAAAAATGTACAACCTTTTCAATGACATACTTTATTTATGAGAGCACTACCTGGTTCGAATCCCGGCAGGGGCAGATGTAGCCAAGAGTTTTTCCCACTGCCTCTCGCCGAGAAACGGTAATTCCTGTACCGGCCATCTTGTTAAAGTTTTCAATGATTTCCCTCAACAATTCCTGATAAATATCGAGATAGTTCCTTATTTAAGGCCATGACCGATTGCCTGTCAAACTTCTATGCTCAAAATTTGCCTACCTTATCCTAATTTCCTAGAAATTTCTTCATTCGCCCATTGCTATTAATTAAGTCGAAGTTTAAAAATTGTAAAAAATAACGGGAAGTGATAATAGTAATGGTGCGAATGGCGTCTGTTATGACATAAAGTCGAGATACGGACGTTAAAAGCATTAATATTATTATTATTATTGTTATTATTACACTTTATTTTGATTATTAGATTTGTATATAATTCGTCTCGTTACGCCCCGTCTAACTCCAGATTAAAAATTCAAGGTCAACTGGAAAAGGGTTAATAAGATTTACGATTACAAGGAACGCTATGAATTCCTTTATTTTGAGTGACGACATTACGATAAGATAAACGTCTTTCTTAACAGTTTTCGAATTACTTTGAAACTGAATGAGAGAAACTGTACAACATACATGGAAATGTAAATCGCTTACAGCGAGCGCGAACTGCGAATTGTTTATCAAAATAACAAAACACTTTCTCTCAACACGGGGCACAAACACACATACACACGCGCGCGCAAATAAATCTGTGGCTTCGAAGAAAAGTGGCTTAGGATGATTTTTTTAAGTCCATTTTTTATAACGAACTTTCATCTGTAGGTACACAAATTCTAAATAAAAATTAAATATTTATAGCGGTCCGGCTTCGTATGAACTTGTAGATTGTCACTGCTTTTTTGTCTACTTACCTTACAAAATTGGCCTCCACGCAAAGCGCTTTCATTTTAACGCGATAATGTATAGCCTGTGTCCATATTCTGAATAAATTTAAATTGGATGAGTAGTTTCCGAGATTACCTCCTACATCCAAATTGACAAACTTTACCTCTTTATAATATTAGTATAGATATAGATTTACTTTAGAATTGACAAAATAAAAAAATATGACTCCAATAAGAACATCACGGTTTGCAAGATGATATTTATTTTATTTTTTTTTAATTTTTTCGTTTCCGGTCATATTTAGGAAGATGCGAATGGTTGGTAATTACTCTAAAATGAGACCCAGTTAATTATAAATAAGCAATATTTTTTATTCAAAAAAATATTTTAGGTGTTTTATAACATTTTGAAATCTAGAATGAATTGAGAAAGCTTTAAAAAAAATCAACATCATGTTTCGTTATTTTGATAGCACATGGACGGATAAATTCCGACAAGTTTAAAATCTACTACGTTAAAGAAGGTTTTCAAGGGCTACACCGTTTTGGCTTTTTTAAGTTTTAAAATAAACACAATTTCATTCGTTTTGTCGTCCACGGCGTTTGTGTAAGAAGAAATGTGTCTTCTCTGACATTACTGGCAGTGAAGTTTTTTCCCAATGACGAAGAAAGAAATTGTACATAAGTCACTTTACTTTGTGACCACAAAAATATACATTCACAGTGAAACAGAGATGCTATATATTATGTAATGTAAAGTGCTACAAAATATTTCATGAAACTTCTCTTTCTTATCATTTGAAACACCTGCCATTATTTTATCAACGCCCCACGCTGACAAAGATAACATCCCTCGTTTTAAGGCTGTCGTCTTATTAAATAGTAGGTACTATCGGTTCCATTAATGCAAAATTAGACAAAAAAAAACACATTTTCATAAACCAGAAAACCGATTTAGATGTACGTACAAAAAAGGTAATATGTAACCTATGTTCGTAATGCTATTATAGCTCGCGTGACAGTTAAAATTCGTTTTAACATAATGTCACAGCCCGTACTTAAAAACTGCATTTACGAACGAGTTACATAAACTACTATTTTGCAAGTATAAGATAGCTGATTTTCATCGAATTTTTAAAATTTTTGTCAGTTCAGTTTTGAGCGAAATCACTTCTAATTGTATAGGCTGCGTTCAATTCTCATGCTGTTAGACCAGGGGTCCGCAACCTGCGGCTCTTTTGATGTAAAGTTGCGGCTTTCCAGTTTCATACGCAAAAAATAATGATTTTATTATATAAACCCTTAAAAATCGTCCAATCGATCCATGATTGAGCACCATGTCTATCTCTCAGCCATTTACACTCGCGTCTCAGCCGCACCACCCCCGGCGCGACGTGTCGTCCTCGGATGTATATTATACCTGCCTATATAAGCAAATACATGGTACTATAGGTAATACTGAAAGGAAAATGTTGAGTGGCTCTTTAAAAATTGGGAAATTTTGTAAATTGTAACTTTTGGCTCTTCCGTCTCAAAAGGTTGCCGACCCCTGGGTTAGACTACGTTTATTTCACTTTATGTATCTTTGCAACACTAGTGTCAAGTGTGTTATTTCACGACCGCTATACAGACAGCTATCTTATAGGGAGAGTGTGCAAAAAGATATTTAAAAGTTGGGAAATTTCACATATGCAAATATTTCTAAAACTGCTATTTCGACAATAAAATAATCCACTGCTTATCTGCAACTAAATATTTTTGTAAATACTTAATTTTTTATATTTTGTAAATATTTTGATTACGATCATCTTAAGTGTTGATATAATAAAACCTTTTCGTTCATTTCCAATCCTTCTGCCTTGTATTATAAGGCTGGTGAGCAAGGATTCTCATAATATCTGCAGCTCGGTTCATCTCCGACAAGAGCCGATCTAGTTCTATCGGTTGATTTCGTATATTGCCCGGTACTTGCCGGTGTGTGTACCCCAGTACGCCACGCGCTTCGGTAGAGGAGAGATCTATGTTGCTTGTGGACTTACTTGATCAAACTTAGTTCGTGTCTGTAAAGTAAATTAAATTGTATTTCAATTTTATTGTATAGTAATAATTTAATAAATAGTTAGTTGTCATTTTCAACGTAGATAGGTTTTATCAAAGTTTTTAATGTGGTGTTGTGTATAAATTTTTTCGCGTTTATAAATAAAAAAATTACAATATTCAAAATCATTGAATATTTTTAATCGTATTTAAAAATTTTAGCAAGTTGTGTAATCTCTTCTAGCTCATAATATCTAAAAGTGTTTTTTTCTTGAGTTTTAACTTTGATTGAAATAGATTTTAGTGTACAGATTATATAAAAAAATTGCGTGTTTCTAGCAGTTACGTAATTTTTATCTAGCATCAGTGTTTCGACATAAAAATTTTTAATTGAATGTGACTGTGATTCTTGTTAACATTAAAAAAATATGTGTTATATGGAGTGAAAATATTAAATTTTGCTACAAATCAGTGATTTTGTGATTTGTTTGAGTAGAAAGTTTTTCATGACATCGGTGTTTTTCCAAAAATGGATAATTCGATCATAGAAGGAACTGTAAAATTTCGAGATGGGAAGAAGGTATATAATATTAATTGTTCATTTATGTATATTATCTTTTTGTTTATTTATGCGTAAGTAAATCCGAGTTGTATAAAGTTTTCAAGTAAAACAGGAGATGCTTGAAAATTCAAAATGTTTTCATTAATGTACCTAAATTTAATTAAATTTGTACTTAATTATAATAACTCCCGTATTTCTCACATAGACATGCATTTTGACGTTATATACCTAAATATTTATTTAATTTCTAATAATTCATCTTACTTCTCTTAAGCTTGTGTGATGATAATATATCAAATCGTCTTAAATACAATAAACGCAAATTAGCTGTCGAGCGTCTATATAATCTACAAAATAATAACAAACCGAAATAACTTTTCTCTCGATCGCACATTTCGCCAACATTATATAGAATATTTCAAAGAGAAACAAATCATTTTTTTGAAACGGACATTTGAAAACTGACAATATCTTTGATAGTATCCTGAAAGGAATTGTCACTTTTAAAGTAATTTAATTAAAAATGTATGTTTTTTAAAAAGGCGATCAGCACCTTATAACTTCTGTTGAATGTTGGTTTGAAACCGTGAAATAATGTAATTATTTTTGTTCATATTTATAATCGACAATTTTGTAATTCCTACTTCATAAAATTGCATGATTAGAGTGACTAAAAATTGAACGGATTAATTATCAGTTCTTATAAAAACATAATCAGACATTTCCTAAATTCGAGCATCTATAATGCTACAAACTCTCTATCAACATTTCTTAGCCTGCGTTATGTATCTCGACATAATAAAAAATAATACTCAACGTATATCAATTGCATAAGTAGTTTTTTTGTAAGTTGGAATAATTCAAAACCGCTCTCAAGTATTGACAAGTGCCTCTAATGGCCTGCACTGTGGAGCGTCTTTAATCTTCAATAAAATGACCTGGGACAGGACTTGTCTAGCAAAAATGTAATAACCACGATTTTTAATAGTAGCAGTAATTGCAGCTAATTTTATAATATTATAAACTTTTCCAAGTCGTATGTTACTTTTTGAGTTAGAATATTACAAATGGAGTATTTTGTTTTCATATTATATCACATTTTAAATTATTATTTGTTAGGTTGAAAAATATTCGAGGTCGATGGTGTTTCAATGTTTAATTCTGAAACTTGTAAAAGTAACAATTACTCTAAATTAGTCCTTGGCATAAATAATCCTGATAGTTAATGGCTTATAACAATAAAAAAATAAGTAAATAATAGTAGATTGAAATTCTACACGTGTGATTTCGTATTAATATAAGTGTTCCTTTTAATCACGTACGCAATTATATTGAAGATGCTCTGCAGTTATCTTTTTGGAAAAATTTTTAAATATACAACAGGTAACCATCAGGACTTTAAACCTAAATCTCTCAATTTTGCGCTGATTGATTTATCAATTAATCTACAGTAAATAATTAAATAAAACAACCAACGCGAAATTGAGAGATTCAGGTTTGGGTTCTGATGGCAACCAGTTGTATATATTTTTTCCAAAAGATAACTGAGCAACTTTAATATAATTGTACGTGATTAACATATTTGTTGATTTGATTTGCTATGGGGATGTCAAGTGCTTCTAGTATAATTATTTTTAAAAGATGACTAAAATACTGGTTCGAATTATCGATATCTCTGTATCTATTAAAGATTAAAACAATGACTGCTGCACCAACTTTATTAACTTTGTAATTGAGAGCTTCTGAATATATTTTACATCCATATCTAATCATTTTAATTTTTACGACGACCGATAAAAACAAGTTATGGTTAGTGTTTTGTAATTAAACTAATTGATATTACTTTCTGTATCTCTTGAAATACATAACTATTAACTATAGTTGACTTATTGCTGATAAGATACATTTTTTGTTTTGACATTTATATAGTACTTAAAATCTATACAGTATATTTAAAACACAAGGCGTTTTATTTTTTAATCCAGGAACTTTGAGCGGCTACCACTTGACCAATTTTAGAGTTGTCAACTCTGTTTTGTCATTTTTTTACCTATCACTTACATTGCATTGTAATCGATGCAAAACCATTGCATCTTCTCTATCTTGTTTTTCATTATTTTACAATTTCAAATTAACTTTGTTGATGCGTGCCTGTATTATGTGTTGTTAATTATAATTTGACAAATTTAAATTCCAAAGTATTAAATATTAATTAAATCATTATCTACATACACCTGAATAGATACCCTGTAAACCTACGTATAGCTTATAATCAGTATAAACTTCGTTTTCTCAGTTTTGCCTTTTTGGGAAATTCAGTATTCTATTTATTTGAGATTAAAGGCATTCCCTCTGGAATAAATTGAAATTGATTGAAGTTATCGTTGACTAATTATTTAATTAAAAGTGTAACTTGCTACCTATCGGTTTTAACGAATCTACATAAATTCAATGAACGTCGAACTGTTGAATTTGTAAATTGAAAACAAAAATATTTCAGTGTACTATTTTTTTATTAATTGTAAATTGTATATTTCGGAAGCTTCCAGAATTTTTCCAAGTATTTTTCGGAAATTCCGATGTTTTTTTCACTCTTCGGAAATTCCAGTACGATAACTCGATGGGCCCAAATTCTGGCTTTTTTTTTAAGTCATAGAAAAAATTAAATTTTGACGTTCCAAAAAACTTTGTGGATTATTCACAAATTTCCTCAAAAATTCGGGAAAACTTTTCGTCTTTACTGTCATTTTTTAATCAAATCAATTAGAAATCACATATAGGTACACGTCATAGCAACTGGTGTAGAATTACTGTATTACAATCTCACTTTGTATACACGACCCCGTAATTATTTTTTTAAAGAACTCTGCTCAAACGCCCTCCCCTTTTCACTCCGTAAAAAGTGCCATCGCATCTAAACGACCCCGTAATTGTTTTTTGAATAACTCCCCCCTTTTTTATGCGCAAAAAAAATAATTATAAAAACCAATTTTCCGCACTTAAAATGACTAATATAACACTGTTATGTTATATAAAATAATAATCGTGTAGTTCGAATGGATATTTTGCACATCGAGTTATCGTACTCTAATCCGGGAATTCTTTGAAACTCGGGAATTTTCGATAATAGTGATAGTGCATTGTATATATTCTGCCTAGCGGTCCCGCCGGGTTTCACCCGGCTGCAAAAGAACGAATGGTGGGGTGGAGGGACATGAGTACGCACATTCTTTTTAGTTTACCGAGATGAATGTTGTGTCCAAATTTCATGGTGATCGGAGTTACCGTTCAAAAGTTTTTGTCGGACGGACAAATTTTGAGATACATTTTGCAACATTTGTCATTGATGGTCCGCTCCCACTGGTCGTAGCGTCATATTTATATAGCCTATAGCCTTCCTTGATAAATGGGCTATCCAACACAATTTTTTTTTCAATTCGAACCAGTAGTTCCTGAGATTAGCGCGTTCAACTAAACAAACATACAAACAAACAAACTCTATATGTTAGTATAGATATGCAGCTCACTATAAGGGGTTATAGTAACATTACTATCCGATTTCTGATGATAACTATTTAAATTTTAAATGGATACTAATATGTCAAGATATTATTAATGTTCCTACTGACAAAATCAAGTTACCGTAGATGAATTGCTACATGTGATTAATAACTCGGATTTACTTATATGTTAAAAGAAAAATTAATGTTGTGATGTAAAATGAAACTAGTGTAAATTATGTACAGTAGTTTCATGTTTTCATCATGAATGAATGTGATGCACAGGATGTAACAAAACTCAGACAAGTAATTTTAAAATGTAGTTTCCTATTCGCGCCACTATATGCGTTTAGGTTATACGTGCCTTTAGGAGCCTACCTATTAAAATCCGACCAAAATCTAGCTTTCTCCTGAATTTGAACTTCCACCTTTTTTATCACCTTTAGCAAAGACGAACGCTAAAAAACGAGGGGAAAAACTATTGCGTTGAATTTGAGAAATAGTGTTTCATTTCTTGTATTTATTTTAATGCTTGCAGAGTCGTGTGTGCGATTTTAAGAGTATTCGTCCCTGAAAATACCCCCTGCACCCTTCATCTCAAATCTTTTCCCCTCGCCTAAAAACGGGTTGTGCTCTCCCGACGCTATTTTTAAAGCTAGGGGGTTCTGGTAAACGCCAAATGAAAGACAAAGAATCAGACTACAGATCCTTCAGGCGAATTTTTTGAAAAAAAAATTCCTGAAAAAACTTACAACCTTTTGAAAAAAATAATAAGTTACGTAATATTTCACACGTAGACGAAACTTTTTTCAAAAAATTCGCCTGAAGGATCTGTAGTCTGATTCTTTGTCTTTTATATGGCATTTGCCAGAACCCTCTAGCTTTAAAAATAGCGTCGGGAGAGCGCGAACCGTTTTTAGACGAGGGGAAAAGATTTGAGATGAAGGGTTGCAGGGGGTGTTTGCAGGGACGAATACTCTTAAGTAAAATTAATACAAGCACTACCTCAACCTTCACCTAATAATTAGACTGAATGTTTTGCCAAAGACGGCTGAAGTCGAATATTTTTAATCTAAATAATTTGTCACAAAACGTGATACCTCTCGTCCATTTCAGATATATATTTCTTCATTTTTACGATCGTGATGCTCGTGATATAGTTAGGAAGACCTGAAGGCATGGTAACTGTCAATGCGATGTAAAATAGATCACTGCGAGATGTGTGCGCATTTTGTAAGGAAACTACGAGCTCTTTTTCAAACTCGACGCGAAATCGTTCGAAATTGGCTCGCAGAGCTCTGTTTGTCAAATAAAAAGATAAATCAGATCTGGTCGAACCTAAGAAGCAAGCCTTTTTTGAAAATGAGACACCACCTTGAGAAAGACATAAGATATAATTTAATTATTATCTCTTTCAGACTTTTCATCTCATTTTAATAATTTCTTCTTAACATTTCTTTTAAAACATTTTCGTGGCAAGTAATATTTGTTTTTGTTGCATCCTGTAGTTGTTGTAGTATTTGCTACATATAAATCGATTTCACTCGAGCTACTGACTTGATGAATGGCTGACTTGCACTAATAAGCGACGTCTAGATATAAACATCCCCCGGAGAAGTTATTTTTGAATGCTGGTAAACATGTTGATTTCTAGTAAGATGTCAAATTTGAAGTTTAGCAATATTTAATATTTAAATTACTTTCTGTCTTTATTCGTCTTAAAGAGCTTCATAACAATTGATTAATATATATCTCGAATATATTCTTCAACTAATTATGGAGGATGTCTTCGAGGCTTAAGGATCGATAAAAGACAAACGCTGAATATATCTGCATTTAGGTATTAAATTAAATTTAATGATCCGTAAGACACGAAGACAGTATCTTTTCCTCATTTACAATAAGTGATTGGATCACAATCTTTTAAAACTTTGTAGTTATTATTTATTATGGATATACGCAACTTTTGAAATAATTGAAATTATTTTTTACGAGTGATGAGCAATGATAAAATCAATAAATTGGGTTCTTGCACTAAAAAATAAACCTGGCATACATTTCTTAAAGCCGTACGAATGGCATAATACCGGTTTTTACCTTAAAATTATATTGAAAAATTATTGTTGATTTAGATTAAATCTTGTAAAACTCGACATAAAACACCTCAACTTATGAAAATTTAGTGACGTCATTAATAAGTAAACAAAACTGCGTGCACAACATTTTCAGATTACTTATGTTTGTGAAAAATTCTGTTTACTTATTCGGGACGTCAAATTACATTACAAATGTCGAAAAAATAACCGTTTAATCTATATTATTAGTTTATTTTAAGTCCGTATTATTTTCTTTAATGTGTAATCTATCTGATTTGTTTCAAATGTGTTTTTAAAACTGTCAGAAAATGTACAGCTATTCCATTTAACATCGATTATTAAGAAATATTTACTCTTTTTAACGAGAAAATAACATTTTCTTTTAAGTAAATGAATGAGTGGTTGAATTTGTTGTTTTTCTTTTTGAATAATGTTCGGTGTGAGAATATAATAAAAAGAAAATATACTTAAATTCTGAATTCGTATTCACTGCCTGCGAACATGACATTTAATTTGTTAGAACAATATTCATAAATAAATAAGAAAATGGAAATTAAATTACATTCCTGGAGTAACATATAAGCTAAACGTTATACACCGTGTTCGGAAGTGTTTTTTAGATAAAAAAATGCGACAATGGCATAAATAGACTAAAATAGTGCTTCTATTAGCATAGACCCCCAGAAGGCTACGTCATATTGCTAAGGGACCATGAAAAGCGACGCAATTGGGGTTGCACAAACTTATGGAATGGAATTTGGAAAATGGGAATATCGAGGCGGCCATATAGAGTAACTTTTTTTAACTCGAGCTGCTCGAGTTAACGTTTCTAGCCTTTACCCTCTTACGCTTTACTGTTTTCAACCGTCCTGCACGTCGTGACACTAAAGTAAATTATAGAAATAGAGAAAAAGAGTTTCCGCTTAGTCGCAGCGTTTTCTTCAACAACGGAGCCCATCTAGGACATTTTGTTCGAACAGAGCTATAATAACGCGCTATAATTTATTTTTTGTTGCGAGCTAATTCCTCTATACTAGTACCGCGGTTGTATTCATTACCACCACCATACTTTAGCTATACTTTTTCCATATCTTATCGGAATCAATTTTACCTACCACGTCAAGAGGTTCACTTAAGAATTGTCTTTAAACTAATATGTACAAAAAACGAGAATTAATAAAAACAGTAACAAAAATATAATCAGAGTAAAGGTGCCCAAGTTTCGTTCAATTAACTAATATGTGGACAGACATTATCTGTAAAAACGTCTACTTGTTTCCGACCACTCGTATTTAGACAGATTTGACATTGCAGCATTGCTTTAACACTGATATTTTTTAAGCTCTGTTCTAACCTTTCTGCGAACGGTAACAAAACCGTTACAATCATGCGCAGTAACTAAAACGAGGCTGTTTATATCGGTTTTGGAACACGTTTTAGCTACTGCGCATGACTGACGGTTCTGTTAGCGTTCGCAGAGAGGTTGGAACCGAGCTTTAATAAACTTCCTAGCCATACGCAAAGCTTGCCTACCTAAAAATATAAAAAGAATTGAATTTATATTTGCTTGCTACTGCATTTATGACCCCGATGAATTTTAAAAACTTTTTTGACAATTATGTGCCAATATCAATTCTATTCATTGGATTTGAATAGTGTACGGAATAAATTTTGGATAAAAAATATCATCTAATTATATACTTTTCCCCCCTCTCCACTTTTTTGTTAGTGGTTATATAACCATTCTTGTGCACGCTGTATAAACAAAGATGGAAACTGAAAAATACAGAGAAAAAAGATTTTAATGCAAAATTGCATTATTGCTTTTTCTTTCTTAGTTAATAAAAAAGCTTACATATACAGCGTCACATGAGAAAATGTGACAAAATTGTTTTTATAACGTGTATTACACGACATGCTTCCCCTTTATGTAAATAGCAAGAAATTGATTACAATATGTCAGAGAAATATGATATTTTACTTCCATGTTGAAATATATTACATGCTTGCATAACTCAAACACATACATATATAAAGTAGTGTGAAAATGAATGTTATATAATTTTTAGTATCGTTCTTTTTTACAAGCTTTTATTTTAAGCCATCAGTTTCGTACCGTCGCGTCGTCTTGGAGGAACAAAGCAGTCAACGCGATGGTTGACTTCATCTCTATTATCGGATGATGTCCGCAGTTAAACTAGTAGTTCGTAGTTTTAACTAGGAACGTCATCCTATATTATTATCTGCATATATTTAATAATTTACTATATGAATCATTGTCTATCTACTAAATGTTGCGGTGAGCGAAGGTAACAAAGCGTATCGAAAATATATCTGCGTCTCTTTCTTCGATGTAATTCCCTGATTTTTCCGATGATAAGATTGGCTGATGTAGGTACTTGCATTCAATCTGAATAAAGCATCTCTGTTTCAAAAACTTCGTCTTTTTCTATGCCGTTAACATGGGCATACCCAGATTTTGGATCAGGAGGGGGAAATTAGAAATTTCTTAAGCCGGGTCCCCCATGCTTGTTTTGCCCTCCTGGATACATCAGTGCTTACGGTGTAAAAAAAGACAGAAGTATATGTTTGCACCCTAATAGTTCGATTGCGATTTTATTCTTATGCTCAGTATAGAATAAAAGTACTGTGGGATTTTTAAAAGAAGACCGGTCAATGGAATGTAGTCCTATGACCTTATTGCAGAAGAGCGAACATGTATTTTATATTAGTAAAAGGTAATGATCCTGGAACCGCTTCTATGCAATAAGGGAGTCCAGTCGACCAAACGTATCGCAATTGTCGTATCGCGATAATTGTACTATTGCCATAGCCGTACGACTATACAGCGACACTTGCTAACAGTTCAAAAAAATCATACACCAGACAGTACATAGGCGTGCGTCCACGGACTAAGTTGAGGGGTGTTGTCTGAATATCATCAAAATGGAAAGTAAAAAGGGAAAAACAGTTAGAAGTGGCGCTAAGGAGGTCATAGCGAATGTAATTAAAATGTGCGAGTTAGAGGCTCAAAATAATGCCTTAAAATTTAAAGCTATACATTGTTTGCATGCCGTGCTATGCGCCGCCTATGAATTCCGATAATTTTGGAACACATCAGCGACTTCTTGCCCTTTCCCCACCGGTCTTCTTTCGCCGATCGCACAGTATATGATTATCTGTCATTATAGTAATGCCAGTTAATGTAATAGACACTGTTATTGTCATATTGAGACCCGATAATACAAAAATTAAGGTCTTCCTGAATGAAAATTTGATACAAAAATAATAATATTATTGTAGATTTTTATTAAAATGCAACTCCTCTGAATGGGATGATTTTGTAGGTTTTTTTTTTAATTTCAACACGGCCCACTTTTTTACGTTTCTTCACGCTACTGTATTTATATGTGTGTAGAATTTTTTATTATTATTTTGATAGCCAGGTATGGTACAACCTATTTTATATGGAGTTTACACCCATTCATCTTTAACAATATTCGTTCTACTTTATTTTGCGGACTGCATTTTGACTTCATTTTATCTTTAACCGTTATTAAATTGGAATAGTAGATACATGCACCGGATAATATGAGTTTTACTGTGCAACCCAAGTCATAGAATAGTGGCGTGATTTTATGTTTCGCGATTCTTTCTCATAAATTTTGTACACAAATAACTAATTAAGTAAAATAGCCATTGTGCTTGATTACCTCATGTTTTTACTTT
The DNA here is from genome assembly GCA_963575645.1 of Xanthostigma xanthostigma. Taxonomy (NCBI): domain Eukaryota; kingdom Metazoa; phylum Arthropoda; class Insecta; order Raphidioptera; family Raphidiidae; genus Xanthostigma; species Xanthostigma xanthostigma. The sequence continues at coordinate 18,115,121 of OY754472.1, read as the reverse complement.
CCATTTATAGTAATTGTAACAGTAATAAGAGCTTGGTATTGAAAAATGTATTATTACCTTACGCCTATTATCTATATATATATATAAAATTCTTATGTCACAATTTCGGCCGCGCTAATCTCCGAAACCACTGAAATTTCGTAAATGTATCTTGCTTGGTGCAACTTACGCCATATTTTTATTAAATATTTTGTTACAAAATTACGGTGTTTTCTCTTATAAAAACCTGTTTTTGTAACATGTAACGACATCTGATAGAATTTACTCAAAGCTATTAGTTCAGAAGCAAACAAAAAAAACTGTTTAGTACAAGTAGCGATATCTGTGAGAATTTGCTTAAAGCTTTAGTTCAGAAGCAAATCTGTTTAATTTGCTCAAAGCTCAAGGCCGTAACTAGAAACTCGGGGGCCCCAGGGCAAGAAGTAAAATTGGGGCCCCCTACGTAGAATTACAAAAGTGCTTAAAAAAGGCCAATACTTATTATTATGACATAAGATTGTCATTCGTGTCTCACATGTAGATTGTAGATTGAACGAAAAATATCAGAATTAAAAAAATTTAGTGCGGTCATTTGTTATAAACAATTATTGTTTATATCTCTATTACTGTAGAATCAAAATTTGGATATAAAACATAAGGGGGGGGGGGCTGATAGCATCGCTTGCACTTGACCAATTTTGTTTAAGTATTTTCTACTTTGTAATGTGAAGCCGGGATTGACATTGTATGCAGTTGAATCCATTGAAATAATTTCGTGTATGAATTTATTTACATAAATGGGTAGTTGTGTGTTTATAAACGCTTTGAGAAGCAGGTGTAAAAGTCGGCAAACAAAATAACAGTGTCCTATTTTTAACTAAATAAATAAACTTCATTCCACAAAACAACAAAGATACAAAATTGAAAATAGAATTACTTGACTCAAATTTATTCACTAGATTTAATTACATTTTTCATAAAAATTATTCATGTTTATTTTATCGAATTTTAACTGTTAACCTCGGCGTTTTTATGATCTTTAAATCATTCCAAAGATAATAACGTGAATACCAATTAAAAATCGGTCCAGTTGTTTTTAAATTTATCACAAACATATAGTCGGGAAAAGAGGACTTTCTTTTATTTTTTTTTTATAAGGCTTCGGCAGCAAGGCCATTAGCTCTGGGTATAAAATAGGTTGATGTAAATAACGAGGTTTAAACGATGCTTAGATTTTATTAAAGAGTTCGGTATTCTTTAGGAACTGGAATAATTTTTCAATATTTTGCTTTATATGATGTAGACTAGCTCTCCAGCGTGAATTCGCCCGGACAGATTTTATTTTGGTTACTGAAGAACGGCAAAATTGCAAATTACTGGCCAGTCAGAGACACTGCTCTTATAAAAAAACCGGCCATGTGCGAATCGGACTCTCGTACTGAGGGTTCCGTACAAACGTGTAGGTATGTAAATAGTTCGTCCATCACAGAAATCAAGTCTCGAAGATTTTTTTCGCTTGGCAGTTGGAAGACTGGTGTCCCCATACATTGACAAACTTCGCGGTCAGTTTGCCAACTAAGCGTGTAATGTATTGCAATGAGTTCAGATGGACTACTGAACTCTATTGTAACTCGTGGCTATATCTTATAGCCGCGTTGTCATACCGTGTTGTATGCGAGAGTTCTCATATTGTACTGTATATAAACTCACCGGGAGCGGACGCTTGTTTTGTATTAGAACTGTTAGGCCTAGCACACATGAAGAGCGTTCAACGCGCGTTGGCCCAACGCGCGTTTACAACTTCTATACAATTGTATATAACTGTTTCCATGATAACGCGCGTTCAACGCGCCACCAACGCGCGTTATCATGTAAACAGTTATATACAATTGTATAGAAACTGTAAACGCGCGTTGGGCTAACGCGCGTTGAACGCCTTTCATATAAACTAGGCCTTACTGTGTACGTATGTAGCATGTTGCTGCAGTTAAAAACATTATCTTTTAGCTACAAATTTACGGTTTTCGATTTTTTCCCTTTAGTACTACTATGAGACATTGCTTCTTGTTAAATTTCATGATTCTAAGTCAACGGGAAGTACTCTTTAGGTTTTGGTTCCCAAGAGTCTTGACAGACGGACAACAAAGTGATCCTCTAAGGTTTGTTTTTGAAGTACGGAACCCTAAAAAGAATAAGAATAAGGCTCATTGTTTTCTCTATTTCATTGTACTGTCGGTAAGCGTACAATCTGTAAGCTTAGACGCATCATCTGTACGTTATATCTCGGCAATATAAAATAATCTGCACTTATTGACCTCAAAAATCCTCAAATAACGTTCTTCTTGAACAACTTTGATCAATTTTCTGAATTAAATATGAGTTAGATGATTTTCTTGTCTAAAATATTAATATACTTTTTTTAGTGTTCAGTATTAGGTATTCAAAAAGAAATTTAACCGTTTAGAGAACATGAGAATAACAATATGGCTTTTGCGCTCCACATGGAGCTTACGTCGTCTGCCACCTATTATGTATTCGCCCTCAAAGATGTTTTCCGGGGCTTAGTGTATACGTGTATGTGTGGCCGAAAAGAAAAACAGCGTATGTCGAATTTTTCGTAATCTATTCATATTTAAAATAAATTATAATGTTCACTTCTATGATGGGAAGGAAATTCTTGAGTTTCAGGAATATTCTAATTTCTATAACTTTACTATCTCGAAAGTAAAAGAAAAGAAACATTTTTGCTCTTAAAATTTAATTTTCTTTTATGTGAAACATCTAATAGCGCGTTTGTTTAAAATTGGCGCGAAACTTTTATGGGACGACGTTTTATGGCTTTAGTTGAAGGCGACATCTAGATAACAGGGCTAAATTTAGTTACTAGTATTTCGTTTTTTTCCTTCCCGTATTTAAATATAGATAACTTGTGAACGAAAAATTTATACTAAATAAATTTCAATTTATATTCTTTAAGCACTTTTTCCTTGAGGCCATCATATAGAACAACTATTATCCTTATACTTCAGTATTTGCATGTAGTTGAATTTTGTGATGGAAAACATTTTTTTGTGTAGCTACTCTGACGAATTGTGAATATTGATTTTCAAACTGGAAAAATACATATTTGACATAAGAAAAAGAATCTGTCAAATCTGTTTACTTTCCAACGTTTTGAATGCCTATTTTTTAAGTTTAAAACTGCCAGTTTTTGTTTATACTTTGCGCTTTTAACTGACAGAAAAATTTGGTTTACGCGCTGAAAGTTAACATTACATAAATTCGACAGATTATTGTGCTTAGTGGTGGTAGGTGTGAGCACAGATAGACAGACATTTTTGAAAATCAGTTTTGGGTTCAAGGAATAAGAAAACGTGTAAATTTCTCAACCATTTAAAGTCGATTTTTTACACAATACTTCTTAGCTCTATGTCATGGGAATGTAAAAAATTACGTCGGATGAATTCATTTCCGTTGAAAATAATGCTCAATCGGTGATAGATAAGGAACATGTTTTTTTTTTAAACTGACGATACATCTCGTCACTCAAGTCAACAAAATCCTTGGAGACATGTAAATTTGTATATAAAGTTGCAGATGTTCACGAAAAAAAAACTCTGAACACTGACAAAACTTTTAAATCTCAATTAAATAAAATGTGATTTCTTTCGACAGATACAAAAAAAATAAAAAAATATAGAATGATATTTGCAAAACGAAATTTTCTTTGCATATTTCCCAATGGACTTAGCCTTAAATGGCACTAAAAAAATGTTTGCAGAAAAATGTTGAATATACTTTTACATCATATTATTATTGTTTTGAATATGAAATACTGTAAAAGATTACATCTGATTTTTTTTTAATTTACGTCTCCGTATGGAAGAGAATTTTTTTAATTTGATGCTTTCTTAAAAATAATCTCGGAGGTCATATTATTGGGTAATGCGTCTTGATCGCCCGACAAAATATCATCTTGACTAAATATCCTACGGGCAAAACATCCCCCGACATAAAAACAATTACGGGATCGTGTCAATGCGATGGCGTTTTTTTTTCGCTGTGAAAAGGGGAAAGCGTTTGGGGAGAGTTCTTTAAAAAATAATTACGAGGTCGTGTCGATGTGATGGCGTTTTTTTGCGCAGTGAAAAAGGGAAGGCGTTTTGGGGGAAGTTCTTTAAAAAACAAATACGGTGTCGTGTATACAAAGTGAGATAGTAATTCAGTAATTCTACGCAGTTTTGCTGATAGGATATTTTGTCGGGAGATATTTTGTCCGTAGGATATTTTATCGGGGGATGAAAACGCGCGGAATAATATTCCTGAGCACAGAAAATTGTTACAATAGTTTGTTTTTTGTCATTCTCTACCAAACCTACAGTAATCACTTTAGCTCACCTATACACAACCAGCGACCCTCAGGCTCGTGCGGCCCGCCGAGTTTTTATGTAGTCTATTTTTGAGTAATATGTGCATTTTCTTTTCATGAATTGATATTCGGTACTCGGCCGAATACAGAATAGTAAAATAAGTACCTAAATAAAATTATCGACCAATTTTTCAGTCGATAATTTTATTTATTGAAGAGTTCTAATCAGACGTTAATCAAAGATTTGAGTAAAAAATGTAGCCGAATACCGAATAGTAGCGGATTATTCGCTTGCATCTAATTATTTTAATTACTTCTTAGCGTGTATTACATTGTACTTTTCAGATTTCCTCTCATATATTCATCATATTGTATTCACGTATCTGTATATTATGTAGGTGTATACATTTCATAGCAATTTATTTCCCCCTTTTCATTGTGCTTGTTATTCTCTTAGGTTTTCTTGAAAGGATGTTTTCACTAATCTGCTCATACATTTTTAAATATTCCATTCCCTTTAATCTACTCTCGTTTTTCTCGCACAACTTTATCTTCTTTCTTTTTTTTAGTATTATATTTCCAGTAATATTTAGGAAACTTTTCATTGCCGCATTTTCAACCAAAATTTTAATACGATCGCGATGTATAAAATACCTCTTTCGTGAAGAAGCTCTAATGAAAGAGCCTTATTCATATTTTTTTCCGTAACTTTCATTTTAATAGAGGGAGATCACGTTAACCTAATTGAACCAATTTTCACAAGAATTCTATGTACTTTTTTTCTCGATTCGATGTTTTTAAAATACATAGTTTAATGAATAGGTGAATTTTGCAAAGATATATTTTTAGTTATAATAATTATTATAACTAAGAATTGCAGAAACTAATTAGTTCTATTATACCATGTTAAATTATGTTCATATATTAATTATGAATACTACTCTGTAATTGGGCATTTTGCCTGTTGAGTACGTTCAATAAATATAAATATAAATTTGTGTGAGCCTCAAATTTTTATGTTTAGCGATCCAAGATTTTTTTGTATAATTTCTTTTGCATGACCCTATATAAAATAGCTGCTCTTTGTGTCAAATTGGACATCTCTGTGGACAAAATCGACGTTTACGAGTGTGAAGCTGCGGGTAAAGATGATGCGTCTAGCCTTTTTTAACTGCATTTTTTGTTATCGAAACTATCTAATTATTCCATGTTAAAGTTTGTAAGTTAACTACTGTTTTAGTTTTTATGATTTTTAGTTTTTTGTGGTAGACTAATATTCTACAGCAGTCTTAAGTGAGTTTCTCCGTTGGCACAATGACGTCTATAAAAACAAAGAAAACTATCGAAATTTGCATATTTTTCAAATTCCGTCACTCTGAAGTTGTTTGTAATTCAACTAACTATAGAGAATATAATACAATGTTACCAGATGGTGCATATTATGATGACTCGATACTTATCTAACACCAGTGGTCTGGTCCGGCTTCGCCCGAATTTGTAGATTGCCAACCATTTTTTCGTCGACTTACGTTGCAAAATTGGTCTCCACGAAAAGCGTTTTTATTTTAACGCGATAATATAATAAAGTCTACGTCCATCTTGAAGGTTCATTCTAAATAGTGGAATTTTTCAAATAGGTGCACTAGTTCCGGAGATTACCCTCCACATACACATAACTCACCAAATTTGCAATCTCTTCATAATATTAGTATATAGATGTTAAACAATTAGGCAAACTTTGACAAAAATACGTTACTTGATTATAGTACTACTTCATTTTATAAAATTCAATAAAAGACAAATGAAAAAAACTTTTGCATGTTTGTGAATGAAAATTTTGCTTCCCTATTATTTCGTATGACTTGACGTGTCTCGTCTGTTTTTCAACGACGCGCGCTCTATAGAAAGGTATACTATTTTTTTACCGTATTTTGTTTAAAAATAGTTAATAGGTTGTTGTCCTCGGTTTTTTTTTTGATGTCTGATTTTAGAGTGACGACATTATATGCAAAAATCTCGAATGAAGGGGGCTCACGTCTACCGCCTAGCGCGTTGTTTACTACATTGAATTAATGTGAATGTATCCTATCCAGCTGTGAAATACGTTTGACTTGCTTAGGGCTGGCCAAAATAATACTAATTGAAAATTAAATGCATTAGTATAGTACACTTTCGTTAATTTAGCGCGGCCTATGAGGCTATTAAGGAAGAAAGCGTTGACTTTGCTAAACGTCTTCTGGAGTTTAAACTCTTAGAGTCTAGACTTTAGTCGTAACATACCTTTCGCACCGTTACAGGAACAGTAAGGTGTAATGGTTGAAAACAGTAATAAAGAGGAGTGGAAGGATTGGAAGTGCTAACTTAGCGATCAATGACTTATTTGGGAAGCTTATAAGTCAACCCCATTATATTTACAATTGTCCTATTTTCGTCTGACGTCAAAATTGCGCTATTGGTGGAACTGCTCGAATTAAATTACGTCACATTAGAAGTCAAAAGTTATCGTTTGATTTAGACTTAATTTTATTCTTTTATATTTGTATGTGATTTTCTTGACATGTATAGTTAAAGTGTAAGAATAATTGGGTTATATTATAAATGTAAAAAATAATTTAACGACTCCGAACAATGTTTTGAATTTCAACTGTTGTTTTGGGAAAATTAATATAAAAATGTCTTATAGGTATCTCGTACTTTCAACTATTTTTTTTTTAATGTTGGGCCTCCATTTTCAAGAAAATAAAATTGAAATCTTTGATTAACGTCTGATTAGAACTCTTCAATAAATAAAATTATCGATCAATTTTTTTATTGTCTGTAAAATTGATCGATTATTTTATTTATTTAAAAATTAAAATTGATTTTTCTTCATACCTCGATCGAAAGTACATACTTTCGCCATCAATTGTAAGGCAAAAAGTCTAACATTTACCCATTGGTGGGATTACACGCACTCTGATTCGGGAAGTACATACGTTCCGGCGGCAGTAAAATCATCTATCGACTGTTGTTTAGATGTCGTTTCCATAGCAAGCCTATTACATTTTAGCTAATAGTCGCGAACAGTTGTCATTTGTGTTTTTACATATAACCTCAAAGCTGTTTGCTTGGAATTGGTCTGTGTTTTTATGTAATTAATTAATTAATTAATGTATTTAATAAGCGAACTTACGACCGAGATATAAAGAAAAATAGTATACACCACACTGGCTGAAAGTTTGATAGCATTGCACTACACCTCATGATGCCCGGGGCTTTGCCTCGGATATCATGGCGCGCAGTGCAAGAATATCAAACTTTCGGCCCTTGTGGTGTAATATACTATTATTACACGTTAACTGACTCACCGGAAATGCACATCATTAATAAATTA